>CM052709.1:50660102-50820363 GCA_028551405.1 Uromys caudimaculatus
TAGTACTGGTTTTGAAGGCATGAAGGAGTCATGAAGAACAGCTGAAGCCTGGGCACTGTGAGAGGCTGTGGAAGGCCATTGGTGAAGGTGCAGCCTCAGTTGCAATTGATGGCCCAGGACTGAAAGGGTCATGCAAAGGAGGTGAGGCTTGGCACCATGGTAAAGCCTAGTTGTAGCGGAATACAACAGTGTTTTGGAGATACCAGTACCATGAGATGACCACCAAGTACAGCAGCAGCAGTGGAGTACAGGCATCTGGAGCTGTGTGTGCTACAAAGGGCAGAGCTCGAGAAGTGACTCAAACCCTTGGAGGAATCCAGAAGATCGTGAGTGGATCCCAGACATTGAACAGTTGGAGTTTGATTTTGCTTTTGATTTTGACTGTGGCCTGATATTTTTCCCTCTTGAAAAAAGATATTTTAGTGGAGCCCACAGTTAAGAGACTTTGAATTTTAAGAGATTGGATATTTAAGAGGGACTGAAATGTTAATATGTAAGAATTTGCAAAGACTGTGGGACTTTTAAAGTTATTTAGATCTTGGGGATGAATAAGAAAGTAAGGGTCAAGGCTTAATGGTGATGTGTTTGTGTGTCAAGTTGACAAGGGGTCAATTGTACTGGCTAGTTTTGTGTGTCAACTTGACACAAGCTGGAGTTATCACAGAGAAAGGAGTTTCAGTTGAGGAAATGCCTCCATGAGATCCAGCAGTAAGGCATTTTCTCAATTAGTGATCAAGGGGCGAGGGCTCCTTGTGAGTGGTACCATCTGTGGGCTGGTAGTCTTGAGTTCTGTAAGAAAGCCAGCTGAGCAAGCCAGGAGAGGAAAGCAAGCCAGTAAGGAACATCCCTCCATGGCCTCTACATCAGCTCCTGGTTCCCGACCTGCTTGAGTTCCAGTCCTGACTTCCTTTGGTGATGAACAGCAGCATGGAAGTGTAAGCCCAATAAACCCTTTCCTCCCCAACTTGTTTCTTGGTCATCATGTTTGTGCAGGAATAGAAACCCTGACTAAGACATTAATTTAACTGATTTGGGAGTACTCATCTTTTAGTTTGATTTGTTATCATTTTTTTATTTTAGTCTGTTACTATTTTTTTTATGTTTATGGGTGTTTTGCCTGCATGTGTGTCTATGAACCACATGCATGCTGGGTGCCTGTTGGAGGCCAGGGTAGGGTGTTAGATCCTCTGGAACTGGAGCTACAGAATTGTAAGTTGCCCTGTGGGTGCCAGGAACTGAACTCAGGTCCTCTAGACGAATAGCTGGTGCTTTTCACCGCCAAGCCATCTCTCCAGCACCGGGATGTTTTTGAGACAATACAGCTCAGTATGCCTTACAACACGTTGTGTGTCCCCAGCTGACCTCAGACTCATGACAGTCACCTATAGAATCGCAGGTGTGCACTACCACACCTACATGTATGTTCTTTTGAATTAGTAGTCACTGAATTTGTCATGTTTCTTCTATGGCAAATACTTTTTCCATTGGGGCATTGTGGAAATGTATATTCCTGAAGACTAGTATAACTGCCCCCAAGAACTGCCTTCAAACTGGTCTCATCTATGTGAGAACACTTTTGGGGTGGGTGGGTTTTTCTCAGAACAAATATATGAAAAAGCTCAGATCCATGAGCTTATATTTGGAGTAGGCTCTAACACAAGAGGTGGGCAGGCCAGGCATATGGAGTTACCAGCTTAGCTAAGAGCTAGACCATCTAGTTTTAGGGTCAGAAACTGTGGGTTTATAGTTCTGGCTTTGTTTGGTTTGGTTTGGTTTGTTGGCACTGTCCTGGAACTCACTTTGTAGACAAGGCTGTTCTCAAACTCAGAAATCCGCCTGCCTCTCTGCCTCCTGAGTCCTGGGATTAAAGGCGTGCGCCACCACTGCCCGGCTAGTTCTGTTTTTTTTTTTGAGATTTACTTTTTCTTTTATGTGTATGGAGTTTTTGCCTGCATGTATGTCTTAAAATCAACTTTCTTATTTTCTCACTTCAAACCCAAAGTGGCTTCATGAGAGACAGATGAACAGACGGAGGGATGGGCAGAGAGTCAAATGTTTGAGAAGGACAGTGGCCTGTCATTGTAACAAGCACAAATCTGAATGAAAATACAATGTTTAATCTATTTATTTTAATAACTGGAAAGCCGAGGCCAGCCTGGTCTACAGAGTGAGTTCCAGGACAGCCAGGGCTACACAGAGAAATCCTGTCTCGAAAAACCAAATAAATAAATAAATAAATAAATAAATAAATAAATAAATAAATAAATAACTGGAAAGCACAAAGTAAAGTTCAACTATGTTTTAACAAAAAAGAGGGAGGTGAAGCCTGGGTACTCTATGAAAGAAGATCCGAGAGGAGAAGGCCGGGCTGTGTTCATAGGAAGATCGGAGAACAAGCCCATAGTTGATGCAGCCTCAAGGGCCCGGCTGTGTGCTATCTTTTGTTCCCGAAACATAAGAAGCAGGTGAGCACTTGCTAAACTGTGGCCGCTGAAGATCCTTTGCCACAAGTCCTAACCACAAGGCTTTCTTGTTTATTTCTTCTAGAATGCCTGTCAGATCCTTCTCAAACGTCTTGAGCCCATCATTAAGAAAAACCCAGAAGGGACATGGAGAGACTGGGTAGGTGCTCCTCTTTGTTTCTGTATGTGAGACCACAATCCAGACCATCTCAGGTGCCACAGCAGTGAGCAGCCACCCACATAAGACAGTTCCTCTAGTCTCTATCCACAGCTTTGGAAAGGTCTCCGAGCTGGGTCTCTGTTAGGGTTGAGAGGGCTACTCCCAAATGTGTTCCAGTCTGTGTGGAGAGCACACACAGGGGAGGGCAGTCACTGGCAAGAGGAAGGGTGTGTGTGGAATGGGAAGAGAACAGAAGCCTCTATTGCAGAGGAGATGACCTCAGATCCTACACTTTTTCATTAAATTATTACCACACACTTACACACTCATACACACTCACACACACTCACACACTCATACACACTCACACACACTCATACACACTCATACACACTCTCACACACTCACACTCACACACACTCACACACACTCACTCACACACACTCACACACACACACACTCACACACTCATACACACTCACACACTCACACACACTTACACACTCACACACACTCACACACTCACACACACTCACACACTCATACACACTCATACACACTCACACCTTACATTGTTAACACGCAAAATTAACCCCAAATACCTGTTCTTTTCTTTCTTTCTTTCTTTTTTTAGACAGGGTTTCTCTGTGTAGCCCTGGCTGTCCTGGAACTCACTCTGTAGACCAGGCTGGCCTCGAACTCAGAAATCCACCTGCCTCTGCCTCCCAAGTGCTGGGATTAAAGGCGTGTGCCACCACTGCCTGGCACAATTGCCTGTTTTTAAAAGATTTAAATATTTTTATTTTGCTTGTTGCAAGCATTTCACCTGCTGTGGTGAGCAGTGTCAGAGCAAGGTTTCTGTACCAGGGAGCAGGGATCGATTTTATATATAAAATACACATTTCCACCTAACGAGTGGGATATCTATTTAATCTCTCTTAAATATGCCTATTCCACAGATAGAAGCAGCATTTGAACAAAGAATCAGTCTTTCAGCCACTGGATACTTCAGGTAAAACTCAAAAAATATCTTGGCTTAAGTAGGAAATATGAGGTAATCTGGTTGCTTTGGGCCTCAGTCCTCACTGATAAATAAGATTGTATTATATAATTATGGGAGTCTACTCTAGGCCCAAAATTGTGTAAATTCACATAAGCCTCTGAGTGGTATAGTTAAAGAAGTGTTAAACAATTAAAAACTCAAACAGGATTAAAGACACTCTGGTTTATCTGCTATTATTTGCATTTATTTGTTTGTTTCTTTATTCTGGGGCTGGGGATTGAACCTAGGACCTTGCACATGGTAGGCAAGTACTCTGCCACTGACCTACACCCTCAGCCCTTTCTGTTCTTTATCGTGAGTAGTGAATAGATATCATCACCAGAACTAACTTGCTACTCAACTTTACCAATCTCCCTTCCTTTAGTATAAAACTTTTCTCCTTTGAAGCAGGTTTTGGGGGAAGGGGTAAAAATCACTTGTCTTCATATACACAGTGTTGATCGATGGGGGAAGCCCCAACAAATTCATGTTCATCAAATACAAAAAGCAGAGAGAGGTGGCTATCACATTCAAGAAGAACATGGCACTACTGTTGCGGCAAATAAACCCTCAAATTACACAGGCCTGCCAGAAGGAAACGCTCACTCATCCTCTTTAGCGCAATGGCGCATAACCACTGAGGTGGATACCAGGGAACAGCTTGAATGAGCTAAAAAAAAAAAAAAAAAAAAAAGTTGAGATGCGGATCAGGCAGCTGAAATGCTATTGTAACATTGTGGTAATTTCTTTAATGCACAGATATGATTTCTGTGTCACACACACACACACACACACACACACACACACACACACACACACACACATCTAAAGGACTTTATTCCCTCAGGGGCTACAAGGCCTTCATGGACTGGGAGAAGGGAGAGGGAGACCCATTCCCATACTATGTCTATGGAGCTGCATGTTCTGAGGTTGAAATTGACTGCCTGACAGGTGCTCACAAGGTAGGTCAACACTGCCCTGGGCAAGTTAGATCAGCAACCCAACTGGCACTGCGCGGAAAGTGGCCCAGCGTCATTACATAATATGTAAAAGAGAAGATAATTCTTTCCATTCCAAGGGGATTTCTAGAGATCCAGTGTTCTCTTGGAATCGTCACATAAAATAATAATAATATAGTAGTCAAAAGGGAATGGCTGTGACTGGCTGAATGTAATTAATGTGGTAAAGTCATTGCATTTACGGCGACAAAGTTACTTCCCAAAGTTTTCCCCAGAAGAAGGCTTTATTCCTCGAGGAGAAAAGGGTTGTCCAGGTGAGGTCATGTAGCTCAGCTGATGTTCATCTGGGTCATTGCTCCAAGGGCAGTATGGATGACCAAGGGGACAGACTGGGGGGGGGGGTGCCTGCTATTGCTCATCAAGAAGTCACTACATAGGCAGGGAGCACATCTAGGCCAAGGCAGCAGCCTGCACCACAAATGGTAAACCTGTGGGTTACACCCCAGCTACCAGACAACAACAGAAATATCAAACAGAATAAAATATAACCAAAGCATAGTAAGTTGTTTCGTTAGGGAAATTGTAATGGCTGCAACGTATCAAAATACTTCTATTTACTTATTGTTACTTAACTTCTCTTCCACATCAATATTATAAAAGCATATTTTTGAGACAGGGTCTCGGGTAACCCAAGCTGCCCTTAAACTTACCATATAGTCACAGATAACCTTGAACTTCTGATCTTCCTGCTTCCATCTCTCAAATGCTGGGCTTGTATGTATGTGTAGCCGTGTGTAGTGTGTGCGGGTGCTGGCGATCACACCCACAGCCTCCTGTATGCTAGGCATGCACGCCACCAACCAGGCCACAACCCCAGGCCATTAATAAGATTATGTGAAGACACAGTGAATGAAGAATATCTGGAGAGAACTGCCATCCTATTTAACTCAGGTTTCTCTTTAGGATACACTAATATTATGTCAACATATGTTTACGTTTATTTTACCTGGGGGTGGGGCATGCCCTGTGGCACAAGTGGAGATCAGAAGACAACTTGTGAGAGAAGACTCACTCCTTCCACCTCATGGCTCCCAGGGATCAAACTCAGGCTGTCAGGCCTCGCAGCAACACCTTTAACTGCTGAGGCATTTTGCCTTCCTCTGTGGCTCCATTTTTATTTGAGGTCATTTTTAAGAGGAAAACTCACGTTATCATAGACTGTTCGTGTCTTGTTTTAGACTCCATTTTCTGGTGTTTTTCACACTGAAACACACATAAATAATGATATTTGTGCAGCAGCCCTGGGGATGTCAACCTGGGGCCTGCCTCAGGCTCCCCTCAAGGCCCACAAGCCACTGCCTCTGCTTTCCCGAGGCTCCACCTTAATAGGAAGCTGGTTTTGGTGATCAGCAAGACATAAGACCCTCCACACTGGCAGGCGTGTTGCCAAATTTAGCAAATAAAAAAACATAGTCTGGCTAATTAAACTTGAATTTCAAGTAAACAACAAATATGTTTCCAGCATAAATATGCTCCACACAAGTCTTGGGACATATTTATTTTATCTGTCAACTCTATCAGAGGGCTTTAAAGTAAACTCCTGAGGGAACAAACACAGGAATCTTCCAGAATTCATGGTGTTAAAATCTGGTCTTTTCTGTGCCTTCCACTTTATACGTATAAATAAAGGTTCAGAAATTTCAGTATTAATGTTGATCCCTGACAATAGTTTACTCTATTCAGAGACACTAAATGGCTGGCCCACTGTGGCCAGTTCTGTGAGGCACTGTTGTCTGGGATGTCCAGCTGGTCAGCAAAGGTTTTCATCTACCGTGTCACCATCTTTCCCCTGTGCAATACCCACAGCACAAGCCACACCAAATGTCAAGGTGGATGTACACATGGGAGGGCTGTGGTGACTCCAGTCCCTACCCAGGTTGAAAAAGAAGGTTGATTCTAGGGCCCCAGAGACCAGGATTTGAGTCAGAAGAGAACTGCCACTAGGACATGGTGGGAAACACCTGTAATCTAAGCATCTGAGCAGCTGAGGCTGGAGGATCACAAGTTCAAAGCCAGTCTGGGCTACACAGTAAGACTCCATTTCAAAAGTTACAAAGAGAAGGGCTGGGTAGATAGTCCAGTTGATAGAATATGTTCCTGTCATGAGGGAAGCTGTGGGTGCATACTCATCTCCAGAACTGCATAAAACTGAGTGTGGTGTTCTGTGACTGTAATCCCAGCCCTGTAAAGGTGCAAGGCAGGATATGAAAAGGCCACCTACAGCTAGGCTCTGGGCCAGCCTGAGCTACATGAGAACCTGTTGGAAGGAAGTAAGGTAAAAAGAGAAAGAAGAAGGGAGGAAAGGAGAGAGAGAAGGGAGGGAGGGATTTCTATGCAAAGACTAGAATGGAGGAGCCCAGTTTTTAAGTCTAAACAGAAAAAAGATGTTACCAGAATAAATACTGATAAATGGTTTATGAAGAAAGTCCAGAGGTATTCCTGAGATAGCCCAGAGGTATTCAAATAACCCAGAGACACTTAGGAGCTTTCTGAGGCTCCCAGTAACCAATGGGCTGGCGTTCTCTCTCTCTCTCCCTCCCTCCCTCCCTCTCTCTCCTTCCCTCCCTGTCTGTCTGTCTGTCTCTCTCTTTCCCTCCCTGTCTCTCTCTCTCTCTCTCTCTCTCTCTCTCTCTCTCTCTCTCTCTCTCTCTCACACACACACACACACACACACACACAAAGGGCTGGATCATTTCACTGTTTCTCAGTGAAGGAAGCAGATCCACAAAATCTGAGATCAGAGTTGGCCTCAACACTTACCCCTCACTCCTTCTAAAATCTTGCAAGCCCCTAAACTTATACATGTCCTGGATGATTCTCTCAACAATGCCACCTGCATCCAGCCCTTGTGACATGCTCATGAATTCCACTAGAGCCATGAAGCCAGGTTGAGAATTAAGTGGACAGGCAGGCTCAATTATTTACCAGGCAACTCACGCACACATGCCAGCAGGCCCTGGACTTTGGAGTAATTTAGCAGGAGTCAAAACAGTAAATGCTGAAGATCTTCCAGGTCGTCGCCAGGCCTGGTCCTCCGTGGGAAGTTTGTCAGATATCTTCCCAGCTCCAAAACTGATAAGATTGGGGCAGTGGTTCTGGGATAGCAAGAAACTCTTTGCGATTCATTTCTTCATTGAGGGGATTAAAGGGGAGGGAACTGGTACACCCCAGTACACACGTGGAGGTTAGACAACGTCTGTCATATGTCCAACATACGAGTTCAGGGTTTGAACTCAAGGTCACCAGCTGTGGCAGCAATTGCCTTTGTTCTGAGCTAACCTGAAAATAAATTTTATTTGTGTGTGTGTGTGTGTGTGTGTGTGTGTGTGTGTGTGTGTGTGTGTGTGTAAGATACTGGGCTCAGGCGTAGGACCTTTGCATACTAGACAAGCACTCTAACACTGAACTATATCCTCCACACCTTAAAATAGTATTTTATTTCAAGTTCTTATAAAAAAGTAATTTTTTATCTGTCTCAGAAAATCAGAACCGACATTGTCATGGATGCGTGTTGCAGCTTGAATCCCGCCATTGATGTTGGACAGGTAGGTCCTGGCCCAGCTGAGTGGAAACCCCTCCCTAAGAGTGGTCACAGGGTAATTAAGGACCTTCTCACAAGAACATGTTGCCATAAGGCTTAAAACGTTGTCCCCCTTCAGATCGAAGGTGCATTTATTCAAGGAATGGGCCTTTATACCACCGAGGAGCTACACTACTCTCCAGAGGGTGTCCTGTACACTCGGAGCCCGGACAAGTACAAAATCCCAACTGTCACTGATGTCCCGGAGCAGTTTAATGTGTCCTTGCTGCAATCGTCTCAGACCCCGCTCACCATCTACTCGTCAAAAGTAAGCACAAAAACCAGCTCGTCCACACTGCAGCAGCCCAGGGAGCACAGCCAGAGAAAGGCACCAGACAAAACAAAAACTGATGCTCACGGCTATCTGGACTAGGCCCCTTGCAGACCACCCACCTAGGAAAACGCAGAGTCTAGGAAAGAGAAGTCCCTCCTGGGAGCAATCCAGGGCCCTGGTTTCATTGATACCTTCTCCCCCTGAAAATTATAGACAAGCTTGGACTTCTTGAGAGAATAACACTTTTATTTAAAAAGTTTATCTATGTCTTTCTTTTCTTTTTCTTTTTTGTTTTTGCTTTTTTTTGGGGGGGGGGGGTTTAATTTTTTGCGAAGTGTTTCTCTGTGTAGCCCTGGCTGTCTTAGAACTCACTCTGTAGATCAGGCTGGCCTCAAACTCATAGAGATCCACCTGTCTCTGCCTCCAAGTGCTGGGATTCAGGCTTGCGCCATAACCGCCCAGCCATCTATTTCTTTTTTAGTTTTTTGAGATGGATCTTACAGAGACTAGAATGACTTCAAACTCAAACTCCTAATCCTCCAGCCTCCACCTCCCAAGGGCTGGGATGACAAGTGTGTGTCACTATGCCCAGCAGGTCTGGAGGAATGGTCCCAGCTCCATCAGTAAGGTGCTTGCCTTGAAAGCACAAGAGTATCAGCTTGATCCCTAGAACTCACACAAGAATTCTGGGTGTCCTATACTCTTGTAACCCCAGCACTGGGGAGGCAGAGACAGGAAGATCTCTGGGGCTCTCTGACCAGTTGGTCTAGCCTAATTGGTGAGCTTAAGGTCAGGGAGAGATTCTACCTCAAAGGAGGTAGAGAGTGTTTCCAAGGATAGTAATTTGAGGGTGCCCTCTGGCCACCACACACATGCACACCTGTGCATGTACCCACACACATACATGTAAAAGGGTGTGGGTGGAGGAAGAAGACAATATTGAGCTGAGTGTGGTAGCTTTGAACCAATAACCCCAGCAGAGGGTAGGCTAAAACCTGCTTGAGCTATATAGAGTCCCAGAGCAGCACAAGCTAGCCATGTCTCAAAAAAACAAACAAAGCCAAAAGAATAAATGAGATTGATGGCATGATAGCACTGAAACCATAGATATCAGTAGACTGGAGACCTGAGCTCCTCCCCAGCCCACCACCCTCCTTTGCTCTTAAGTAAATTGCCCACCTCTGAGGGACTCAGCCAAACCCAGAAATGAATCTAGAACCAACTTGATACTATCTAGATGCATTTCTGACTGACAGAATTTAAAGGATTTGACCGCAGTGCCTGGAGGCCAGGGGTGTGGCTAAATACTTTCAGTATGCAAGACAGCTCCTACAATAAAGAATCATGTGACTTCAAATTCAGCAGTGTCAGGAAGCAAAGACACTACCAACCTTTAATAATGACTAAAGGAAAGGAACAGCAAATTAAAATAAAGGTCAACTTTGTTTGCTTTGCTTTATGTAGATCATGACAAACCTCAGATGGAAACCTCACCAAGGTGTGAGGTATAAAGTCTTCCTTAAAAATCTTTGGGGGAAACTTCTAGCTGTGAGTTGTTACATCTCAAACCCTGGACAAATGACTAACATTTAACATACCAAAGTAGACCTGGCTGCCGAGTTCTCCCAGCATCCCTCAGTCCCTACCTGTTAAAAGATATGGCTGGTATACTCTGCCCCCTACCTTCAACTTCTCCAGCCCAGGGGCTGGACTGCCCTTCCTATATAATACAGTCATTTTGTTACCAGCCCCTTTTGGTCTACCCTCTACCCCCATGGCCTATTGGTCTCCTGGTCCTCCCCTGTCCCTTCTCACATGGCCTGGCTCAGGGTCATGTTCACTCTGGACTCTCCCAGATGTCCCTGCCCCTCTCTTTGCTCCCCCTTTTCTCTACAATACACCTTCTCCTAGGAAGTCACATCCTTCTTCTTTCTTTCTTTCTTTTTTTCATTCAGGAATAAATTGATTTTCTTTTCTGAAACAAGAAAAATATATCTGCAGGAATTTCACCATTTCCAACTGAATTCCCCTTCAGTCTAGGTATCGCCTCTGGGCTTGGGTTAGCGAGGCCATCACAGATTCAAGGGGAGGGGCACCAACAGGGCCTTCAGACTCTTGCTGGACTAGAAGCCATCTGAGGGAGGAAGGCCAGAGGCAGCCCAGAGCCTACAGAGAACAGCGTCAGGTAGAGAGTATCCAGGCAGGGCATCCAGCATGGTGGGCATCCCGCATGGTGGGCATCCCCGTAATCCCAACACGCAATAGGTAGAGGTAGAAGGATCAGAACTCAAGGCCAGCCTAGGCTACAAAGCAAGATCTCTCTGGAAAACACACAGGATCAAGAAGGACATGGTGATGAGTGGTACCTATGGTCCCAGCACTCAGGATGTAAAAGCAGGAAGATGTTTGGATATTCAAAGCCAGCCTGGTCAACTCTATAGTGCATTTCACAGTCTGGGTTCCACAGTAAGACCTTGTCTCAGAAACCAAAAAATGAAAACAAAGATTGGCCCAGCACTTGGGAGGCAGAGGCAGGCGGATTTCTGAGTTCGAGGCCAGCCTGGTCTACAGAGCGAGTTCCAGGACAGCCAGGGCTACACAGAGAAACCCTGTCTCGGAAAAAAAAAAAAAAAAAAAAAAGCAGGTTGAGCAAGCCATGGAGAGCAAGTCAGTAAGCAGCGTTCCTCCACAGCCTCTGCGTTAGTTCCTGCTTTGAGCTCCTGCCCTGATTTCTCTTCATGATCAGGATCTGTAAGCCAAATAAACTCTTCCCAAAAGGCTTTTGATTGTGTTGACTCATCTCAACAATGAAAAGCAAACTCAGACAAGGACCATGCTTACCTTAGCCCTAGAGTCATAATGAGGAATTCTTCCCCCCTCTACTTATGAAGTTGGCAAGTTCAAACCATTGACTGTTCTAATCAGGGTGCCCTTCTCTTACCCCACAGAAACACATAGACACCTTGTGTATGCACATACATGTAAACACACATGCATCCCTTTCCCATAGAACAAATACTTAACCCAGACAGAAGTGAAGATGCAGAAAGTTCAGATTTAAGGAGTGATTTACAGGGCTGACTGCCAGGGGTTAAGGATACACTGCTGAACAAGATGATGCCATCTACTCTAGAAGTTTTTAAAACAAACGTGTTTCAGAGGCAGGTGATCTCTGTGAATTCATCCTGTGAGTTTCAGACCAACCAGAGCCACAAAGTGAGACCCTGTCTCAAAAAGCCAAATAAAATAGACAAATGTGTTTTCTTGCAGGGCCTCGGGGAGTCTGGGATGTTCCTAGGTTCTTCTGTGTTTTTTGCCATTGCTGATGCGGTGGCCGCGGCACGGAGACAAAGAGACATAGCGGAGGACTACACAGTGAAGAGTCCAGCAACCCCAGAGCGGGTGCGGATGGCCTGTGCGGATCGGTTCACAGACATGGTAAGGAGCTGCTCTGTTCCTGCAAGCTCACTTCTACTTCCTGCTCCCTTGGCTTGTGTCTTCCTGACCTAACCTGGGTCTAGTTAATCAAGCTATAAAGTGATAGGGTGTGGTAGCAAATGCTTGCAATCTGAGCAGCTGGAAGGCTGAGGCAGAATTGTCCAGCAGTGGTTGAGACATTCATCCCAGTCTCCTGAACACAGCAATGAGGACGGTTATCTGCCTCCGCCCAGTGCCTCCTCCAGACACCTTGCATCTCAGGACTCCTGCAGAGTACGGTCCTGGCCTTGCTCGTCACATGGCCACTGTAAGGTCACCTTGTCTCTTACTCAGAAGCTTAAGCACATATGACCTTCAAAACAGTGCTCTCAGTCCATTTTACAATGATAAGCTTCCCTTTCTGGAATGGAAGTGGAGTAAGGAAACTACACCCACATAATAAATGGCTCCTCAGAATTTTTCCTGCTCACCCGAGGAACTTCTCAGTCTTCTCACAGCCATGCCCCTGGAAAATGGCCTTCTGCATTTCCACAGATTCAGAATGGTTTTAGCCAACGCGTTGTTTGGCAGAGCTGTCACTTACAGTGGAAAGGAGTGAATCACTTCACTCTTATTCACAGTTCAGGACAGGCAGCTGGGCTCACATGGGGTGAGAGCTTTTTCTGCCAAGTCTGATGATTCCTTGCTGAGACCTTGTCAATATGCCCTGGTGGGTACCAGTTGTCTACTAATTATGTAAATGCCCGTCAATCAGATACTTTTGTCGATGTGAGAATAGTCTCAAATTTTCTAACATAGTCATCAGTGGTTCCTAGATATCACTTCATGGTAGGATCTATATTTGATATTGTAAGCCTCATTTGAATAGCGTTTTACATTTTGTCTTTATAAAAGAAACACATGCTATGCTTGGTGGAGCACTTGGAAGGAAGAAATAGGCTTGTGAGTTCAAGGCCAGCCTGGTCTACATAGTGGGTTCCAGAATAGCCTGGTCTACATAGTGAGATACTGTCAAATAAATAAATAAATAAATAAATAAATAAATAAATAAATAAATAAATAAATGAATGAATGAATGTAACACATGTCAACTTTGGGAAAGAGTAAGATGGAAGTTGAAATCAACCATAATCCTTTCAACTAGAAATAACTATGACTATGTTTGTTGTGTGCATGTGTGCATGCTCTTGTGTGTGTACTTGTGTTCATGTGTGTTTGAGTGTAGAGGCCAGAGCCTGATACTGAAACTGGGTATCTTCCTAGTGATTGATCTCCATCTTATATTTTTATAATTTTATTTATCTATTTGATATTTATTTATTTCTCTGTGTGTGCATTTGCACATATATGCCTGCCTCTGTGTGCAGATATCTGCAGGCACCCACTGAGACCAGAAGATAGCACTGAATCCTCGGGAGCTGGAGTTACAGGCAGTTGTGAGCCTATGAGTTACCTGAAATGGTTTCTGGAAATGAAACTCTGGTTCTGAGTTAACCATTGGGCCATCCCTCCAGCCCCATTATTATTATTTACTGTTATTATTTTAAATAAAGGTCCCTCCCTGGACCTAGAGCTCTCTGATCAGCTGGCTAAGCTAGTGGTTCACAAACTTCCTAATGCTGCGACCCTTAATATAGTTCATGTGTGGTGACCCCAGCCATAAGTTGCCTTGGTCATGGTCTCTCTTCACAGCAATAGGACATTAATTATACATCTGAAAGCCCAAAGCCCACCCCTAGTGACACACTTCCTGCAGCAAGGCCACACCCCCTAATCCTTCTGATGACTAAGCATTAAATATTTGAGCCTGTGGGGGCCATTCTTATTCAAACCACTATACTCTTTTAAGATCAGTGTAAGCTGATTATCAGCAAAAAGGAAATAACTCAAAGCCAGTCTTGAGCAAAGTGTCCCAAGGAGAGGAGAGAGGACACTGACAGTGTTTTACACAAGGCCAGAAACATACAAAATAATCTGCAGGAAATCCTCTATCCAATGAAAAACAGCCATGGGTACCTACTTGTGAAACCAGCCCTTGGGAAGCTGAAGCAGAAGGATCATGTTTTGAGGCCAGCCTGGTCTACAGAGTTCCAGGACAGCCAGGGCTACACAGAGAAACCCTGTCTCGAAAAACCAAAAAAAAAAAAAAAAAAAAAAAAAGATAAAGAGATATATGTTCTATGTGTGTGTGGCCAGGTGTGGGGGAAGGGTGTGCCTCAGCAGGCCCATGCCAAGGCATCCCTTCCCTCTGAGGGACCAGCCACACCACGGTATAGTATAGAATAGAGTTTATTCAGGGAATGGAGAGGGGAGTCAAGAGGGTAGTAGAGGCAGAGAAAGGCAGAGAGAGGGAGAGTAGAGAAGTAAAGGCCGGCCATGACCACTTGGGGGGGGGGGGGTGGCTGTGTGTATGTTTGTAGATAGATGGACGGATGGACGTGCATCCGGTAAAGCCTTTACTCCAGATAGCTCAGCGTTCAAAGCAGGGTCAAGGAAACAAAAACACAAGAGTATTTCTCCTCACCATCACCAGGAGAGCTCCGGATACCCGTGGTTAACAGTGCAACGGGGCTGTTTGCATAATGCCCTTGAGGGAACTAAGCTGCTTTGCTGAAAAGTGGGCAGCATGCCGGCGGTGGTGGCGCACGCCTTTAATCCCAGCACTTGGGAGGCAGAGGCAGGCGGATTTCTGAGTTCGAGGCCAGCCTGGTCTACAGAGTGAGTTCCAGGACAGCCAGAGCTACACAGAGAAACCCTGTCTCGAAACCCCCCCCCCAAAAAAAAAAAAAAAAAGAAAAAGAAAAGTGGGCAGCAGCATGGCAGATGCTGGAGGGCAGGGCGGGAGGGAAAGGCATTCCTCTCAAGGATGTAAACTGAAGTTCTATGGGAACAGAGTTTACGGCAGCATCCGGTAAGAAAGCCTATTACGTGCAGGTTACAGTCTTACATAGCCCAAACTGACCTTACATCTGCTTCGTAGTCCAAGCTCACTTTGAATTACTGATCCTTCTGCCTCCACCTCCCAAGTACTGAGATTGCAGGATCTGTGCCACTGAATGAAAATATGAAATAAAAGGAGAACATTTTTATTGGTGGAGGGAAGAGTCCAAGCTGACCATGGTCAGCAAATGAAACCTGAACATGAGAGCAGAGAGGAGAAGGGAGAGCAAGAGAGGAATCACCACCGCAAGATGAAGGTAGCTCAGGCCACGATACCCTGAGAAAGGTAGAGGCAAACTGGCTGAGTTGGGAGGGAAGCAAAAGCCCAGCTCTCAGGAGGGTGGGGTTTTGGGTAGGGGCGGGGTGAGGAGACCTGGGAGGAGCCACAAGTGCTGAGTGGGCAGTGTCACCTTTGATATGTAAATAAGTGCCTCTGCCATTTGTCCAGGGTTTCTGAGACCTAACAACCACCTAACAGCCGTGCTGAGTAGTTGACCACATTTTTTTTTAGTTGAAGTTTATGTTGATCTACAGCTGGGGCTGTAGTTCAATAGTAGCACCTTTGCCTAGTATATGCAATGCCTTGGGTTTGGTCCCAAGCACAAAGAGAAGAAAACAAAAAAATAAAAACAACAACAACAAAAAAACTGGAGGGGATAACCAGGCAGTGGTGACACACGCTCAGGAGGCAGAGGCAGGTAGATCTCCAAGTTCGAGGCCAGCCTGATCTATAGAGTGATTTCCAGGACCCGCAGAAGTACACAGAGGAACCTTGTCTCTAGTCGAGAATATATAATGATTCACCTTGACCCAGAATGCTATAACCATGGCTAAAATAAATACTCTTTTTTTTTTTTTTCACTCAGAAGGCATGGACAGGAGGATTATAGTCTACCTAGTGAATTCCAGGCTAGCCAGAGCTACAGAGCAAGCCCCTGGGAGGGGGGGAGGGGGGGGAGATAGACTCCAAAGTACTTGAATTCCTGAGAAACACCCCCTCCCCCATCAAGCTGCTTACAGGCTGGAACGCTTTCTCCTGGTCTCTGTGGGCACCTGCACTCACATGCACACAGAATATAAATAGTAGATTTTGTATTTAACCTTTGAATTCTGAAATGAAAATACAACTTGTTCTAATGACTTAGAAAGTGACAAATGACTAGGAAAGGTCTGTGTGCTGGAACACAAGCCTTGGAAAGCTTGGGACCTCCTCATTTGGCAACCTCTTCCTTGACCTCAGAGAAATAACTTACCTGGATTTTTTTTCTGAAACAGAAATGATGGCAACACACTCAGTACTTTTTCCTTGGAATTAAATGAAATAATGCATGTAAAAATACTGGGTAAATATGAGTCGCTCCATAAACACTAGAATTAAGTTTTTCCCTAAATACCCATAATGACCTTCAAAACAAGCCTCACCTACAAGGCTGATAAATATTTCCACATTAAACCGAGTTGACCTCCTGAGGCTAGAACCTCAGGAGCTTACAGAACTTACAACTAAAAGCCACATTTTCATTTTCATGAGTAAACTAATGAGAAACTTAAGGATTTTTGTTTGTTTTTTTGTTTTTGTTTTGTTTTTCGAGACAGGGTTTCCTCTGTGTAGCCCTGGCTGTCCTGGAACTCACTCTGTAGACCAGGCTGGCTCGAACTCAGAAATCTGCCTGCCTCTGCCTCCCGAGTGCTGGGATTAAAGGTGTGTGCCACCACCGCCTGGCATGTGTGTGTTTGTGTAGTCATGCCATGATGATTGTGTAGCAGTCAGAGGACAACTATTAGAAGTTTATTTTCTCCTTACATCATAGGTTCTAGGGATTGACCTACTAAACCGGTGTTTAGCCAGAGTTATTACTGAGATTCACCAAAGAAAATCATTTCTACCATTTTGGGCCAATTTTTAAAAAAAAAGATTTTATTTATTATTATATATAAGTATACTGTAGCTGTCCTCAGACACACCAGAAGAGGGCATCAGATCCCATTACAGATGGTTGTGAGCCATCATGTGGTTGCTGGGATTTGAACTCAGGACCTGCGGAAGAACATGAGCCATCTTAACTGCTCTTAACCACTGAGCCATCTTTCCAGCCCATTTTGGGCCAAATTTAAAGCAAGATTTATTAAATATTAAAAACTGTTCAAACTGACCCAGAGATGGATTTTGATCAGGACCATTCCCTGGAATTTCCCAGCAGCAATGGACCCAGCCACTTATAGGCCACCGTACTTTCCCATGAGGCGTTGTTATTTTCCACTAACTACAACTCCCAGCATTTCAGGTAGTTACCTGGTTCTTGGGTAGGTGGGGCTTACAGGTTAATTTTGGGCATTACATTAGCCTTAAAACAAGATTTGAAAAAGAAAAATTGTTACAATTTTAAGACAGGAAAGATTTCGCATCCTTATAAATAGAGGGAAAAAAATGTTACCTTAGGGACTGGTGATAGATTAAAAAACAAGCCAGACATTTTGGTACATGCCTTTATTCCCAGCACTTGGGAGGCAGAAGCATGTGGATCTCTGTGAGTTCGAGGCCAGCTTGGTCTACAGAGAGAGTTCCAATATAGGAAATAAGAAAGGAAGAATGTACACAGGAACAAACCTGGGACCTTGTTATTATCTGTAGGGGGTAAAAATTAAGTAGTTAGAAAGTTGTGGGGGGCTGGAGAGATGGCTCAGCGGTTAAGAGTGCCGACTGCTCTTCCAAAGGTCATGAGTTCAAATCCCAGCAACCACATGGTGGCTCACAACCATCCGTAATGAGATCTGATGCCCTCTTCTGGGGTGTCTGAAGACAGCTACAGTGTACTTACATATAATAAATAAATGAATAAATAAATAAAATTTAAAAAAAAAAATTAAAAAAAAAAAAAAAAAAAAAGAAAGTTGTGCTCTGTCTGAGGACTCTAGATGTCGGGTGTGCTAGCCTGGCCTCACAAGGCCCTAAATTCAATCCCCAGCAGCAGGAAGAAGGGGAAAAAAGAAAGAAAACACAAGCTCTACTCTACGGGTCGGAGTAGAAATACAAGAAAAGCCAATTATCAAATTGTTTCCATTTCCAGGAAGCTAAACTCCAACAGCTCCGCCTAGAAACAAGTTTGCAAATGGGTTTTTAGTTCACAGCACATTTTGAATAGCAGCCTTGTCAGTGCTGAGTCACAGAGGAGACTCCCGACCAGCAGTCAGGGAGTTCTTTCCTTCTTAGATTAGTCTCCATTCCAAACAGCCAGCCCCGCCCTAGACCAGCCCTGCTACTCCATAAGTGACTGGCCTAGATTCTGAAGACTTGCCTTTCACCTGCAAACCCTAAGGGCATCTCCAGTGACTGACTCCCCTTCCTCTCCAGTGCTTGCTCTCTTGACATCCCTATATCTCATGTTCTTTGCCTGCTCTTTTCTCAGGATGCCCAAACTCAGTGACCCTTAGTAACCTTACAGGGGGCCACCTGCTCCGTTAGAGGAGGAGAGGTGAGAAGATAATGCCCTGCACAGTGCCCTGTCTACCTATAGTAGTCGCTCAGTATGAGGTATGCGGGACCCTCATTCTACACCCAGCTTAGGTTTCTCTGCACTAAAGGAGTTGCTATAGTCCTATAGGCCTGCATTCCATTTCCTGGGGTGCGTATACTGTATCAGGTAGAAACATGCAGCCCCCAGCCCCCAGTGTGTTCTGCTACAATCACAGTCACAATCACAATCACTTTAATTGACAGGGCCCTGGCCCAGCACAAACATGCCTCAGTCACATGGATTCTTGGAGCCAGAAGACAAAAGCAGGCTACATGACTGTACTGACTTCTCAGGCTATAGTCTCCCCGAGTACTGAACCTACTCTCCCGAGACACGTGAATATACCTGTCTTCACACCTACTCTCCTGAGACACATGTACATGCATGTACGCACACAAACTCATTCTTCACATTACTCTCTCAGCTCTTATGCCGTCTTGAAAGAAGTTTGGCACATAGCTTGTAAAACTGGTTCTGCTTTAAACATGGCTGCCCAGGATTCAGGGACTGGATTTGTTCCCTGCAGTAACTGGTGACACTTGACAAAACAGTCATCCTACTACAGAATCGGTAGTAGACATTACTTTGGTGGCTGTGGTGATGTTGTATTGAGTTTTTGCAGTGCCAGCAATAGGAAGCAGGTCTTCACAAAGGCTTGGTATACACTCTACATCTGAACTGCATCCAACCTTCTAATACTGTTTTTGAATGTATGTATGTATGTGTGTGTGTATATATATATATATATATATATATATATATATATATATATATATATATAAAAATTTAAAAACTCCCCTATTGGCAAGAGGGTCAGAAGGTTATAGTCATGCTCAACCATAATGAATTTGAGGCAAGCCTGGGCTACATAAGACCCTGTCTCAGAGAAAACAAGAAAAGTGCCCTGCCCTGAGGTACACATCTGGTGTGGTTCAAACCAGAGGGCCACTGAGTACAGCGGTTCTCATTTAGTTCATGCTGGCCTGGATCTTACAAAAGATAACCTTGAACTGTGCTGTCCTGATTGGGTGGCTATCCTAAATCAGAAAACCAACCTGTCTTCCTGTGGCCTGTTGATTTTTTTCCCCCAACAGCTTATATCAGTAGCAGCATCTTGTCTGAAATAAAGCCATTCGTTTGGAAAAGTCATTTGAGAGGTGGTGAGATGGCTCAGCATGTAAAGGTCTTTGTGGCTGTCTTAGTCAGGGTTTCTGCTCCTGCACAAACATCATGACCAAGAAGCAAGTTGGGGAGGAAAGGGTTTATTCAGCTTACACTTCCATGCTGCTGTTTATCACCAAAGGAAGTCAGGACTGGAACTCAAGCAGGTCAGGAAGCAGGAGCTGGTGCAGAGACAATGGAGGAATATTACTTACTGGCTTGCTTCCCCTGGCTTGCTCAGCTTGCTTTCTTATAGAATCCAAGACTACCAGCCCAGGGATGGCACCACCCACATTGGGCTGGGCCCTCTCCTCCTAGATCACTAATTGAAAATGCCTTACAGCTGCATCTCATAGAGGCAGTTTTCCTCAAGTGAGGCTCCTTTCTCTGTGATAGCTCCAGCTTGTGACAAGTTGACACACAAAAACAGCCACTACAGTGGCCCTGAGGCCAAAGCTAAAAGGACAAATTCTCAGAAAAGATAGACATCTAGACCACGAGGAAGATAAAGGAGTCAAATTCAGGAAACTTGTAATCCAGGATAGTACAGAGAGCTTGGGGTTTAACTAGTAGAACACCATACATCTTTGGTTAATGCTGCAGACAGAGTCAGGCCGTGGTGGCGCACGCCTTTAATCCCAGCACTTGGGAGGCAGAGGCAGAGGCAGGTGAATTTCTGAGTTCGAGGCCAGACTGGTCTACAGAGTGAGTTCCAGGACAGCCAGGGCGACACAGAGAAACCCTGTCTCGAAGAAAAAAAAAAAAAAAAAAAGCTAGACAGAGGTGAGAAAGAACATCTTAACCCAGTCATTTTCTCTTGTCATGTGCTGATGAAAGTTATCATTCGAAAAGAATGCCAGAGGCCAGTTCCCCAGGAACCAGAAAAATCCTGCCTTCTCTCACGAGAAGTTTTGCAGCCTTAGATTTGACATGGCCAGGCCTATTCCCAGCACTGGGGAGACAGAGTGGCTCTTTCTCTATGGGTTTCAGGCCAGCTTGATCAAGAGTTCCAGGCCAGCCACAGGTGTGTATTGAGACCTGTTTTTTGTTTTGTTTTGTTTTTTGTTTTTTAAAGGTGATTTGATGTGATTTCTTTGGTCAAAATTAAAGTCAGATATGCATTTCAGCACACGTTAAGTTTTGGTCTTTTATTTCTTTTTTTCTTTAGATCTCGAGAGATGACCCAAAGACGTTTAAACCTTGGTCTATACCTATAGCTTAAGCTGCTGTCATTTCCTAAGAGGTAAGAGCATTAAATCAAGTGACAATGGCTCCAAGAGAGGGAAAAAGAGTTTCCAAACCATGTTCCAAGGAACCCTAGATTTATGCAAGCATTCATTCAGATCACTGTATCTTAGTGCCAACATGTTAAAGCTGCAGCACTAAAACAGTCACAGCTTTGGATGATAATGATGCCAGTCAGAAGATTATTATTTTATGTATGTGAGTACACTGTTGCTGTCTTTAGACCCACCAGAAGAGGACATCAGATCCCATTACAGATGGTTGTGAGCTACCATGTGGTTGCTGGGAATTGAACTCAGGACACCCAGAAGAGCAGTCAGTGCTCTCTACCACTGAGCCATCTCTCCAGCTCTACTCAGAAGATTATAACCAACACTGAAATGAATAAAATGAAGAATAAGAATGGAGTAGCTGGGCAGTGGTGACACACGCCTTTAATCCCAGCACTCGGGAGGCAGAGGCAGGCGGATTTCTGAGTTCAAGGTCAGCCTGGTCTACAGAGTGAGTTCCAGGACAGCCAGGGCTACACAGAGAAACCCTGTCTCGAAAAAAACAAAACAAAACAAAACAAAACAAAAAGGAATGGAGTAGATTAAGACATTTTAAACATTCTGCTGTCTGATTTGTATGAGATACAACTTAAATGCAAAACTAAAGCCAAATCTGCTGATTTCTACATTTCTGGCTAGCTGGTGTTATCCAGAAAGGTTATCTGTATTTGGGAGGCTCAGCCACTTCAATTTTGTGTTGCCTTGACACAAAATTCAGAGCACTGAAGGCTTTGAAAAGTAACGCTGAGATTCTCTGATGAGAAATATGTCGTCATTGTGAAAAAAAATTCATAATCTTAGGGGCTAAGAAGAGCTCAATGGATAAGATGCTTGCTAAGCAAGCATAAAAATCTGGACACATGTGAAAGTGGTGGCATCTATAGTCAGCACTGGGGAGGCCGAAATCTGGGTTCAGTGAGAGATCCTGTTGGGGAAAATGAGGTAAAGGGACTGGGAAGATGGCTCTGTGGATAGGAGCACTTACTGTTTTTTGTTTTTTGTTTTTTTGTTTTGTTTTGTTTTTGTTTTTCGAGACAGGGTTTCTCTGTGTAGCCCTGGCTGTCCTGGAACTCACTCTGTAGACCAGGCTGGCCTCGAACTCAGAAATCTGCCTGCCTCTGCCTCCCAAGTGCTAGGATTAAAGGTGTGTGCCACCACCGCCCAGCTTGTTCTTTTCTTTTTGAGACAGGATTTCACTGTATATACCTGGCTGGACCAGAACTCATAGAGATCTGTTTGCCTCTGCCTCCAGAGTATACCACCACACCCAGCTCCTTTATTGCTTATCACACACACACACACACACACACACACACACACACACACACACACACACACTCACTCTAAAATGCCTGGTAACTTATGGGTATCATTCTAGTACTTGAGAAGTGAGAGAGGAGGGTCAGGAGCTAGGTTGCATAGCAAGTTTGAGAACAGCCTGGACTACATGAGACCCCATCTCAAAAAGCAAAAGTCAAAGTAAGGGAAGAGGTGGGCTTGGGAAGAGAGAGGTCTCAGTGCTTAAGAGTGTGTGCTGCTCCCAGAGTTCCGATGAGTCCAGCTCCGTGGGATCCGAAGCCTCTGGCTTCCACAGGTTCATACAGAAACACTAACACAAACACATAACTAAAAATAAACTTTGAACTATGTTGTCAACTTCTGTGTGATCTTCAAAGTTGGAACATCCTCAGATGTCAAGTCAAATGCAGAAGAAAGGAAATGGGGTTGGAAATGTAGCTCGGAGTAGGTTAGGCAGGAGGTCCAATCGCCAGCACAAAGAGAAGGGTGTGGGGGACGAGGCAAGAAGAGAGTGAGAAAGGAATGAAGGACAAACACGGCCTCTTGCCGCTTCACCGTTTACAGTCATTTTATGTCAGGAGCCCCCCCCATGCTGTGAAAACAAAACAAAATAAAAAAGCAAAAACCACAAAGGACAAACTTAGATGTACATTTCATATTTAGTATCTTTCACCTATAATTTTAACTCTCGGAACTCCTCAAAGTAGGCCCTGTGTTTGCTTCGTAAGCAGAGATTAAACACTGACTTTATACCTCTCTCTGGACATGACTTGTAGTCCCAGCAAGGTGGGAGCAAGATGATCTGGAGCTCAAGACCAGCATTAGCTTATGTTCCAGGCCAGCCTGAGCTGCGTGAGACCCTGTCTCTAAAGGTGGCACTTGTTACATGAGATTGAGTCCCAGGACATACACGGTAGGAAAGAACAGACTCCATCACACTGAACCAACTCCCAAGAGTGGTCCTCCATCTCAAAATACATATCAGGCTAGGTGCCTTTACCTTCTAAGCCATCTCACCAACCCACCTCCACCCACCCCCCTTTTGTTGTAGACAGGGTCTCATATAGCCCAGGTTGGTCTTGAACTCCAGATTCTCTGGTCTCCAAGAATCTTTTTTAATTTGAGGGAGTTTCGTGCTGTTGGTAACTATTCTCTTTTTTCCTTCCTCAGATATTTTAGAATTCAAGTGAAAATCCGGCTTCTTAATCCTGACTGGACTCCAAACTGTATTCATATGCTGTTGGGTGGGAGGGAGGGTGAGTCCTGTCACAAAATTTAGAATCACTATTCAAATCTAACCACATTAAGGAGATGGAAGCATTTCTTACAAATTATTTGCTTAGTGTCCTCAGCCGCTTCGATGTTTGAAGCACGTTTAATTTGTCTTTGAAAAGACTGAGTAAATGTTGCTGCAGAAGGAGCCAAAAGGAGACTGGCGTGCCTGAAGGACCCTCCCAGCAGCTATACACATGATGCCTTTGACTGGGAGCCACTGAGCCCTAGCAGGGCAAGGTGTCTTCAAGGATGTCGTCCTCCCCACCCTCCTTAACCAGGGAGAGGCCTTGGGTCTATGTCTGTGTATTTAACAGGAAAGACTTGGTATTTCCCTTGTTAGATGATTGCTCAGCAAGTGAATGTCCCTTTGGAATTCGAAGGGGAAACGGTGTACAGGGTTTTGAATCAAGCATTATCACAAAATGTTTTGCTTTTATTTGTGTGGGGCTTTTTTGTTTGTTTGCTTTTGTTTGACTTTATATGGAAACCATCTGATCTGATACCAGAACTTCAGAAGTACTGGACGGCTCAGTTTCTTATGCATTGAAATGGCAACGAAGCAGGCAACAGAGAGTAATGAATCATAGTTGCTATCAACCTTGTATTGTGGTTTAAGATCCTTAGGAATTAAAATGTAGGTTAGTGATGGAGGGTTTGCCTAGAATGTTCCGTGTCAGTCCTGAGTTTGAACACCAGCACAACAAAAATAAAACTAAAACCAGAAAATGATAAAATATGCAGGGTCCATGAAAGTCCAAATGGGTTTTAGAGCTTTCAAAGGATCAGAAAGATGCATATAAATTGGCTCTATTGACCAGAAAGTGGATGAGAACACTGACATTCTACCAGCCAGGATTCACAAGTCCTAGTGGGCAGACTGCAGAAGTGGGTGAGAAGCCGAGGCTGAGCAGAAGGTGTAGGGTGACTAGTGAGCACAGGGGCCTGGAGAGAAGATCACCCGAGGCCACAGACTTGGCTGGCAGGGACCAGGGCACAGCAGTCCACAAGTCCATCCACTGACTGAGAGGTTCCCTGGTCACAGGAGTCCAGAGGAGAAAGCAAGCATAAAGGACTCTGGAGCAGAGGGGTCAGAGCAGGACATGTTAAGGTGAATGGCAGAAGGCAGCGAACTTTTTGGGGTGGCTAAGGTGAAAAATTGAAATTAATAAAACAAATCTAAACTCTTTTGAAAACAAATTCCTCAGTGTAAAATCTAATGAAAATATCAGAATTTTGCTTTATCAGCTGTACTATTTTAAATGGTCATACACATAGTTGGTTTTTTAAATTTGGTTTCTCAGGGATAAAGGTGGTTACTGGAAATGCATTTTCTTTGTCATGGGTATTCTCAATACTAAAATGAGTGAGGTTTGCATACAAATGATTCCTGTAAGTTGATGTACTAGAATCTGGATAGTATAAATCTTAATAAATTACTTTTTAAAAATCATATTTGAATCAAAGCCAGCCTGGTCTACATAGTGAATTGCAGGCCAGTTAGGGCTATAGAGTGAGACTGTTTCACAAAAGAAAATAAAAATTACATTTGAAGTCATATATTTGAAACTTGTTCTCTGGATTTATCAGCAGCCCACGGCAACCTGAAGCATTCTTTTCAAATACATTTTTTCAGATCAAATTCTTTTCAGGGGAAGCTGGGATCCTTGGTTTTGCTGCAGAAAATAATTCAGGATAAGTAATACGAACCAGAGTTTGAGTTTAGTAAGATTTTTTGTTGTTTATTTTTACTGTTATGCGTTCTGTCTTCTCATATTTATGTGTACTACATGCATGGCTGCCGTCCTCGGGGATCAGAAGAGGGCGCTGGTGCCCGGGAACTGGAGTTATAAAGGTTTGTGAGCTGGGGGCTGGAGAGATGGCTCAGCAGTTAGGAGCACAGACTGCTCTTCCAGAGGTCCTGAGTTCAATTCCCAGCAACCACATGGTGGCTCACAACCATCTGTAATGGCATCCGATGCCCTCTTCTGGTGTGTCCGAAGACAGCTAGAGTGTACTCATATACATGAATTAAATAAATAAATATTAAAAAAAAAAAAAAAAAAGGTTTGTGAGCCACCATGTGGGTGCTAGGAACTGAACCTGGATCTTCTAATAGCAACAAGTGCTCTTAACCACTGAGTACTGCCGTTTACTCATTGTGCCATCAAAAATAACTCATCCCAAATGCCTGCACAGTCTTGTTGAGATGAGAGTCACCCTTAGGGTGATAAACACCACCATGTTGGAGAAAGACAAGTACTGGGCCAGTGAGATGGCTCAGTGGATAAACTGCTGCCAAGCCTGAGGAACTGAGTTCTATCCCTGGGTCCCCCATGAAATAGAGAACCAACCCATAAAATTCTCCTCTGAGCTACACACACACACACACACACACACACACACACACACACACACGCACCCCACAAATGAATACATTTTTAAAGTACCTAATCTCTGCCCCTATTTCATTTTGATTTTTTTTTTTTGGTTTTTTGAGACAGGGCTTCTCTGTGTAGCCCTGGCTGTCCTGGAACTCACCTTGTAGACCAGGCTGGTGTAGACCAGGGTGCTGGGACTTAGAGATCAAAGTCATGTGCCACCACAATCTGTTTACCCTGCTTTAACACTTGCTTTTGCTGTTTTGCTTTTCTCTGTCTCAGCAGTTTCACTCTTTCCTACCATTGGCAGCAGCTAGATGCCTATGCTAGTAAGAAACTGAAATTCTTTTGGAAGAGGAGGTTGACTTTTTGAAACAAGTCTTGCTATGTAGTTCAGGCTGGCTTAGAACTTGGGATGCTCCTCTATCAACCTTCTGGGTGCTGAGGTTGCAAGCCTAAGTCACCACATTCAACTGAAAGGAACTATGGTTCCTTTGGGGGGTGGGGAGTGAGAGGCTCTCAAGAAGCCCAGGCTAGCCTTGTGTTCTGATCCTAAGAATATAAACTTGTGATCTTCCTGTCTCCACCTCCTGAGTGCTAGTATTACAAACATGAACCACTACTCTCCGGTTTTATGTGGTACTAAGGATTGAACCCATGGCCTATTGCATCCTAGGAAAAAACTCTTCCCAGTGACCCAACTCTGTGGCCTGCCTGGTACTGTAGCTCTCAATACTCACCTTGGGCTCTATGGATCCTTCTATTCCCCCACCCCCACCCCAAGGAAGCATGGGGAACATTTGCACTCTTGTCTTTTAGGTTTTCTTTGACAAAGAAAATAGCCTGCTCCCAGCTCTATTCCAGAAGAGCAAAAATTAATACTTGATCCATCTTACATAATTGGGTAAATAGTAAAAAAGATAGATTTCCAGTTAAGATGCCAAAAAAACTCAAAAATACTTGGCAGAAATTGCTGGAGACAGAAAATGAAGTTCTCCTCACACAACCTGGAAGGTCAAGTTAGACTCAGAGTATAAGACAGTAGCTCCCTTCCCTTACAGGGACACCACACCACAGCTCCTCTGTTCTCTTCATCTCATCTTTGATGTCAGCTTCAAACATCAAAGCTAGCTAGCTGGCCTTGCTCCAAAACATTCTGCACAAAGCCGCCTGGATAGCCTTTCTCACCTGTAGCCACCCACCTATTGCCACTAGGTAAGAGAGTCAGCAGGAGAGTGACTTTGTCCAGAGGAGCTGTCCTGTCATCTGTGCAGTAGTCACCAACATATATGGTGATGATTGCCCCAAAATGAGTTCTTTTCTCCAAAGAGGAGACAAGTGGAATCACCCGTGCTCCACCCACATGTTCCAGTCAGGCTGTTGAAAAAGGGACAGAATAAGCTCAGCCAGAGACTTCCTGCCGGGAGTTTGGCCCTTGAGCAAGGTGCACAAGGCTAAAGGGCAGGCTTCAGGCTCTGGCTGGTGAGGCCCTTGCTGCTGCCAGGCTCCTGTGAGATCTCATGGCTTCCCGCCCAGGCATCCTGTGGGCCTGCATTCATTCCACCCAGCTACCTACCGGGCTGGGTAACCTAACACTTCATTCTTCCACAGCCCTAGAGGCTGGAAGGCTGCGCCCACACTGTCAGCTGGGCCATGGATTCCCAGGGAGCATGTCCCAGCCTCTTGAGTGGCTCCTAGTGCTCTTGGCATTCCTTTCTTGTCACCGTCACTATGTGGCCTTACTAGTGTGTCTGTGTGCTTTGTTTCATTTCTCATAAAAATGGCAGTCCTTGAACTTAAGGCCTATCCTTGTCCCATATGACCTCATTTTGACCATATCTGCAAAGCCCTGATTTCTAAATAAGGTCACATTCTAAGGTTCCTGGTAGTCATGAGTTGAGTGGAGGGGCTACTCTATACAGTGTGTAAACCCTGCTGAGGCTAACCAATACAAGGACAATCTTAAGTGAAATGAATCCCTCTTCTTTTGGCCCCATGACAGTTGTTGGTTCTTGCATGTGAACTATCTTTCCCCGTGTTCCCCAAGGCAGGGACTGTAGGTGTATTCATTCTTCCCCAGCATAGACTTTCACATGTTTGATTAAAGAAGGCCAACTGAAGCAGTATAAAACCAGGTATGGTAGTGCATGTTTCTAAGCCCAGCATTCAGGAAGTGGAGGAAGGAAGACCAGAAGTTCAAAGTCACCCTTGAATATACAAGAAATTTAAGAGCTGCCTGGTCTTCATGAGACTTTGTCTTAATTTGTGTGTGTGTGTGTGTGTGTGTGTGTGTGTGTGTGTAACTGATGAATATATTTCTAGCCACACACACGCATAAATTTATACATAAGTATGCATAGAGAAGGTTACAGTATTTAAACCAGGTGTATAAGGAGTTCCACAATCGGCTACAAAGCACAGTCATATCCATTTCCCAGATCACTGGGTAAAAACATGTTTTTCTAAACAAGTTCTTGAAGCAATCAACACTAATTGTTATTTACTTTTGAAAAATAATCACTATGTATCCATTTCTGCCAGCAAAGTAGGGACATCAAGTTTACATGCTGTATTTCACACCTTTTATTTAAGTAGCTCAAAGCTTTTAATCTAAAAGTACTGTGGAGACTGCAACTACTGCAGAGAGAGGCTGGCAACCACTCTCCAAAACTAGCAGAAAGCATGGGCAGAAGCCCCAAACCCAGCACTTCAGCATTAGGGTTGAGGACCAGCTCTGTGCAGGGCACTGAGAGGCCTGTAGACAAACAACAAACTGAGACCTGTTTATTGGCAGAAAGCTTCCAAGTTTAGAGTAAGAACACTGGATCTGTAGCTCTTCTGTGCAGAAAGAAACAAAGAGTATAGGTTTTTCTTGAGAAAAGAGAAAACAACAATGAAACCAGAAGACTTTGTTTCTTTGAAAACAACAACAAAACTGGTGAACTTTTAACAAACTGGAGATGCAACTCAGTTGGTGGAATGTTCTGCTAGTGTGGACAAGGCCCTGGGTTCAGTCTCTAGCATCACATGAAACTGGGACAGGTATGGCTGGAGACAGCTCCACAGTTAAGAGTACATACTGCTTTTCAAAAGAACAAGGGCTGGTTCCCAATCCCTATGTCAGGCTGCTAACAACCACCTGTAACTCAGCCCACTGGGGATCTGACACAGGGCGAGCGCACACACACACTCACCTATACTCAACACCTGGGAAGCTAAGGCAGTAGGACCAAAAAGTTCAAGGTCAAAGCAAGTTCAAGGGAAGTTTCAAATAGCTTGGGATACACGAGATACTGTCTCATAAAAATAAATTTATTTAATAAAGGAAGAAAAATTCACAAATTATTGAAATATGAACTACCCACTAGTTAAACAACTTAAATGAAATATCAAATTCCTGAAAAGCTGTAAACTATCAAAACTGATTCAGGAAGAAATAGAAAGATGTGAACAGATTAAAAGCAAGTAAAAGAACTGACTTGGTAATTAAAATCCACTCACAAAGGAAACGCTATGCCCAGGCAGAGTCACTGGTCTCTTTTATCAAATGTTTCAAAAAGCAGTAATACTGATCCTGTCCAAAACCTTGTGGAGGGGATGGTAAGATAGCTCAGTGAGTAGATGCTTGCTGTAGTCTAAGAACCTAAGCCCCATCTCCAGAACCCACTTGGTGGAAGGAGAGAACCAATTCCTGAAGGCCTGTCCTCTTGACTACATGCTGTGCTATTCACCTATTTGACTCATAGTCATTTGCAAATATTTACACACACACAATGCAATGAATATTTTAAGTATTAACATTTTTTATAAAGATTGTGCCAAGAATAGTTAATGAAGTATTTTTGTTCATAAAATCTTTTCTCCTCCCTGAGATAGAGTTTCTCTGTGTAATAGCCTTGCCTGTCTTGAAATTCACTTTGTAGACCAGGCTGGCCTGAAACTCAGAGATTAAAGGTATGTACCATCACTGCCCAGCTCATTCATGAAATCTGCCTATCTGATTCAGTAGCAATGAAGAAAAGTTCAAACATAGTCATGTCACTGATAGACAGGAGACAGACATTAGTGAGGCAGGTTGGGGTCCCGACACAGAACAGTTCTCTTCGTATCCATGCCCGAGAACTCGAAGGGAGCTCTGGTTTCTCATCTCCATCTAAATGAACCAGATTCGAGGCCGTATTTGAGGGTATGACCACAACTGCAACCAGACAGGTCTCCCTTCTAGTGAATGAACAGCTTTAGCATTAGGTCTCTACATTTTTTTGTAGTGAAGATGAACCATATCCAAAACAAAAGAGATGCTGGTGTGATAACACTTGCCTTTAATCCCAGTACTTGGGGAGATAGAGGCAGGGGGATTTCTGTGAGTTTGAAAGCAGCTTGTCACTACTGAATAGTGAATTCCAGGTTAGCTAGAGCTACATGGTGAGACCCTGTCACAAAAGAAAAGAGGGGGAGACAAAGGAACAAGGAAAAAGAAAATAGGCTATATATCTATTCCCCAGTTTTAGCCTACCCCCTAAAGAGAAAGCTATTTCCCCTATCAAAAGAGTATAATCTACTTCTGGTCCTTACCAGACATAACAAACCATTATGTCTCACTTTAACAGTGAACACAGAGCTGAGCATAGTGACACACACCTTTGATCCTAGCACTAGGGAGGTTGAAGCAGGCAGATCTCTTAGTTTGAGGCTAGTCTGGTCTACAAAACAAGTTCTAGGACAGCCAGGGCTACACAAAGAAACCCTGTCTCCAAAAAATGAAACAAGCAATCAAACAGAAAAAGTGTTAATCCAGTGGGCCTGTCAATCACCTGAACTATCCCTCAGGAAGGCAGCCATACTGAAGAGATGGGAGATATAATTATCTTAATGAGATGGTGCCTTTTCCTTCCCAGAAGCCCCACTTAAAGAGCCACTACTGTGTAGCTCTAAGTCAGCCTGTTTTTCTAAGTCAGAAATGTATAACTTTTCTTTTTTAGAGCAGGGGCCAAAGCCTAAGCGGGCTTTCTCCTGAAGCCACTCCCTTTGCAATGTAGCCAGTTGCTGACCTGCAGCTGCAGTCTCCATTGCTGACATGTTGGCCCCACTCAAAAGGCATGTCTGTCTCCGTCTCTCTCTCCTTAGTGGCTGTTGTTTTTTGTTTCTAATAAAATTGTCCCTAAGCTTCCTACCAAGTTCATTTTTCAGTTCTTTTATTATGGAAACTAAGAACCCAATTGAGGAAACTGCAGTTTCTCTGGTACCATATGGCTTCCAAAGTGGGACTCTCCAAAATTTCCAGTAATGCCATAAGATACAGGCATGAATGCGGCTAATATTTTGCCAGAAACTTCATTATTTTCATGCAGGAGTAGGCCAGGTTAAATGTTACTGATTTTTTTTTTTTTTACACTGTTCTCTTTTTGTCAGTTGGAGCATTTGTGTATGTGGACATACACTGGCCAGTGCACGTTAGGAGGTCAGAAAAAAACTGGTGGGTGCTGTCCTTCTGGCCCGTAGGCTCTTGGCATGGAGGGCAGGTGAGTCTTGGTGGCAAGTGCCTTAACCCGATGAGCACCTCACCACCCCTGGGTATTTCTTTAAACCTCTGCTTCCAAGCTTTCCTATGAGAAAATTAGCTCCACCTTAAACTTCTTTGTCACCTTCTTTCTCTCCATGATAAACTCTGTGGTTGTAATAAATGTACTGGTTTTATAAATTCTGTGCCTGCCTGCTATCCACTGAGGCAGGACTAAGATGATTAAGAATCAGACACTGCTCTTGAAACTGTCAGTTTGGGAGAAAAAGCCCATTGCACACATAGCTTAAACATCAGAAAGGAAGTAAAACTTTCAAAAGAAGTTTAAAAAAGGAATACATTCACATTAGATGTAGCTATTAAGGAAGGTAAACGGGATGGGAGTGGGAAAGTCGTGGCTAAGTAAGCTAACTGAGTAAGAGGGAAGATACAATGTGTCCCACCTGCCTGAAGGATGGAGTTGCTAGGAAGATTACCATAATATAGTTAGTAAACAATACCAGCAGCCTACCCCCTACCCCCACAAATCTGCTGAGGTTACGAAACAGGCTGCTTGCGATACACCATTCCTGGTAAGCTCAGTTGCCTCCCATCCAAGAATATGCATCAGAATACGAGGGTTTTCTAACGACATATTTGGATATGATTTTGTATATTTGGATATACTTTAGTATATTTGCATGTGTACATGTATGATAATGGGTGAATGTATGTACATGGATGACTTAATTTTCCTGGTTTTCTACCTTATTTATTGGGATAAGATCTCTTTCTCTTGATAGGGGACTAGGTATTATTGTCTAACTCTGACTTGAAGCTCACTATGTAGATTAGGCTGCCCTGGACCTCACAGACTACCACTACCACTGTCTCCTGGGTGCTGAAATTAAAAGCGTGCACCGTACCTGTCCAGCTAGTTACCTTGTTCCACAGACCCTTCCTCCACCTCCCACGTGCTGGGATTACAGGTGGGCTGCCAAGAACAGGTAGCTCTTATGTGGGTTTTAAGAATTAGAGCTTGAGTCCTCATACTGCGTGGCAAATATTTTACACACAGAGCCATCTCCCAAACCGTGTTTTAAGGTCCTGACTCCTTACAGGACGTCATAAAGCCACCAATGGTATAAGAAGGTGGAAAGTGGTATTCCTGTGGTCTTTCATGAAAACCAAGGAATTCAGACAAGAAGAAGGACCTGAGCTACATTTAGAAAGATCACCCTGGAAAAGAAAGCCACAGTGCAACAAAGAAGCCTCATTTAGTTACAGGAACAGAAATCCAAATCAACTGGGCTTGGTGACTGATGTCTCTAATCCCAGCACCTGGAAAGCTGATATAGGAGGATTGCCAGGTCAAGGCCAGCTTGGGCTACATAGCAAGACCCTGTCTCAAAAATATAAAGACAGGATGTGAATCAGGACGGTACTGGAAAGGAGATAGAATTGGGAACTGTGGCAAATGCAGAGAGAAGCTTTATGAGTAATGGGCCTGGCTATCTCGTCACCGATATTTGTCACTCTAGCTCAGCTCAGGGTTTGACCTGGCAGTTTATTATACTGGTGGAGCCAGGCCGCTGGGTTTCAATCACTGGCAAGTTAACTGACCTACAAGCCTTCTTTTCCCAACAAGACTAACGAGAATGTCAAGGTCATAGGGTAGTTTCAAGGACTCAATGCAGTTAAGTGCTTAGAAGAATGTCTGCTACACACACACTACACAAACATGACTTTTTAATTAGTGAAACATTGTACCCTGAACAAAAAAGAAACAGACATAATGTGGGGGACACTATCACGAAGAGTATGAAATGAGATTTCCGAGAAAAATGCCAGAGAGGATTCGGGGTTAGGGAATAAAGGTGGGGGAACTTAGAGCCCTGACTCCCATTATTTCCCACCACGCTCCACGGCCTTCCGAGGTCCCACCAAAGCTCAGTCCTATAGGCCACCAGCAGTAGTATCTCCAAGAAGTCAGGTTCTTGCTGCTAGGCTATCTTCCCACCGATGTTCCTTCAGTGCTGATCGCTGCCTTTACCTACCAACTTGAACGGAAAATAGAGAGCCTAGATTCAACGAAAGGCAGCTTAATGCTTTAGAGGCAAATCTGAAACTCCGAATACAGTACATGTTAAATCCCAGTGAACAGAGGCGCCTTCCATAGATGAGTAAGAAAGATTAAGGTGGTGGTGGATGGCAGAAATACGAAGACTGTATTTATTGAGAAACCCGCATGCCCAGAGCAAGGTTCTAAGGGGACCTGGAACACACTAAATAATACCAAGCAAGGAGGGTGAAGACTAAGACTGGATTTTCCTACAACTTCAGGGAACACCTCTAAGACATAACTTTCCGTTCAAGTTGGTAGGTAAAGGTAGCGGTCAGAGCACTAGGAAGGCGATTAATATAACTGATTTCTACCAGTATGTATGATAAAAAAAAAGAGAAGCTGGGACAGGGAAAGGGATTTTAAGGACAAATTCCGATGTCAGGAGATGGCAGATGAAAAGGGCACAAACCGGATGCGGGCAGTCTTATGTTGTTCCGGGAGAATGCACCTTCTAAGGTCCTTATCTCAAAGACTCTGTGATAAAGGTACATTCTTGGGTCCTGCACCAGAAGCAATATAAACCCTGCGGGTGGGGGCCTCGCAATTTGTTTTTAACAAGTTCCGAATCCACCGCAGTCAGGGGACAAGAACCACTTGCAAGGCGTGATGACAGGCGGGGGTCAGACTTGCCCTCAGCCCGCTGCATCGCAGAGCAAGGAGGCCGGGCTGCAGTCCGGACCCCGGCAGAACCCTACGCCCGCCTCGGCCTCCGAGCACGCCGTCCAGCGCCCCCCAACCCCGGGCTCCGGCTTCCGGAGGGGTCCGGACTGGGACGGGGCAGACTGGTCCAACTCGCGGCCGTCGAGGGGCCGTTCCCCCCCCCTTCCACCCTCGCCTCGAGGGAGGAGGCCGGACGATGCGGCGGAGGAAGGGGGGCGGGCTACCTCGGTACAAGAGTCAGGGCAGCCTTGGGCTTTAAAGCGGGATAAAGACGCCTACCACCCGCTGTACCCGCCGGTGTCCCGGAGCTGCCACCCCGCGGCCTCCGCAGGGAGGGAGCGAACTGGCGCAGGGTAGAAATCTCGCGATAGCGGTCCTCCGGGGCGGGGGTGGCGCCTCTTCCTCTCCTCCTGCTCGCGTTAGTTCCGGTCGCAGAGGAGACAGCGCCGCAGTTGCCGCCAGCTCGGGGATTTCTGGCTCTCTTCTCTTCGCCTTAAATTCGGTGAGGCCAGCGCGGCGCTGCGCCAGGGGACAGCGGCGCGCCGTGGCCTGGCGGAGGGTGAGGGTAGCGGCGCGGTTCGGAGGAGCCAGCGGGACCCGGGGCCTGGATTCGTGGCCGGGGCCGCCGCTCTGGAGGGCGGGCGAGGCCGCGGGGCGCCGGGGTGGCGGCGCGCCCCGTGTGCGCCCCGGCTGGCCTGGGTAACAAAGCCGCCGCGGCCTCTGTTGGGTGATGTACGCGTGGGGGGTTCGGCGGGCGGGGCGCAGCCGCCGCCACCACCGCCGCGGCCGCCGCCTCCGCCGCTGCTTTCGCGGGAGGGCGGGCGGATGTACGGGGCGGCGGGGGCCCCGGCGCGCAGCGCCTCGGCGCCTGTGGTCCGCTCGGCGCGGCGGCCACCACCCCAGGCGACAGGGTCGGTGGAGAAGGGCCCACGGCGCTCCGGGGCCCGCCACCCGAGCCCTGCGAGGCGGGAGGCACGGGAAAGGGTGTGGATGTGGAGACACGTGCCCGGGGAGGAGGTGGCTTGGGCTGTAGCGTTTGCGGCCAGCTCTCAGTTTTGCATCTTGGAAGGGTGCAAGCCATCGCTGCGGCTCTAGGCGCCACTTTGGAGTGAGGGCAGCGCAGATGCTGTTCAGGACCTTTGACAGATAGCTCGTGATCGCGGCAGTCCTCTTAAGTTCGGGTTACTTAGAAAAAGTGGGAGATGCAAAGAGCAGTGTAGAAGCAATTAGGTTTGTGATAGGCCATTTGCCACCAGACAGGGTGATACAAAATGTCATATCAAGGTGTAGTTAATCAAAGGGTTCTTGTAGAGGGAAACTTACCTGCACCAGCTCTGTTGGCCTGAAAACTGAAAGTGTACTGGGTTTACTTTAGTTGTAATTTTGACTTAAGGTTTGATACTTTGTTTCAGAAGTTAACATTACTGGCACAGGTGCTTTTAAGGCCTTCTTTCCCTTTTTTCTAGGGTGTCTTTTATGAATAATCAAAAGCAGCAAAAACCAACGCTATCAGGCCAGCGTTTTAAAACCAGAAAAAGAGGTAAATATTTGAAATCTCCTTTAAGCTTTCAGATATGTATCTTGGTTTCTCTCACAGTCAGCTGCATGTTACCCCTCATGAGAAAATAACAGAAACTTGGGTTTCTCTTTAACTACTATTTCAGATTAACTGCTCCCTTAGTGTTTCTACTGCGTTCTCAAACTTTTTCTTTCTTTCTTTCTTTCTTTCTTTCTTTCTTTCTTTCTTTCTTTCTTTCTTTCTTTCTTTCTTTTTTAGTGTGGAAACTAGTGGCTAAAATCTGTAACTTTAAGCTCATAGTTTTAAGAAGAATTTGAACAAAGAAGGCTAAAAGAAAGGGGGACACTCCTACAGTCCCTAATTTCACCTAGACTTTGTGGAGATATGTGAAAGGGACTCATTTATAGAGTGTCTAACATGGTCTATGTCTTGAAAAAGATTTGTGGGAGGGGGAAAATCAGATTTTAACTTAACAGAATTATAGAATGGGATTCCACATTAATTTTTTTTTTCTTTTTTTAAGGTTTAGCAATTGTAGCTCAGGATGGCCTCCAAATGCTAGGACTATAGGCATGAGCTCCTGCTGGCAAGCAAGCTGGGGATTGAACCTAGTACTCTGTCAGAGGCTGGCAGTACTCTGTCAGAGGCTGGCAGATCTCTGATTGCCAGGACTACACAAGGAAACCCTGTCTTTAAAAAAGAAAGAAAGAAAGTTTAAATGGTATTCTTTGAAAACACATTGACCAGGAATGGTGGCATACATCTTTAATTCTAGCGGTGGACAGGCCAGTAAGTGGAGGTCCACTTAGTGAATTCCAGGCCTGCTAGAGCTACATGGGGCTGACTCAAAAAGATGAAGCACACATTAGCCTGTTGAGTAGTTTTAAGGAAATGGAGAATGGGCTAACTACTGGTCTTAAGGTTGTTTCTGGTTTTCTACCTTTCATAGAAAATTTGACATATATGACAGCATCTTTTTATATTCTCCATAGTCTGTCCCCCTGGTGGTGAAACCAAAGTGTACTTTTATTACAGTCTTTGTAGGTATAGATTTAGCCAACAGATTTTCTTAAATAAAGCAATTTGTCAATAATGAACAAAACTATGTATTCTCTGAGTTTGTAGATTCCTAGCGTTATCTTGATAAGATTGTATAACTTTTATTGTTAGCATCTGGGAAGTATTACATCCTTAATTCCAGATAAGGATTGCCGCTGCCGTGTGGTGTGGCATCCACCTGTAATCCAGCACTCATTTGACTGAGGCAAAAGAGACCATTAGTAACTGGACCAGCCTAGAATACAAAAAACCCTGTCTTTAAGTGCCTCCCCCAATAACAAAAAAAGAATCGTTTATGGCCTGGTTCTAGGTGTAATCATCCATGGTTGCCTGGAGCTAAGGAAGTTTTGAATTCACTAAAACCAAGAGAATCTTGGGAAAAATAATTTTTCACTCTCATAATGTATAAAAAGAAATCAGTCTAGTCTGAGCTGACATGTGAAAATTCAGATATCATTTGCCCGAAATTGGCAAGTTAAGACATGATGGAAAAGCTGGGGGTTCGCATCAGTGGCAGAGCATTGCCTAGCATGTTAGAGGCCCCGGTTCATCTCCAGGACCACCGGGAAACAAAAGCGCCCGCCTGGAGCATGTGAGGGGTCTGAGAATTCAGCAGAGGCTAAGTGCTTTCTACTCTGCATTATTTAGTACTCACAGAAACTTTACGGGACACATGTTATTTTGAAAGGGCATATTAATATTGAAAATGGCTGGTTTTGGCCTTGCTCCCCCTGTAGATGATCTGGGTTGATTCCTAGCACCCATATCAGTCAGCTCCCATTTTCCTGTAACTCCAGTTCCAGGGGATACAGTGCCCTCTTCTGGTTTCCTTAGAGTCCAAGCATACACATGTAGGTGTTTACTATTTAAAAGAAGAAAGTGGCTAGTTGCACACATACACAGGATATAATGGAAATCATGGTTTCAGCTGGGTAGGTTTTGTTTGTTTTGAAGCAGGGTGTCTATATAGCTCTTGACTCTCCTGGAACTCAATATGTAGACCAGGCTGCGTTCAAGCTCACAGATCCTCCTATCCCTGCCTCCCAAGTGCTAGGATTAAAGGAAAAGCTAAAGTGTTACAGACACATGAAAGAAAAAGGAAAAAAAACCCCTAAAACCTTGAGAGTAGTATGGCTGAACATACAGCTACATAGCAAAACCTTGTCTCAAAGAAAACCAAAACAGCTGGGCAGTGGTGGCACACACCTTTAATCCCAGCACCCAGGAGGCAAAGGCAAGAAGGATCTCTGAGTTCAAGGCTGGCCTGGTCTACTCAGTGAGTTCCAGAACCCTGTCTCAAAAAACCAAAAGAAAGAAAAGGAAAAAAACAAACCAGGGCTGAGGGTATAGTTCAGTAGGGTGCTTGTTTGACATATATAAATAAAGCTGTAGAATCTTATTTCCAAAGTTTAAGATAGGGAAAGTGAAGGATCATAAGTTTTGTTTTAGGCTACCCTGTAGCAAATGAGATACCCTGTCTCAAAAACAAAAAGGGACTGAAGAGATGGCTAAGTAAAGAGCTTGCCATACAAGCATGAAGACTGAGTTTGACAGCTGCTATCCACATCAAGCTAGGCATAGTAACTGTGCCAGTGACTCAAGCATGGATGAGGCAAAGGCGAGAGATCCCTGAAACTTGCTGGCCAACCAGTCTAGTCAGAGTGCTCTAGCTCCAGGCTCAGTGAGAGACTGTCTTAATAGATGGATACAAGTTAGGAAGGTAACTCTGTATCAACCCAATAGGGCTGGGCTAGACTGTAGCTCAGTAGTACTTGCACAGCATATACACGACTGGATTCTAAAATCAGTCCCAGGCTAGGACAATGCCTGTAACCCTGCCTCAGAAAAAAAGAAAGGCAGGGGGAACTTGATTGTGCAGATTTTTAGAGGAATAAAGTATACCCGATATAAAAAGGTTAGTATTAAATAGTTTTGTTTTTATTTGCTTTTGAGATAGGATATCACTATGTAGACCAAGCTCTGGAATTCAGATCCACCTGCATCTGCCTTTCTAGTGTTGGGATTAAAGACTTTTGCCACTATGGCAGGTATAGGTTCGTTAGAGCAGTCACTAGTGACAGTGGGAGCAGGGAATCCTAGTGCATTGAGCAGCCATGTGGTTCTTAACCATGTAGGCCATCCTGCAGGAGACTGTGTGTCTAATCTTTCTCTTGTCATACTTACTCTGAGTCTTGGGTACTTAAACTTGCTCTTTTCCAGCTATTGAATTAAATGAAACTAAGTAGTTTGGTTAAGCTATCCTATTTGCTGGTTTGTGCCATTTTTGATAAGCTTCTTGAAACTAATATTTTCTCTCTTCAGATGAAAAAGAGAGGTTTGACCCTACTCAGTTTCAAGACTGTATTATTCAAGGCTTAACTGAAACTGGTACTGATTTGGAAGCAGTAGCTAAGTTTCTTGATGCTTCTGGAGCAAAACTTGACTACCGCCGCTATGCAGAGACACTCTTTGACATCCTGGTGGCTGGCGGGATGCTGGGTAAGTATCTGGGGTTGTGGGCCTAGTTTAGGGAGGTGTAATATACAGAGAAAATGGAGAAACCAGAATGTGAGCTTTTGACAGACCCAACAAGAGGAATGGGATGCAGCTGTACTGCTTCTCTCTGTAAGCTAAGGGTTGGAGATTATGAGATAAGTTGAATTCCATCCCAGCCTTTCCATCTTCCTCAGATCCCAAATGCTAGGATTACAAATACCAAACAAGCGAAAAACACAAACAAAGCAAAAAACAAAAAAAAAACAAGTACGAGCTGCCATACCTGGCTTCAGCAAACTTTTAAAAAATCTATTTATTTTTGTTTTCTGTGCTTTATAGTGTTTTGCTTGCGTGCATTTCTGTTTGGGGGTGTTCCTGTGGAGGCCTCAGTTGCTCTGGAACTGGAATTAGACAGTTGTGAGCTACCATACAGGTGCTGGAGATTGAACCCAGTGCTCTTAACCACCGAGCAATCTCTTAAGCCCCTCAAACCTTCAATTTTTTAAGTACTTTAACTAAAGGAATTTTCTTTTTTCTTTTTCTTTTTTTCCTTTTAAAAGATCTATTTTATTTATGAGTACACTGTAGCTGTCTTCAGGCACACCAGAAGAGGGCATCAGATCTCATTACAGATGGTTGTGAGCCACCATGTGGTTGCAGGGAATTGAACTCAGGACCTCTGGAAGATTAGTCAGTGTTCTTAACTGCTGATCTATCTCTCCAGCTCTGGAATTTTCTTTTAAGTATACAGAAAGGAGAATTCTTAAACGGTCTTTTTTAAAGATAGGGTTTCACTTGGATATAACCCAGGCTGTCGTTGACTTGTGAATTCCTCTTGTCTTAGCTGCTTTTCTCGATTGTTACGATTGTTATAATGTGAAAAATAGGGTTTTGAGTCAGTTGTGGTGGCATATATACATACCTCTAATCTCAGTATTCAGGAGGATTGTGAGTTCCAGGCCAGCCTGGACTAAGTGCAAGATCCTTCTTTAAAAGAATAGGAATTGATGGAACAGTGCAACCTCCTTGGAAGTTTAAAATTTTCTCTCTGTGTAAAAAAGTTAAATATGACCAAAACCATATCTGAACATCTCCTCTTAGCCTATTTGGCACTGTTAAATGGTTGGTTCCTTGAGTTTCTTTCACTGAAGATGTTTATATTTATTTTGTATGTGCATGTGTGTGGGCGTGTGTAGTTCATATGTGTGGTTCAAAATGCGAGTGATAGACTTGGCAGCGAACACATGTATGTTCTTTGGGTAGGGCTGTTTTGTTGGATTGCTGTGTAAAATTTTCATTTTATTTGTACCTAATGAACCATCTGACTATTTGGATTTTAATTCATTTTTAGAGTGTTACCATATTATTTTGTATTAATGTAAGGCTGAAATGATCACCTATTTAAGTTGAAGGTTACTGCAAATTTACTATTAAGTCTTTTTAGCCCCAGGTGGTACACTGGCAGACGACATGATGCGCACAGATGTCTGTGTGTTTGCAGCACAAGAAGACCTAGAGACCATGCAAGCATTTGCTCAGGTAAGCGAAACTGTCTGCCGTATAGCTATATGGGGAATATCTGAGGGGATGTTCTTTCTGCTTTTTAAAGGTTGCAGGTAGAAGTTCTATTTGATTTTAAGTTTTAAGGGTGTAGGTCTTGCAATATGGTAGATTAGAAATGTCATATAAACAAATTTGCTGCAGTTTGGGTTTTGTTTGTGGGTTTGTTTGTTTGTATTTTGAGATGAGGTTTCTCTGTATAAGAGGCTGTCCTGGAACTCACTTTGTAGACACACAGAGATCTGTCTGCTTCAGAATGCCTAGCCTTTACTCTCTTTCTCTCTTTCTGGAAAAAAAAATTTTTTTAAAAATTATGGGTATGTAGGTGTCCTCAGGAGACTAAAGATATCAGACCCTCTGAGTCCATAGTAGCAGGCACTTGTGAGCCGACCAGTGTTACTGCTGGCAACCAAATTCCTATTAACTACCCTGTTGACTACTGAGTAGTCAACTCTCTAGTCCCTAGATTTGTTTGTTGGGAATTACTCTCTTTAAGAAAGGCAGTAACACAGGGTGGTGGTCGCGCACGCCTTTAGTCCCAGCACTTGGGAGGCAGAGGCAGGTGGATTTCTGAGTTCGAGGCCAGCCTGGTCTATAGAGTGAGTTCCAGGACAGCCAGGGCTACACAGAGAAACCCTGTCCCGAAAAACCAAAAAAGAAAAAGAAAAAGAAAGGCAGTAAGGCAGGTTGGGTAGCACATGACTATAATCCCGTTAAAAAATTGAGGCAGGAGGATCAGGAACTCAAGATCATCCTAAGGTATAGTGTGTTCACTGCAAGCCTAGACTACTTTAGGGCCTGAGTTGCCACTCCACCTCCACATACAAAGATACTAAGCTGGACATAGTAATCCATGGCTGTAAGTCCAACACACAGGAGACAGGCTAGACAATTTGAGGTAGACTTGGGCTAGTTATAGGGAGGCTGTGTCTAAAAATAAGATGAACAAAAATGTTTTCTCTTGTGATTGCTGTATTAAGCAATTATTTTCATTTTGAAGAAAAAAAATGAATGCATTGATTCAGGCTGGCCTGGAACTTGCTTTGTAGCCCATCCTAGGCTTAAACTTAAGCAACCCTCGTGCCTCAGCCTCCCCAGTGCTGAGTGCTCTGTTGCCACAGTCAGCTTCATGGTTATATTTTTATATTTTATATATTTTATGCTTAAAAGCATAAGCGAAGAGTTTAATATATCTAACCATGAAATTTGGTGTCTGTGTCTAGTTGTATACAAAAAAAGTATAGTTATATTTTGTAATCTTATTGTTTGAACAATAATTAGTCTTAGGTTAGCGTAGTGATAGAAGTTACTAAGGAGTGTTTACATTTTTTGTGTGTGATGAGATTTTACAGTATAGAGTCCTTTTTGGTTCTAGGAATGACTTTAATCTTCTTCTAGGTTTTTAACAAGTTAATCAGGCGCTACAAATACCTGGAGAAAGGTTTTGAAGATGAAGTTAAAAAGGTATGAGGAGGAGTGGGGTAGGGCATGTACCTAGCCTACACAGGCCCAGTGTTGAGTCTCCAGCAGCCACAGGTTGGACACAGTGGTAGACATCGAAGTAGGCTCTTTTTAAATACCATTGGGAGAGTATGGCAGGTATTTGTTGAAATATTTGAAACTTACACATTGTCACTTAGTGTTGTGTTAAAAAAAAAAAAAATGACAGTTACAAATCTCGAGACCCTTCCTAAGATGAATAGTAAAGGATCAGAGTGTAAGATGCTAAGGAAGTTACTTGTATTCCATTCCTATTGCCAAATATTTCATAAATGGATGATGTAACAGCAGAAAGGCTGACAACATTACGTATCAGGCTTTGTTCTAACTTTTCAATATTAATAAAAATTCTGAAGGGCAAGTTTTATTTTATTCACATTTCATATGTAATGAAACCAAGACACAGAGATTGGCCCAAGGCCATTGAGGTAATGAGTCTTAGGATGGAGGTAGAAACGTGACTGGTTGGCCTCAGCTGAGTGTGTCGTTTTCCTGCTTCTCCTGACATAATACACGTGCTCTTTTAACTCCGACTGTTCACTTTTACAGTTACTGCTCTTCCTAAAGGGGTTTTCAGAGTCGGAGAGGAACAAGCTCGCCATGTTGACTGGGGTCCTTCTGGCTAATGGGACCCTTAATGCATCCATTCTTAACAGCCTTTATAATGAGAATTTGGTTAAAGAAGGTAATTAGCTTTTGAAACTGTTGTAGATGCAGGGTTCACTGTTTCTGTGTGGGTGTGCGGGTGTTAGTGCCTGTTTGGAGGTGGGGAGGAGCTTTGGCGTTCCTTTGATGGTAACTACTTTGGGTGCAGAATAATAATAATAATAAGTTGTCAACTGCTACTAGATCAGTAGCAAATGACAGAACAGGGGAGTTGGGGTGAAATAGTCTTATTGGCATAGGAAAGGTTGGGTTTGGAGAAACTGAGGAGCGTACATCTGTTAGACAGCAACTTTGTTTTACAGGGGTTTCAGCAGCTTTTGCTGTAAAGCTCTTTAAATCATGGATAAATGAAAAAGACATCAATGCAGTTGCTGCAAGTCTTCGGAAAGTCAGCATGGACAACAGACTGATGGTTTGTGCCTTTCCTTCCATTCCTTCCAACTCGTTCAATGATGTAATGATAGCATCTTGTCTTTTAATCTGAAAGGTGTTTCTTCATTTGGTGTAAAGACCACTTAACCAATTGTTCTTTCAGGAGCTGTTCCCTGCCAATAAACAAAGCGTTGAGCATTTCACTAAGTATTTCACTGAGGCAGGCTTGAAAGAGCTTTCGGAGTATGTCCGCAACCAGCAGACCATCGGGGCTCGGAAGGAGCTCCAGAAGGAGCTTCAGGAACAGATGTCCCGAGGTGACCCATTCAAGGACGTAAGCTGCTTAAGACCACTCTTTCTTTAATGTATATGTCTGTTTCTCCGGCATAGGTGAATGTGTACCACATGTGTGTACACTCCTGATGTCTGAGGCGGTCAGAGGAGGGTTTGTTCCCCTTCAACTGAAGTTAATTGGTCTTGAAAGAGCAGCCAGTGCTCTTAACTGCTGCGCTGTCCATTTCATCCCATTTAAACCGTTTTTTTATGCTTGCATTTTTACACAGATGGTTTTGTTCATTCAGGAGCCCCCAGAATTTTCTCAGTGAGCCTGGATTAATGATTATAGAATTGGACTTCCTTTAGCCCTTTTCATATGCTTATTTTAAGTTTTATTGGTACCCAGAGGTAATAACTTTGAAGATTTTATAATGTATAGGCTAGGGGGCAGACAGTTTTCATTTGGAGCCAGTTTTTTGTCATTGCTGATTGTTTTTACATTTATTTAGGGGTGGGCATGTGTATACACATCTCCCACCACGTGATCTGGAGAATCAGTCTTGGGTTGTCAGGCTCAGTTATAGGTACCTTTATCTATTTGCTGAGCCATCTCACCTGCCAGAGCCAGTTTGTGTGTAAAATAGGTTGAATTTCAAGGTTCTTCTGTCCTGTGGCAAAGGTATTCTGTTTGTATGTGGTATTGGTGAAGTTTGTTGCAGTAGGGAAAGGTTGATTAGTTGGTTTGCTTGCCTGCTTATTTCAGACATAGACTCAGTATACAGCTCTGGCTGGCCCGGGACCCTGTAGACTGGGCTGGCCTCAAACCCAGGTCCACCTGCCTTTTCCTCAGGAGTGCTGGGGTTAAAGGCATGTACGCACCACACTTGGTTGGAAAAGCATTTTTTGCTTTTGTAAAATTTCTAAATTTGATGTCTAAATTTAAAGAATTAAAAATAGCTTCTGCTACTAAGTATGGATTGTTTTGCAGATAATTTTATATGTTAAGGAGGAGATGAAAAAAAATAACATCCCGGAACCAGTGGTCATTGGGATAGTGTGGTCAAGTGTGATGAGCACCGTGGAGTGGAACAAAAAAGAGGAGCTCGTAGCAGAGCAAGCCATCAAGCACTTGAAGGTATTGCTCGGGATTGTGAAGCTGTCACACTTGAGGTCGGCTGTGTGGACTGAGTGGATATTTAAGGTTCTCAACCTGTGGGTTGCAATCCCTTTGGGGGTCGAATGACTCTTTCACAGGATTTGTCTCTAAGATCATCAGAAAATACAGAATCTTACAGAATTTATAACAGCAAAATTACAGTTGTGAAGTAGCAACAAAAATAATTTTATGATTTGGGCTCAGCTGTGCTGAGGAGCTGTCCTAAAGGGCTGCGGCATGAGGAAGGCGGGGAAGCACTGCTCTGAGGGTTCACCACATCGTGGTGCTGGGCAGGGTCTCCCTGTAAATCAACATTCCTTAGTGTCCATAATGCTTTTAAGGCTGACTTGGCTTTATTTGGGTCATAAACTAGAAATAATAACATGTTTAAAAGTAATTTAAGTCTGATACTGCTGAGGGAATGTCAGAAAATAAGGTTTTCTCTTTACACTCTTCTGCTCCATCAGTTTTTATTCCTAATTTCCAATGAACTGATGACAGTGGTAAAGGTGAGTTATGCTCTATGTTGTGGGATTTTATAATGGATGATGATTATAATGAGTTAGTCATTTTTCTTTTCAAAGCAATACAGCCCTCTACTTGCTGCCTTCACTACTCAAGGTCAGTCTGAGCTGACTCTGTTACTGAAGATTCAGGAGTATTGCTATGACAACATTCACTTCATGAAAGCCTTCCAGAAAATAGTGGTGCTTTTTTATAAAGGTAAGTAAATCGTTAGTTCTGTGAGAGTTGTATAAAAATACTGGAAGGTCTGGCCATGAGCTCCCTATATTCACAAAGTGAAATCATCTGGTTGAATTGAGAGCTGTTTTACTGTTTGTGGTTGAGCCAACCTAGCACTGTTGTGTTGACTGGCCTGGAACTTGCAGCCAGGCTGATCTGCTGCTCCGAAGATCACACGCCTCTGCCTCCACCTCCTAAGTATAGTGCTGGGGTCAAAGGCATGTTTCTCCACACCCAGTAGAATTGGGTGTTTTTATTTGGTACATTGCTATTAGAACATCTGTGAACCTTGTTCACAAGGTAATACAAGTTAAATCCATAAGTGAAACCCTGTCTTTCCCCACCCTGCCCTTACCCCACAGAAAAACAATCCAAGTGCCAGAGTAGGCATTTGTATGTGGTTCAGGAGGCTGGCTATGTTCAAACTTGATGATGTAAATGACTGTTGTTTGTAGCTGAGGTCCTGAGTGAAGAGCCCATTCTGAAGTGGTATAAAGATGCACATGTTGCAAAGGGGAAAAGTGTCTTCCTTGAGCAAATGAAGAAGTTTGTAGAATGGCTCAAAAATGCTGAGGAGGGTAAGTCTGTCTTTGTGTAATTGATGGACATTGGGTGGTGGCATTTGGTTTGTGTGGAATAGCTTGCCTCCCAGGTGCTAGGATCACCAGGTGTAGGTCAGTTACTGGAAATGGGTTTGAATGTGACACAGATTCATCTTCACACACATTTCTTCCTGCTGCCACTGTGTGTGTCTATGTGTGTATTTAAGATTTATTTTATGTATGTGAGCACACTGTCACTGTCCTCAGACACACTAGAAGAGGGCATCAGGTCCCATTACAGATGGCTGTGAGCCACCATGTGGTTGCTGGGAATTGAACTCAGGACCTCTGGAAGGGCAGTCAGGGCTCCTAACTGCTGAGCCATCTCTCCAGCCCCTGTATATGTTGTTTATATTACCCATGGCCATCTCTTTTTAACAAGAGGGGAGGCCAGACATTAGTCATTGTAATTGAATGTTGTGTGTGTGGGGGTGTGAGGGCCATGAAATATGTGGAGAACAACTCTCCTCGTACCAGTGATCAAACCCAGGTTAGATGACAGCAGGCAACTATGTTGGCTCTATTATGGTGTCTAAACATTAGGGAAATTGAAAGTTTTGAGATACATAAATATGTACTTGTTCTCAGTTGATATTAGTCAAATTCTGAAATGATTATAAAGTTTCAAATAATGGAAAATTGCTTCCTGAAACAAGATGTTTGACTGTTTTTCAAACTCTTTTCTAGAATCTGAGTCTGAAGCTGAAGAAGGTGACTGAATTTTGAAACAACATCCTCAGTAAAGCAAACAGGAGTTGTAGATAAAATGTCATGTCTCATGTGTCCTGGTTCTTACATCTTCCTACCTCCCTATATCAAGCATGATATAAGGGCTTTCATGGCAATTTTTATTTTAACTGTTTTTATGGTTACTGGAAATGTTGGGTTTGGTTTCTGAAACCATGTGTAAGGAGCTGCAGGAGCCGTAGAATTGAATCTGATGTTGCATTGGTTTTCAGTTACCTTCTACCTCCTGTATTTTCTACTGTAATAATGTGATGTAAGGCCTTCCGCAATGAGCAGTTCACTTTATTCCCTGGGTTTTCTATATAAACAGTTTTCAAGATATGATTTGGTTAAAAATAATTTGTTACAAAAAGATTCTGTTTGCAAATTAAACTGTAAAAGTATCCAAAGTCTCAAAAGGCAATGATTTGTGTGATAACTTAGTGTGTCCAGAGCCCTGTTCATCAGTGAAAATCCTGTAGATGATTGAATCCATAACATGAATCCTGACGTTGGTTATATGTGAGCATTTTCTTATATTTTTAGCCCCAGATGTTTGATTTCTGCGATTCATCCTTAGTAAAGCCATGGAAAGCAAACTTGAGTTTGAGAACTACACATGGCAGAGGTAGGAAGAAGGAAACTGAGCCTTTTTGCAGAAACTCTAGGTTCATTTGCATCTTTCCAGGTAGAACAAGTAGATAACTCCTCGTACAAATGTTCTACCCCCAGGATACAGCTAGACTGTTAGGAACGAGTTCCCACAAGGAGTGAGTCTTGTCACTAAATCATAAGATTGTTGGGGGTGTTTTGGGGTGAGCCTGTTCTAACAGGATCTCCGCACGAATCCATTTTCTTTTGTGAAGGTGAAGGACAGTCATTAGCGGTCTGCCATTCGGTTGTCTGGACCTGGCCTCGTTCTATATTCAAGCACCTAGTAACTCACCCAAGTTGCCATTTTTTTTTTAATTGCCATGAGCCAAATACTTCAATTGATTAATCCATTTATTTTAATGGGCCGCCTTCGTTGCTTTTCTTTTTGCTATCCATTTTATAGTTAGTCAGTAGGGGAAAATGTAGCCACCTTTTTGGGAAAGGCTAGAAGTGAACATTTTCAAAGTTTTTTTTAAATTGGTAGAAGCAAATAGAATGATGCCACCAGAGACTTGAGTGGAAATTGCCCATTTTGAAGGTGCCATTCTTAGAAGCCAAGAATTTGGTATTTAAAGTTTATCTTGAGAATAACATGTAATATAATTTGAAATAAAGGTATAGTTAACCTTAAGAGCATTATAGCGAAAACATTGGTGGGTGGGGTGAATTTGTAAAATGAATGACTTTGATAAAGTTTTATGCACAGGCAAATGTATTCATTAGATTCTGTGTAGTGATCTGCTTTCCCTTTGTAATTTGTAGTCCTAAAAAGATTTTTTTTAAAAAAAATAAATAAATAAAAGTCCATCCTTACATTTAGGTTTTATAGATCAGTCTTTTTATTGCCCCATAAATCCCATTGATCCTGACGGTGTGCTGTATGTTGTGCTTTCAGATGTTGACTGTATAAGCATTAGTAACAACTTGTCCTTAGAACTCGCAGACTAAACACCTCACAGAGTCCGATGTAGCTAAAACTACATTGCCATTTCTACAGCCAGACCCTTGCATGTTGTTTGAAACACACCCTGTTTATTATACACTGTGTATAGTGAAAGAGTGTGGAGGCTTCCAGAGCTACATCATGACCTTAATCATCGATCCCCCCTTATACACAGTAGTGCTTACTTAATAGCACTGGGTAAGGCACCTGTGAGTACAATGTAAAGAAAGGGATTTATGAAATTACTCTCATTTTAAGTTTAAATGCCAACCTATGGCCTCCAATATGTAATTCCTAATAGAGATGTTAAAACTGTACTCTGAATCATGATTGGGTAACTGTTGACTGAATTCCTAACTTGGTGTCAGTTTCTAAGGCCTTTAAGTGTCTTGGGTACTGTATTGTGTCTTTAGAACTGATAAATGTCACCTTACTCTGGGATTATTGTCCTAGAAATATTCTGTTCTAATAAAATTTCCAGATACTAAAATGCCACATATTTTACTCAGCATATCGATTGGTGGTGAGAGGAAATGCATGTGACCAAGAGATAACTTACAACAGTGTTCAAGCTTTTTCCATTATCCAAACTCCCAGAAACATTTTCCCCTAATACACCCCAATAAATTTTAATATAGATACACTATGTACTGTGTCTGTGCTTTATACATGAAACAAATCTTTTTTTTTTTAATATCTCGTAAAAGTGAACTTACCATAGAGAAAGTGTTTTATTACTTTTCATAGTGTAAAAGTTTGTCATATCTCTCACCTCTGATGCTGGGGCATGAACCCAGTCTTGTACCACCAAGCCATTTTTGAGATGGTCTCATTAAGATGCCTGGGGTTGCTTTGAACTCAGTTCTGTCACTCAGGCTGTAAATTTTGAACCATCCTTCTCTAGCCACCTCTGTAGTTGGGGGTGGGGTGGGGGTCTAGGCCATGGGCAACTCATGGTCTATGAATCACCATTTTGTACCCTAGGCTACCACAGGCACTAGGCAAGGTTTGGGAGCTTTGTAGTGCTTTGCCGATGAGTGGAGAAAAAGGCAATAGACTGGCTGCAACTTTGAGGCTAGTCCTGGCTAGCCTGGAACTCTCTGCCTCTTCCTCTCCAGTGATAGGATTAAATGTGCGTGTACCACACCTAGCATGAGATAGCTTCTTGATTTGGTGGTAGATTTATCTTTGAATAGAATCATTTGGGTTTCTTCTAATGTGTAAAAATAAAATTCCCCGGAAATCCTTACAAGTGGTCTATTTCAAAGTTGTGGACGTAGCACCAGCCAGAAAAATGGTTTTGAAATTTTATCACTTTATTTTTTTCTATTGCCATGGCAAAACATGACCTAGGCAATTTATAAAAGCATTTCATTTGGGAGCTCACAGACGCAGAGGGTTAGAGTCCATGATTATGGGCTTATTGTGGAATTATGGCTGGAGCATGGCAGCAGGTCCATAGGCATGAGGCTGGAGCTCAGAGCAAGTTGTCTCAACACCCAGGAGGCAGTCACACTGAAAATGGCATGGGCTTCACCGGGAAGCAAGCCTACCACCAGGATGTACAACCCCAGTTCTTTGCCAACAGTCCCACCTACTGGGAGGGGTATCATTTTCATGCAGATACCCACACTTGGCAACAACTGTACTGGGCTTTCAGGACCCAGTAATTTGGTTGATGTGAATGTAACAAGCCAAAGTTTGGGTGTACATTACTGAACTATTTGTACTACATAAAATAAGTAATCATGGGGGCTGGAGAGATGGCTCAGCCGTTAATAGCACCGACTGCTCTTCCAGAGGTCCTGAGTTTAATTCCCAGCAACCACATGGTGGCTCACAACCATCTGTAATGGGATCTGATGCCCTCTTCTGGCGTCTCAAAGAAAGCAATGGTGTACTCATATACTTAAAATAAATCTTTTTAAAAAAAAAAAAAAAGGAATCATGGAAAGTCTGTTAGGATTTGTGTGTATTGTTTTTCGAGACAGGGTTTCTCTGTGTAGCTCTGGCTGTCCTGGAACTCACTCTGTAGACCAGGCTGGCCTCGAACTCAGAAATCCACCTGCCTCTGCCTCCCGAGTGCTGGGATTAAAGGCGTGCGCCACCTCTGCCCGGCTGTATTAATCTTTTCAATCTGAAATACTTGCATTCAACCAGTATACTGAGATCTTAAGATTTAAAGTGCTAGGAATAAACTGAGCATGGTGACAGACACATGCTTTCAATCCAGCATGGAGGAAAAAGTGGCAGGTAGATCTGAGTTTGGCCAGCCAGGGATACATGTTTGTCTAAGAGGGGTGAGAGAAGTGTACCCTTCTCAGGTTTGATTTAAATAATCTGGAAAATCTGGCATGCACTTTTGACTGGAGAAATTCTAGAATTGGCTTTTTCTTGAATATGTGGATTATAGAGGATTAGTAACTCTTGGTGTGTGATTGGGGGTTGTAGCTCAGCAGGGAAGTCTTGTCTGTTAGGTGAGAGGCCTTAGGTCTAATTCCTTCTGCCAAAAGGTTTCCTTACTTGCTGGGTTGTCAGGTACTTTACAAATGTGCTGGGTTACTATCAATTTAGTAACCCCTACTTGTGGAACTGTTAAAGATGAGCTGGTGAGTGTGTAATCCCTTAAACCAGTGCTGTTGTCTAGACATAGAAGGTGGATTATCCAAAGAAGTGAAAGTTTGAGACACTCATGAAATTTGAATGTTTACTACTGTGTAGTGGTAAGTTGGCTGGAGAGCTCACCAAGTGGCAGAACACTTACCTAGCATGCCAATACTAGTTTAAGGCATGCAGGGATTTCCCACAGTTCTGAAACAGTGGTAAAAATTAAATCCAATTAAGACTGTCTCCCTCCCTCCCTCCCTGATGCCAATTCCAAAGCTGGGTCTCTGGCTGTTTTTACATTGTGCTTGTGCACTTTTTATGTGCTCACTCACAGGCCAGATTACTTGTGTCAGTAATCCACCATGTTGGTTCTAGGGATTGGACTCAGGGTATTAGGCTTGGTGACAAGTATATTTACTGAGCCTTCTTGCTGGGTTTTTTGAAAAAGGGTCTCACTATTCAACTCTTGCTGGCCTGCAATCCTGTGAAGATTGGGTTGGCCTTGATCATGAGATCCACATGCCCCTGACACTCAAGTGCTGGAATTAAAGACACGCACGACACGCACCACACCCACCGTAAATGTAATTTTTGTTTTATGGGTGCTGAGAATCAACCCTGGTCCTCTGTAAGAGCAGCCACTGAGCTACCTCTCCAGCCTCTGAAGTGTCTGTAAGAGCAGCCACTGAGCCACCTCTCCAGCCTCTGAAGTGTGCCCAAGACTCTTGAACTTCAACAGTGTTTGCTTAGCAAGGATGAGACCTTTAAAGACCTGAAAAAGCTTCCACAACCAAAATTATATTGGATACTAGGAACTCTTAACACAAAGTATCAGAGTCATGGACACCCTTTCCCATAGATTGTAAGCCACTGTTCAAGCTGTTTTTTTTTTTTAAATATATGTAACAAATACATGTCATGATCCCGTTTTATTGATATGAACAACTATAGGAATGATGTCCAAACATGCCTATGACTAGGAAACTGGGGTTTTGGTGTTATGTATGATTTGTGTGCATGCACAACCATGCAGAGGTCAGAGTAGGCTATGGCGTGTCTTGCCCCTACCTTGGTGCTTTAAACAGGCACTGAGCATATCATTTGTTCTCTTGTGTACATGTGTGCACTTCCCCAACCCCATGGCAAGGACATTAAGGGCTTTCTTAGCCTGAAGAGTAACAAAGAGCAACAAACAAGCAGAATATACCACCATACAGACTGGCCAGAAAACAGCAGTACTAAACTTTGAGCAAGAATAAAAGGAAAACAAAACCTTAATCTTTAGTTGGGCTTTATAATATAAACTTAGAGAAGGGAGCCCCAATACCCAACTTTTTAATCTCATAAAAAAAATGTAAACAAAGTTGGGTCTGGAGAGAAAGGTCAATGGTAACGAGTGGCTGCTGTTCTCTAGAGGGCCCACTTTTGATTTCCAGCACCTTTTTCTGCCCTGCAAATATGTGGTGCAGGCATACATGTAGGTGAAAATACCCATATACATAAAATAAAAAGGCAAAGTTATTTCCAGACTTTAAAATAACTGCAGAAAGACAGTACACCAAGCTGTATACCTTTATACATTCATAAGCACAAAGTTTATTCCAAATAAATCATTCTATAATTACTGAAAGATGTTATTTGGCTTGGCCATGTATTTAATAAAGCCTCTAAAAAACATAAATGTACAAAGCTATACAAAATAACTTAATTAAAAACTAGACTGATACAGTCTGTAAGATTTCTTTCAGAGCACCATGTTTATAAATCATGTATGCTTTTTAAGAGGGTAAAAGAAAGGATGCTTTAGGGCCTCTTTGAGAGTAATTCTTTTGATGGGATCATACTCCAACATTTTCCCAATGAGGTCAAAAAGAAGCTCGTGTTCGGCATCCTGAGATAGCATAAACTCCTGAAACAGAAAGACACACATTCTTACTACTGTACTTTCTCTCTCCACCATAAAAACAGAAGGACCCATTTTCGATCATGGGATGCCAGGTTACCAGGCCTGTCTTTTAAACCGTATTAAAATGTTTCTAGGAAGAGGGAATGGGAAAAGAAGTCAGATGTAATAGTGCACACCTACAATCACAACTCTGGGAGGCTGGTGAAAATCTATGAGGCCATCCTGGAATTCATATTAATATGTCCCCGTACAAGACCCCATCTCAAAAAGCAAAATTCAAAACCAGAAACAGACCATCAGAGGGTGAAGGTCAAGTCAGCAGACTGTAACAGCCTGGGTTCTCTACACCCCAAAAGTGGGAGCATGCAAGTCCGGGTTATTTAAAGACTATCCAAGGCCTACCTTCAGAGGCTTACAGCGCCGAGAAACATATCTGCCAGCAGAACTGTGTTCATCCCAATCTAATCGATCATGATGGAAATATTTGCGTTTCCTAAAACAGTTAAATGTTCACATTTACCATACTGACCTCCCAAACTCAAATAGAAAAGGTAAATATTTGCCTTAGTATATTCTTCTAGATCTAATCTTTTTCTAGAGAGTTAGCTTTAAAAAAAAGTTCCAATCAGAATCCAGTGGTACTACTACAAATGACATGACTCAAGTAAAACATACCTGGTTTTCTGTATCATGTGCTTTGGTAGTGGTCCAAGAATCCTTTGCATCATTGCTAAATGTTCCCTGCTATCATGAGTCTGAAATAAAAACATTTGTCAACTTATACATCAAGCCCCATTCAACAATTAGTTCTCTAGTTGTAGCTGTTTAGACGTCACAAGAAAGAGAATCAAAATGACATATGGCTCAAGCTGCAGAACAACAAAGTATTATAAGCCTCAAACTTGCCACTGATCTTCCCTAAATGGCTGGAGACAACTGGTTACAGTAGTTGTAAAACTGCCTAAGACAAAGTACACAATTTTAACTTCTAGTGCTTTATTAGTCTAACAAGAAAAAAACCCGTTGTGCAAATAATTCTTTAGAGTAGTTTACACAAATAGGCACCTTTAATGCAAAGCCACTCACTAAAGCACATCATTGTCACTTACCGGAAAAACTGTAAATCCAAGATAATACTCGATAAGAATACATCCTATACTCCAGACATCACATGGTTGTGACCACCCTAGGGCTGCAAAGCAAAGCACAATGTCAGTGGAGAAATCCTCACTATTTCTGAAAGACATTTTACCATAGAACTCAAAAATAATTTTAAGATTCTGGAAATAGAAATTGGGAATCCCCAGAGCAAGTTAGGCTAGTAAAACCTATCAAGTTCTGAATTTAGTGAGATGCCCTGCCCTCATAAGGTGCTTGGTTAATCTTGCATTTTCATTTTCTTTACCACAAAAGCACTGGATCACACCATATAGTCTCTCTGACATGCCATTAAAGTACAGTCTTTTTAAGTCAGACTCAGGTTAGTCTTGAGCAAACATAACTAGAGTTGTCTAAGATTCTAAAATACCCACTCAACAACATAATTCTCAAAAACAATCTTAAGGCTAAGCAACACTTGCTAGTTTCACAGCTGGTTAGTTGAGACTTCACCGTTTGTTTTTGGAACAGGATCTTACTATGTGGCTCAGGCTGCCTTCCTTCTAACTCAAGAGATCCACCACCCTCTGATTAAAGACATGTGCCACCATGCCCAGCAATTTGAAGATTCTCAACATAATTTCTAATACTTATTATTTATTTTTCTTTTCTTTTCATAATAATCCTGGGTATTGGGCCACATGCCTTGGCAGTTTAGGCAAGAACTACACCACTGAGCTACATTCCTTAGTCTGGAATATTATTTATTTAATGAGAAAATGATCAACAAATCAGTCATACAATTAATACCCAAAACTGCAATTCTCCCCCCCCCCCCCCAGCAAAACTGCAAATTTTATGTTGGATTCAAAAAAGCAGTGTAGTTGTTTCAGCATTCCAAGTACTAACCTAAAATAACCTCAGGTGCTCTGTAGTGTCTTGTAGATACCAAGGTGCTGTGGTGCTCATCATCGTATGTTGCACTTCCAAAGTCCACCACTTTAATATCTGGATTTACTATAGTACGTTCATCACGTTTCTGAAAACCGTAAGTGGCAAGTTATAAAGCTATACTATTGAAACAAAGTATTTATTAGCACTATGATGATCACATTATAAGGTACTCACCATTTTGGGATTATAAGCTTCCGTGTAGTCAGACTTCACAAATAGGATGTTTTCAGGCTTCAAGTCTGTGTGAGTCAATTTATTACTATGCAAAACTGAAGAGAAGTACACAGTTACTTTACAGTCTCAAATATCAAGACAAAAATCACAAGCCCTACATTGTAACATATGCCTATAATCATAGCACTAAAGAAGATGAAGCATGAAAATCTAAGTCTAAGACCAGCCTAGGAAGGGCACTACACGCATCATTTTTGTTTGTGACATAGTTCCTCTCTATAGCCCTGGCTTTCCTAATACTTCCTATGTGGAACAGTCTGGCCTTGACCTCAGAGACTGGCCTGCCTCTGCTACTTGAATGCTATGATTAAAGATGTTTATCACCCAGCCTGGCTGAGATTGTCATAAAAACCAAGATGATCTAGTGAGATTGCTCAGTGGCATGGATATGTACTCTTCTAGACCTGGGTTCAATTCCCAGCACCCACATTAAGTGGCACGACCACCTGTAACCTCAACTCCAGGGAGATCTGATACCCTAAAATCATGTTTATGTTGTGTACACATGAAAATAACAAAACTAAACAAAAAGGGAAAAATACCTCAAACCTCTGGTGTCTGCCTATATACTGTAAAAAGTAATCAATAATCTTAGTTCAGTAAAGAATTCCCTAGCGAAAGTGTGGAGATCTATGTCTGATAACGAACGATTTCCATCCATACAATGCTCTATCCATGACATTCAGGTGGTTGATACTAGGGCAGGATACTGCGATCTGAGGCCACCCTCAGACCATCAGACTGTCTTAAATCATTAGGGACTGAAACCCTATGACCGCCATCTCTAGTGATGCTGGATGTAGTGGTGGCACTAGGACAGAGGACAAGGCTGCCCTGGACTGCACCATGAGACTGTTTCTCAGTAACAAGGTAGCTGAGAATGATGGCTCCCATCAGTAATCCTAGTACTTAGAAGAACAAGATCAGCCAGAGGCTGCCAAAAAGCACAAAGGCAACAGAGTATTGCAAAGACAGGCTGGTTTACATATCTTGTTCCAGGGCGTAGGGGGCTGTTTTAAGAAACTGAGGTTTGGGCTGGAGAGATGGCTCAGTAGTTAAAGAGCACTGACTGCTCTTCCAGAGGTCCTGAGTTCAATTCCCAACAACCACATGGTGGCTCACAACCACCTGTATGTAATAGGATCGGATCCCCTCTTCTGGAGTGTCTGAAGACAGCTACAGTGTACTCATATAAATACGTAAATCTTAAAAAACCCAGAAAAATCTAACAGATTTGTTGCATTTAAATTTTTTAGTACTAGGCTTAAATCAGTCTCATTCATACATCTTTTGTTTGAGATAAGGTCTTACATAGCCCAGCTGGCCTCAAACTTAGGTAAAAAGCTACTCGAAAATTCTGATCTTTCAGGGCTGGAGAGATGGCTCAGCAGTTAAGAGCACTGGCTGCTCTTCCTGTTCAGAGTTCAATTCTCAGCAACCACATGGTGACTGACAACCATCTCTATTGGGATCTGATGCTCTCTCTGGCACCCAGGTGTACATGCAGATAGACCACTCATACATTAAGTAAATAAATCTTTAAAAAAAAAAATCTGATTTTTTTTTTTTGCCATCTGCTAGAATTACAGGCATGCACGACCCTGCCCAGCTTATATGGTGCTAGAGATCAAACCCAGGCTTTTGCACATGCTAAGCCAGCACAAACTTAATCACATTCCTAGTTTTTATGTTGGATAATACACTATTCACTGAATTAAATAATACAGACCAACAACTTGTAAGCAACTAAATCTTATTTCACAGTCATTTCTCTTCTCTGGAGATTGGACCCAAGGATGCATGATTAAGTCTCCCTCCCACCCCTATTGTCAACTACAGCTGTAAGATATATATTCAAATCTTTCGATTCTTTTTCTTCTTTGAAACAGGGTTTTGTAGCCCCGGCTGGCCTTGAACTCAGAGATCCACCTGCCTCTGCCTTACAAATGCTGGAGTTAAAGACATGCACCACTACTGCCTGACCTTTTAAACCATTCTTAACAAGCTTGCCATCTTTTAATCAGCATCCAATCCCCCAACTTGTCTGTATATACTCTCAGGTCAGGCTTTTAAACCTCACAGTAGCTCTCGTAGTCGTCTGTAGTGATGGGGACAGAACAAAAAAGGCCTCATTTCTGTCATTAGCTAGAGTTTCTAGTTCCACTAGATTCTCCTTTTTTTAAGATCCAAATTAGTCTGACATTAGTTTCAAACTCAAATTTTAGAAGGAACGTCAAGAACTTACAGTTTACAGATTTGCATATCTGATATGCCATCTTCCTGATATGATCCATTCGAAACGGCAGAAAACTGTTTTCCTTAATGAAATCGTAAGTACTAAGCCCCAGAAGTTCAAACACAATGCAAATGTGACCTCGATGTTCAAACCACTCCAACATCTGAACACAACGGCTATAAACACATAAAAAACAACTCAATAGAGCTTACCACTCAAATCTCTCTGAAACCATTTCAAGGTTTAATTTGATACTTACTAAGTACTATGGGGGTCTGTTGTATTTAAGTGTTCCAAAACTTGTATTTCCGACTGAGCAGCTTCACAGTATCTATCCACATTTTTAACTATTTTTACTGCCACACGTCTACCTCCCCTGTTAAAGAGAATAAACTTCAGTTTAAAAAGGTGATAATCTAGCAGCTCACCATGGCTTTAAGCCATATGAAGTTTCTGTGCCATTAGTACACCACTGGTGGGTCCCTCAAAGTCCCACAAGAAAGTTTCATTTATTCCAAAGATAAAAAATAAAAGTACAGATTAAAAAAAAAATATCTCTTAAGAGCCATGTACTAGCCTAGCTCACAACCACCTGTATGGACACATTCTTCTGGCCTCTGCATTCATATGCATGAGTGCACACACAATAAAAAATAAAAATCACCATTATTAGCATGTTGATTCCCTGGGTCTTATCACCAACATGGGCTGAGGGGGTGTGAAAAGCACTATGAAGCTTGATGGGCATAAATAATCACACCCTTGACCCCCAGCTCTGTCACTACAACTCATCTAGAGAAAAACAAGTCTCCTCACTCGGCTGCTGGGAATGTGTGTCCTCTCTCCAGCCAGGAAGCTGCACATTCTATATAGTGGGTTTTGTTTAAAAAAATACAAGAGGCCAGGTGTGATAGTACACACCTTTGATCCCAACACTCAACAAAGAGGCAAGTGGATCTCTGTGAGAGCTCCAGGCCTGCAAAGTGAGACCCTGTCTCAAAACACTCTAAAAGCATTCTAGAAGCAGAGGCAGGTGAAACTCAGCACTAGGCCAGCCTCAGCTACAAAGTGAGGTCCAAGACAGGCAGGGCTGTTACACAGAGAAACTTTCAAAAAACCAAGGAAAAAATATAGAAACTTACACTTTATGATCAATGCACTCCACCACTTTTCCAAAAGCACCTTCACCTAAAGTATCAACAATTTCATCTAAAAAAAGAGGAATAAATATCATTCATAACAGGAAATGAGAACAATGTACTTATAAGTGTTATCAATGTAGATTATTCTAGGTGATGCTGCAAATTTCCTTATCATTAATTACTTATCAGCCAACACCATCCAAAAAACATACAATTCTTAGATCTAATTTCATTCTCAGACTAATTTCATTAACTTGATTTACTGCTCTGAAATTTAATATTAAAACTCCAAAGAAAGCAAAGACAATCCCCTCCCACCAAAAGAAATGAAAGCAAAACAAAAAACAGAAAGAAAAAGATTTCCAAATCCCTGAAACTTTAATCTATATATACAGACTATGTTATCTGAAAAGTTAATAAGTGTTGAAAAATATTCTATACATCTTGCACTTAGTACGTCTCCACTCTGACAGATCAGGTGACCCTCCTCATCATCCTCTACACTCCTGGATCTTTTCCTTCGGTGACTCTTCTGGAAACGTCAAGTGGGCGGCACCAGCACCAAGATCATCCAGCCAATCAATATACCCGAGTGAATTCAGGGCAGAATACGAAATTCATTCAGCGGGGAGATATTCAGGCATTCAGATACACGCCAGGCCACAAACGGTTGGCAGGAGCAATTTCAAATTCAGTCCCCAGAAATTCACAGGGCACATAGTTTATGTTAACAGGAGAAAAACATGGCAAGGAACAGATTTTCAGATAAGATACTCAAAGTGGTAAGGCAACAAAACATAAACACATTTGCTTTTCTTCTTTTTTTTAAAAAAAAAAAAAAAAAGCTTATCTGTGGCATTCACTGAAACATAGTGTCCTAAATTAATACTACAAAACTGTAGGATGTAGTATTTACTTTAGTACCCTGTGGCCGAATTAAGATTTGGCCTAACTAATCAAGAAAATAAATATTAAAACAGTAAATAAAACAATAGTCCTAATTTGGGAAGGAAAAAAAATTTGGTATAACACTATAGCATTTAAAATATTATCTGATAGATTTCCAAATTAATACATGAAAACACTAATTTCAAATCTGTAGCTTAATGAGGAAAAAAATTACGCAATATGTTAATAAGTCTTAACTAACCCTAACACAAAAGTACCTAATTCTTTGGAATAAACTGACAATTTATCGAAATATTTCTTGAAATAGCATTAAGAAAATTATCATTACAGAACTAAATATGCACACTGTTCTCATGAATTTCTTATGCAATGCACAAATACTAAAAGAATACTCCTGCAAGGTAGAGTTGTGATGACTTTTATCTTGAAATTTTCTCAAACACAAAACTGCTTCCTGTTCTCCATGGGAAATAAAAACTTTCAAAATGTTTAAAAGGTGCTCATACCCCATGTGAACGGTGATGTGACGTGCGGTGGTGACTCCTATGTTTACTTTTGTAACTGCTTCTTCCACTTCTACCAGAGGACTTGCTACTATGATTCTGATATCTGCTTCCAGGTTCTCCATAGGGATACCCTGGCTCGTGGCCCATGTAGTCATTCCTGTATTCATCAACATAGCGTCGACTATGATAAGCTCTCTCATTCATGGATCTGCTTTCCAGGTAATAGCTAGAGGAGAAAAAAGTTTGTTTTATAGCGACACCAAACAACTGCAGTGTAGAGAACTGAACTCAAAGCCTTTGTCCAAGTTAGGTATTTTACCAGTGAACTACAGTCCTTTGACGATCTCCAGATTATGCAGTTAACTAATTATAAAGGAAAGATTTTCTTAATGCTATTTCAAGAAATATTATTCTGATAAATTGTTAGTTTACTCCAAAGAATTAGGTATTTTTGTGTTAGGGTTAGTTATAACTTATTAATCAGTCATTATATATGGTCCCCACGATTTCATGCATGGTAAGCAAATAGTTCTATCTGAGCTACATTATTCCCAGGCCAAAAATCTACTTTTATATTGCAGTACTTTGTGCCTTGTAAAGATTTGTTTTTAATTGTGTGTGTGTGTGTGTGTGTGTGTGTGTGTGTGTGTGTGTGTAGAGGTAGTACTAAGGAGTGCTAAAATAAGGCATCCGTCCTCTGGAGCTGAGTCGCAGGTTATAGGAGTCTGTCTGTGTAGTGTGTCTGAAGTGCTGGGGACCAAACTGTCTTCCGCCAGAGCTTTAAGGACCAGCTAAGGTGTCTTCCCAGCCCTTAACTGCCTTTCTTACCTGTCCATTGTTTTGGAATGATTGTATTTGCAGCGCTTATGCTCTCGGGCGCCGCTGTGTGATCTCTTCTTTCTTTTATGACTGCTGCTGCTTCTCCATGTTCCATAATCCCAATCTCTTTCATCCCAGTCAGGACAGTAAGTTCTCTTTGAATGTCTCATCTATAAAAGACAAATTTTACCAGTAAAATTATATTTCTGTGCTGTTCAGAAGTAAAAGCTTTCTTTGCAAATTCCCACTAGTTTTGATCTTTTCTGCTTTCCCAGATAGTCTATGTTGCTCTAGCTATGTAGACCAGGCTGCCCTTGAATTCAAAAAGCTATCTGCCTCTTGCCTCTGGAGTACTGGGATTAAATGCATGTCACTCACAGCATTTACCTTTTGTTTTAAATCAAAGTTCTAAAATTGTAGTCAGCTGTCTAAAATTATAAAAATTATTGCATTGCCTAAGATTCTGCAATCTGAACTTTATTCACGGATTTTTCTAACCTTGTTCTCACCATGCCCAAATTCATAGGTGGAAAAGGTTTCTATATAACTTAAGCAAAATGTGTGACAGCCCTTTCAGAAGTTCAAATTACAGGTTCACAAGATCCAATTCTTACCCAAACCAAGTCTCAATCCAACATAACTACAACTGATCCTAATTAAGAAGTTTTTAAAATCTGTGTTTGGAAGTTATGATGTGTTTGTTTATAACTCAAAAAAAAAAAAAAAAAAAGGCTGTTCAGCAGATGACCTTACTTCCCAATGCTCCTTCAAGTAAATTTCCACAGTCCCTGCTGATACCCTTAATGCTAGCAAAGGGAGACAGGGAAAATTACGAAAATATGGGAGGAAAGCCTGAGAGGGAAAATGGCTCATCATGGGTGCCGTGGAACTGGTTCGCCTTTTATGCTGAGTCAGCAAAATCCTGTCATCACCAATAAAACCAATCTACTGACTTTACAGGTCAGGTCAAGATGATGAAAATAAAAACTGTTTATTTAGAACGGAAATGACGTATTAGATGTGCCTCTCCAGTTTCCTAAAGGTAAACAACTCCCCCTTTACAACTTTGTTTACAAAAGAAATAGTCTTTAACTTTTTTTTTTTTTTTTTTCAAGACAGGCTTTCTCTGTATTCGCTGTCCTGGAACTGAGATCTGCCTGCCTCTGTCTTCCCAGTGCTGGGATTAATGTGCGACACCACAGCCTGGCCTTCTTGAATTTAGTGTTGTTACAAAGTACACCCTTTGAACCCTATTTAAAACAAAAAGGATTTCACAATCTCTAGATACCTAACTAAATTCTAAACCCTTCTTAAAAAACACTTGTTCCTTGCTCTGACAAGCCCTGTCCCGGTGTGCCTTCTATTTTCAATATGCTCAACTTTACTTCGTATTGACTGCCTCTGAAATTCTTTTCTTCGTCGAAGCCGGGTTTTGCCTTGGTGGAGGCTTCTACTCAGAACTGAGGTGACAGCCTGCAGTGAAGTTGTCCCCGCAGCGCCCACAAGATCACCTCAGCGTGTGGGGTCCGGCCTGGTTAACAAGACCTTTCGCTTCAAATATAAAGAAAATCGGCACCAAAAACTGCGCCGTGCCACCACCGAGAGTAAAACCAGTACTGACCGAGTCCAAGCGAAGGCCGCGCCCTGGCGCCGCCATTCCGAAGGACGAGCCCGGCCTTCTCCCTACCGCCATCTTAGATCGGGCAGCGACCGCTCCGGCGCTGGCAGCCGGCCTGCCCTCCCTGGAACGCGAAGCCTACGGGCACCCTCCCCACCTACACAGAAGCTGACTGCCAGAGCTCTGCAGCCCGGGCACAGAGCCCCTTCACGTGGCTCCGCCATGAAGAGCCGCAGCGGGGTCCGAGGAGACTGCGGGACAGCGCCGGGATATGAGGAAGAGCCCTGAAAGACACCGTGCCTTACCTTTCCGCAGAGACTCCAACCCTGAAGACAAAGCTTGCAAAGCGACGGGGGGAACTGTGCAAGCGACAGCGACGAACTCCGAGCACAAAATGGTGTGGAGAGCCGCAGCGCGAGATTCTTCACGGAAAGCTGGTGACGTAGACGGGCGGAGCCTACACTGGCCTTGAGTGCGCAGGCGCGGGCCTGCTGTCCAAATGGGCAGGGGAGGGAAGGCCTGGGCGCTGGCTGTCACTGCTGTGACTTCTTGAGGATTCTTAGACACTGCAGGTTACAGTAATAATATCCTCCACGCTCGCTCGCTCTCTTTCACTCTCTCGCTCTCTTCCTCCCTCCCTCCTGACTGCAACCTTTTAAACTACACCAACAAAGTATCTTTGGTTAGTAACTCACTGACTACAGCTCTGTGACCTGTCTTAAACCAGTTTTTAGTGGTTGTGTATGACATGCACTGACGTTAAAATGTTAGAAATGGAAGAGATGGGGGAACAGGAGCCTAATAGGGTAAGTAGACAGATTAGTAAGTAGTCTTGAAGGCTTTAATGATGGGCCCCTCCCTTATCACCCCACCTCCTATTTCCCTGGTAACTCTAACAAGGTAAATATCAGTTTTGCAACTCCTTTGCTTTAAGAGTTAATCCAGACCTGGGCATAGTGGCACGTCCTAGCACTAAGGAGGCAGAGACAAGGGGATCTCTGAGTCCACGTTCAGTGTGGTCTATATAGCAAATTCCAACCCAGAATTTAAAACGGGAAGAGGAGGGTGCTGGAGTTGGCCTAACAGGTGAAGACACAATGCCACCAAGCCTACCTGAATTCAGTCTCCACATAGTGGAAAGAGAGAACCAGTTCCTGCAATATCATCTTACATAAAAAATAAAAAAGTATTTTTTTAAAGATCCATTTTTAAAATTTTAAATGTACCTGTATGAATATTTTGCCTACATGTATATGTTGGAGTCCAGGAGTTGCCCCACAAACCACACAAACACCAATCTCAGTCAGACAGGGATGGTTTATTAGATACCCTAAGACTGATGGATCAGGGCTGCAGCTCAGAATTCAAGGGCTGAGCCACGACTACAAACATTTCTCAGGGCCAGCTTATAAAGGAAAAAAAAAAAAAAAACCCACAAAAGCCCAGTGAGTTCATACCCAGGTGCAGGAAGTGCTGCCCAGTGGTCAGCTCTGACTCAAGCCATTTTAGACAGAACATCTCCTGTTGACCTTTAATTTGATGGGTTCTACGTAAAGCTTTGTGGAATTTCTTAAGATTAACAAACCTCATACAGACCATAACAAGGTATATAATCAGCATGAGTCTGCTCTGAGTCAAGTTATTTTCTGTGTCAATGACTGGCAGGCACATTACAGCAACAATATGAAATAGCTGTCAGGCATGGAACAAAATGGCTACAGCTATGCAGGGGGGAGGGGCAGACCTCAACATAGATATGCACATCAATGGCTGCTTGTTGCCCACGGAAGCCAGAAAGGAGGGTCGGATCCCTTGGAACTGGATTTACAGCTAGATATGAGCCTCATGAAACCTAGGTCCTCTGCAAGAGCAAATGCTTTTAACCATTTCTCTAGCCCCCTAAAAACAAAACACAAATTGTAATGGCTATTCCTGGTTGTCAACTTGACTATATCTGGAATGAAATACATTCCAGAATTGGAGGGCTCACCTGTGATCCAGATCTTGAGGCTGGGTGATATAAGTTTCTGACCTGGATCTTGGTGTGGAGATCTTGAGGCATAGTGGCTATGAAACACTTAGACCCAATCAAGGTAGTACACACCTTTAATCCCAGGAGACTAAGGCAAGCAGATCTCTGAGTTCAAGGCCAGCCTGGGACAGAGCAAGTTCTAGGTGAAGAAAAACTTAAATCCAGGCACGTTGGTACACACCTTTAAGCCCAGGAGACAGGCATGCAGATCTCTGAGTTTAAGGTCACTCTACAGAGCAAGATCCAGGACAGAAAAGCTTAGGCAGTTAAGGAGTTGGAAAACAGAAGGCTAGTGATAATATAATAAAACAAAGTGGCACGTTCCAGCTCCAGCAAGCAGCAGAACTTTGGCAAGCTTCAGCCGTGTGTCTCTGGCTTTACAGTCAATAGGAGAAGAGGACTACTGGGACAAACTGATGCTGGTAGCTAGAGCTAAGAAATTAGCGGTGATTAAGAAGAGACCAGCATCACTGAGGTGAAATCTTCTGGGAAGAGTTTTCTGAGAGCACAAAGAAGCTGTGTTCCAGAGATAGCCAAGGCTGTACCTTGTGTTTCAGCTGTAATTGGTAATGTGTAAGAGTCATCCAGATGGTACTGGTTTTGAAGGCATGAAGGGGTCATGAAGAGCAGCTGAGGCTTGGCACTGTGAGAGGCCATGAAAGACCATTGGTGAATGTGCAGCTTCAGTTGTAGTTGCCGGCCCAGGACTGAAGAGGTCATGCAAAGGATTTGAGGCTTGGCACTGTAAAGAGAGCCTATGAGAGGCTATTGGTGAAGCCTAGCTGCAGCAGAAGACCCCAGCACATTGGAAACACCAACACCATGGGATGACCACCAAGAACAGCAGCAGCAGTAGAGTGGATCAACCTGAGCTTAGAGTGCTACAGAGGGCAGAGCTGGAGAAGTGATGGCAGACCTTTGGAGGAGCCCAGAAGATCTTGGCTGGATCCCAGACATTGAAACAAGAAGCTGTAACATTGAAGTTGCCTTGGAGACCCCAAGATGTTTGAGATGCCAGAGCCATGGGCTATCTGCTGAGGAAAGCTGCTCACAGGGAGTGGAATCAGCCCAGGAGAAAGAAGTTTGTTGTAGTCAACAAAAATGAAAAAGGAGTTGGAGATCTGGAGACCAGTTTGACATCAGCCCTGAAGATGCAGAGTTGGACTTTGTCCAGCTGGTTTCCTGTCTTGCTTTGGGAATTACAGTTAAGTGATTGGATGAATTTCAGAAGACTTTGGACTTTTAACATTGTTGAGACTGCTATAGACTATGGGGACTTTGGAAGTTGGACTAAATGTACTTTTTTATTGTGCTATGGCTAGGTATGGCTAACCATACCCATAGATTCATGTGTGTGACAAACCTATGGGGGCCAGAGAGTGGAATGTTTGTATATGCTTGGCCCAATCCTATGGACAGGGTCTTGGGGACTAAATAAAAAACAGGAACCAGGAGCTGGAGAAAGGGCTCAGTGGTTAAGAGCACTGACTGCTCTATCAAAGGACCTGGGTTCAATTTTCAGCACCCATATGGTAGCTTACAACTATTTGTAACTGCAGCCCAACACCCTCTTCTGTGGGCACTGTATGTACATGGTGCACAGTCATATAGGCAGGCAAAACATCCACACAAAATAAATAAATATATGTTGGGGGGGTAGCACCATTCTAAGAACCAGCATTTATTGTTTTTTTTTTTTAAATTTTATCGATTCTTTGTGAGTTTTACATCATGTACCACAATTACACTCATCTCCTCTTTGTATTCACCCTCCACCCTTTCAACCTATCCCCCGAAAGAAAATAGAAAAACAAAACTACAAAAAAAAATTAAAGAAGACATAAAAAACATCTTGTCGTGGAAGCTGTGGTGTGTTCTGGGTCTCTCTACCCTGGTGGATAATCAGCTGATTTGATCCACAAGGGCAAAGGGAGCAAGGGGGTGGGGGGGACTGTGAATAAACCACACCAGGACTGCTTGTCAGTAGGGAGATCAACTTTACTTATGGTAAGTGATGGCTTATAAGATTTGGGGGGACTGAGGGCAGGGACATCTGGGCAAAGGGGTGTTAGGATACCTGGAATTCCTCATTAGCATGGGAAAGCCATCCAGGAATCTCAGGTGCTGGCTAAATAGATTTTGTCAGGAGAAAGGAAATTGATCTTGTAATCTAATTGAGACTACATGACATTCCTCAGGCGGAGGCAGATGTGGGGACTTAGAATTCCCCAGATAAGGTCAGAGAAAGAGAAACTCTACTAAGGAGGGAGTTCTCCATTACACACAGAACTCCAGAAGGCTATCTGGTCAATGGTAGACTTCGACCTTAATTAGCAGTTTTCCCACAGTGCATCGTTGTGTGTCCCACAGAACTCTTTTGTTCACACATCTTTACTTGCAAAAGTCCATTGTAATGAGTCGTTGGTCTGGTTTGAGGCTGCGGGTTTCTATTACTCTATCTATAGTGGATTCTCACTGGGACTCCTCTGATACATCCTGTTGTTGCCCTATGTCACGGAACTGCAGGACTTTCCCATGCTCCAGCACTTCATAGATGGGGTAGATGTTGAGGTGGGCCAACTCAAAGCTTTGGATCTGGGCCTGGATGATAGCTGAGTTGGCTGGCCCACCAGCTCTTCTGCACCTATACCATCAGGGCAAACTCTGCAGCACTGTCCCAGCCAGCTCACACAATGTCATAGCTGGCAAGGGGCAGAGCCAGCTCTCCTGATCTCATGCCCTCAGGACTGCCTCATCTGTTCCACAAAAATGTGTTGCTCAGTCGAGGGCCTGCTCTCCTGAGTGCTGCAGCTAGTGAGGGGCTGGGCTAGCTCTCCTTCCTGCTCTCATGCCTTCAGGGCCAGCTTGCATGGCCTGCCACCAGGTCCAGCTCTACTGTGCTACCCAGGCTGCTGCAGCCAGCAAGGGGCAGGGCCAGCTCTGATTTCATGCCCCCAGGGCCTGCTCTTTCCACAGCTGCAGGTGTTGATGAAGGAGGTAGGTAGTAGGGGCATCTCTCCCTTGCTCATGCCACTGCAGGGCAAACCTTGTGCATGCAGTGTGATCAGCTGCCTCAGATTCCTGTTGCCTTGACAGACTGAACTCATGAAAAATAAGCCAAAATAAACCTGTGAGCTGCTTGTCAGGGATTTTGTCACAGCACCCAGAAAAGTAAAGTTTACTTTGGCCTAGTAATTTATAAATATTGTGTTCACACCATCCCCTTTATTACTGTAATCTGTACAATTCGAATTGACACAAGGTTTCACTCTTGTGGCCCACATTGACCTGAACTCCCTATATAGATCAGGTTGTCCTCAAACGTGGAGATCCTCCTGCTTCTGCTTCCCATGTGTTAGATCACTGGTGTACCCGTTGAAAGAACAATGTTCACTAGTGAAATAGTAACTAATGTGACTTTGCTGATAGTCGTTCTTGTGTATTATACTATTTATGGGTCTGTTTGCTCACTAGACTATATTTATACATCTATGAATCCAAACGTGGAAGAAGCTCAATACATGGTTTTGACCAGTTTTAGCTATTCAAACAAAACTGGATGAGAATACTTGCTTTCACAAATGTGCCCGGGAGAAGTGGCTGAATGAAGATCTTTGTTGCTAAGTGAAACTAAGATACACACAGTGTGACCGCTAACATGTTTTAAATTTAAATTACTGTGCTTAAGTGGCCTATAAAACAAAATTCCCTCTAACCTGTAAGCCCCACTTGACCAAGCGCATATAACTTCCTGGAATGCTGGGCCTATTCTTATACTTGTCTGGCCTTGTTTGTGTACCTTCTGTTAATAACGCTTGCTTGAAATAACCAGGACATCTGCAGAGCATCTGTTTGCTAAACTGATTGCAGGATGAGTGCCTGCCCCGACCCATGGGACGTTCAACGAGGGTCAGAGGAGGGAACTGTTGAACTAAGGAAGAGACAGGAGACAAGAGATACTTTGGGAGCAAGATGGCAATCCGATCAAACTCCAAAGAACTTTATTTCTGAGCCAGTATATAAAGCACTTAAGGCGGGAAGTGACAGAGGTAGGGGGATTCCCAGGGTTGCTTTATCGTAGCCAAATGTCACACATTGCTGCAGAGCAGGATAGCAGGATATCACAAGATTTCTTTAAAGCTGCAGGCTCCTTCAAACAGGATGTCTTAACACAGCAGGAAGCAGTGAGAGTGGGGAAGGATCAAAGGAATGATTGCTGTGAAGCCCCGGGCACTTAGGCCTACTAATCAAGCCAAAGCCTGTTGGTCTCCGACAAGTGCCTGAACACAAACAGAATTTAGCCTTATGGCTCGTTTGTTTTTTGTTCCTTTTGTTTTGCCTTTATAAATCCCTAATGTGGCATGGAGCTACATTTAGGAATCCTGAGTCCCAGGTGTAGCCCTGGTGCTAGTATCTGAATAAATGTCTCTTTGTTAAAATACATTTGTGTTCAGAATTTTTTCCCTTCCCTTCTCCCTCTTGCTCCAGCACTGCTTGCTCTGACCCAAAGGTTTTTTTATTTGTTTCTCATTACAGATGGTTGTGAGCCACCATGTGGTTGCTGGGATTTGAACTAAGGACCTCTGGAAGAGCAGTCAGTGCTTTTTTTTTTTTTTTTTTTTTTGAGACAGGGTTTCTCTATATAGCCCTGGCTGTCCTGGAACTCACTTTGTAGACCAGGCTGGCCTCAAACTCAGAAATCCGCTCTGCCTCCCAGGTGCTGGGATTAAAGGCATGCGCCACCACTGCCTGGCGCAGTCAGTGCTCTTAACTGCTGAGCCATCTCACTAGCTCCAGAATTCTTGTATGTAGGTGAATTTTTGAATGACCTAAGATCCATAACAATTGTAGTAGTCTAACTGGCATTAACCAAAAGGTCCGCAAGTCTTCTGGGGAGCACCAAGATCTAACAGAACTGAAATAATCTGAGTGGGATGCGGGAGGTGTCAGGAATAGTTCTCTCTTAGGCATCCAGTTCTCTTTTCTGTAAAACTATGATCATCTGGGAGCTTAGGCACACTCTCCTCTGAAGGCAAAACCTCCAGCTCTTCCATGGAAACTTCTGATGGTTTGTTTTCTAGTGCTGGAATTAAAGGCATATGCCACCACAGCCAACACAACTTTTTTTCCCCTTAGAGTCAGGGGCTCAGGACACTATCACCATGACATGGCTAAACACCCCAAGGTCAAGATTGGCAGTAAATACCAAGTGCTATAGTCCCTCCTCCTACAGGAAAATGGTAGAAAATACTGAAGTCAACCAGCATACCAAGTATGCTTGCACCTTCTGTGGGCAAGGCCAAGATAAAGAAATAGGCAGTTGGCATCTGGCACTGTGGTTCCCACAGGGAAACACAGACTGATGGGACCTGGACCTACACCACTACTGCTGTCACAGAGTAGCCTGTCACCAGAAGACTGGAGGAACTGAATTTGAGACATGCCTAGCCTGCAACAAATGGGTTAATTTACTTAACAAAGTCTGTGAATGTTTAGGCTTTCAGGACATTTGGTCTGTCGTCATAGCAATCAATATTGCTATTGCAGAGCCAAGGAGCTAGACAGGAGATTACAAATAAGCAAACAGGCATGGCTATGTTAAAAAAATACTGTTTACAAAACTTAGGACTGTAGTTGGCCAAACAGCTCTAGTTTTGCTTTCTTTGAAATAGGGTCTATGTAGCCATGGCTATTTTAGTACTTACTATGCAAACCAGGCTGGCTTCAAACTCAGAGATCCACCTGCCTCTCCTTCCTGAGTGCTGGGTCTAAAGGAGTACACCACTGTTGGAACATGGTCAGAAGAATGATGTATGGTGAATAATGCCTTGGGGAACTGTGACTGAGGCTCCAGAAAAAAAGCAGAAGGCATTTGACCTCAAGTGCATTTTGTTCCCTGGATTGTTCTTGGACATGATTTCATGCCTCCTGCGACAAATACTTGCATTTATTTATAAGACATATTCAGCCTAGTCTAGAGAGTGAGTTCCAGGACAGCCAGGGTTACACAGAGAAACCCTGTCTCAAAAAAAACCAAAAAAAAAAAAAAAAAAAAAAAAAAGACATGTTTATTCTTGTTGGATTTCGGAACATAGCTACAGAACCCAATCTGGTGACAAATATGCTGAGTGCTGTCCTTGGTGTACCCTGGATCTGGCCTTTTGCCTTGCTTTGGTGCTTTCCCAGATATAATGCATAGAATGTGCCATGCAATTGTGTTTAGCTTGTGCTGAGAAAGTTCAGGGAAAGGGCTGCTCTGCTACTACCTAGTATGTGCTTACTGACCTTATTTATATATTTTAAAGTCAAACAGCCTTCCTTGGATCACTGCTGACACATTCGTACATGAACCTGAAGTAAGGCTGTCTGCAGCATTAGACTGTCGTCTGCCCAGTTCTTTCAGGTCCTCAGATCCCAGGTCTCAGAGACACAGATCTGCATAGGTTGGCCAGAAAATCAACATGCTACCACTGCTTTCTTTTTAATGGGGAGAAAACAGGCAATCATGAATGCAGTTGTCTTAGTTATATTGCCAGTTAACAAGAACAGAATGCTAAAAACCCAGTCACTAATGTGACCAGTGTGGACCAGTCAACTCAGTGTGTGCAGAAAGGAATTCCTGGTCATCACAGTGCCTATGTCAGACCCACAGCAGGCAACCAACATACCTCCCTGTCTTTGTGATCTTTATGGCCATAAGTGGTCAAGCATTGTTAGAATAAGCCTTTCCCTCCTTTCTTCTTTACTATGTAGCCCTGGTTGGACTAGAATTCTCTATTTAAACCAGGGTGGCCTTGACTTACTGTTTCTGGAATGCTGGGTCTAAAGATGTGTGAAACCACCCACCCAAGCAGAATAAGTTCTTAAGAACCAAGATGTCAATGCATTGGCATTATTTTTAAAAATTGGTAACCAAATGTGAGGGCTCACATCTGTGATCACAGCAAAGGGACACAAAGGACTGGGAGGAAGAAGTCAGCCTGGGGAACCTACCAAGTTTCAGGACCACCCACTACCCCAGATAAAATAACACAACACCCAACCTCCCCAGAGAGAAGACGGACCGTATCACAGGCCTCCTGTTTTCTTGAGTCAGGATTTGCTCTGAAGCCCAGCCTGGCTTCACAAGTGCCACTGTAACAGGCCAGCTTGCCTCCACCTCCACTTCCTTCCTTCTGTTCCTTTTGTTTTGCTTTTTGAGATGATGTCCTGGTTGTCCTAGAACTCAATTTGTACACCAGGCTGGCCTCAGACTCACAGAGCTCCCCGTCTCTGCTCCGAAGTGCTGGGATTACAGGCGAGCATCATCACACCTGCCGCCCATTCTTCCTACTACCCGTGGACGATGAACAGTGAAGGGAAAACAGTGTTTCCAGCATATAAACTAGCATGGTAATTTGGGTGCTCCAAAAAATGCCTGCATGTGAGGATCAGCATTTAAAAACGGACACTCACATGTAATAAAAACGAGGCACCGCTTTCTATTTAAAGTAAACAGATTGAACAACTGCAGTGGCACAGAATAGGCTCAAGATGGGGGGTGAAGTTGCAGGGCTCCCACGTGGAGCCCATTACTGTAAACACCAGAAGAAGGATCAGTCTCTGACAGAATCAGAACTGGATAAACCACAATGGGTGTGTTCCAGCTAAGTGTTTGCCAAGTATCTGTCCAGGTCGGTTATAGCTACTGAGCAAATGGGTTGGCATGAATAGTTATGTCCTTAATGTGCACATCATTAAGAGGTCTGTATGTCTTCTCATTTACTGGTAACTTCTCCAATTCATCCAAAGTCTCCAGACCATCTATTACCCTGAAAGAGAAACAACACAGCGTGTAAAAGACCTCTCACTTGAAATATAAAGTCCCTACAGCAATTACAGTCTTCAGAGGAGACTGCTCCTCTGCCTTCTTTTACAGTCATGTGGCCTGGTTGGATTGTGTGTCCTGGACACAAGTGGCAAAGTGGAGCATAAAGGTTGGTCCCATGCACAAAAGTCACCAAGGATAATGATGTGGCCCTGAATTCAGGAGGCTCAGGACGCACACTTCCCCAGGTCTTTTTCACGACAGCTGGGTGACCTCAAGGACATGTATACCTGCTTCTTTGGTTTGGAAGTTGAGTGTCCCTCAGAGGTCCATGTGCTAGAGGTTTGGTCCCCCATTTGGGACTACGGAGAGGTACAAAAGCCTTTAAGGGGTAGGGTCTAGGGCATGGGGAGATGGCCGCTGTGCAAGCGTGAGGACATGAGTTCAAGCCCCAGCACATCTATAATCCCAGAGCTGGCTGAGTAGAGGCAGGAGGATCCCTGGGGCTTGCTGGCTAGCTGAATCAGCTCCAGATCAGGGAGAGGTTAAGGAAGCTACCTGGTTTCAACCTCTGTCCTTCACACTCATGAACATTCTCATCTGTACACACACACACACACACACACACACACAGAGGGGGAAGGAGACATGGGACATGGAGGGAGGTCTTTGTTTGGGTCATAGGGTTATGCTCTTAAGGGGGATTGTGGGATCTTGTCTCTTCTCTTTCTTTTGCTTCCTGGCCATGAAGTGAACAGTTTTGGCACACCACATGCTCCCATGATATGCTAAGCAAGACAAAGCACTGGAACAAATGATCATGGACTGAAAGTTGTAAAACTGTGGGTCAAAAAAAGCCTTGTCTTGCCGGGCAGTGGTGGCGCACGCCTTTAATCCCAGCACTCGGGAGGCAGAGGCAGGCAGATTTCTGAGTTCAAGGCCAGCCTGGTCTACAGAGTAAGTTCCAGGACAGCCAGGGCTATACAGAGAAACCCTGTCTCAAAAAAAAAAAAACAAAAAAAAGAAAAAAAAAAAAAAAGCCTTGTCTTAAAAAAATAAAAATCATGGTTGGAATCTGAGCCAATGCAGTTACTGAGGGAAATTTTTCTTTTTCTTTTTCTTTTTCTTTTTTTTTTTTGGTTTTTCCAGACAGTGTAGCCCTGGCTGTCCTGGACCTCACTCTGTAGACCAGGCTGGCCTCGAACTCAGAAATCTGCCTGTCTCTGCCTCCCAAGTGCTGGGATTAAAGGTGTGCACCACCACTGCCTGGCTGGGAAAATGGTTTTTTATATTGCAACTCAATGCAATGCAAAGCATGCATCAGGGTTTATATATGAACTTAAATTTTTATCTTATGTGTATGCATGTTTTGCCAGCACATATGCCTGTAAACCACATGCATGCAGTGCCCCAGGAAGCCAGAAAAGGGTGTTAGTTCCCCAGAAACTGGAGTTACAGAGGTTGGAAGCCACCATATAGGTTCTGGGAATTGAACCCTGGTTCTGTGGAAGAACAGCCAGTGCTTTTAACTCATGCGCCATCTCTCCAGCTCCATGAAGCATGTACTTTAAAAACAAAAAACAAAACAAACAAAAAACAGATTTACATTTCCTCTGCATTTCTACCAAGATATGAAAGAACATAGGAATGAGTAGCCAGGCTTAGAGACACAGCTTTAATCCCAGCACTTGGGAGGAGGAGGCAAAGGCAGGCAGACATCTGTGAGTTCAAGGCCATCCTGATCTACATAGTGAGTTCCAGGTCAGGTGGGGCTCCATAGTGGACCCTGTTTTAAACAAACAAACACAAAACACAAGAGAAGCACATAAGGAAGAATGCCTGAAGACCACAACAACCACACCTTTTAATTTTACTCCTATGTCAAGACAATGAAGTTCTATAAATTATCTTCTGGTTTATATGAAAACCAGAGAACCTGGAAAATTCTGAGCTTCTGCAAGAAGGGGGGGGGGGACAAGTAGACTTGTAGGGTCAGGAATCTAGAAGATAAGGTCCTTAGGAAACCACAGAAAAATGTGTGTACAAATACAACTTCAAGTAGTGTAGGGACTGGACGGAGGCTCAGTGGTTAAGGGCACCTGCTGCTCTTACAGAGGACCTGGGCTTGGTTCCCTGCACCTACATGGTTCTCAGCACCTCACAGCTTCAGTTCTAAGGGACCCGAAACCCTCTTCTGACCTCTGCAGGTACCAGGCATGCACATGGTGAACATAAAGTCAAACATCATACAAATAAAATTGAGAAAAAAAATCTAAGAACCAAGTAGTCTACGAACCTAAGGCTAACCTTTAGTTTCTGGCTGTTGGCATGCAGACGCAGGTGATTAGATGCCTTCAGTCTTGGGTTCCAGTTGCTGCATTAATTATATACTAAGCTAGACACAGGTATTTAGAACACAAGTAAACAGGGGGGCCTTTAATTTTTTAACCTAACTTAACATCCATCCAAACTACTCAATAAAACTCTAGCCAAGCAAGGCCACTCTTACCTGTTCATCCCAGAACAGGGAAGGCTGAGACAGGAGGACCATGGGTGGGAGCAAAGTCTGGGCTACATTATTTTTAAAAAAATCTTGTTAAAACCAAACAAATATGTCCTGGTATTCTAGGGCCATGTATTTTTATTACTGAGTGTGACAGACACATGTTGAATGAATACATTTTACCTCCTAATGAATTATAAAAGTGGCTTTAAGGGCCGGGCAGTGGTGGCGCACGCCTTTAATTCCAGCACTTGGGAGGCAGAGGCAGGTGGATTTCTGAGTTCAAGGCCAGCCTGGTCTACAGAGTGAGTTCCAGGACAGCCAGGGCTACACAGAGAAACCCTGTCTCGAAAAACCAAAAAAAAAAAAAAAAAAAAAAAAGCGGCTTTAAGGTTGAGTGTTTATAATGCATAAATCATCAAGAACTGGCAAACAGCTCCCTAGATCAGATCAGGCACACTTTCTGGAAGACACAACCCACACAGCTGAAGTCATCACCTACTCTGCCTACAGGCAAGGCGTGGCCACATCGTCAAGTTCTAGATCTTTTGGGAAAGTTCTTTTTTTTTAACTCTTTAAAAAAAAAAGAAGAAAGGAAGGAAGGAAGGAAGGAAGGAAGGAAGGAAGGAAGGAAGGAAGGAAGGAGGCAGGCTCGGTAGTATGTAACTTCCTGAGGGTCAGAGAGCTGACGGCTGAGGACTGGGGAGCCCAGGTCCTTTTAGCTGGGGAGCTGGTCTTTGCAGTATGCTGTGATCACACCACACACGTACACTGATAAGCCAAAGAAAGAGATGACTACAACACTCACTTTCCAAACACTGTATACTTCATGTCCAAGTGTGGCTGCTTGCCATAGGTGATGAAGAACTGAGATCCATTGGTATTTGGGCCGTTATTAGCCATAGATACAACACCTCGAACATTGTGCTAAAAAAGAAAAACCAAGGCATTAATTTAACTGTGCTGTTAACTGAAAATTCCAAAGGCAAATTGAAACACTCTCTGCTTTCTCAATATTCAGGGGACTAGGAAATGGTTTAGCTAGCTTCTCTGTAAGCACTAATCCACATGCGCAGGTCGGGTATTACCTGCTCCACTAAACCCGGCATAGAACTTGCTTAGATAATCACCACACCCTCCAGCCCACTTCACTTTCACTTTGCAGCAGCATCCCAAACACTTTTTATTTCTGCCTGTGTAGAACAGAGACACTCCTTACATTTATATTAAGGAACAGTGCACTACAATGAAAAAATAATCAGTCGACAAAACCCAGATCCTCCGAACCTCTTCTCAAATACTGGACACTAGGCTAGCTTCTTGATATGTAAAACAGGGAGGTTGAACTACTTCAGGGGTCTTTTAAAGATGCAGATGCTCACAAGAATTGAGCAGATAGCAACTAACAACAGAGCAGAGATGGAGTCTGGCAAGCTCAAGAGTGTATCTCTCCTGCCCAAGGATTCCTTTTCTTTTTCTTTTTAAAAATATTTATTTGTTTTATGTATATGAGTACACTATAGCTGTCTTCATGCGCACCAGAAGAGGGCATCAGATCCCATCACAGATGGTTGTGAGCCACCATGTGGTTGCCGGGAATTGGACTCAGGACCTCTGGAAGAGCAGCCAGTGCTCTTAACCACTGAGCCATCTCTCCAGCCCCCAGATTTTTTCTCTTAATGGTCATAAAGAATGCATCTTTGAATCTTCCTCCATGGCCAGTCAGTCAATTTATTAGCCCAGGACTGGCTGACCTGAGGCCTCGCCTAGTTCTACTGTCATCAATACTACTAATTTATAAGGCATGCTATATAAGAATTTAAAGTATCTCATTAAAATAAATGAAGCTGTGCCAGAGTGGTAGTCAGTCAACAGCAGCAAAACATAACTAACTGCTGACTAATCTAGTATTAGCTGTTGGTTAGGCGACACCAGCTAGAAAAGCTAGGGTGGTGCAGCTACATCTAAATAACACATCATTACCTCAGTGACAGATGACTACTGCTCAGATGTGGTGGATGCCTAGAATCTTAGCTTATGGGGAACTGAGGTAGGAGGAGTTCAAGATCCACCTGAGTCACATAGTACAGGGACTGCAGTATGCTTTTTCACTACTGATATGCTAAAATGTTTTCATTTGATAATTAATGGGCATGTGTCTCTGAGTATATGTACAAGAGCTCCTCTGACATATATATATTGTGAACCTTGAATACCCATCATCAACTCTGGTGTGTAGGACAATGGCTTTTGTTTGTTTTCTGATAGGATCTCATGTAGCCCAGGCTAGCCTCAAATTCACTATGTAGCTGAGACTGATCTTAGACTTCTGACCTTCCTGCCTCTCTCTACCTCTGTGATGCTGAGATTACAGTGTCATCACCATGCCTTGTTCATGTATCTCTGAGGACTGAGCTCAAGGCTTTCTACCTGCCAGTCAAGCATTCTATCCACTGAGCTATGTCCCCAGGTCAAGAGAAAGATATAGTTAGACTGGTCTCAAATTAGTAATCCTCCTACCTTATTTTCTTCAGCATTTGCTTACCAACATAGGTCATCAGAAATGGTGCTAGATTTTTGGTTTTTTTTAAATACAAAGTATTGACTTAGTCAGGTATAATGGCATACACCTTTAATCCCAGCACTCAGGAGGCAGAGGCAGGGGGACCTCTGAGTTCAAGAGATCTGGTCTACAGAGCAAGTTCTAGGATAGCCAGAGCTACATAAAGAAACCCTGTTTTGAAAAACCAGTATTATTATTAATAATAATAATAATAATAATAATAATGTTTACTTTTTAATTTTTACAGTTTATGTGTATGAGTGTTTTGCTTGCATCAGTGTGTGTGTGTTTGTATCAGGAGTGTGTAGTACCTGCAGAGGCCAAAACAGGGAGTTGGGTCCTCTGGAACTGGAGTTATAGATGTTTGTGAGGAGCCACGTGAGTGTTGGGAATTGAACCTGGGTCCTCTGGAAGAGCAGTCAGTGCCCTTAGCCACCGAGACATCTTGCCAGCCCTAGTAACTGATTCTTCTTTTTAAAAAAAGATTCTTATTTTATGTATGTGAGTACACTGTAGCTGTCTTCAGACACACCAGAAGAGGGCATTAGATCCCATTACAGATGGTTGTAAGCTATGATGTCATTGCTGGGAATTGAACTCAGGGCCTCTGGAAGAGCAGTCAGTGTTCTTTACCACTGAGCCATCTCTCTAGCTCCCTAGTGACTGATTCTTTATACGCACTTCTCAGTGGAAGCTAACACAAGTATTATGTAAAGATAATCTAGGATATCCAGATGTCTAATAGAGAAGTAAAAAAGTTGGAGACTGGGCTGGGGATATGGCTCATGGTCAGTAATGCTCCCCCAGGACCTAAGTCAGGCTCCCAGCACCCATGCCATACAGCTCACAACTAGCTGTAAGTCCAGCTCTGCTGAACCCTAGGTCTCTGAGGTGTCTGCACTCGTGGGCACATACATTCTGAAACACACACCTACAGATAATTAAAAACTGTAAAAATAAGTCTTCAAAAAATAAAAACAGTTGGAGGGTGAGGATGGTTAATACTGCAACCAAGAAGTCTCTCCGTCCCTTATCAGAACAGGCCAGTGAGAGGCCAGGCATGGTGGTGCACCCCTTTAACCCAACACTCACCGGCTGAAGCAGACAGACCACCATGAGTTTGAGGCCAGCCAAGGCCACACAGATCTTCAAAAGGCCAGTGACTCACGTCAGTTAACTCAAACTTCATGGTGAGATGGTAAGTCCCTTTCCTATATGTCTTGCTAAATACTCTAAGTGGGACCAAAGGACAAGCTCTTTTATCCCAGTGCAGAGATGCATGACTCCAGAGCCTAGGCCAGGCTAGACCTGCCAATTATTTCCATCTGACATCACTTACCGAGAGTGCAAACACTATAAACAAGTATATTGATTTCTTAATTATTTGTTTGTTGAGATAGCTTTGGCTGGCCTTGAACTCACTGTGTAGACCACACTGGCCTTGAACTCACAGAGATCCATTTGCTGTTGCTTCCCGTGTGTTGGGATCAAAGGTGTGTGTCACCACACCCAGCTCATAATGATGTTGAAGTCACACCATATATAAAACGTCTCCAAGCGTAGCTGGAGTCACAGGGATATACCTTCAGATATTCACTGTATTCATCCTCAAACTTCTTGCCCCAGATACTGCTACCTCCTCTTCCAGTGCCTGTATAACAAGACAAGCAAACCAAGAGGCACCTAATTAGATTTCCAGGGGGACTCCATCTCTAAAACAGGAGGAGTGCTTTATACCACGATACATATTTATTTATATGGTGGTGGGGATCCAACAGGAGGCAGTACACATGCTAGGCAAGTACACTACCACAGAATTAATCTCCAGCCGTGGCCGAACTCTCTACATACAAGCAAGTGTGTGTGTGTGTGTGTGTGTGTGTGTGTGTGTGTGTGTGTGTGTGTGTGAGAGAGAGAAATCATTTAGAAGTTTGAACACAGGACTTGATGTACACTATTCAAGTGTCTACCAGTAAGTTATGTGTCTCCAGCATTCCCATCTTTTTTTTTTTTTTTTTTTTAAATTTTTTGAGGTAGGGTTTCCTTAAATTATCCTGGCTGACCTTGAACTTACAATACTCATTGTCTCAGCTTTCCAAGTACAGCAGTCTGTATACCAGCTAGCTTCTAGCATCCTCACAACAAAGAGAAAATCCCCCTCATTAACACTGCTCACGGGGCTGGAGAGATGGCTCAGCGGTTAAGAGCTCCGCCTGCTCTTCCGAAGGTCATGAGTTCAAATCCCAGCAACCACATGGTGGCTCACAACCATCCGTAATGAGATCTGATGCCCTCTTCTGGGGTGTCTGAAGACAGCTACAGTGTACTTACATATAATAAATAAATAAATAAAATTTAAAAAAAAAAAAAACAAAAAAAAAAACTGCTCATGTTTTATAGCTATGGGCTAATACCTCCCCTTCAAAAAATATCCTGCTGCTGGCTGCACCAAAAGCAAGTACATTAATTTATTTATTTCTTCTTCTTCTTCTTCTTCTTCTTCTTCTTCTTCTTCTTCTTCTTCTTCTTCTTCTTCTTCTTCTTCTTTTTTTTTTTTTTTTTTGGTTTTTCAAGACAGGGTTTCTCTGTGTAGCCCTGGCTGTCCTGGAACTCACTCTGTAGACCAGGCTGGCCTCGAACTCAGAAATCCGCCTGCCTCTGCCTCCCGAGTGCTGGGATTAAAGGCGTGCGCCACCACTGCCCGGCTGTACATTAATTTCTTAATTAATGTATTATGGTGCATGACTGTATTCCCAGCACCCATAAAGTAGAGAGAGGCAGGAGGATTGTTGAGTTTGAGGCAAATCGGCTATGTGATGAAACCTTGTCTCATGGCTCAGCTGTTAAGAATACTTGCTGATTCCCAGAATTGAGGAGCAGTTGGATCTCTGTGAGTTTGAGGTTAGTCTGGTCTACAGAGCAAGTTCCAGGACAGTCAGGGATACACATAGAGACACCCTGTATCAAAAAAAATTAAAACAAACAAACAAACAAACAAACAAAGCCCAAATCAAAAAAACAAACAAACACTTGATGAGGTGAACAAGGAGGACATCAGGCCAAACTGCATGGGGAGAAGTCCTTGAGGACTTAAGTCTACACAAAGAACTACAGGCAAGTGAGTAATGCCGAGAGCAGGAAAGGTGTCTCCCTAGGAAAGAACACAGCGATTGGTTATCCACTGCCAAATGCTTAGCTTTGAAGACATACATACAATTAATGTCTTTCAGACTCAACAGGTCATATCTGGGAATATATGTATCTTAACGGGATACTATTGCTGTGATGAAACACCATGACCAAAAGCAACTTGGGAGCCAGCAGTGGTGGCACACGCCTTTAATCCCAGCACTTGGGAGGCAGAGGCAGGCGGATTTCTGAGTTCGAGGCCAGCCTGGTCTACAGAGTGGGTTCCGTGAGTTCCAGGACAGCCAGGGCTACACAGAGAAATGCTGTCTCGAAAAACCAAAAAAAAAAAAAAAAAAAAAAAAAGAGCAAGTTGGGGAGGAAAGGGTTTATTTCACTCCCAGTTCCATACAACGGTTCATCATCAGAAGCAGTGTGGGTAGCCGGGTGGTAGTGGTGCACATCTTTAGTCCCAACACTAAGGAAGCAGAGGCAGACAGATCTCTGTGAGTTTGAGGCCAGCCTGGTCTACAGATCGAATTCCATGACAGCCAGGGCTACAGAGAAACCCTGTCTTCAAAAACAAAAAAGAAAAAAACAGAAAAGGAAAAGGAGTGTGGTTCAGGAAAGCGGAGGCAGGAGCTGCCGCAGAGGCCGTGGAGGGGCTGCTTATTGCCCTGCTCAGCCTGTTTTCTTATAGAACACAAGACAACCAGTGCTGGGGTGGCCCCACCCACAAGGGCCTTGGCCCTCCCACCTGTAAGTCTTGCCTACAGCCTGGTCTTATGGAGGCATTTTCTCAAGGGAGGCTCCCTCCTCTCTGGTGACTCCAGCTCAGTGGTTCTCAACCTACCTAATACTGGGACCCTTTAATACAGTCCCTCAGGCTGTGGTGACCCCTAACCATAACATCATTTTCGTTGCTACTTCATAACTGTCATTTTGCTACTGTTATAAATCTTACTGTAGGTATGTGTCTTTAGCAACCCCTGTGAAAACTTCATTCAGCCAGAAAAGAGGTGCGACCCACAGGTTGAGAACCACTGCTCTAAGTTGTGTCACTCTGACATAAAACTAACATGGACAACATGTACATACACCCATGCAACAACGACTGAAACAAAGGGACTCCATGAGTTTGAAGGAGATCAAAGGTGGGTGGGTACATGGGAGGGTTTGGAGGGGTGGAAGGAAAGGGAGAAATGCTGTAATAAAAAAAGAACAGACAAGCACGCAGGACCCTTGCACACATGCAGGCAGTACACTTAAAAGTAAATATATTTTTAAGGGAACAAAATCCTAAACTTTTCTGCTATTGTCAAAGTAGCCCTGTTATAAAGTGTTTTATTTTTCAATTATTTTACACGCTTTTTCATATGATATACCCAATTTTCCTAATTTCAGTTAGTGGACAAACTTACCTGTTGGATCTCCTGTTTGAACCATGAAGCCCTTGATATTTCTATGAAACACACAGCCGTTGTAGTAATTACTGGCACAAAGAGCCAAGAAATTCTGAAGAGAATAAAAATGGTGATTGAGAAATAGTTTGGGCCGGGCAGTGGTGGCGCACGCCTTTAATCCCAGCACTCGGGAGGCAGAGGCAGGTGAATTTCTGAGTTCGAGGCCAGCCTGGTCTACAGAGTGAGTTCCAGGACAGCCAGGGCTACACAGAGAAACCCTGTCTCGAAAACAAAAAAGAAAAAAAAAGAGAAAAAGAAAAAAGAAAACAAAACGAGAAATAGTTTGGGCAGAAACATACTTGAGATAAAGATCAGTTATGGTCACTGAAAAGGCCATCATAGCATATTTAACTATGACTTTTAGGCATCAGCTCTTGGGATAAAATAGTCTTCAGCTGGTCCCAGGAGCCCTGTATGCACCACCCTGCACTCTTTGCAGCTTAAGGCATTGCACTCTTTTTTTCCTTTTTTAAAGATTTATTTATTTTACTTATATGAGTACATTGTCACTGTCTTCACACACATCAGAAGAAGGCATCAGACCCTATTACAGATGGTTGTGTGCCACCATGTGGTTACTGGGAATTGAACTCAGGACCTCTGGAAGAGCAGTCTTAACTGCTGAGCTATCTCTTCAGCCCAGGCATTGTACTCTTTTGCAGTCTTAACTTGCTGCTCTTGTCTTCCTTCCCAGCTGGAGTGAATGAGGGCAGTGAATGTCCCTTGCTCATCACTGTTCCCTAGACATGGCTGGAAAGTCTTTTAACAAATAATTGCATGAATAAAAAATAGTTGACTTTTCTTCCTTTTGTCCTTGTCATTTCAACAGACTAAGTAGTCAAAGTTCTTGAAAACAAATGAGGCAAAAGAAGAAAAACGATACTGGACACTTGGTGGTTACAGGAAAAGCACCTACCTATTTATATTTACTCTGTATGTGTGATGCGTGTGCAGGTACATGAGCCTTTGTGCAGAAGCAGAAGCAAGAGAAGGTTGAGAATCCCAAGCTATTGTCCTCAGCCTTTTCCCTCTGAGACAGGGTCTCTCACTGCACCTGGAGCTGGCTACTGTCCAGGACACCCCAGTTGTCCTCTTGTCTTCCTCCCCCCACCCCCAGCACTGGGATTACAGGCCAGTGGACTGAACCCAGCATTCTCGATGGGTTCTGGGAATTTGAACTCTGGTCTTCATGCTTGTGTAGCAAGCATACTTCTCTGTGGAATCCCCACTTTTATCCTCTTCTCTCTCTCTCTCTCTCTCTCTCTCTCTCTCTCTCTCTCTCTCTAAAAGAATTATTTATTTATTTCATGTATGTGAGTACACCGTTGCTATCTTCAGACACACCATAAGAAGGCACTGGATCCCATTACAGATGGTTGTGAGCCACCATGTGGTTGCTGGGAACTGAACTCAGGACCTCTGTTAGTGCTCTTAACTGCTGAGCCATCTCTCCAGCCCCCCTCCTTTCTCTTATTTAACTCTGACATCAGGAAAAGTAGCAGCTAGCCCTGAAATTATGATAAGCTTTTCCTGACAGTGGGTTCACAGAAAGTTTTATTTCAAAAGGCACAATGTTATTATGCGCTGTGTAATTATCCCTGTATTATTAAAATGCTGATTTCTCTGTCCCCACATCTGGTTGCAATCCTGACATGGCATTGTAATGCTTATTCTAAGAATCTCTGGTCTCAATGTTATGTAAACATTGCTCCCCATTTATTCTCTAATTTGTCAATAAAAGCTGGTCAGCCAATGGCTGAGCAGAGGAGAGAACAGGGCGGGACTTCTGATCCCATCTAGGGAGCAGGAGAGACAGAGACGAGGATTCGCTGTGAGGAAAGGGTTGAGGGGCACCTGGAGCACAGATCCAGACCCACACTAAGATGAAAGTGTCTTGGGGATTTGGGCTAGGAGGTAGCCGGATTAGTTTAGAAGATTAAAATAGATTAATACTGGTTGTGTCATAAAGCTTGATTAAATAAATCTTATAGTTTCTGTCTCATTTATTTGGGAGCTAGTCCAGATAAAGAAAGAACTGTCACTTTAAAAACAACAACAAACACCCCGTTATAGTAGGGTGTTTATGGTGGTGTTTTTGTTTGTTTTAAGGACAGGTCTCACTCTGTAGCTCTACCTGGCCTGGAACTCACTATATAGACCTCAAACTCAGAGGTCCTCTAGACTCTGCTTCCTGAGTGCTGGGATTAAAGTCGTGTACCACCTCCATAGTTGAATTTTAATATGCAATGACACTCACCTCACACGTTTTGGGTGTTCTCTCACAGAAGACTTCTATCTTGATATCTCCCACATCCGTATGCAGTGTCACAGACTAGAAGGAGAATGTGAAAACAGATGATATTTCTTCTAGTAACTATAGGTTCTGTATTATTTCTTTGACTGGATATTCAAGTTGGCAATCTGATTAAAGACATTAAAGATGACTCTTTCACATTGAGCAGCTCTGATAGACAAGTCACACTTATTTCTCCAAATTAATTTCAATAGCAAGAAAAACTTTTCCTGAATATTTATATAGATGAAAAGTGGCATCTCTGCTAAATTTTGGATGCAAACATTGTAGTAGAAATAGTTATTTTTACTTTGAACTTTTCATGAATTAAAAACAATGGTTATATCTATTACTGATTTTTATGTCTCAACATCACTAATATTTAACTGAAAAAATGTAAATAAATTGATTTTTCCAAAACAGTTCCCACTATTTCCTTTGCGTAGTTTGATTTTAAGAACCCGGGTTAAAAAAGCAATTACTGGTGGCTGGAGAGATGGCTCAGCAGTTAAGAGCACTGACTGCTCTTCCAGAGGTCCTGAGTTCAATTCCCAGCAACCATATGGTGACTCACAGCCATCTGTAATGGGTAAGTCTGAAGACAGCAACAGTATACCCACATACATGAAATAAATAAATAAATCTAAAAAAAAAAAAAAAAAAAGCAATTACTTCATTTACTAAAGATAACAAACCAAAAGTTGTTAGCATTTCTGACACCTACTGGCCACAATGCTTTCTCAAAGACCTCTTCCTTTTCCTGTGGTATCTGTTGCTTGGGACCTGTACCTTTTATCCATATCTTTATTTCAGAGATGAAGAAAACTATGTGGAGTCTAATCTTGCCTCACAGTGGCAGCAATCTTCCTGCCCCAGCCTCCTGTGCCTCTCTCTCAGGGGTACTTCAGTGCAGACACAGGAGCTACGCTCCCTGCTCGTCTACCTCAGGCTCTACCTGTGCTTCTCGCTCACCTCTGCAGGGAAAGGGCACACTGTTTGCTTGTTTATTTCTTTGTGTGTGTGTGTGTGTGTGTTTTCGAGACAGGGTTTCTCTGTGTAGCCCTGGCTGTCCTACAACTCACTCTGTAGACCAGGCTGGCCTGGAATTCAGAAATCCACCTGCCTCTGCCTCCCAAGTGCTTTTTGTGTTTTTTTGATGCAGGATCTATGTAGACAGGGCTGGCCTAGAACTGGAGCTCCTACAGGCTGGGAGCAAGTTGGCCTCCCGAGTGCTGGGCCAGAAGACCCGTGCCACCATACCAGAGGGATAACGTTGTAATGATCATGGCCACTCGTTCATTCTACTTTGTTCCCTCTATACTGGTACACACACAGTCTCTCCCTCTCCACATCCCCTCCCCATCCTTCCCTCTCCTCCTAGGAATGCACTTTGCCACTGAGCTACACACTCAGTATCCTGTCTGACTTCCTACAAAAAATATTCATAATTTAAAAAAAAAACAAAAACAAAAACATGTAATAGGCTGCTGAGAGAGCTTGGCAGTTACCAGGACTTGTTTTTGCAGGAGGACCTATTCAGTTCCCAGCATCCACATCTGCTTATATCACCAGCTCCAGGGAATCCAAAAGGGATTAAAAAAAAAGGGGGGGGGGGCTGGAGAGATGGCTCAGCGGTTAAAAGCACTGACTGCTCTTCCAGAGGTCCTGAGTTCAATTCCCAGCAACCACATGGTGGCTCACAATCATCTGTAACGGGATCTGATGCCTTCTCTGGTGTGTCTGAAGACAGCAACAATGTGCTCACATACATGAAATAAATAAATCTTTAAAAAAAAAAAAAAAAGCAACCACCCATCCACTTAGAATAATTCTATGATACTCACCATTCTCCTTCTTGATGGTTCAAGGAAGCACTATTTTTTTTTTTTTCAAAAAAATTTTTTGAAAGTTTCAAAGCTCCTAAAAGAGAGAGAATTAGTTCACTTTACCCTATCTTTCCCACCATACTTGTTCATCTTTACGGTAGATTTACAACGAAAAGCTTAGAATATCATCCTCAAAATAAAAATCCGATCATAGAAGTGTTGAGATCCTACCCAACGCAACAAGCCACCCCAGCGCTCTATTTACTCATTTTCTTCAAGGCTTTTTCAGCAGGGGAGGCATATCCCCACCTCCTGGTCTAGTAGGCACTGGAGCTCCCTTTACCCGGAATACCTACTTTACTTAACACGTCTGTACAATAAATTTCTATACTTCACAGTGTTTTTCTAACGCCACATCTTGCTAACTTCACAATCGTATTAAAAAACCCCAGAAACACCATCTCCAGCCCGAGAGTTCACCAGGAGTATCCCAAGAAATAAACTTGCACCAACGTGGGCCGCAGCAGGCATTTGAATGCACGAATAAAAGGATAAAAGCCATTACCCCACACTTACCCACTTCGCTCAGCACTGCTACTGCGGGAACAGAAAAGCTGCAACCACAGGCGCCAGCATGCCTGCGGGTTCCGAAGGAGTTTTTATGTTCCACCGGAAGTGGAGCCCGGAGCCCTCCGCAGAGAATGCCCTACTCTCCCGTCAGTCTCTCAGCACACCGACTAGGACTCGGAGGACCATGAACTTCAACCCTCGGCCCCTCTGACAGCGAGAGGGCTCTACCGACAACTCACTAAGAAGCAGAACCCGCTATGGCCCAGCAACCTCATACATCTTTCTGGAGTCGGAAGCAAAGCGCACTGGACCACTTCCGCCCAACTTCTTCCTACTTTGCCAGGAGCTTCAAGGCAGAGCGGAAGTGACCCACCAAAAGAGTTTCTGCAACTGGTGAGTAGTGAACGAATGAAAGGCTCGCGGGGCTATCTGTTCCTCTCGCTGGAAGTGCACATCGGGGCCGGCTGTGGTGACTGTAGGGTGCCGGGGAACATGAACATTGAAGGAGAGATTGTAGAGGAAAACTGCTTTGCTGCAGGAGGGGCCAGGGTCCTGACTCCAGGAATAAAGACTGTGCCACGCAGCCCTTGATTATTCTGGAAAAGGCCTTGAGCCATGCATAAGTGAAAGGAGGAAGAACCGCACATGAGTGTAAAAAGAGCTCTCATGTAATTGAGAAATAGCAAATGGCTCTTCAGAGGACTAAAGATAATGTAGATCGGCAATGGATAGTCCAATCTCTCCACTATACTGCAGCTCCAGTCCATTAAAATAATGCCTTTAAATGCGTCTGTAGTGTGAGCACATTGTGCCAGAAACAGACCGGGACACATTCATGTCCTCTCACAATAGAAGTTTACTGAATAACAATAAAATCACAAGTTACATTAGTTTCATTGGTAGCTCGTTGCAGGATATTTGATCACACTGTGAATCCCTGAGATTGTGTTACTTACTGGGGGAAAAACTTTCTAGTTGTGGTGTGGCTCACATCTTTAACCTCAAACAATGAAGGTAAGTTTAGTTTGTAGAAGGAAGCATCCATGTTTGAAAGTGATGTCTAATTGAGTGACAGACAAAGTGAGGAATCAGAGAAAGATTTGACAGAGTACGATATGCTCAACTCTGTCCAGAACAGGGAGAAAAGAGAGGCTACCTAAGGGGCAGTGCAGAGAGAGACTGGAGGCAGTTTTACTGGGACAGTTATATAGAGAGGTTGCAGAGAGAGAATAAGCTAGATACAAGTGAAGACAAAATGAGCCAGAGAACAAGCAGCAGCCAGAAGATTAGAGCAGATCGCCAGGGTTAGTTTGAGGCCATGTAGAACAATTCAGTCAGAGGCTGAGAGAGAAGCCAGGTTGAATCAGTCAGCTTGGAGAGGAGTTTGAGCCAGAACAGCTGAGTTGAGCCAGCCAGCCAGAACTCAGAAAAAAACTAGAAAGAGTGAGCTTATTCAGCAGTAATTCTCAGAGGCTGAAAACATTCTAGGCCTAGATAAGATTGTACAAAGGCTAGAAGCTTCCAAGACTAGACCTAGGTTAGCAGAGAGACGGGAGACAACAATTACACCAGGTGAATAAAAGATACTTTTACAATACTTGATTGAGGCAAACATGTTCCCTTAATTCAAATCTACTACTGACTCTCAGATCACACTGTAAACATATTTCTCTGTTTTGAATTGCTTTGGTTCCTCGGTGACACTACCCTCCCACACTGCAGTTTATGGCCATGGAATATGTGGGTGGGGCCTATGCTTTTCCTCTCTATTTTTCTGTAGCAGTTGGTGTGTGTTCAGGACAGCAGCTCTGGCCTTTTCTTGCTTGGCTCTGTTCATTTGTGGAGTGACCTGTCTGCCTGCATACTTGCTCCTGCACTCAAAATTTTAAATGATGTTTGCAACAGGGTCTTATGTAACCCGGGCTGGCTTGAACTGACTGTATAGCTGAGGCTGGCCTTGCACCTCATCCTCTACCTCCCGAGTGCTGGGATCACAGACGTGTGCCACCACACCCGGTTTCTGTGGTGCTGGGGACTAAGCCCTTGTGCATGGTGGGTAAGCATTCTACCAACTGAGCTACAGCTTCAGCCCCTTGAATGTGTTAGTCTTAATTCTGTCTGTGTGTATATCTTGGTATGTGGGTGGGTTTGTGCGTGTGTGTGCAGCAGAGATACAGGGTATAAGGTTGAAGCAGTGGTGGGCCGAGCAGCGAGGGTCTAAGCATTTATATTGTGTCATACTCTGCTAGGTGATATACTAATGCCTTTGAAGAAAATGAAGAGGTCAGATGACTTGGCTGAGCCCAACATGCTGCAGGGTGGCAGAGCCACTGTTTGAATCTGGGTCGGTGGTGAGAGCTGTTTTACTCACATGCTTTATGCCTCAGCGTGCAGAAGTGAACTGCATGTAAATACCATTTCCTGTGCTGTGATTCCAGGCACCCTTCTACCTGGTTTCCGTATGCTGTCATCTGCACACCGGGTCCCTACAAGTGTGCGACGTGCCCAGTCGTGGATTTGCAGCTCTTCTCGTTCCTTCATGGATCTGAAGGCTCTTCTCTCTTCCTTGAATGACTTTGCATCCCTCTCATTTGCTGAGAGCTGGGACAATGTGGGATTACTGGTGGAGCCAAGCCCACCTCATACTGTAAATACACTCTTCCTGACCAATGACCTGACGGAGGAGGTCATGGAGGAGGCTCTGCAAAAGAAGGCAGATCTCATTCTCTCCTACCATCCACCTATTTTCCGGCCCATGAAGCACATAACTTGGAAAACCTGGAAGGAGCGCCTCGTGATCCGGGCTCTGGAGAACAGAGTCGCCATCTACTCTCCCCACACAGCCTATGATGCCGCACCCCAGGGAGTCAACAGCTGGTTGGCCAAAGGGCTTGGTGAGAAAACTCTTGTCCTTCCATATTTAATGATTTGCCTACAAATACTTTGAGATTTTACAATGTCTTCCTAATAAAGTTTTAAGTGTCTTTAGAGGCAACAGGTTTTTCTATGTTTATATAATATTAAGAATAATGTGGGCCGGGCAGTGGTGGTGCATGCCTTTAATCCCAGCACTTGGGAGGCAGAGGCAGGTGGATTTCTGAGTTCGAGCCAGCCTGGTCTACAGAGTGAGTTCCAGGACAGCCAGATCCACTAGAGTTGGAGCTACAGACCCTTGTGAAGAGCCATATGGGTACTGGGAATTGAACCCAGGTCTTCTGCAAGAGCAACTAGTGTTCTCTATGACTGACCCAGCTCTCCAACCCAAGTTTCAATTGAAAAATAACTATTTGTAGGTGCTGGAGAACTGGCTCAGCTCTTACAGAGAACCTGGGTTTCCAGCATGCATATGGAGGCTTACAACCATCTGTTAACTCCAGTCCCAGGGGAACCAGTGCCCTCTTCTGACCCTCATAGATACATACATGCAGGCAAAACATACATCTAAATACTGAAATAAATCTAAACAAAATCTTTTAAGAAAGAAAAATGAAACATTGTAAATTAGGCTTGGTGTGGTATAAGCTTAATACTCTAAGCATCCAGGAAGTTGAGTCAGGAAGAACTTGAGTTTAAGGCTAGCCTGAGCTACATAGCCAGACACTCTATCTTCCCATCAAAACATAAACAAAAGGAAAACATTTTTGTTGTTTTGCTGCAGGGTCTCATGTAGCTCAGGCTGGTCTTAAACTCTATGTAGAGGATTGTCCTAATTTGCTTTCTGTTGCTTTGATAAACACCATGACCCAAAACACCTTGAGAAGAAAAGAATTTGTTTCATCTTCTGGCTTACGGTCATCATGAAGCAAAGTCAGGGCAGGAACTGAAGTCGAGGCCATAGAGGAACCCTGCTTACTGGTTTGCTCAGCTTGCTTTCTTGTACAACCCAGGACATCTACCTATTCAGGGTCCTGGGTCCTCCCACATCAGTTCTTTTTTTTTTTTTTTTTTTGGTTTTTCGAGACAGGGTTTCTCTGTGTAGCCCTGGCTGTCCTGGAACTCACTCTGTAGACCAGGCTGGCCTCGAACTCAGAAATCCACCTGCCTCTGCCTCCCAAGTGCTGGGATTAAAGGCGTGCGCCACCATCACCCGGCCCCACATCAGTTCTTAATCAAGAAAATGCCCCACTGACTTGCCTAGAGGCAATGTGACAGGCATTTTTTTTTTCAGTTGAGGTTTCCTTTTCCCAGATGAGCCCAGCTTGTGTCAAGCTGACAAAAACTCACCAGAACAGGGAGGATAATGTGTTGGTTTCAGCAAGAAAGCAGAGCATGAGGCTTCATTACTGGATGGGCTCCATAGTTCAGGTATTAATAGCCAGGTGTCAGCATCCCAGGCCTCACAGCTGCTGGAATAGAAGTGCAGGATCCTCAGGATGTGTTGCTAGGTGAGTTACATAGATGTCAAGCTTTCTGTCTGGTTGTTATTGCTTTGCCTCTATTTGTTTGTTTCTGGTGTTACTGTGTGGATGTGGGAGCGCACAGAGGACTCTGTTCAGGGGTTGATTCCCTCCGCACACCATGGGCTTCTGGAGCTGAACCCAGTCAGTAGGCCTGTGTGATAAGCACCTTTATCCAGTGAGCTGGCTGGCTGGCTGCTCAGTGCTGGGGACAGCCTTACCACTAGAAGGGCCTAACTTTTGTAGTGTAGTCTGGTCCCAAGCTTGAGATCCTCCTCTTTCCCAGAGCTAGAATTAGAGGCATGTCTACCATATACAGATAGCCTCAGGGTCTCACAGAATGCTTCCACCCAGCACAATGAGTGAATTTGGCATGGTTTAGCTTAATTTGGTACTCATTTTGCGTTAAAGCAATTTTTTGTTGTTGTTGTTGTTGTTGTTGTTTTTTGTCTTTTGCAGTCTCACTATATAGCCTTGACTGACTTGAAACTTACTTGTAGACCAGGCTGGCCTTAAACTCAGAGAGATTCATCTGCCTCTGCCTTCCCAATTCTGAGATTAAAAGAATACACTACCATACCTGGCCCTGGACTGAAACCTTTATAACAAATGGTCCTTATAAATGTGTTTAACATATAAGTATTTAGATGAGTACATTGACCAAACAGTGGATAATTAAAAAACAAAACAAAACAGTGATTCAATGTTTTTGTCCAATTTTCCTGAAATATGAATCTTTGGGAAAATAAGTGTGAAAATAGATTTTATTTTGTATGTCCAGACCAAATCTAGATTATGGTGACTGGTAATGAGCATGTATGAGCATGTGTGTTTGCATGTGTAAATATGAAAATGAGTTCTGAGACACTTCATCTAGATTTTACTTGTAGTAGCTAATTTCCAGTTCTAAAGCACTACAAAGGCCTTGATTTCCACACATTTTTTTCTTTAGGAACTTGCACTACCAGACCCATCCACCCTTCCAAAGCTCCAGACTACCCCACAGAGGGAACTTACCGACTAGAATTCAGTACGAACCACAGCCAAGACCTGGACAAAATCATGTCTGCAGTGAAAGGGGTTGGAGGTGTCTCTGTCACCTCTTTTCCTGCCAGGTACGTGATATGTTCCTTTGTTTTACAAACCTGTTTCTTACTATTTATTTGGTGTGTGTATTTGTGTGGGCAAGTGCATACCATAGTACATGTGTGGAGGTCAGAAGACAGCTTGGGGAAGTGGCCTTCTCCTCCCACTGCATGGGTTCCAAAGGCTGACCTCAAGCAGGCTTGGCAGGAAGTTCCTTTACTCACTGACCTGTCTCCCTGCCTCTTCTCTGCTTGTCTGCTTGTTTGCTTTACTTGTCTTTGACACAGGGTCTCAGGATGCCGGCTGGCAGCCAACTCTTGCCCTTGCAAGGTGTTGGGGAACAGACATTAGCTACTACTCCTGGCTCTATTTCTTTTTAAATTTTATTTGTTTATGTGTATGGGTATTTTATTATGTCTGTGTGTGCCTTGGGCCTGAGGAGGCCAGAAGAGATCAATGGATCCCCTGAAACTGGAGATATAGTCATGGGTGCTCTAGCTTGTTTTTACTTTAAAGGATGTAGACAGACCCTAGTGATGTATTAATATAAACATTATCAGTTTCCAGTGAAGCAGTGATTCCCAAGCTCTTGAAATGAGGAACAAGTGAGAAGACCCCCAGTGAAGCCCATTACTTGTTCATTTAGAGGTAGGGTATGAGATGCTCTTTCTGCTAATTCATTCTGATACCATGGAAGCATCAGGAAAGATAAGGACTAGGGTATATCAGTGGTAGAGCACATGCCCATGACCTGGGGAGAACCCTGATGATCCCAGGAACCAAAAAAAAACAAAAAAAGAAAAGGATGGGCTGAGGAGATGACTTATGGCTTAATGGGTAAAGTGCCAGCTGCCAGGTCTGAGGACCTGAGGTCAATCCTTGGGACCCACACTCTGGAAGCAGAGAATTGACTCCTGCAAGCTGGCCTCCAACCCCCACATGTCATAGTCCAAATGCATTCCCCCCCCAATGTAATTAAAATGCGTAAAAAGAAGGACTTAACAATAGTTTTTAAAACAAAGATAAATGACTTTTTATTAAACTTGAAATCTGTATAAGACTACAAGAAGAGATTGCTTTGATGCAAGGATTGTTTAAAGTATTTTTACTTTTTATTTTTTAGATTTAATTATGTATATGAGTGCTCTATCTGCATGTACACCTGCATGCCAGAAGAGGGCATCGGATCCCGTTACAGATGGTTGTGAGCCACTACGTGGTTGCTGGGAATTGAGCCCAGTCAGTGCCCTTAACCACTGAGCCATCTCTCCAGCCCCATGTTTAAGGTATTTTTATAAAAGGGTCTCACTGTTTAGTCCAGATTGACCTCAAACTCACATTCCTCCTTCCTTAGTGTCCCAGATATTGTGATTACAGATGTGTAGCCCCAAACCCAGTGGAATAATGTTTTTTAAGTATAGATTTCTTTTGTTTTGTGCATTGTAGTCAAGCATTCTCCTACTGAGCTATATTCCTCTGCATTAAATATAGACTCCTTTTCATAAAATCATTATAAATATCCTACAGTAGTTTTGGGATTCCCAGAATCTCAAAAAAAAAAAAAAAAAAAGAATCTCATTCGTAGAATTTTGAATGGATTTAAAAATCATAGAAGCTATTCTGCCACATTGAAATACCATGCAAATATTTAAATCAAAAGAAAAAGAAGTTGAAAATAAAGCATTAAAATTTCAAACAATACCTTTCAAGATGGCTCAGAGAGTGAAAGGTACTTGCTGCCCGGAGTTTGACCCCTGAACCCATGTGGTGGAAGGAGAGGACCGAGTCCTAAAAGTTGTCCTCTGACATTCGTATGCAAACTGTAGTGTGCATGTATGTACACACACACACACACACACACACACACACACACACACACACACACTCTAAATAAATAAAAATGAAGATTCAAGATTCAAAATCTAAATAATCCTTTCCTGTGTTTACAGAGAACTGTGTACGTCTGTTGCTTTAGTTAGACAGGGTCTTACTCTGTAGGCCACACTGGCCTCAAACTTTTGATCCTTTTGCCTCATCTTCCAAGTATCAGGATATAGGCATTCGTCATCCCACTCAGCTGAGAAGTAGTTATCCTTAAAAACTTACATAGGAATATAAAGAAATACAGTTTTGTTTTACACTTTGTTTTGGTTTTATTTTATTCATTTTTTGATTGATTGATTGAGACAAGTTCTCACTGTATATATCTGACTATTCTAGAACTCACTATGTAGACCGGGTTGGCCTCCAGTTAACAGAGCTCTGCCTACCTCTGCCCCTGAGTGATGGGATCAAAGACATGCTCTGCCACACTGAGCATATACATTATTTTCTTAACTAAATGGCCTGCTGTGGGACTGGAAACTCAACTCTGATCCTTTGCAGAGAACGCAGGTATTCTTAACTGCTAAGCGATCTCTCCAGCCCACTTATTTGTTTGACTTTATTTTATTGTTTCGTTTATTGGCTTTGTTTTTGAGATAGGGTCTTCTCTCTGTAGTTGTGGCTATCACATAGACCAGGCTGGTCTTGAACTCACAGAGAACCCACTGCTTCTGCTTTCCAAGAGTTTGGATCAAAGGCATGCAGCACTATACTTGGTTTTGCTTAGCTTTGAGATAGCCTGAGTCTCATGTAGGCCAGGTTGGCCTCTAACTCATGATCTTGCCTCTACTTCCCAAGAGCTGGGATTATAGACATGTGGTACCCTACCAGGTCAGATAACCTGGTCATTTTTTTTTTTTTTTAAATGATTTATTTATTTATTTTATTTATATGAGTACACTGTAGCTGTCTTCAGACACACCAAAAGAGGACATCAGATCCCTTTACAGATGGTTGTTGGGAATTGAACTCAGGACCTCTGGAAGAACAAACAGTGCTCTCCAGCCCCAGATCTCCAGATAACTTTTAAGGTGTCTTTTTTTTTTTTTTTTTTTTTTTTTTTTCGAGACAGAGTTTCTCTGTGTAGCCCTGGCTGTCCTGGAACTCACTCTGTAGACCAGGCTGGCCTCGAACTCAGAGATCCACCTGTCTCTGCCTCCCGAGTGCTGGGATTAGAGGTGTGTGCCACCACTGCCTGGCTTAAGGTGTCTTTTATTTATAGAATTCTATGATCAATAAAATTGCATGTGTTTTGTTTTTGTTTGGAGGAAGGCTTTGGCTGTGTGGCTCAGTCTGGCCTTAAATTCACCACAGTCCTTTTGCTTTGCCCCCTGACTGGTGGAGTTACAGGCACTTGGCCCTAGGCCCATTATAATACTCTCTTGAGGCCGCTTTGTTTCGAGAATTCCTAATGGGGCTTCATTTTGACCCCTGAGACCTGCGTGGTAGAAAGAGGAAATGGGCTTGCACAAATTGTCCTCTGATGGACGTCTATGCTGTGGAATGCACACATTGTGTCATGCACACACACATGTGCATGTGTACACACATACATGGAAATATTCTGTTTTCTTTAGGTCTGTTAAAGATGTGGTGTTTTACTGGTCATGTTGAAGGATGTAGCTAAAGTGATAAGCTTAAGATGTGAGAGGGTTCTGAGCAGCCGCAGTTTGAGAATGCTGTTCCATATGATGTCAGGGTTCTGAGCAGCTGAGTGGAGGGCCGAGCCAGTGCTGCTGGTCACACCTTTGGCGCCATATAATCTATTATAGCAGTTTATACTTTTATCCTAAGTGGAACTGATTGTTTTTCTAGGTGTGATGGTGAAGAGCAAACACGGATCAGTCTGAATTGTACTCAGAAGGCTTTGCTGCAGGTGCTAGCTTTTCTTTCCCAGGACAGACAACTTTATCAGAAAACTGAAATTCTTTCATTGGAGAAGGTAAAAAAGAATTCTTCCTGCTATCACGTTGCTGTGCATTTTAACAGTTGTGGTGATGTATAATTGGCATGCAGACTGCATGTGTTTAATGTGTGAATGTTGGTGGATTGCATTACAGTTGTGTTGCAAATTCATTTGTGTCTTAGTTAAGGATTTACTGCTGTGAACAGACACCATGACCAAAACAAGTCTCATAAGGACAACATTTAATTGGGGCTGGCTTACAGTCCATTATCATCAAGGCAGGATCATGGCAGCATCCAGGCAGGCATGGTTCAGGAGGAGCTGAGTTCTACATCTTCATCTGAAGGCAGCTAGCAGAATACTGACTTCCAGGCAGCTAGGACAAGGGTATTAAAGCCCACACCCACAAGGCCACACCTCCCAACAGTGCCACTCCCTGGGCCAAGCATATACAAGCCATCACAATGTGTAAATTGTTAAGTAAAATAGTCATCAAGGGCCAGTAAGATAGCCCAATAGGTAAAGGTGGTTGTGGTACAAGCCTGGCAACCTTAGTTTGATCCATAGAACTCACAGATGGACACACAGACACACAGTCACACAGACACACAGTCACACACACACACACACACACACACACACACACACACACACACACACACACACACACACACACAATCAATATGGTGAGGATACATTCCTGGAAACTATTGTGTCTTAATCAGAATTTGTATTCCTGTATAAAACATCATGACCAAGAAGCAAGTTGGGGAGGAAAGGGTTTATTCAGTTTACACCTCCACATTGCTGTTCATCACAAAAGGAAGTCAGGACAGAATTCACACAAGGCAGGAACTTGGAGGCAGGAACTGATGCAGAGGCCATGGAGGGATGCTGCTTACTGGATTGCTTCCTCCTGGCTTACTCAGCTTGCTTACTTATAGAACCCAGGATTACCAGCACAGGGATGACACCACCCAGAATAGACCCTCCCACCCTTGATCACTAGTTGAGAAAATGCCTTACAGCTGGATCTCATGGAGGCATTCCTCAAGGGAGGCTTCTTTCTCTGTGATAGCTACAGCTTGTGTGAAGTTGACACAAAACCAGCCAGTATGTATTGTGACAGTCTAGGACTAGGAAAACATTGGAACTTTACTTCTTTTAGACTTGGATATTTATTACCCTTCTATATTAGTTCCTATGCTATTTCGAATCACATCTTTTTGTTGTTGTTGTTGTTTTTGTTTTTTGAGACAGGGTTTCTCTGTATAGCCCTGGCTGTCCTGGAACTCACTCTGTAGACCAGGCTGGCCTCGAACTCAGAAATCCACCTGTCTCTGCCTCTCAAGTGCTAGGATTAAAGGCGTGTGCCACTGCCCGGCTAGAATCACATCTTGATCCACAAATAGGAAGCAGAGAGGGAACACTGGGAATGGCTTGAGTCTTTTGAAACCTTAGAGCCTTACCTCAGTGATCTCCTCTAACCAGGCCACACCTCCTAATCCTTCCTAAACAGTTTCACAATTGGGGACCAAGTATTCAAATGTATGAGCAGGGCTATATTCACTCACACCACTTGTGTGTCCCCCTCCCCCATAGGCTCATGGCCATGAAATCAGGAAAAATGAATTTAGTCCAACTTCTGAAGTTCCCATAGTCTTTCATAGTCTCAGTACTGTTTAAAAGTCCAATATTCAGTGTCTCTTCTGAAACTCAAGGCAATCTTTTAGTTGTAACCCCTTGTGAAATCAAAAGTAAATTTCATATTCCCAAAACACAATGGCACAGAAAATACATTACTATTCCTAAAAGGAGGAAGGGGGGCATAGGGAGAAAATACTGGACCAAAACCAGAATGAAACCCATCAGGGTAAACTCCAAATCCTGTAGCTCTGTGTCTGGTGTCACAGGGCTTAGACTGCTCTTCCTCTATGGCTTTGCTGACTGTAACACACTTCTTTTGTTGATCCCACCAGGCAAGAATAAAACCACAGCCACAATTTTTGAGCCAATTTGAAGCAAACTTTATTAAATACTGGCTAGGACAGTAGACACTGGCCAGGTCCATACCTGGGATTCTCAGAGAATGGCCATGAATTACAATAGTCAGAGACTTATTAAGGCAGATCCCGCAAGGCTATGTGCTTCCTGCCTTCATCCAATTGGGGGCAAGCATACACCCTGACTTACTTTCTGCCTACGTATTTCCACTTGTGTGTTATCAAGCACATCCTCTGTAGTTGGGGTAACCAACCTCGTTTACAGAAGTGAAAACAGAAGCCTAGCTGGGTGGGGCACCCACCCCTCCTCCATCTCACATGAGGCCTCCCTCTGCTTGTTGCCTGAGCTCAAGCTTTGCTCCTGCATTACATTTCTTCATGCTCTTTTCTTCAAGCTCCGTTTTATCTTCCTTTTTGCCCCACTTGTTCCTTCTCATTGTAGATGTGTATAAGATGTGGTGTCACAGTCTAAGCCCTGTGACACCAGACACAGAGCTACAGGATTTGGAGTTCACCCTGATGGGTTTCATTCTGGTTTTGGTCCAGTATTTTCTCCCTATGCCCCCCTTCCTCCTTTTAGGAATAGTAATGTATTTTCTGTGCTATTGTGTTTTGGGAATATGAAATTTACTTTTGATTTCACAAGGGGTTACAACTAAAAGATTGCCTTGAGTCTCAGAAGAGACATTGATATTGGACTTTTAAACAGTACTGAGACTATGAAAGACTATGGGAACTTCAGAAATTGGACTAAATTCATTTTTCCTGATTTCATGGCCATGAGCCTATGGGGGAGGGGGACACACAAGTATTACCTGTATTACCAGTAACCAGGCAACACAGGCAATATTGGGCTGTCTTGAACTCTCCTCTACCAAAACTTTCTGATTTAACCTAAGGCAGGTTTTTAGGACAACAGCCACATTCTTTGCCAAAATATCACAAGAAACGTCTCTAACCCAGTTGCTAATGTTGGTCCCCCTGGCACCTTTTGAGCTGGGCCTCCTGTGTCCACACTGCTCACATCTTTTGGTTCAGCATGTCTTTCCGTGCCCCACCCTGCCCTTGTCCCTTCCTAGTGTGCGTGACATCGCTCCCTTTTATCTTGCTGGTTTTCTGTAAAGTCTACGTCCCAGGAAAACCAAAGAATCTCCTTACCAGACCCAGCTCATTTAGACAGTCCCCCTTCTTAAATGATTTATTTTGTGTGTGTGTGTGTGTGTGTGTGTGTGTGTGTGTGTGTGTACCTTGTGTAGACTGTGCCTATGGAGGCCACAGAAATGTTCGATCCCTTAGAGTTACAGGTAGTTGTGAGCTGCCATGTGGGTGCTGGGAACTAAATTTGGCTCTTCTGCAAGGGCAGCAAGTGCTCTTAGTTGCTGAGCTGCCTCTCCAGCTCCCAGTTTGTCATTCCTTTATGTCCCCCTAACAGTAGTACCTACCTTGATTTAAGAAACTTAGTCTTGCTTCTGTGTTAAATCCCTAGGAGAGTGTGAGCTCCCAGAACTTAGAATGTTTTGGTTAGGTTTGCATCCCAAACTTAAGCTGAAGCTTCCTATTGTAAGCTTATATACGTAAACCTTACTGATTCCAGGTCTATACATTTTTTAGGAGTTGGGACAGATAGAATCTCTAACTTGTATTTCTTTTCAGCCTTTGCTTCTGCATACTGGAATGGGACGGTTGTGCACACTGGTTGAATCTGTCTCCCTGGCAACAATGATAGAGCAAATCAAAAGACACCTAAAGCTGTCTCATCTTCGCTTAGCTCTTGGAGTGGGGAGGACCTTAGGTAAATATCTCTCATCATCTGGCAGATGTATGTGACTTTGGACAAATTTTGCTTTTATTTATTTTTGACACCTGATCTTATAGTGCATAGGGTGGCCTCAAACTCCATTCCTTTTGCTTCTATCTCTGAAGTGCTGGGATTACAGGTGTTTACTGCTTTTATTCATTAAGTGGTAGAGAACTTGTTAGCAGCTCAGGAAGATAATTGGTTTACTTTGTCAACCAGGGTTGGCTGGACTAATCTCCCTAGCCTAAATGATAAAATTTGTTTCTTAGTCATTCTGTGTTCATCTCCAGTCAGCATTGGAAGTCTGCTAAGTATAAACTGGTCGTTGTTGCAGAGGGAATGGAGGGTTTAAAATCATGTGGTAAAAGTTGTAGACTTGTAGCACCTGGCTGAAGCAGGTCAATCTCTGTGCCTGAGTTGGGTCTGCATCGTGAGCCACGGTGTGTGTGTGTGTATGTGTGTGTGTGTGTGTGTGTGTGTGTGTGTGCCTAATATATTTGTAACATCATCCTGCTTTTTTTTAACTTGAAGTGTTTGTATGTGTGTTGTCAGACCTCCATGGAACTGAGGTGGTGAGCCACCAGACATGGCTGCTGGGAACCAATCTTGGGTCCTCTGGAACAGCAGCAAGTGCTTTTAACCTGACCGTCCACCTCTCCTGCTCTGCATTTCTCTTTCTCTTACCTGTTCTGTTAGTTCCTCAGCCCTCTTGCCACTGTCTGCAGACCCAGCTGAGGTTTGTTCTTAGTACTGAGGCAAAGCCTGGAGCTGCAATGTTGCTATTACTCAGAGGCTTATGGATTTGTGCAGCTGCATTAGAAGGAACTATGCCCTTGTCTTGTGTTTCCTTTGTCAAATATGGATCATTTGCCTACATTTTCTTAAATTGTTTTTGGAGCTAGGCATGCTGGCACACACCACTAATTTGGGTTCTTAGGAGTGGAGGCGGGATCCCTAGTTCTGTCCAAGTTCAAATTTCAAGAATTGAGAGCTGGTCCTGAATTTAGGGCTGTCCTCACAGATTCTGGGATTACAGGCATGCACCATTGCACTGCCTGGCTCCATGCACCATCACGCCCGGCTCCATGCACCATCACGCCCGGCTCCATGCACCATCACGCCCGGCTCCATGCACCATCACACTTGGCTCCATGCACCATCACACCTGGCTCCATGTACCATCACCATGCCTGACTTTGGCTTTGCTGTTGCTTTGCATTTATTTTTTGGGACAGGGTCTCACAGTGTAGCTCTGGCTGTCGGGAAACTATGCAGACCAGGCTAGCCTCGAACTCACAGAGGTCCACCTGCCTTTGCCTCCCAAGCACTGGTCTAAAGGTGTGCGCCACCACACCCATTTTAAAATCAAAGACAGCATAATTCGTTACATTGGTCTAGTCGGTCTGCATTAGAATCAGAACTGTAGTACAGGTGTTAAACTGAGAGGGGTCGGATCTTTGTAATAACACCTGCTGCTGCTTTTGCTTTGAAGAGTCCCCAGTCAAAGTTGTGGCTCTGTGTGCTGGCTCTGGGGGCAGCGTCCTACAAGGAGTGGAGGCCGACCTTTACCTCACAGGTAGGACTATTTCTGGATCTCTTCCTCAACCTTACTTTACCATTGCATGTAATTTTAATAAACAAGCTCTGCCCGCGCTCCTGGCTAGGCTGCGAGATCAGCCACCACTGGTCTCACTCAGCTCTACCAACGGCCAAATGGCCGTTTTTTATCCTGGGAGCTGCGATCCCCCAGTCACCCTCAGCTAGCCTCGCCAAGCCGCCAACAAGTGCCCTGGCTGCCCTTTCTCCTCTTGCACACCTTAGTCCCTCGGATGGAAAACGCAGTTTTATTATCCTGAAACTAGCCAAATAATTCAATGGCTGGGCGAAGAATTTCCTGCTCTAATCCTATCAACTAACTCCCTCCTTCCCCTCTTCCCCCTGTGGAGGCTACAAACTATCTTCCTCCTCGTTCCAAAGCCTGGTCCTCCGAATTCCCCTTTCTCTGTGTCCCTTCTTTTCCTCCTGGGACCCGGAAGTCCCGCCTTTTCCCCTTCGCCCAGCAATTGGCTCCTGCCTCTTTTATTGACATGACACAATCAAGAACCAATTAGGGAATCAACACCTCCCTCTACACTTTACTTCTTTGACTTTCAGAACTGGCAGATTTCAGGGTTGTGTGTGGCATGGCTAAAGTATAATCAACAGCTTTCGCCGTTTCGTTTGTTTGCCGTGCAGGGCCTTGAACCTGGAGCCTCCTGCACGCAATGAACAAACACTATGCTACTGAGCTATGCCACCAGCCCCTATTAAATGTGTTTTGAACTTGAACTAAACAGGAATCCAATCAAAGGCATACTGTGTTGTTTGTAGAGGGAAGAAATCACATGACAATCTGCTTGCCCCAAGTTGATTTCAGTGGTATTTTACCATTTTTCTTCTCAGATTTCATGTCAGCAGGTGGGATGCTTTCTCCCTTGCCACTGGGCTGGAAAGAGGTTCCTTTTAGCCCAAAAGGCAGTTACCCGTTCTGTCAGGTCAAGTTGTGACATCTTTTGGAACCTCCCCTTAGCTCTACTCAAGCATATATTCCACCTGAAGTACTGCACTGTGCCTCCGATGGACCCCAAATTAGTTTTTATTGGTTTTGGTTTTGGTGTTTATTTTTATTGTATGTGCCACAGCGCACATGTGGGACTCAGAAGGCAACTTTTAGAACTTGGTTCTCATTATGTGGGTTCCTAGGATTGACCTTGGGTTGTCAGCTTGAGGACAAGTGCCCTTAGTCACCTCACCACCTCACCACCACCAAACCCTTGAGGCAGGGTCTCACGGGGTAGTCTTTGCTGGCCTGGACCTCACCTTGTAGACCAAGCTGACCCTGAACCCACAGAGATCTTCCTGCTCCTGCATGCTGGGACTAACGGTGTGCACCACCATACCTGGCTGTTTTGGGCTTGACATGGTCTCACTATGTACCTGACTGACTTAGAACTTGGCGTGTTAACTAGCCTGGTCTTGAAGAATTGCAATTCTTTTGCCTGTTTCCGGTGAAGACAGACTTGTGCCATCATGCCCAGCCCCAAATTTAAGTTTTTTAGTGTAAATATGATGGACTAGCCGTTGGTGACCCCTCATGCAGCCTGTACCTAAGAGTGAGCGCTCCTCACTCACAGAACTTTTGTCCCCCCCCTTTCTTTGCATTGGCGCCACTGCGCATTTCTGTACATAAGCCATGATTGGTTTCGCCTCCTAGGCTTCCCACCCTGTCCTTGAGGACATGATCTAAAAGATACTGCTTAATTTTACTTATTTTGGTTTTTTGTTTGTTTTTTGAGACAGAGTCTCACAATGTAGCCCTGACTGGCCTGGAACTTGTGTAGATCAGGTTAGCTTGGAAACAGAGAGATCACCTGCCTTTGTCTCAAGTGCTGGGATTAAAGGCATGTGTCACCATGTCCTTCTTTTTCTTGTTTTTTGAAGTCTTAGAGTGACGGCCAGGCCAACCTCAACCCTGTCATCCTCCTGTATCAGTGTGCACCCAGCTCAGCCCTGGTTAATTTTTATTGAAAAAACAATTTTGAGGCTGGGGAATGCTCAGTTGGTGAAGTGCTTGCCATGCATGCACGAGGACCTGAGTTTGCTCCGGGGCCCACATGAGCAGAGCCACATGCAGCAGGCACCGTGCCTGCAGTCCCAATGCTAGGGAAGACAGAACTCTGGGGCTCACTGTCAGCCAGTCTAGAGGAGTTGCTGGGCTCCATGTTAAACAGAAGACCTTGTCTAAAATATAAGGTGGAGAGAAAAATTAGTAAGTATACTAATTTCCCATGTTCGCATAAGGGAATGTCGTAGTTCTGAGATTACACAAGGAACTAATGGCGGAAAATGTCAGCTGTCAGCACTTAATGTCCAAATGGCTCCCGAGTAAATAAATACCTCTGTGTACACACAATCCTTTATGTCATGACTATATCCTTAAACCAAGTGGATGTAGAGGAAGTTTAATTAAATAATTGTTGGGTGGCTGACAGCACAGCCGGAATAAGCATCAGGAGGGCAGCCTTGATGGATGTTGAAGCAGTCCCATGTGAAATCCCGTAAGCACACAGGGACAGACAGCATCGTTTGACCTGGTTACTGTTCAGAGATAGGGCCAAAGAGTTGGAGGTGCACCTGCTTGTCCACCTCTGCTGCTTAGGGTTAGCACAGAGGGGGGGAGGGACCCCTTAGGAGCAGGCTGCAGTCGAGGGTCAACCCTGTTTCCTTCACTGCTTCTCTGGGATCTGTTTTATTTTCTAGTACTGTCTCAGTTTAGGTTTCTCTATGACCCTTCCAAGTGTGTACACTCTGAACATGGCCACCGTGTCACCCTCCATCCTTCCTTTCACTCCTGAGATCTCTCTTCTCCTTCCCTACTAGTTCCTCTCCTCTTGTCCTGATCTGTGAGCTTCATTAGAGTTGCTCACCCTCTTCTGCTCTCTACGGGCGCCCATACCCTCATGGTGTGCACTCTCAAACACATAGACACACAGTTATAAACAAACAAACCTAGTTCTTGAAAGTTATACTATGTGCTTAAGATCAAGCAATTGCAAATGTTAAGATATTTTAGAGGGTTCTCGAATACAAACTGTTCCCAACAATGAACTGATATAATTGTGTAGAGTTGAAAATAGCTTACTTTCCCAAGAACACATTTTTTTTTTTCTTATTTACACATTTTAAAAATGTATACAGGTTGCCGGGCAGCGTGGCGCACGCCTTTAATCCCAGCACTTGGGAGGCAGAGGCAGGTGGATTTCTGAGTTCAAGGCCAGCCTGGTCTACAGAGTGAGTTCTAGGACAGCCAGGGCTACACAGAGAAACCCTGTCTCAAAAAACAAAAAAAAAACAACAAAAAAAAATGTATACAGGCCTGATGGTGCATGACTTAAATCCTATGACTTGGGAGGCAGGTGGAGCTCTGAATTTGAGGCCAGCCTGGTCTACAGAGTGGTGTTCAGGACAGCCAGGGCTACACAGAGAAACCGTTTTGAAAAAACAAAACAACAACAAATATTTTTTAAAAGTTATTTGTAATGGCTTTATGTCTGTAAACACTGGTCAAAGTTTAACTTTTTATGAACAAACCAAATTGTACATGACACACACACAGGCCCCGACATGTTCTCTGAGAGTTTCATGTTCTGATTATATTCATCTCCCCTCCCCCATAACGTTTTTGTTCTCAAATTCACTTATCAAATTCACAAGTGATGCTTTCTCACATTAACTTTTTTTCTTGGTTTTTTGAGACAGGGTCTTTCTGTGTAGCCCTGGCTGTCCTGGAACTTGCTCTGTAGACCAGGCTGGCTTCAATCTCAGAGATCTACCTTCGTCTGCCTATGAGTGCTGGGATTAAAGGCATGTGCCATGGACCGGCCACAATAACTTCCTAATAAGGCATTTTTTTTTGGGGGGGGGGGTGTTTGGTTGCTTATTTGTAACAAAGTCTCTGTAACCCAGGATAGCCTCCAGCTCCCTTATTTAGCTGAGGCTAGCCCTGGGCTCTTGATACTCTTGCCTTAGTGTCCCAAATTTTAGAAGTACAGGTATACACTGCCATCCTTGGCAGCATTTTGTATCAGTCAAAGAAAATATTATTTATGTCTAAAATGTTACAAAACTGTTTTGAGTAATACAAGCATAAGAGGAAAATTCCACAGTGGAGTCATGTAACAGGTTATAGTAAAAATGCTGGCACATTCAAAATCCTGTATGATATGATCTTCAGGCCATAGACTAAAGTATATATGAAACAGATAATGGGATTCATGTTTTGGGGTCAGTGGATAAACACACTTCTCTGCAAGTGATGACTAGACTTCAATTCCAGATCCCACAAAGGGGGGAGAGAACTGACTTTTGACCTCTGCACATACACCATAGACATGCATGCACGCGCGCACACAAATAGGCAAACAGTGTCTTCTTTGTCTTCTGTTCCATTCCTGTATCCTTGCTCTTGAATATAGACATGACTCAGCATCCTAAAGTGATGTGTACAGTTGAGTTTGACCTTTTTTTCCCTGTGCTTGGCAGCAGACACACAGTACCTTGTACATGAGGCAAACATTCTACATCTGACCATACCATACACGCTCCGTTTCTGTGCCCAGTAACACAGAACTTTGTTCACTCATCCAGAGTACAAGCACTTTGTGGCTTTCTGCTGTAGGAGTCAGAGTACACAGACTCTGAGTCTGGTAGCTAAGCCACTGCTCTTCCCTTTGTCCGCAGGTGAAATGTCCCACCATGATGTTCTGGATGCTGCTTCCAAAGGGATAAATGTCATCCTTTGTGAACACAGCAACACCGAAAGAGGCTTCCTTTCTGATCTTCAAGAGATGCTGAGTGTTCACTTGGAGAAAAAGATTAATATTATCCTGTCTGAGACAGACAAGGACCCTCTTCATGTGGTTTAAAATGCAAGGACGTCATGATAACAGAAGCCACAGATCACCTGAATCGAAACAGAACTGTGCAGGAGTTGGTGCACCACCCTTCTGCAGAACTGGAATGGACTTATTTCAGTTCACTAATCTGGCTCAATAAAAGTCATAGCTCATATGGTAAAACTGTATGTAAAAGAGTACATTAAAGACAAATCTATCATTTTTTTGTTTTTGAGTGGTGCAGGGATCAAACTGGACACTTTGTGTTTACCAGTTGGGAGAGTGGGGCTTAAAAATGAAGTGAACTGATGTCTCATGCAATAGCCAAATTTATTCAGAGCATCAGACAATTTATACTCTGAGGGCTAAGAGTTACCTGAGTAAAGTACAATCACAAAGACAAGCCTCATGTAGCAAAAACATGTTTTCCATAGAGGTGTACCAACAAGAGTAGCCGACTGTAATGAACCCGCTCTTATCTGCTTGCTAAGCACACCCCAGGAAGAGTTTCCTTTCTCACACTCAGAATCCCCCCCCCCCCAGCACTCTATTCTTGGACTATGTTCCAACTCTATGAAGTGTTCTACCACTGAGCTCCAAACTCCTAATAAATGGTGTTAAGTGTTCAAAATATAACTATGATTACTACCTAGCATTTTCTGCAGTCATTGTACAAGCCAGACTCAGAAAGACACACTCTGGGCTGGAGAGATGGCTCGGTGGTTAAGAGCACTGACTGCTCTTCCAGAAGTCCTGAGTTCAAGTCCCAGGAACCATATGGTGGCTCACAACCACCTGTAATGGGATCCGATGCTCTCTTCTGGTGTGTGTCTGAAGGCAGCTACGGTGTACTCATGTACATTAAATCTTCTTTTTTAAAGACACACTCTGCATTTCTCTTAATGAAGAAGTGTGTGTGTGTGTGTGTGTGTAGGTGCATGCAGGTCATAAAACCAGAAAGAGATGAGACAGGATAAGAGATCTTTAAGGAAAAAAAGAGGAAGTAAGGAGGGTGGTGGGATGCACATGCTAAGAAAGCAGAGGGGACAGTTTTTCCGCCTGAGCAGGGACTTGAACCCTGGACCCTCAGATTAAAAGTCTGATGCTCTACCAACTGAGCTAACCAGGAATACACATTGAGGGACCCATGGTTCGGACAATGTATGTGGCAGAGGAGGGCCTTGTTGGCCATCAGGGGGAGGAGAGGCCCCAGTAAAGGGGAATGTCAAGGTGGGAATACAGGAGTGGGTGGGCAGGTGGGTGGGAGGTGGAATTCCCTCATAGAGGTGGGGAGGGGGAGGGGATAGGGGGTTTCCAAAGAGGAGACCCAGAAAGGGGGAAACATTGGAAATGTAAATAAAGTATCAAAAAAAAAAAAAAAAAAAAAGAGCAGAGGGGAACCGATGAGAACCAGTACAGTGATGCTGTGGAAATGCCATAAGGAAACCCATTACTTTGGCATGCTAACCTAAAAATTAAAATAACAACAAAGAGTCCCCCCAGTGAAATTACACCCAGAAACAAATTAGCCAGGAATTATAGCTTCAAGTCAAGTCAAGTTCTAACTGCTAGGCAAGAAGGGACAATGCTGCTCAGAGCGGGGTGAGTGTAATCTGCCTCGGCACCCATGAGTATGACGCATCCAATCCTTTTCAGGAACTTCAGCCAGGTACAAAAGGACTCTGCAAACTGGTCTTTTATTTATTAACAGCAACATCTATTAACAAAAACTATAAGGGCAACTGCAAAAATGTCAACATTATATAATTAGATGTTTGTTCATACTGTAGCAGTTAGACAGAGTAAGCAAAAATGTAAAAGGACATGGAGTTGGGCGATGTCTCGGTGGGAGGAGGACCTGCGGTTGAATCCCTAGCACTCATGTCAGAAGCTGGCCATGGTTATGTGCCTAGAACGCCACTACTGGTGAGAAGTCAGGCTCACTGGCAGCCCAGCTGGCCACCAAGGAGCTCTGGTTCAGTGAGAGACCTTGCCTCGAGGAAATAAGGCAGAAGGTGGTAGAAGACATCTTATTCAGCCTCTGTACAGACACCGCACTCACATATCACACTCCATACAAGCAAAGTGCAGACTAGCAGGTTTCATGTTACCAATGTGTATTTATTTATTAAATGTTTGTTGTTTTTTTGAAACAGGACATCACTGCAGCTTAGACTGGTCTAGAACTCACTAACTAGTCCAGGTCTTGAACTCATGTTTTCCTTCTGCCTCTGCCTTCTTGATGTTGGGATTATAAATGTGAGCTCATGTCTTGTTTGAAAGGGAAGAAGCAATCTGCCTGCCTCTTACTCCTGAGTACTGGGAATAAAGGTGTGTGCTATCTATCCCTGCAAGCTATTTAAGGAAATAAAACATGTCAATATGCAAGAATGATGAAATGTCTTTATTTTCTATTGTCCTGAAAACAATTAGTAAAATGTAAATCAGGATTTTATTTCTTAGCCTGGCTTCTCATTCGTTTCGTCCTGGTACAGATACCAACTACTTTAAATATGCTTTCGAGACTGGACACGTGCCCCCCCCCCACACGTCCCTTAGACTCCTCCCATACCCACTTGAACAGTGCCCACTGTCTTCACTTAGCATGTGCAGTCTAAGTCCACAGGAGAAAGCTGGGTCATCTTAGTCCACTGTAAAAAGTAGGAGGACCACCTCCTTCCTCATCAGTTCTATGAGAACTCTGTACTCTGAACTCTTTGTACTCTGACAATCTGAAGCAAGTGCACTTGTAGTAATTCAGCTCTGGAGTGTTAAATTGCCCTCAAAAATTAGGGATAGCATTCAGTATAAAATAATCCAAAAACATCCAGTTCCAAATAATCCCTGAGCACACTGTTCAGCCAGCAATAAGTCTCCAGAGAGGTAATAAATTAAAGGCACTTTTCCCCTCCAACTCAATGACCACTGCATAGTATTAGAGACAGTACACCAGCCAGGCTAATCAAATTCAAATTGATGCTATGCCTCTTCATAGAACATCTCCTTGTATGCTGGATGTAAACCAGCATTCTTAGCAGAGGAGCAGCAGCTGGGGCACAATGAGTCTTCCACATGAAGTTCAAGGGTAAGAGACAGCCTACACTTCCTCCTCTTCCTTCTCCAAGAAATCGGCCAATGTTCCGCTGTCAATAGGAATTAATAAATATTCTCCACCATCAGTTCCCTACAAGAGAAAAGAACCTCCATCTGTTAATCTCTTGTAAGGGAGCTATCTGGACCTTTCTACTGCAGGTTAAACAAAACAAACAACCCCCTCCCCGATTTTAAATTTATATTTAATCGTTTATTTTGGGTTTTCCAAGACAGGGTTTCTTTGTGTGACCCTGGCTGTCCTAGAACTGACTCTAGTCTAGGCTGGCCTCAAATTCAATGATCTACTTGCCACTGCCTCCCAAGTGCTGAGATTAAAGGCGTGCACCACCACTGCCCCACAGATTTTATTTTATTTTGTTTTTTTGAGACAGGATTTCTCTGTGTAGCCCTGGCTGTCCTCCAACGCAGAGCTACCCACCTGCCCCCGCTTCCCGAGTGCTGGAATCACAGGCATGTGGCACCACTGCCCAGGTGGATTTTATTTTTACGTACTATTTGTAATATCTAAACAAGCATTTAAATACCTAAGTAGAAAACTAAGGCAAGGGGGACATGCCATGTCTACTTTAAACCCTGAGATACTGCTGAGCACTTTGTAACAGGAAAGTCTGCAGGGCAGGAGATGTCGGGTTCTTCACTGTTCTTTCTTTCTGGCAGCACAGTTAACCTGACATTGTCATTTATAAAGTGCATACTTGAGAACCATGCAACTGAGCTATAAACAAAGATCATGAAAGCCCCTCAAAATTTCCTGTTTTCAGTAAATTTACAGCTTGGGCCAGATTCATTACTATCCACAGGCTACATGTAGCTGGACGCACCGCCTGGGTCCTTCATCCCCTTCCCCTTTCCAAACCTGACGGGGTTTTCTGTTCAACTTCCCCCATTATGGGTTTCATCTTACTGACTTTTGTTATGTTTTGAGATAGGGTCTCAATATGTAGTCTTGGCTGGCTGGAGCTCATGGAGATCTGCCTCTTGCTCCCTACTGCAGAAATTAAAGTGTGCCACGCCACACCCAGCCTTCACCTCATATGGAAGACATTCAAGTAGCTTTGACCTCAAAATACCATTTGGAGTTGGAGAGATGGCTCAGCAATAGGAACAGCAACTGCTCTTCCAGGGGACCTGGGTTTGATTCCCAGCACCCACATGGCAGCTCACAACCGTCTACAACTCCAGCTCCAGGGGATCCAACACCCTCTTCTACAGGCACCATGCATACATACATGGTGCAGACACATAAAAAACAGGCATGCGTGCAAGAGAATTAGAATTATTCCTCTTCCACCTCATGTTTCTAGAGGTATCCATGACGCGTCCTCCCCTTTTCTTCGAGCAGGCCATCTACCTCACCTCAGGCCACGTGCTACCACCTCATCCCATAGTCCAAGTGGCAGATGCTTTCAGCCCATGGCTTCCTGGCCTCTCAGACGCAGCCCATACTCACGACTTTCAGTAACACTGCCTCTTGTTGTTTTCCTTTCTGGCTGTTTCATCTGCCCTTGTCTTTAGTACACAAGAAGCACTAACCCTCAGACCCACAGCTACAACAGCAGTCTTACCTTCTTCGTTCTTATAAGTTTGTGGTCCCTAAATTCAGTTAACTGGGCTCGGAGTGTGAGATCACTGTTAACAAGGAATGCTTCCCGACATTGCTGGTAAAAATCCTGAAAAGAAAGCCCTGGAGAGATAAGAAGATGTGTGTTAACCACGATTTTGTTTGCTTACATTGTTTTGTTTTGTTTGTTTTTTTCCATTTTCTTTTCTTCCTATCTTTTTTCCCCTTCCCTGTCTTATTTTAGACAGGTCTCACTGTGTAGCTCCTGCCAGCCTGCATCATGTAGACCATGATGGCCTGGAACTCATAGAGCTCCACCTGCCTGTTTCCCGAGGGCTGAGATGAAAGGTCTGGACTACACGACGAACATAATCGGAACCCCCCCCCCCCTTAGTTTTTCAAGACGGGGTCTCTCTGTGTAGCCTTGGCTGTCATGGAACTTGCTCTGAAGACTAGGCTGGCTTTGAACTAAACAGCATGTAACCTTGTGGGCAGTTTTAAACAGTACAAATCGACTTTTTTTTTAAACTTATTTACTGCCCCCCTCCCGATCACCCCCTCCCACAATCCTTCCACCGTTCCCCTCCCCTTCTCCTCTGAGCTGGTGCCACTCCCCCCATCCCCACAGCTCCCCAACCCTAGAACTTCAAGTTGTTGTGAAGCTAGGGGCTTCCTCTCCCACTGAGGCCAGATAGGCAGCCCAGCAAGCAGAACGTATCCCACATACAGGCAACAGCTTTTGGGATAGCCCCTGTTCCACATGTCCATACAAACTGAGTTTTAAGGACGGTAACTTAAAAAATGTGATCACTAAAATTTTTGTATACATTAGCACATTTTTGCCAAGGGGGTCACAAATGAGTTGCCTCATATATGGAAACTATGAAATTGCCAGATACACATCCATGGTTCCAGCAGTGTATGGAATTCTAAAAGCGAGTGAGTCTGTGTTCCAGTTCCCATTAGCACATAATCTACCGAGCAGCAGCTATAAAGATGTCGGGCATTGGCATAGGTTTGGACAGACATATCCCTCAGAGCAGCCACCTCTCTCTGCTGGGAGAAATGCAAGGCTCCCAAGGAACTCTACAACAGGGAACACAGGGGGACAGAAAGTCACATTAAATATCACACATGTTGATACCGATGTAGGAAGGGCTGTCCTGGTTATCCAGCTGGAACTTCATAAGTAGCCTAAAAATCCCCCTACCAAAAAGAAAAAAGAAATCAAATCAGTCTCAATAAATAATCTGTGTAGCAAATATAAGAACGTCAAACATTCAGTCAGTGTCACTGCCGTATATTCCCGTCTCTAAGAAAACCACACGCTCACTGGAAAAGCTTTTCTAGCTAGGATCTCTCTCTCTCTCTCTCTCTCTCTCTCTCTCTCTCTCTCTCTCTTTCTATAATAAAATCTGAGGCAGGTCGGCTGACTCAGGCTGCTTAAGCACAACTGCAGACTCCTGTCCTATGCTAGGTGTGGCAGCACAGGCTTTAGTCTCAGCACTCAGCAAGCATAAGCAAGCGAATGTCTGGGTTACTCCAGGAAAGCCAGGCCAATACCATGGGTTCGGGGCAGTGAGGACGACACAGGCTGAGACCTCGTCTCAAAAGCATCCAACCACACCACCAACACAAAACTTCCCGATGAGCAGCACAGCAAGCACCCATCTCACATTCACTAAAGAAAAGACAGCAAAAGCTCCAAGTTTTCTTCCTATTCACAACACAGACATTTTTTCCAGAAACATAAAAGCTGCGGGCATGCATGTAAGCATGTATGTAAGCATGTATGTCGTATGTGTGCCTGTTGGATTTCCCTGAAAATGAGGTTACTAATGGCTGGGAGCCACCATATGGGTGCTGGGAACTGAAGACCAACGACAGTTTTACTTAAAGCTCTGAGCCATCTTCCTAGCCCTTAAGAATTTGATAAAAAACAAAACAAAACAAAACAAAACAAAAAACATTCTAGGTTTACTGGTCAATTTCATAGGCTAATGTAGAATATTTTGCCTACTGTATAACCCAGTATCGGTAGCTATTTTTATTATCTCTCCTAACCCTTTACAGCAAGCAAGTAGTTTTGTTTCTGTCCCAGTTACTGTTCATGATCAACCTGATACAGCCTAGAGTTACCTGAGAAGGGACTCCTGATTGAGGGAATTCTCAGATCACACTGCTCTGCAGGCATGTCTGTGGGGCAACTGCCTTTACTGTTAATTGACGGAGGAGGGTCAAGCCTACTGTGGGTGCCACCAACCTTAGGCAGGTGGAGCTGGGCTATAAAAAACCTAAACAAGAGCCTGAGCAAGCCAGCAAGAGCATCCTCCATGATTTCTGCCTGGCGTTCCTGCTTGAGTTCTTTCCCTGATTTCCCTCAATGGTGGCCTAGAAGTGTAAGCCAAAAAAATCCTTTTCTTTCCCAAGTGGCTTTTGATTGTGGTATTTACCACAATAGCAGAACCAAACTAAAGCAGCACCACTGATTAATTCAGTAGGACATCCTCAAGTATACAAAATTTGTTTTGTTTTTTGAAGAGCTAGGATTGAATTGAGGGCCTTGTACATTTGAAGCACGTGCTACACCACTGGTCTCCACTCCTAGTCCTTAAATACACACATTACTTATTTTCTTAGTGGTTCTGGGAGTTGAATTCAGGGCATTTAGCATGTTAGTCAAGCTCTTGTCCACTGAGTCACATCTGCAACCCCAAGTGTGTGTGCGTGTGTGTGTAGGCATATATGTCTTTATATATACTATTTTACTTATAGTTTTCATTCTTACCTTGCATTGGGAGTAAGGCTTCGTAAGACGTGAATCAGAGAACTAAGCGGTAGGGATCCAGACTGTTTAACCAGAAGAGAATTCTCATAGGAGGTCTCTTCAGTATAAGGACTATATGTAGTAGTTTCATACCAAAGCCAATGATAAAGACTCTGCTTTGCATGATCCCACACTACAGAACATAATCAAAGCAAAGAATTACAAATTATTGTCATCCAGTCACGTTACATGAGAGTTCACTGCAGCAAAGGATGAAGAAACATTATGGGAAAGTGCCCCAAGGCTGGGACCGCAGCTCAAGGGTAAAGCACATGTTTCAAGCAGACAAGGTTCTGGGTTTACACCTTGTATGCATTAAATGAAAAAAAATCATCAAATATTTCATTTTGTCACTTCCTTATATAAATCTATAACTCACAATCTGCTTCCTCTGTCAATCAATAACTTAATCTTTTTATTTGGTTTTGAGACAAGTTCTCATTCATTATGTAGCCGAGGCTAGTTTCCTATCCACAGTCCTCTTGCCTCAGCCTCACAGGGTTACAAGTATGAGCTACCTTACTTGGATAACACCTGAAGCGTTAATTGTACCTTTAATACAGCACCGTCAATAATTCTTTTAAAAACTTAGCAAGGCAGCTGGGTGTGGTGAGCACATCTTTAACCCCAGCAGGTGACTCTCTGCGGGCTCAGGGCTGGCCTGGTGCACATACTTTATATATATAAAGTAAAACTTCATAAGGAGGCTGAAGACACGGCTCAGTGGTTAAGAATGCTCATTCTCGCAGAGGACCCACGTTCAACCCCCAGCACACACGTGATAGTTCACGATCACCCAGGATCTTAGTCCCAGGAGATCTGATGCCCACGGGCCTCTGCGGTACATAAACTCACACAAGCAAGATACAGATAAATAAAATAAATAAATGAATCTTTAAAACTTAATAATTTAAAATGTTTTATCATTATCACAACATCTTTAAATATATAAGATGATCACTGGGACAGCAGGAAGAATAAGATGAAACCAGAACAACAGGCTGACACTTCCTCATGTGACTCAGATGCAAACGGTGTGCACTCTTAGTTCCAATAATTACTTTTTAAATCAAATTGAGACCACCTTTTTGACAAGTTGAAAGTTTACTGAAAAACAGTAAGAAAATTCTGTAAGATTCAAAGAAGGAAGTCTCTCAAGGAAGAGAGACAGTAATGAGACTTACTGAGAGGAGCATTGAGGTGGTCAATGGATGCTATGAGGTACACGTTACGTAACGATGACAACTGGCCAAGAACTTGCTGGCTATTGTCTCCTCTCAACATCTGGCTATCCAAATTGTGGATAAGAAGGAAGAGCTCTAAAGAGGGGTCTAAAAGGAAAAGGAACTCGATTAGTATTTTCAGTGAGGATTGTAACATCTTTAGCACAGACAATGACTAGGTATTAAAGGATCCGTCAAAGTAAGGTGCTAAGTAAGCATGTGGGCTGGAGTGGCTCAGCGGTTAGGAACACTGACTGCTCTTCCAGAGGGCCTGAGTTCAATTCAGATGCCCTCCTTCTGGTGTGCCTGAAGAGAGCTACAGGGTACTCACATACATAAAATAAATAAACTCTTTTTAAAAAAATAATTCAACAATATCTGGAGCTGGGAGGTGGCTCAGGCGATAAACTGCTTGCTGTTCAAACATGAAGATCCGAGTCCAACCCTCAGCACCATTAAAAGACAAAAAGAAAACACAAGAATTTGTCATCCCGGGGACTGAGAAGTCGTCGAGGATGCATCTTTGGTGCTTGCTAGTCAGCCAGCCTAGCCAAATTCTTAGCTCAGAGTTATAGTGAGAGACCACACAGACACACACAGACACACAGACAGAGAGACACAGACACACAGACAGACACACACAGACACACGCACAGACAGACAGACAGACACACATGGTGGGGAGGGAGATGGATTAAGGAAGACACTCCATATGCACAGGTACAGACAGGTGTGATCATTGCTGCCCCCCACACTTAGAAACATGCACATATACACACATACAATATTAAACAACAAAAATATCAAAGATGTACAAATCTGTTACAGGCAATTCACACCAACAAAACAAAAAGTAAAAAGGCCATACGGAGTTAAGAGCATTGGGTGTAACTCTTTTCAGCTAGGTGAAATTCACAGAACAAATTAGTCTAATAGGGAACACAAAGTACTTTAAAGAAATCTAAACTGGCACTGACTAGAGTATCCATAATGAAATAATCTTCATCTTTCTGTCTAAAATACTTAAATACAGAGATGCAGTATGTAAGTTCATGCTAAATGCTACAAACGAAGGACTTTGTGTTACCTTCTTTAAATCTGTTAGTTATCCAGTCCTGCTGATCCAGAACACTGTGGAAAGTGCCCACGTGACTGAGGACGTCTTCAGTGATAGAGTTCAGGATCTACATCACAGGGTGCAAAAGTGCCGTTGTCAGCTGCAACTCACTGTCACACAGCAGATGAATCCTTGTTCACAGTTAAAATGACTCTGGGGGCCTCACAAGGTTTAAAAAGCACTTAAACTCTACTGGGTGGGCTGGAGAGATGGCTCAGCAGTTAAGAGCACCGGCTGCTCTTCCAGAGGGCCTGAGTTCAATTCCCAGCAACCACAGCCATCTGTAATGGGATCTGATGCCCTCTTCTGGCATGCAGGTGTACATGCAGACTGAACACTTGTGTACATAAAATAAAGAAATCTTAAAAAAAAAAAAAAGACAACGATTAAAAAAATTTCCGCTGGGTATTTAAGTATATCTAATTTATTTTTTGGTTGGGTTTTTTAATACTTAAGGCTAAAAGGAAAATCACTCAAAATAACCAAAGAAAAAATGGTGTGTGTGTGTGTGTGGGGGGGTGGCGGTTGGGGTGGGGCACCAACTATGAATGTGTCAAAGGAAAACAACAACAACACTAGGGACACTAAAAGGGGAAAGTTGTATTGGATAATATCCCATATCCCATAAAAATGTGGAACGAATAATGTGAGAGAGCAGGAAAATCATAAAACCAGAGCTGGATGGTAGTAGTGCATGCTTTTAATCGCAGCACCCCAGAGGCAGATCTCTGAGTTCAAGGCCAGCCTGTTCTACAAAGTGAGTTCAAGGACAGCCAGGGCTACACAGAGAAATCTTATCTTGAAAAACAAAACAAGTGTGTGTGTGTGTGTGTGTGTGTGTGTGTGTGTGGTGGTGAACCAACTATGAATGTGTCAAAAGAAACAATAACAACACTAAGAATACTTAAAAGGGGATATTACATTGGATAATATCCAATGTCCAAAACCTTGATAATCATTTGAAGTAAAAATGGTCTGATGAACACACTATAAACTTTATACTATTATGCTTTTATTATTTGTGTACCAAAATGATACACAGCTATAATAAAATTATAGCTTCTATAAGCCTGTTCTTAGTTGTTCCACTAATAACTTGGTATAGTAAATGAAGGCAACATTCCCCTTAGGCTTCAGGCAAGTCAATTTCTTTGTGTGTTGGCTAGTTTTATGCCAATCTGACATAGCAAAAGTCATCTAAGAGAAGGGAACTTCAGTTAAGAAAATGCTCCTTAAGACCCAGTTATAGTCAAGCCTGTAAGGCATTTTCTTAATTACAGATTGACAGCGAGGGCCCAGGCCACTGTGGGTGGTGCCATCCTTGGGCTGGTGGTCCTAGGTGCTGTAAGGAAGCAGGCTGAGCACGCCATGGTGAGCAAGCCGGTAGGCAGCGCCCTCCATGGCCTCTGCGCCCTCCATGGCCTCTGCCTCGGCTCGAGTCCCTGCCCTGACTTCCTTTAATGATGAACTCTGATATGGAAGTGTAAGCCAAATAAACTCTTCTCCATTTGCTTCCAACTTGTGTTTTTTGGTCATGGTGTTTTATCACAGCAATAGCAACCCTAACTAAGACAGTGATTATGTGTGTTTATTTGGGTGCACATTTGTGTGTGGGTAAATGTGGAGGCTACATGACAAACTTGGGTGTTGTTCTTCAGATGCTGTGTGTGCTTATTTTTATTTATCAATTATTCCTAAAAAATTTTGTTCTTTTCATTTTAACGAATGTTTTGCTTGCATGTATGTATGTGCGACATGTGCATGCAGTGTCCTCGGAGGCCAGAAGGGGGCGTCAGATCCTTTGGGACTGGACTGGAGTTACAGACAGTTGTGAGCTGCCGTGCAGATCTTGTGCAAGAGCAGTGAGCGCTTCTGGCGGCTAAGCCACTCTCCAACCCTATCCGTTTACTTTGAGACAGGGTCTCTCTCTCACTGGCATGGAGGTTAGGCTGGCTGTCCAGTGAGCCCCAAGATCAGCCCCCCCCCCCATTTCCCTGGCACGGGGATTACAAGCACAGACCACCATACCTAGTTCTTTAAAAACGCGTTCAGGAGACTGAACGGAGATCTTCTTTACAGAACGGGCCATTTCCCTGGCCCCATGTCAGTTTCTTAGTAAGAAATTCGAAGATGAAAATTTAAAGATCAATTGCTCTGAATACAAACACATGATCGAAATGGTATAAAGCCTAAAGCAAAATCTTTTATATTTCATGTTCAGAAGCAGAAACTGCACCCTTACTACAGGGGCCGTGGCGTGGAGAGGACATGGTATTACTCCTTTAATAGTAAACTTACTGATTTCACACTGATGCCAGGAAAGAAGCCGTTGATGACAACATGAATGGAATCTTGAAGCATGGTGGTTCGAAACTTTTCTAGTAAATTTCTCTTGGACCCCAAACCATAAAGCACAATGTTGAACCCAAGGCTGTAAGGAAGGACAACGTCCGTAAAATTAAAGCTTAAGACTCCTGACTGCCAGCTTTATCACCAGTTTCTTTTAAGTCCATAAGGATTGCAGAAAAGAAAACATAAAAGAATGAAGGGTAATAAACAAAGGCAGACACGTGGCGCACGCCTCTAACCCCAGCGCTTGGTCGGCAGAGGCAGGACTGCTGTAACCTTGGAGCCAGCATGGTTTACAAAGCAAGCTCCAGGCTAGACTGTCTCATGAATGTAAAAAATCAGTGGATGACTGGGGCACCTAGACAGCTGAGCTTCTGTGTCCACCCTTCATGTCTGAGAGCTCACAGTCCCACTGTTTGTCAGCTTTCTCCGAAGCCCGAAGATAAGACCCTGCAATGTTTAACACAGGCTAAAGGCGAGCTGACATGAACAGAGTAATGTGCAACAGTGAATCCCACTACGTTAATTGTACTTTATTACAATAATGCACACCTGAAAGTGGCGGTGTTAGCTGGAAGGTCTGACCACAGAGAAGCAGCGCAGCCTCCCAGAAAGACTACAGTGTCCAGGGGCTAAGTAGGGAAGAGGAAAAAGACCGCAAAATTTCTGCCTCATTTCCTGCCTTTGCCATTTGCCAAATCACCATTTTATAGCTGTACTGTGCTATGGTGTACTAGTGTGGTGTACCGTTTTATACCACACTGTACTGTGAGAAATAAACTCTTTCCTCCCCAGGTCTGATCACAGCAAAAGAAAGGCGAAGCACAGCAGCATGAGTAGGAGTGGGGGGGGGGGGGGCCCTCGGCACACAGGCCTGACGTCAAGTGTCACCCTCCCTCGGCACACAGGCCTGACGTCAAGTGTCACCCTCGGAACTCCTACAAGTTGTCCTCTGACCTCCCACACGCACTGCAGCACGCACGTTCACACTCACACACAATAATAAATGAATAAAATAAACAACAACAAAAAAGGAAAGGAGACCTAAGGCCTCACATATGCTGTATATACGCTCTGCCACTGAGCTATGTCCCCAACCTGAAATCAAGCACAGCAAACTATGGGTTTTGTTTAGTTAAGTTTTTTTTTCTTTCCTTTTTTTTCCTTTCTTTTTTTTTGAGATAGGGTTTCTCCATGTAGACCAGGCTGGCCTGCCTCTGCCTCCTGAGTGCTGAGATTAAAGGCCTGCGCCACCACCCCCCGGCATTGTTTTGGGGTTTTGAGACAGGGTCTCTCTATGTAGTCCTAGCTGTCCTGGAACTCTCTATGAAGACCAGGCTGGCCTAGAATTCACAGAGATCACCTGCTTCTGTTTCCCAAGAGCTGGGATTAAAGACACACGCCATCACACCTGGCAAATCATGCTTTAACACAGACATATACTCATTCCTCATTGTGCAGGGGTTGCAACGATAACTTACTGTAACTGTAGCATCCATTTATGAAACAGTTTCTCATGCTGTTGATTCAATTGTTCAATTTCAGCAGAAAAGGGAGGCGAGAATTTGCTCAGTAAGTTATGCAGAGTTTTCTTTTAAAAAAAGAGAGAAAGAGAGAGACAAAGTTCTTAGTGGAGATGATGACTTAAATCAGGCACGAATGTAAGTACACCATTTGAATATATAAAATACATCAAACATGGCTTAAATACTTGTTTAATTAAAAGCTATTTTTAAGGATTTGGTTTTTTTTATGTGAGTGTTCTGTGGAGGTCAGAAGAGCACATCAGATCCCTTGGACCTGCAGTTATAAAAAGTTGTGAGCCTCCATGTCTACAGCTCCTCTTAAAGTTCTCCTTATTTCAAGAATATAAAAACAATATAAAACTTTGCTAAGTTTGCCTAAAACCATTTAAATGATAACACACTCCAAATATAAAGTTTTAATTTCTAAAAATATAGTTATTGTAAGATGGTCAAATCTGCTTCTCCGTTTTCACAACAAATTCAGACAGATGAAGACAAATCAAAGGAAAACCAAAACAAAACAGTAATACCCCCAAGCCTGTGAGTCTGGGGCTGTAGCTCACGGCCAGAGTGCTTCCTAGCAAGTGTGAGCCCTGAGCTGAACACTCTGCACAATAGTAACAACATTAAAACAACAACAAAAGAAAGCCAAACCTGTAGATTTGAAAACCAGTAAAAAGGTAACGATTCAGTATTAATTCTCAGAAAACATTAAAGTTTCTTTTTAATTTACCATCAATAATAAACTTTTTTTTACTCCTTTTCAAAAGCTATTTTTAACAAATGCTGTGTCTTTGGCGTGCGCTGTGGTGCCGTGGTATGGATACACTAGGCTTCTGTAGGAAGGCTTGGTCCTGGGACTGAATGAGAATTCTACAACTACAGCGGGAGCTAATTAAGTCCTCCCCCTCTCAGGCTGCCGTCCTGGGTATCAGTCACAGCAACACAAACTGCACAGTATGGTAAAACCTGTAAAGATGGTAGTAATATAAAATGCTGATGGTGGTGAGCCCAAAACTTTGAAATTTCAAGCTGGTGAATCAAATACAATTTGAAAATCCCAGGAAAGCCATTTGCATCTTTACTCTAGTGCGGCCTTGCTGTGGCTAGACAAACAGACAACACATTGTTTTCCTTGTATGTGCCAGTGTGCACGTGCCACAGTATATCACATGTGTGGAGATCACAGAGCAGCTTGAGAAGTCGGTTCTGTCCTTCCACCATGTAGGTTCTGAGAACCGAAGTCAGAACCAGGCTTTGTGCTAAGTGTCTTTACCCGCTGAGCCACCTTGCTGACTCTAACACACCTTCAATACTGAAGGTTACAATCAAACTTCCAAATATCAGGTCCTATAGTTTTACTCACATATTTAAAGAGCAAGGAGCCTCATCCTAAGCGCTCATGCCCTCTGGTATTCAGAGCAGAAAGCACCACTGCCACCCGCAGTCACTTTGTCCGAGGCTGAAGATGGTTGTGTGAGTGTGAACTTGGCGGTGTTACTTCCGTCCACACTTATATCTGAAATGTCACTTTTCAGGTGGACTACACTACGCTGTCCATACCCTGCCTTGATTGGCTGCCCGCTCCTTCTAACTGAGTAGCATATGGCTTCCTGACTCCTGACTCACTTTTAGCCACGCCAGTCGGCTCGCCACTAGAACAATGCACAAGTAGGATTGCCAGTGTTTGCGCAAGGCTGTAGAGGTTATCTGCTTTTCCCATTAAGTCCCTACTAGCACCACAAGAACACGCTTCAGCTACCTGACTGGTCCAACAGGTCAGACAGACACGGGCATAGCCCCGATCCGCTAACCTCCCGCTAACCCACAGGCTGGAGAAGTAAATGGTCAGGCTCTGTCTGTAGGTCAGGCTCTGTCTGTAATCCCTTCCTTCCCTATCATCATCTGATTCTCACTCTCCTGGAGACTGTCCACTCCAAGGGCTCGTCTCGATCTTGGAGCCACTTATGTTTCTCTCATGTTGCTTATATAGACGGCAGACATTAGTGCCCTTGTTTTCATTTTCTTTTTTTTTCTTTTTCAAGACAGGGTTTCTCTGTGTAGCCCTGGCTGTCCTGGAACTCACTCTGTAGACCAGGCTGACCTCGAACTCAGAAATCCGCCTGCCTCTGCCTCCCAAGTGCTGGGATTAAAGGCGTGTGCCACCACTGCCCGGCTGCCCTTGCTTTCTTGGAAAACCTTTCTTTTTTTTTTTTTTTTTTTTTTTTTTATTTATTTTTTGATATTTTATTTACATTTCCGATGATTCCCCTTTTCTTTGGGAAAACCTTTCCTATATATGTATGTACGTATGTATGAATTGACTGACTGCAGGTGTGTGTGTATGTGTTCATGTGTGTGAGCAGTGGCACTCGTTTCCCAAGTATGTGGAATCCAGAGGTCAGGCATCTTCCTCAGTCACTCTCAACCTTTTTTATCTTAATGGATTTTTTTATGTGTATGTATGAGTACATGTATGTTTATGCACCAAATGTGTTCGTGGTGCCCAAAGAGGCCAGAACAGGACATCAGATCCCTTGAACTTGTGGGGCAGCTGACATGGGTTCTTGCTGTTGAGCCGTTGTACCTGTGGAGGTCAGCCAATAACACTCTCTTCTTGCCTTAAAATTATAAACCCCACTGTCCTTTTAGATTTTTTTTTTTTTTAAATTATAGAGGGAGGTGTATGAAAGTAAGCTGCCCATGGAGGCTAGGAAAGGGTACTAGGTCTTGAACTTTGATCCTCTATAAGAACAGTACACACCCTGAACTCCTGAGCCATCTCTCCAGCCCTTAAGCCCTAGTGAAAGACTAGGCTAGAGTCAAAATTCCAGCAAAGGCAGATATATTAGACTTTTTGTAAATTGAGCTCAGCAAGGTCAGTCTTGCTACCTTACTTCACGATACAACTTTTCCAAAAAAGCAAGGAAGAAGTCCTGAACACCTTCTGCCAAGCTGGTAACAGTGAGCAGTCAGGCTGCGGGTTTTGTTATGGAAAGGTTAATGAGTATATGATTACAGCAAGGAACAGAGCAGGAGTACATGGTTATCAGAAAGCTATGACCTCCATAGTTATTCTAAATCCTGAATCTAAACTAAAAAGAAATAAAAGAAAAAAGATAAATTAATTATGTCAAATAGAATTCTAATCATCTAATTCATGCAACAAACATTTAATGACCACAGCACTTTAGCATGTGCTTTACTTTATCAGGGAGATAATCCCGCTCCTGCTCACGTCTCTCCAAATGCGCTACTGATGTATTTTCAGGTCATAATGAAGAGAATGCTGGCAGCACCCTCACAGCTTACCTGATCCACTCTAGCTCTCTTCAGCTTCTGCAGTGTTCTATCAGATGTTAGGACTTTTGAACTACTGTGAGCTTCAAAATATTCTTCTACCAAGTCACTCTGAAATGGACAAAGGAAAGTTAGGTCTAAGTAATTTCAGATATTTGTGCTACATAAAATCTATATATTAATATTAGTTAACATTGGGCTCAAGAAATTCTCCTGCCTCAGCTTCCCAGACAGCTGGAAAATACATGTGTGTGTGTCAACAAGCTTAACGAAAATACCTTACTGACAGTATTTTTAAAGAAATAGTATACTGGCCAAGGATCAAAGATAATTTAATTTTACTGGTAAATGTTAATAACTCTCATAAAACGTAACTTAAAGAATAGACTAATCAGCAGGGTGTGGTGGCACACAGCTTTAATCCCAGCACCTGGGAGCAGAGGCAGGAGGATCTCTGTGAGTTCAAGGCCAACCTGGTCTACAGAGTGAGTGCCAGGAGAGCCAGGGCTACATAGTATAGAGACCCTATGTATATTGCAGCATTGATCACGAATATGCACCCAGAAGTAAAAAGAAAGTTCAAGGACAGATACAAGTCTGTGTGGGAATTCATGCATAAAGCTAAGAAGTACAGAAAAGTAAAGAAAATGACTGCTGGTCCTGCCGCAGACTTGCCCTGTCAGGCAGCCTGCGTGAGGGACTGCACACAATTCTCCTTTAAGGCCCAAGGTTCTGTCAGCACTCACTGCTTTGTCTCTTTTCCTTTTCTTAGGCAGTGTCTCTTTGGAAACAGGAGCTGGAGGTAGTCTGTTCTGACCTTGACTCTTTTGAGAGAACCTGACCGAATTAGTGTCTTCTTCATCATCTTTTGCAACCTCTTCCTCTTCCTCTGAGCTGGAAGCAGAATATTCACTTTCACTGTCACAATGAGACCTTGATGCTGTAGCAGGATAAAAAGCAGTTGGAAAATGTGACAGGCTGAAAGAAGGGCTATTTGGGGGAAATCAAGAATGTGGGCTTTGAAGTAAGAGATTTTAATTACAATTTTGTCATTACTTCCTTATAATTTCACAGCTAACTATGTACATTCCCTAAGCATTAACATACCTGACTACTGGAAAACTATACTGGAATGAATTGTTTGCATGTACGGATGTTCCTGTGTGTATGTGTTGTGGATGCCCTGGTGCTGCTTATATTTTGATGCTAATTCCACTTCCCAGGAGGGGCTGTCTGGACCAAGGAATGAGTCACATACTCAGGTGACTTACTGTGAGCCTTCCCCTGAATAAATAAAGGGACCAATCACTGGGCGAGTAGGTAGGACTTCCGGGTTGGACAGAGGACGAGAGGAAGCAAGAGAGAGTTAGAGGCTTTTTTGAACAGGGATAGTGAAAGGGCAAAATGTAGCTGCTAGTGTCTCCTGGTTTCATGGTGAATCCACTAGGATTCACCACCAGAAGAATTAGATTTAATATGGCTTACAAGATTAGGATTCTAGTTGATGCACCCAGAGATTGAGTTACCATTGTTTCTGAACTAAGTTTGTGTGATGTTTTCCTTCACACAGCGGCTCGACTGGGTTCGAGAGGAAGGTACAGCGGCAAAGCATGGGTTTGCCAGATGTGCACTACAAAGGCCGTGGGGGTTTTGAAGCCTGGGGCTGGCATGGTATCGACCCGCCAGTAGGAACCTAGCAAACTGGGTGGACAGATTTTGGAGGTCTGAGTCAGAGAGTCTCCACAAGATAAGAACTGGCTGGTGAGACTGCTGGGGCTGAGAGAAGCTGGGTGTAGTGCGGGAACTTGCTGTTCTTTTTAATATTTCCTGTAACGTGTATGTGTGGGGGTGGCATATATTTGTGCAGTGCCCTTCTGTGCATGTGCAGATGCGGGTTCTAAGTTGATTTAGGTGTCTTGATCACTTCCCATGTTATATATTGGGGCAGGGTTTCTTGCTGAGCCTAGAACGTGCCCAGCTTGCTCAGAAGACCCTGACTTAGCCACCATGCAAACTGGTATAACAGATAGGTTACACACCCACCCATTTTTTATGGGGTCTGGGGATTAAAAATCTTATTTGAATGCATGTAAAGTAAGTACTTTATCTGGTGAGCAATCTCTCTGTCCTCTGAAATAAACCTAAAACAACTGATAAGAATATCAGTAATAAAAAATCAGTTATACTTAATACTCTCTGCCCTTTGCTAATAGAACTCTTTTTTTGGACAGTGTGGTAATGTATCCTAATATATAATAAAAAATTATGATAATCACCGTTTCCTTCTGCCAAATTCTTGCTTCATTCACACCCTTGAAACTACTTTGGCCACCAAGACTTGTGAATTACTAAAAGCTTCTAGATTTTCTTCCCATGGGAAAGGAAATCACCTGCTTATGCAACAGAGACTATTCTGATTATAGAGACTCAATCTTAAAGATGAAAAATGCTAGTGGCAATGTAAAACTTGAAAGAAGCAAGGCCCTGAATGACACTGCTGAGCTGCTGTGTCAGTCATGACACCTGTGGCTGTAGACACTGTATCCTGTGAGTCACCTGTCTGCATCACACATGGCTGCAGCCCACAGGGATTCACAAGGTATGTCTTCTACAAGCCAACATTGCTTCCACCACTCTCCCAGAACCAGGAGCCCATTTTATACTTTCCAAATAATGACAGCGCTGACTTTATATTCAACAAAATAAATATACGGTTATGTTTAACTCCCAAAATGTTGGTGAAATAACTTTAACCAAAACAGTATGTTTTTACTTTGAGTGACAGGAGGATTCCCTATTGTGCAGAGTTGGGAGGTTAACACATATGCATACTAAAGGAAAAAAAATGACAAGATGCTGCGTTGTAGCACAGATGCAGTCCCACAGTCTAGGAACACGAGCAGCCTTTCTCACGAAAAGCGGCGGGAAGGACAGTGGGAACTGCTATAGTCAACGGCTGCACTGACACTGACTAAGCTTAAGCACAAGCGATGTCTCTTACTCAGTCCTTGTGGAAGGACTCTGGAACTTTGGGCCAGAAGATCCATTCGGTGTTAAGAGCTCTGTGGGGTGTTGTGTAGGAGCTTGGAAGATAATGTTGAGAACAGTGCAGAAGATGGAGGCCTGGCTTGTGAAATTTCAGAGGGAAGATTAAAGACTCTTATCAGGGCCATTGCTAGTTTGATTTAAGATTCTGTAGTTTTAGTTATCTGGGGCTGAAGAAATCAGCTGTGATTAACAAGATACCAGAACTACTAAAGCAAAACCATTGCATTACTGGGACTATTGATGCTGGTTAGCTGGAGTTGAGAAATTGGCTGTAATTGGGAAGAGACCGGCATCATTGGGGTGAAATCTTCTGAGAAGTGTTTTCTGAGAGCACAGAGGCTGCATTCCAGAGATAGCCAAGGTTGTACCTTGTGCGGTGGCTGGACTTGCTAATGTGTAGGAGTCACCCAGGTGGTACTGGTTTTGAAGGCATGAAGGAGTCATGAAGAAGCAAGCCAGTAAGTTACATCCCTCCTTGGCCTCTGCATCAGCTCCTGCTTCCTGACCTGCTTGAGTTCCAGTCCTGACTTCCTTTAGTGATGAACAGCAGCATGGAAGTGTAAGCTCAATAAACCCTTTCCTCCCCAACTTGCATCTTGGTTATGATGTTTGTGCAGGAATAGAGACCCTAAGACAATCCTCAAAGCAGTTCTAAGGTGGTACCAACGTTACACTAGTACACAAATGAAGTTGAAGACAGAAGAACCAGTAAATGGCCATCACGGGACAGAAAAGTCAACAGTGCATATACAGAACCTACATGCTTTACCACCATTGACTCTGACCTAGTTGTTATTAAGCATGCCTGTAACCTCAACATTTGCAAAGTAGAGGTAGGATGATAAGGAGCTTAAGGCCAGTCAAGTCTATACAGTGAATTGGAAGCTAGCCTGGGCTATATAAGATCTTTTTTTTGAGACAGGGTTTCTCTGTGTAGCTCTGGCTGTCCTGGAACTCACTCTGTAGACCAGGCTGGCCTCGAACTCAGAAATCCGCTTGCCTCTGCCTCCCAAGTGCTGGGATTAAAGGCGTGCGCCACCACTGCCCGGCTATAAGATCTTGTCTCAAAAAAAAGCAAAGCAAACAAACAACAGAATGTCACATAAATACATACCTATTAATCTTCTTCTTAGATTATGAGGTCGTGTTGACAGAAATTCATTTTTGTTATTGTTCTGTTTAAAAATTTAAAAAGCATAGTTAAGTAATATGAATAACCAATAATGTAATAACCAATAATCAATCCCAGAAGTAAACAAAACAAACATGTTGTTGTCAGGCTGGACAAACTACCACTGGCAGGAAGCCACAGGGACTGCCAAGGCTGGTTCTGGAGGGTCTTAACACCTCCTCTCTCTGCCCAGAGGCACTTGGCCTGCCTTCTCTCTGTCTAAAATACTCCCCCAGCACCTTTAAACCCCTTTGCTCCATCCTTTCTGTCTGCTTTTGCTTCTGCCATCAAGTCATGGGGACCCTTGCTTTTGCATTCACTTTCCAGGTGCTGAGACATAAACAGGCAAATAAATAAATTCTCATATGGTCTCTTTTTTATGGTGGTCTGAATGGCCCCATAGGCTCATATATTTGAACACTTAGTCACCAGTGAGTGGAACTGACAGGATTAGGAGGTGTGGCTTTGTTTGAGGTTTCAAAAGCTCATGCGAAGCCCAGTCCCCCTCTCTTCTTGCAGATTAGGATGTAGTCTCAGCTACAGCTTCAGTCTCCCTCCTGCCTGTTGCCATGTTCCCTGCACGATAATGGACTAAGCTCTGAAACTGTCAGGAAGCCCCTAGTTAGATGCTTTCTTTTATAAGAGTTGTGCCTTGGCCACAGTGTCTCTTCACAGCAATAGAACAGTGACTAAGATACTTTTCAAGTTCTCTTAAGCAGTTTTATATTTTCTTTCTGTGTTCTGCTTTCTCTAGATTACAGAGACTTGAATTCAAGTTACATGTGGTAAATTACAAAGCACTCCTGATACAGACAGCCCTCTGTAAATTGGAGTTCACCCTGAGTGCTCCTACTGCTTGCTTATTATAGAGTTTGAGAAATGTAATTCGGACCATGTGGCTTGAATGAGTTGTTCCCCACAGTCCTGTGCATTTGAATACTTGACCCCAGCTGGTGGCACTGTTTAGGTAGAGTTAGGAGGCATGGCCTTGCAGGAGGACGAATGCCACTCTGGTAAGGTCTGAGAGTTTAAAGACTTGGGTTATTTCCACTCCACTCTCTGCTTTGTGCTTGTGGTTCAAGATGTGAGTCCTCTGCTTCTGCTCCAGCAGCCATGCCTGCCACCAGCTGCTTTTGCTCCAGCATCATGGACTCTAACCCTTAGGAACTGCAAGCCCAAATAAACTCTTCTGTAATTGCCTTGGTCATGCTGTTTTGTCACAGCAACAGGAAAGGAAATAATATCCTGGCATATTACAAAGTTGAAGAGAAGGGTCAAAGAAATGTTTAAGAAAAACAAAGGTTTAACCCACAAGTGAGTCAAACCCTTGCTATCTAATATAATCATTAGAAACTGACTTATAGTGGTGCACTCAATAGGCTAAGGTAGGCAGATGTCTATAAATTCAAGGCCAATTATGTTTATAAATGGAGCTCCAGGACAGCCAAGGCTACATAGTGAGACTCTACCAAATCAAACCAAGCGCCCCCCTCCAAAATAACATACAAAAAGAAAGGGCTGGGTAGTGGTGGCAAACAGATCGCTGAGTTCGAGGCTAGCCTGGCCCTGCAGAGTGAGTTCCAGTACAGCCAGGGCTGCACACAGAAACCCTGTCTCAAAAAAAAAAAGTGGGAAAACCCAAAAGACTTCGAACAATCCATTTTTTTGTCCAAAAGATTTTTGACCATTATTTTTTAGTCCTATAAATGGGTAACTGTCCATCATGTTTGACCCACAGACCTTGCAAAGAACAGTCTGATGTTTTTCTAGACTTGAGCTTGGCCTAAGTTTAAACTAGAAGATAAAAGTGACCTAACCTCCTTATCTAACTCAAAGAAAGAACAAGGCTCTTTTCCTCTTTGCCTGACTTTCCTCTTTGCCAGGAGCTGCCAAGACTTTCAAGTTGCCTGTCTTTTACTTTCCTTAAAAAATTATTACATTTATTTAGTGTGAGTGTGTGTGTGTGTGTGTGTGTGTAAACACATTTGCACATATGGGGATTAGAGAACACTTTGCAAGATCAATTCTCTTGTACCATGTTGGTCCCAGGGATTGAACTCAGCTCATCAGACTTGGCAGCAAGTGCCTTTATACACTGAACCATCTCACTGGCCCCTGCTGCTTTTTCTTAAAAAAAAAAAAAAAATTGTTTTTGTTTTTTTTTAAAAATGTGTATGGGTGTTTTGTTTGGGTGAATGTCTGTGTATGATGTATATGACTGCTGGTCTGTAAATGAAGGTGCAGATGGTTGAGCTGCTGTGTGGGTGCTGAGAATTGAACCTAGATCCTCTGGAAGAGCACCCAGGGCTCTTGAATACTGATCATATCGAACTCTTTTGTTGTTTTTCTTATAAACTCTAATAAAACCACCTTTAAGCTTCCCTCTGAATACATTCATAAATACTTTCATTTATTTAAATTTTGTTTAGATTTACTTTATGTGTATTACATATTTTGGTTACATGTATACCATGTATGTGCCTGGTGACACACACAGGTTAAAAAAAGGTGTCAGATGGCCTGGAACGAATGGTGGGCTATCATGTGGGTACAGAAAACCAAAATTGGGTACTTTGAAAAAGCATTAAATGCTCTTAACTGCTGAGCCAACTTTCCAGCCCCTTAAATTCTCTCATTAACAAGACTAGAACTAAAAGGGAAGATTCCAATTTCCCTAATAATGTATGAATGGCACCCAACACAGGACACTCAGTTTCTGGTAATACCAGGCACTCATTCTCCTCGGCTTCATCTTTTTACACCATTCATTTGTATGCGTGCCTGAGTGTATGCAATGCACCACATGTGCAGGGGTCTGAATAAGTCAGAAGAAGGCATCCAGCAGATACCCTGGAACTGGAGTTACAAAATAATTGTGATCTGTCTCATGGGTGCTGGGAATCAAATTTGCATCTTCAGTAAGGGCAGTTAAGTGATTTTAACTTGTTTCATTAAGTGCAGGTACATTCTACTAAAGTTATTTTAAGACTGAGAACTGAGAGCTAGGTGTGATGGTGTACACCTTTAATCCTAGCACTCAGGAGGCAGAGGCAGGTTTACTGAGATAAACAAACCATTCTTTCATGAAGACAAAAGATTCCTATAAGACAAACAGCTTGTTAACCCCTGCCTACCTTCACCCCCTTATGAGAAACCTAATAAAAATATGACCAGAGCAATTATATCCTGGGGGTGGGGTGGGGGGCACAGGGAAGAATTGCTTACTAAGCACAAATATAGGACACAGCCATAGGAATACAAATGAGACAAGAGTCTATATTCTTTTCTGTTACAGGTGAGGGTTATTTGTGTTTTAGTCCTGAACAAAATACCAGCTAATAGTCTAAATTCAATCATGACAATAAAGTGCATTTTATTTTCCAAGTTTGCTGGTAATAAATATTTACACTTTTAAAGCTTTCTTCTTAAGAAGGCAAAGCATGCTAAAGTCCATTGAATATGGAAAAACTCATGTTGCAAGATCACCTGGTAGTATAAGACAGCCATCCTCAGAGACGCTCACATGATCTACCTCAGGGTGGTATTTAAGTATGGTCCTCAGAACACTGTCTATTGTACCCAGTAAGAGGCAGTGCTCTCTAATGTCTGCAGCTTGTAATCTGACACTAGCGACCACCTTCTCCTCCACATGGACCTCCATTACCTCTTCCACCACAGCCCCGGAAAGCCCCTCTACCACTCCTTTCCCATGCTCCCCGGCCACAGAACTCAAGTCACAAATCAGGCCTGGCATAAGGTGCCTTTACCTAATGAGCCATTTTGTTGAGGTCTTATCTTTTACTTTCTATTGCAATGTGTGGAGAGCTTTTGGTGCTGCTTCTAAGAAACTGGTAAGAATATCTGACATTGGGCTAGGACAAGAAAGTAAGTTCAAGAAAAATACAGCGGAGGAATGTGTTCCTTGTATCCTGATCACCTGGATAGGTCCCTAGAAACAGTGACCATGGGACTTTTGTTTATGCCTTGTTTGTTCCTTGACTTTGTCTTTGATCTAAGAACTGACCCTATTCTTTGCATGTACCTAGAATGATATAAAAGCAGACTGGTAGAAAGTAAGCCCACTTCAGCTCTTACTGGAGTCATACTATAATGTTGTCCAATTGTCTTCTTTTCTTTAATCCTCACTCTCCCCCTTGAGACCTTGTTGATTGACTGAGTTGGCTTGGTCAGGTGGTGCCCCAATGTTGTGGCTTGAGTATGAAGGGTTCAGTGAAGGACACCTCAGGAAAAGGAAGTGAGCAAAGGAAAATATAGAAAATTTGGGCCAGCGGTAAGTCCTGTAAAAGTGGGACAGGGTAATGATAGAAGGCTTTTTGTACATATGCTTAGAGATATACTCAAGTCAAGAGGAGGTCAGGAGACATCCTGCTTCTTCTCTGGTTCCCACTGGGGAAATGCCTAGTTCTGGTTCTGGGTCCCTTTGGTGGGACACCTGGTTCTCTTCCCTCTGTCTAATGTCTGTCCTTGGCATGCCAGTCTGTCCATGTCTGTCAGTTTATGTCTGTGGTTTTGTTTTGTTGCTTGACTATTGCTCTGTGTTTCATATTCAAAAGAAAAGCTGGTTAAAACTTTATCTGCTGGAACATTTGGGTTCAGCAGGTGGCAAGGTGCACCCTCCTTGAAATTACAGCTAGAAAAAGTAAGAAAATTTTGTCTGTCTAGTCTAAATATATAAATGTGTAGACACTCCATCTTTGTTTCTGACTGGTCCTAAATGTATAAACATGTTCTGCATGTCTTGGTTATACATTATTGGCTTATACGTTATTGGATATAGTTAAAAATTTGTAACATTAGTAACAGAAAGTTGGCTTAAAACTGGTAACTCAGGGTTGGAGTCATTCTGGGCAGCAACACACGGCATGGGCCAACCCAGGAAACAGGTCTCTAAAGATACCTCTAAATTGGGAAAATATCTTATATAATTTCTGTCCTAGAAACCAGACTTATAAAAGATAGGATTTAAAACAATGTTTCTTTAATGAGGTAAAAAGCTGCACCATCATGCATCCATATACAAGAACAGGCAGCCAAACTTTGTAACATGAAAATAGTATACTTGGTATGATTTTATAGAGACTGGATTGTTTACACTGTTAAAAATTGGTTTTGCCTTCCAAAATTATGGTTATGCTCTGATATTGCAAAAGAAACTTTAGAAAATTATAGTTAAATATATATAAAGCTAATGGAACATTGGCAGTTTATAATTCAATCACAAGCTCAAGATTTTAATTCCCCTTTGGTTGTCTTCTGAATATAAACTTAAGGATGCTTCTCACTGTGCTTAAACCAGCTCTGTTACAGGGAATTATGGAATGAGCTGTGGAGCTCTAAAACATCAGTTACATAAACTCTAAAAAATCAGTTATATAAACAAACAAACAAACAAACAAACAAACGGGGCAGTTGTATGCTCCTTCACCACAAAATTTTATTTTGATTTTTTTGACCTCGGATGCTAAGGGACTCTCTGCTGCTGAGTGTCTATGGTACCCTACAACTCGGCATACTTATGCCTCGATGAAATGGAAGGATAAACTTATTGGCATATGGCATGGTCCTGACCAGCTATTAACATGGGGAAGAGGGCATGTTTGTGTCTTTTTCCCAGGATGCTGAAGGAGCGTAGTAGCTGCCAGAGTGATTGGTGAGACATTGCTGATGCTGGGACAAAAAATGATGCTGACCATGACCCTGCTGAGTGCCCCAACGATTGTGACAGGGAAGCTGTCCTGGGCATATGTTCCTGATCCACGTTTGCTTGCCTATATCCCAGACTGGACAAGCCGCCTTGCCTCAAGCTTTTAGACTTTGTAGGACAGAGAACTTGGAGACTGTGGAAACTGCCTTTGAAAAATTAATCAAACAGAGAAGTTGTTATATTGACCCTTCTCTTTCCTTTAATGTGACCAGTTATTCTGACTCAATCATGGACTGGTCTGGAAATCAATGCAATACTGAACAAAAGGAAATGACAGTGGGCATTTGGAAGGCTGGTTCTGAACATTTTCAGAAACATATTTGAAAACTGACGGCTGCCTTGTATGACGTTATGTTTGCTGTGGATAAAAATGGAACAGGTTTTGGGGTTAAGGTAAATGTAACATCCTGTGTTACCCCACCTAATCTTTTACTAATTGGGAATATTACCTTTGTTACTGGCTCTGATAATGAGTTCAGTGTTTCTTGTTTTAATTGTTTTTGTCCAGCTGTGTTTCTGCACTGTATGATGGTCAGTCTGTAATGGTAGTACACCAACCAGCTTCTATTATGGTTCCTGTAAAATTATCTGAACCCTGGGATTCTGAAAAGGGCTTGCAAATATTGGAAGAAGGGAGTCAGGCTTTAAGTAGAGGCAAAAGGGTAGTGAGTTCGATTACTGCCAATATAGCAGCTTTGATTACATTAATAGCTAGCGTCACTGCTTCTGTGATTGCTTTGACAAAAGAAGACAGCCACTTTTGTTAATCATTTAGCAAAAAAAAAACGTTATTAATACTCTGAGTATTCAAGAAGATGTAGACAGGCATTTGGAACAACACATTGATGTTCTTTACACTACTATTCAAATTATTGGAGAGGAGGTTCAGAGTTTAAGAGTAAGAAGTCATCTCGAGTGTTGTGCTAAATACCAATGGATTTGTGTCACTTTTAAAATTTATAATGACAGTCACTATAATTGGGAGAAAATTCAAAGACACTTGTAGGGTATTTGGCATACTTCTAACACCTCTCTGGATATCTTAACTTTTCACACTGAGATTATGAATTTGAAGGATGCTGCTCCACTGAATTTTGATGCTGCAGATATTGCTGACAAGATTATTCATGGGTTAAGGTCAGTGCTTCCATCTTGGTCAAGCTCTAAGAATGGCATATATAGTTTGATCATGTTGGCCCTTCTTGTTCAGGCAATATTTAATTTCTGCCCATTTTGATAAAACTTGCCTTTAACATCAACACGTTAGCAGCCAAAGTACATGGCTTGAAACTTAAAATGGATGCCCAGACAGAGCCACTAGTTTAACTGGCAGTCAATGACAGGTAAGACTCTGCACAGAGCCTTACCAACCTACGACAGAAGTGCATTGCCTTGGATAACGCATTCTCGATGACAGGTAAGGAAGGCATTCTTGTCAGAACAACCCAAAACAGATGAGGTTTTGTTTATGAAATAAAAAAGGGGAGATGTAGAGAGCTCTTAGGGCCGTTTCTAGGAATTTGCCAAGAATATTTGACACTGGGCTAGGACAAGGACATTAGCTCAAGAAAAATACAGCTGAGGAATGTGTTCCTTGTATCTTGTTCATCTGGATAGGTCCCTAGAAACAGTGACCATGGGACTTTTGTTTATGCCTTGTCTGTTCCTTGACTACTTTGTTTATGCTTTAGAACTGACCCTATTCTTTGCATGTACCTAGAATGATGTAAAATCAGACTGGAAAAAATTAAACCTGCTTCAGCACTTGCTGCAATCATAATATAAATGTTGTCTAATTGTCTTTTTTAAATTCTCACTCTCTCCCTCGAGACTCTGTTGACTGACTGAGTGAGCTTGGTCAGTAATACTAAATACAGACTCCCAAGACCTGGAGTCTGCACACAACCCCTGTGATCCTGCCCCAAGTTATTTCTGATTGGTAAATAAACATGCCAACAGCCAATAGCTGGGCAGAAGAAACATAGGTGGGGTTGAAGTTCCCAAGCTTGGGGTCAAAGGAGAATTGGAAGAAATGTGCAGGAAGGAGAAGGAGAGGCAATCATGTGATAAGGGTCAAGATACCATGGTCCTAGGGCTGCCCAATTGGAGTTAAAAGATGGAACATAGTGAATAGTAAGTAATAACTCGGGGTTATCAATAGGAAAGCAGGTTTTAACAGTGTGGAGGCTAGGCAGCTGCTTAAAGTATATTGTAAATATAAATAAAGGCTGTGGGCGTGTTTTTCATCCAGGAACTCAATAACCAAAAGCAGGATAGAAGGCCTGGGCCAGGACTTAATTTTACTACACTATCACGCTGCCCCAGTTTTTTCTTTTATAACAATCTAACACAAAACACTGAGGAAACATTGGTAAAGTCAATGGCTGACATGTCTAATCATTTGTCTAAGTGGGGCTTCCAGGCCACAACCTTGGTATTGGACATCTCTATTCACTCCTTACAGAATGAGTCCCTTTACCTAAGCCCAGGTATGTCTAATTCTTTAGTCATTACAAGCCAGATATATGCACAACTGACATTTCAAATGTCAGATTCTTCTACCACTACTGAGGCTGAGCCACACCTAAGCATCAGCTGACAAGACATAGTGAAAAATCTAAATCACTAAAACAGAAAGGAGACAAAAACTGTGGATTACTTTTGGCTATCCTGGAATGAACCTACCTAAGCCAATACAGACTTAAAATATAAATTAAAAATATAAAATAGGTTTAAAAGACCAAATACTCTAAGAAGAGAACATTATAAATACAAAACTGAACTCATCAAATTCCTAGGCCAGGTCTACTAAGTTAAAAATACCCAGGATAGTTGTGAAAGAGCAGAAAGAACAGACAACAGTTATGTAAGAGGAAACCTGGGTTCATTTTCTAGTTTTATTCGAAGTGAGGCATTCTGTAAGTTATTTGACCTTTCTGAACCTCAGATTACAGGTATATAACTGGCAAGTGTGCATAAACTGTAACATTGAAACGAAAATAGAAAGCTATCATTTATCACGACTTGCTTGTTTTGTCAATTACTTACCTCCAGTGGAGCTTTCTCTGAAGTAGAATGCCCTAAATGGAACAAAGGTCATATTTACTACAAATATTTCATCTTAGATCATGACATAGTTTTGTTGACAGCAAAGCTGCACTTTTACACACAGGCCACCATATTGTACTGAGTTCCTATTAACTACCGGCTAAATGATCCCTAAGAATTGTATGTATGGCTACTCCTACCAGTGACAGCATTCTGCAATGTTCACGCATTTCTGTAGCATTCTAACAGGGAAACAAAAACCCGAGCCTTTTTCATTTGGACCAGGAAGTACACTGCTTCTGCTTCTCTTATTTGGAATGGGTAATTAAAAAATAGATGTTTCACAATTTGCAACAAGCCATTCAACTTCCAAACCTTGCATGGGAAATTGGCTAACTCAGACAAATGATTACAGGACTTGATGGTTTCAGGTGTCCTCGTCAGTTCTCACAACATAGGATTGCACAGATGACTCTCTGCCCTTTATTGACTGATATTTATAGATATATTAAAGTAGATGGGATTTTAAAATTGCATTCTCTTAAATAAATTTTCCGAGTAGAAAAGAAGAAAATATATGAAAATTCATTTAGATAAAAAAAAGAAAAGAAAAGAAAAGAAAAGAAAAGAAAAGAAAAGAAAAGAAAAGAAAAGCAGCACACGCAGATCACCTGATGGTGTTTTACCTTTGCTTTTTCGAGCAATATTTTTTGTGATTTCAGGATCATTTGAGTCAAGTGGATCGTTTTTCCCTGACGTTTTGGCTAGTTCTAAAGCTGTAATCAGAAAAAAAAAAAGCACCTTTGTTGGTTAATAGACAGAGGGAAGCAGCTTTCGCTCATATGAACTCCTTAAAACAAAAACCTGTATTACTTTTATCAGAAAGATATAGAAATCTACCCATATTAAGAATACGGCTTTTAAAAAAGCCTTTAAGATGTCATCCCAGAACGTTTTTATCTTTAAAAACATTACATTCACTCATTTGTATTTGGATGTGTGTGTGTGGGTGGGTGGGGTGTATGTATGCCACAGTGTGTATATGAAGTCAGAGAAGTTAGCTTTCTCTTTCTAAAATGAGGGTCTTGGAGATCAAATTCAGTTTGTCGCGTTTTGTGGCAAATGCCTTTACCTGCTGAGCCGCCTAATTCCTTTCTAGCATCTAAATTCCCAACTATACACAAACTTCTCAGGCAGCAAGACAGAAAGACTTACTCGAATCTCTACTGACAGCTTACACACCTTCTACTTCTTTTCTCTTTTGACATGTTTATCGTTTTCTTTCTTATTTCGTTTCGAGACAGGGTTTCTCTCTGTAGCCCTGGCTGTCTTGGAATTCACTCTGCAGACCAGGCTGGCCTCGAACTCAGAGATCTGCCTGCGTCTGCCTCGAGTGCTGGGATCGTAGGCTTGCGCTGTGCCCAGCCCTCCTTCCTTTCCCTGTCATACACATTACAGCCACAGCCTCCTTAGGTGATACAAGGGAAACACTGGGATCTAAACACCAAGTAAAAACTGTATGTAGTTAAAGTTATGTTTTAAAATTCTTAAACTTTCTATGAAGAGTGGTGTTCCTGTGTATAAAACTGTACATAGGAATGATGCATAAAATATAATATGGTGTTGAACAGATGGCCGCTTCTTTGGGTAAGCACCAGATGAAATGTTTGGCTTTGGGTGGTATTTTAACTAAAACGTCTCATCTGTTTCAGTGATTCTTACACTCTCTCCTGTGACAAGCACGTGGGGCCTACATGAGGGGCGGACTTACACCCTGAGTGTATGACTCATACAGGGTACATAGTAATCAAGTATCTTGCTTCTTTTATTCTTTTTATGATTTGTCTTCATCATTTCTAATTATGTAATTATGTAATTATATATGTGTTGAGCACAGACGCCCGCAGTTGGAGTTACGGTGTTTGTGAGCTGCCTGACCAGGGTGTAGGTGCCAACCCTGGTCCTCTGCAAAGGCAGTACATACTTTCAGCTGCTGAACCACTTCACCAGCCTACTTCTTTTATTCTTTAAATGGAGAAAGCGGAGCTGTATTTAAATTTCAGCCATCTTACTGGCCTATACGCGCTTACTATCTCTGTCACCATATGTATCTTCTGATCTTGAAATTTAGCTGTGACACTCACAAGCCCCACAACACTTCTCTCTCTTAATGTCTCGATCTTTATGCCATTGTGTGGTTTGTGGTTGTTGTTGTTATAGTTTATTTGCTTTTTATAGTCTTGCTTTTTGAGACTTCCTTTGCTCTTGGTCAGAGAGGCTTCTTTTTGTAGGGGACAGTGGTTCTTACAAGGATTTGTAAGGGGCCTAAGTACTAGGAATAAGTGCATACTCAATGCTCAGCCATCAAAGTATCTCCACCTCCAAGGCTCAGGCACCATCTCTGAAAGAAAGCAAGAGCTGGAGGGAAGGGCGGAGAGCGCCGCCATGCTGTCTTCACCCGTAACAAGATGCTGCAGGAGCAGCAACAGCAGCTGTGATTACTTGCATATAACCAGCACAAAACTGAACCCATCAATATTTGTCATGTAGGAGTCAGGGGCTCACAGGGTCCTGATGCTTCCTGAGGGCTTATAGGCAGTTAAGAGTTGTTAGTGTGAAGAGCTCACAAGGCCCTATCTGTCCCCAAGAATCTACAGGTAGCCGCTGGTAAGCTGCTCAGTCTTCTAAATAACCCCTCACCCATGTAAATAACCTTAATTCTACTCATTAGTGGGATGGAGGGAGAGAGAGTGATTGATTAGAGGGGAACTAATTGGGAAAAGGGGGGAAACATCAGGAATGAGAAGGGACAAGAAAGGGCAATGTGGTGAAATATGACACACATGTACGAAACGGCATCACGAAGCCCATTATCATGTATAATCACGCATTCTAATAGAAAAACTTAAAGACAATGTTTTCCTTGAAATCATTCCTCTGCTTGACCCCACTGACACTGTCTTCTTGGATGCCTGCAGCTTTGTGATTACCCCACCGGTTCTTCACGGCCCTCATCCTTTGCAGTGTGCCTGTGGCTCAGTCTGTGGTCCTCTCTAGAAAACCTAACATTTGGATTAAAAGGCGGATTCACTGGATGGAGGGCGGGGAAAGGGAAACTGTCTATCAACATGATGTCACACAAGCTCATGAGACCAGCTGAGGTCCTCTTGGTTTCATATGGACATAAAAAATGGATGTTTTAAGGTAGGCTCCCACTGTTCTGCTCAGGTTAGCCTTCAAGCCTACTGTCTTCCTGCCTCAGCCTCTGGAGTAGCTGGAATTACGGGTACACGCCACCACTTCCAGCTTTCTATCTGATATCAAGTGCAAAGGAAACAGTGAGAAAGGAAGTAAAGTAATGTCTACTGATTTTCAGTGCTGGCATCACCACCCTCCACGATGCGGCCCCAGAGAATGGCTACTTTGAGCAACCACTGTATCTTATACGGCACATGATGGAGGCTGGGTAGAAACGGAACGATGTAAGTTCTGAAATCTAAGTCTGGCTCTGCAATGTGTCTGTAATTTTAATACACACCATAGGCTCCTCTAGATAGACAGGCAGACAGACATATATTACACAGTGCACTGACCCTGGCATATAGTACTTGGTCAATAATAACTTCTACTGTTACTATATATATGACTTTCCTTTTAAGTGACAGCAGCTTAGGATGTCTTTGAACTTGTGATACTCCTGTCTCTACGTCTAGAATGTTGGAATTCATTCTTTAAGGAAATGTCTCATTCTCTAAATTCTAAGAACCATTGATTTCATCATTCTTTTAGGAGTACAGTAAGATGATAATCAGGAGACTGTGGTGTTCGTCTAAGATGACTCTAGAAGACAGACAGTAACATACCCAATTTAGTCATCTCTTCAGGGTGTTTTCTATGTTGAAAAGAATAAACTTTACTCCTACCATCTACAGCAGAGCCGTTTCCCAAGGATTCTGAAAAAGAAAATGAAACATGCACTGAGGAAAAAGGTTAAGAAAAAAAAAAAAGCTTTAAATAGCTAAAATCTAAAAGTTATACCCCTTACTACCTTTTATAACAGCTTACCATCAGATATTTATATACAAAATATCTCACATATACAAGGAAAACTGACTGATCGTGTTTATTTATAAGAAACATGCTATTTATAGATTTTTCTCTAGACTGGAGAGATTAATATGAGAATTAAATCACATAGGTAAAAGGACCAACAGTGGACGTAAAGTCTCTTTACTAGTTCTGTCACCCTACCAAAATAGAACCTGACTTGGAGAAATGGGTCAAAGGTTAAAAATGCATCCTCCTCTTCTGGAGAATCTGAGTTGGACTCCCAACACCTGCATCCGGTAGCCCACAGCAGATCCAAGGCTCTGTAGGCCGGAGCACACCGGCACATCCATAAAGGTGCTCTTTTTTCCTGGACATGGAGCTGGTATGAGCTCCTGGATAAAAGTTCCCTTGGTTGTGCCATATAGAAAGTCAAGAAGCAACCGGGCAGTGGTGGCGCACGCCTTTAATCCTAGCACTCGGGAGGCAGAGGCAGGCAGATTTCTGAGTTCGAGGCCAGCCTGGTCTACAGAGTGAGTTCCAGGACAGCCAGGGCTACACAGAGAAACCCTGTCTCGAAAAAACCAAAAAAAGAAAGAAAGAAAGAAAGAAAGAGAGAGAGAGAGAGAGAGAGAGAGAGAGAGAGAGAGAGAAAGAAAGAAAGAAAGAAAGAAAGTCAAGAAGCTTCAGAGCCAACACCAGGGGACACACTTTTTTTTATAACCTGCTTTTGTAAGAACTATCTTAATTCATTCTAATGGTAAGCATAGCACTGTTCAATCCAGTAAAAGCCACTTCAATGCTGTGTCTTTTAAGGTAGCATGCCTCAGGTGACTTAACTCCTATTAGACCTTGTCAGTTCCCAACATCACCAAACCGGGCACCACACTTCTAATGCATAAACCCTTGGGGACACCACAGCAAATATTCTTGGTGGGCAGACTTTTTCTTTTCTTACTCTTCCTAAAAATTCTGTTAGAGGCTGATGTGGTGGTATATGCCTGCTAGCACTTAAGAGGAGGAGACAACATGATCAGTAGTTCAAAACCAGCCTAGGCTACATGATACCAAGTCTCAAAATGGCAATGCAGGAAAAGAGAAGATCCTTTGTTAAATGCCCCTCTGTGTTTTAAAACTTAGGCCAGCAGGATGGTTCAGTGGGCAAAGGCACCTGCCACCACAAAGTCTGACAACCTGACTTTGATCATTGGAACCAACATGCTGAAGGGGGAGAATCAACTCCCCCAAGATGCTCGCTGACCTCCACATTTGAACACACAAAACAAACAAATTAAATATAACTTTTAAACTGTTGGGTTTGTTTGTTTGTTTTCTAAGCCAAAGAAATCCAACCCCAAAACAGTAGTGTGTTTTCTGTTATGACAAAAGAGAGCTGGGGAAAAAGTTCCACAGTTAAGAATGCTTCCTAGGGTCCTGGAGAGATGTCTCAGAGTTAAGAGCACTGATGCCTCTTCCAGAGGTTCTGAGTTCAGTTTCCAGTCACCACAGGGTGGCTCACAACCATCTGTAATGAGATCTGGTGCAGGCATACATGCAAGCAAAACATTGTATACATAATAAATCAATAAATTAAAAAAAAAAAGGTTTCAATATAATCATGAGGATCGGAATTCAAATCCCAGCAACCATGTAAGAAGCAAGGTGTCAGCCAGGATGTAGTGGCACATTCCTTTAATCCCAGGTACTTCGGAGACAGAGGAGGAGGACCTCTGTGAGTTCCAGGTCAGTCTGGTTCACAAAGTAAGTTCCAGACTAGCCAGAGCTACACAGAGAAACCCTTAGAAACACCAAAAATAAATAAAGATAGATAACAAAAGAAAGGTAATTTAAAAAAATTCTCGAATCAGGTTAAAAAAAAAAAGACTAAGATAAATGCAGAAAATGCTACTTTCGACGTATTACCTGGAATACCACTCCTACCTCTAAACATGTGTTGGCAAATAACAGGAAGAAAAAAATCTGTGCCGGGCATGGTTGTGAGCCTTTTAATCCCAGAATTGGGGAGCCAGAAGCAGTTGAGTCTTTTTAAGTTTCAGGTCAGTGGGGTGGAGGGGAAAGAATAAAATATAGGAGGGCTGTGTTCTGGATCAACGCAAAAGCATCTGCCCAGCTTGTGATCTATCCCCAGCACTGCAAAAAAGTTTATTTCAAAATATTTTTAAAAATGTTGATTCTATCGGTTATATTAGTCCTCTTTTAACTATGAAGTTTTCTAAAGAAATAATGAATGTATCTAAAGATTTAGCATGAAAATATAGCAAAAGACTGGAATACCCACTTGTTCTAACAATAGGGAACAGGTTAATTGTAGCTGTTTGTATTTTAATAATTGTGTCCCCCAAAACTGTTTGCATGAGAGGGTCTGTATGAAGCTTTTGAGAACTTGCCCCCAATTAATCCTGACTGGTAAATAAAGATGCCACAGTTACTCAAAAGGTGCTTACAGGAGCTGGGCCCGGTAAATGACTTTAATCCCAGTACTCAGGAAACAGAGGCAGGAGAATCTCAGTGAGTTTGAGGCTGACTTTAAAAAAAAAACAAAAACAAAAAACCCAAACCAACAGCAATAAAAAACCACTCCCACCACTGTGAGCATGCCTAGGTGAGAGCAACACTGCTTGGATCAACTTTCCTACTTCTACAGAGAACCAAGGAAACAATAAGATGACCTAATTTGTGAAGTGATTTTTCAAATGTCACTGTCCTCTCTTCCCTATCTCCATGAAGGGAAGAGCTCTCCTCTGCACAGGCTACCAACCCCCATGATGGCCTGCCTCAGAGCACCAGACCAAGCAACCACAGACTAAATCCTGCTCAATAGTATGGCCCCAAGAAACCAGGGGTTGAATCCTCTGAACTTGAACCCAAATCTTTTCACCTCTAAAAGCAATAATATGCCTGTCTGTGGCATGATAGAACATGTCTATAATCACAACTGCTCAGCAGGCTGGGCTGGAGAGGGTCACAGACTAAGGACTGGTTATTTCTCTTTTTTTATTTAAAAAAAAAAAAAAATTGCTGGGGGCTGGAGAGTTGGCTCAGTAGTTAAGAGTACGTCCTGCTCCTGTAGAAGAGTCACTTTGGGGGACTCACAACCACCCAGAACCCCAGCTGGTGTCCTCTTTTGGACCCCAGTGGCACCTGTACACTTGCACACACATAAATAAAAAAATCAGACCTTAAAAAATGCACCAAAACAAACAACTTGAAAGAAATGCCTTTAGGTTCGACACACAACTGGACTATATGACTTTCTAGTCTACCGAGTTATTTTTGTGCATTCTGAAAGTAGTTCATGCTATTAGCCAAAAGCGGGGTATGTGTCACTCCGACTGGATACCTTGAATATTTCTTCCCAAGACTTCCACATAGTTCTGATCCTCTAAGACTTCCAGGTCACTTTTCTCCAACTCACATTCTGCCTTCTTTATTACTTTCTGGGGATTAACCAAAAGCTGAACTTTCTCCTTCTTTAATTTAGTTCCTGTAAAAATATACAAACCATTAGGACACAAGAGGTGTGAATTCTTTCTAAGTATTACATTAGAGTTATCCAGAGGGCTGCTCTGTGGGTAAGATGTGACCACACCAGACTAATGGAAGCACAGTGGAAGGAGAACCATCTCCAGAGAGTTGTCCTCTGACTGCCATGTGCATGTTATACATATGTCAGCAGACAACTACACTAAACACATGGTCAGTATATAAAGGTGGGGGGTAAGTCAATGCTTTTCTTTCATTAAAAGTACTAAGTCATAGGCTAGAGAGATGGCTCAGCAGTTAAGAGTGCTTGTTGCGCTAGTAGAGGACCTGGCTCCAGTTCCTAGCACCCACATAATGGCTCACAAGTGCCTATAATTCTAGCCCTAGGTGTTCCAGTGTGTTGTTCTGGCCTCCGTGGTCATCAGGCACACAAGGCGGGCAAAAAACCCATAAATATTAAGAAAAAGGGATGTATGCAACTAAGTTAAATACACACATACGCCCCTTGAGTTTAGAGTTAAGGGTAGTTATTTTCCACCACTACTAAGCATTTCATATTAATTAAGGTTTTTATACTGACTTACAGTTAAATTTCAAAAGAAGCAAACTAAAAATCAGAGCAGTCCTACTAGAGCAAATACTGTGTATTATAATGTTTTTAAGGACACCGTGATCCATAGGTACCTCTTCAACTGTACCATCATGCATACCTCCTTCTCTATCCAGAATGTGGCTGAGGACATCATCATCCCCCACAAACTGGACGCTTGGCACCCGAGGAGCGTCCTTTGACTGCAGTGTGCTCATTGTGGCCAACCTAAACAAAACCAGTGAGTCAGAGAGGCGAAGGCTCACACCGATGGGCACGTCAGTTAAACTTCTGTGTGAAATGAACACACATATTTACTCAACATTTTTACGTAGGACTACACTATGCATCACTCCATTTGTGTGTCTCTCACTGATGGCTTGAGGCTGGGACATGTAAGCCACGTCCTCTCCTCCCCAGCTTGCCTTTGGTCACAGTCTTTACCACAACAAGAGGAAACCAAACTAGACATCCTCAGAAATCCCATTTAACTTTCCTTCTGGAAAAACAGAACAAAAACAAACAAACAAACCAACCCCAAAAACAAACATCAAAAAACTAATGGTTATCTCTCACAACTTACTTATTACACAGATAAATATTGCTAAATTTTTGTTTAATAACCAGCATAATTAAATGGTTTTTTCTTTTACCTTGTAAGGTGCTATGCATTCTGCAGCTTGAACATCCAGTCACCTGTAACTACAAGTCAGTCAAGATCAGCTAGTAAACATGTGAAGGAAAGCACCCCCTCCCAAAGTGAAGAGTTTTGTTTTTGTTTTTGTTTTTGTTTTTGTTTTTTGTTTTTCGAGACAGGGTTTCTCTGTGTGGCCCTGGCTGTCCTGGAACTCACTCTGTAGATCAGGCTGGCCTCAAACTCAGAAATCCACCTGCTTCTGCCTCCCAAGTGCTGGGATTAAAGGCGTGCGCCACCACTGCCCGACTCAAAGTGAAGAGTTTTAACTAACAGCATGATGTGCAGGTAATTATTCTCAAGAAGCTAAAACTGCCACGGTGGCATGAAGAGAACAAAACAGCAATCGGCCAAAGAGCTGATTACTAGACCGGCAAGAGGAAGGTCAGAGGAAAGCTAAGCACTCACTATGAATTTTTTCCTCTGCTGTAGTGTTGTTATGTAGCCAAGGCTAGCCCTCAGCTCAAAATTCTCCTGCTTCTGCCTCTCAAGTGCTGGAATCATAAGTAAGTGCCACCAAACCTAGCTCTTTACAACTATTCTAATTTAACTTTGGGAGTTCTAAGAGGTTACATTTTGTAGGGAAAATTAACTATTTCATCCATAGAATCAGAACCGTATCTAGCAAACTATGTCCTTCTTGGGTCATTTTAGAAATAATCTGAGTGTATTAGACAAAATGTGCAATGCATCTATATGATACCTGTATGAAGAAACTAACAATTTACACCTGAATAAAAAGGGTTTTTGTTGTTTTGATATATTATGTGAGATACTGTATCAGGTACCTTTAGATACCCCAGAAACTAAGTATGAGTCAAGTACATTTTTGTGTATATGTGCAATTATTCTACTTTATATATAAGTAAACTTGTTGATTAAATATTGAATAATTCACCAAAACTCACATAATTTAGAGACCCAGTTTTGACTGATTCTTAAATTCCTGATCAGTTGATTACATAGCTTGTTCCTTTTTCACTTACCTTGTTAAGCACTGCCTGTCCCTGGATAAAAATCTTACCTCTCTGAAAACTACTCATAACATGTCATCACAAAACTCTGAACTTCAAGGCAATGAGAGGAGAGAAGTGTGGGGTAGGGCCAGACGACAGAGAAAATGTTACCTAAGTTTCATTAGCAAAAGCTAAATAATTCTTGAGAGTGAGTTTTCAAGGACTGTTATAAAAATATTCTAGGTAACTGAATATTATCACAGGCCATTTCCCTACGGTGGGTTAGTGTGTGTAAGTGCAGAGGTCAGAGGGCAACCTCTGGTGTCTTATTCCTCAGGAATCATTCATCTTATTTTTTGAGACAGGGTCTCTCAGTAGCCTAGAACTTGAAGACTAGGCAAGTTGACCAGCAAGCCCCAGGAACTACTTGTCTCTGCCTCCCTAGGACTGCAAGCTCCCCGCCACCATTTTTTTTTTTTAAAATGTAAGTTCTAGGAATTGAACTCAGGACCTCACGCTTGCAAAACAGGCGCTTTGCCAACTGAGCCATCTCTCCAATACCTGTCGTATTTTCTTTTACTTTGTTTTTGTTTTGTGTAAAACAATTATCTCATGAGTCCCAGACTGGCCCCCACCCATGTAGCCAAAGATAACCTTGAACTTCTGATCCTGCTTCCACCTCCCACGTGCTAGGTTACAGGCCTGTATCACCATCACTAGCAAATGCAGTACTGGGATGGAGCTAAGGGCTTTCAGTGAGCTAAGCCAAGCACTTCATCAACTGTATTGCACCCCTAGTCCCCTAGTCTACTTTTTGTTTTGTTTGTTTGTTTTTTGGTTTTTTGAGACAGGGTTTCTCTGTGTAGCCCTGACTGTCCTGGAACTCACACTGTAGACCAGGCTGGCTTCGAACTCAGAAATCCACCTGCCTCTGCCTCCCGAGTGCTGGGATTAAAGGCGTGTGCCACCATTGTCCGGCTTCTAGTCTACTTTTTGTGACAACCTTACTTTATAATACAAGCCAGCTTTGAACTCATGATTTGATGGCCTCAGTTTTAAGAGTGGTGTGATCACAGCTATGTCCTATACCCTAATCTAGTATTTTAATGACAAGGTGAGCAGCCCTATGTGGTCAAGGATAGCCATGAATCCTTGTTGTAAACTTGCTTAAACATTATGAGTGCTTCTTGCAATTATTTTTTTTAACTGTATTGTGATGTTCTCAGCCAGGAACTTTGTAGATGACAGCAACATTGTATTGAAATGTCAAAAAGGCTGGACATGCCTGCTCAGCCTTGATGTATCCAAATACATTTATACAACATCTACGATTTTTAAGATATCTTAGGTAATACAAACAAAATCACCCCAACTGAAATTTCTACCAAGACTTCATGAGAATGTCCCCTTCTTTCCCACAATTCCTCAGAAAAAACACTACCTAACAAATACACAATAAAAGATGAATATGGGCGGCTGACTAGACAGCTCAGTGGATAAAAGCACTTGTCTTGCAAGTGTCAGAATAGGAGCTGAGATCCTTGAGGAGCGTTCAGAACTGGGGAGGCGGAGAATGGGGATCTATCTCTGAGGCAAGCTGGCTAACCAACAAGGACCCGGTTTCAGTAAGACCCAGCCTCAGTAAAGAGCGATCCAGAAAGACATCTAAAATTAGCACACATTACCCGCGCATACGCACCTACATCCACACGGATGCATACACCCACAATCAACCAATGAAATAGATACTTATAGTGAGCATCTATATTTATCGTTATTATCTATAGGATTAAAGGTTCGATTCTCCTAACAGTCAACTACAAGGCAGCACCAAGTGTTGGCAGTCACACGCTTTCCTCTGGGAGTAAACACATTTTTAACCAAGCACTGTCCCAAGGAGACCATTTGGGACACCCGGCCGGGTCGACATAACAGACTTTAGCGGTCGTTCTATCCCGCGATCCCTTGGGCCACATCCCTCAGAGTTCCCTCTCCTCTGGCAGAACACTGCCATTTTCGTTACAGTTCCTTACAATTCTTTTTCCAAATAAAGGGACGGCTGAGCCGGAAAGCAGGCATGGTCCATGCAGACCTCTCGCCCGCCACAGGACAGACTTGGCTTTCCGCAGACAGCGCCTCTTACGGGTGAGGCACCCCAGAGGGGCTGCTTCCCAGCATCCCCCAGCCTGCGCCCCCGGCCTCATCATCTCCCACCACGGTGGGCGAGCGGCCAGGCCACGGGTGTCGGGGAAAGCGCGCAGGGAGCTGCGGCTGCAGCAGGGGCGCATAGGGACTCACCTCTTGAGTCAGAGCCGGCGGGAGGGAGAACGGCTGCGAGGCTCACACGCGCGGCCAGCCAGGACTCCCGCCGTCGCAGGGCACCCCAGAAGGGCTTGGGGAGGCCGGCGTCGCGGGAAAACTCTCCCGAGCACAAGCCGAACCTCCGTGCAGAGAGGGAAAGGGAGCTGTGCACAGTACACCGAATCCCTCGCCCGCCGGTGGGCGGTGCCCTAAGAGACCAATGGGGAGCCGAATCGCCAAGAGCGACGGCGCGGTAAGCCATAGGACCTAGCTCAGCCGAAAACAGATCCCCCCCCCCTCCCACCATCACCAATAGTGAGTTCCGGGGCTTTAGTCTCTTCCGTTTCCGTTTCCGGGGAAAGGGACCAGCCCCGGAGTAAGCTGGGTCTCTCCTGCTAGAGAGACAAATATGCGCTAGAAGTCTGGAGTGTTCCCTGTTGTACGATTGGTTGGTGTTTTATGTCAATCTTAATGTTGTTAGTCTAGCTACTCTGAGGAAAAAAGATAATGAAAATGGATTTGCTTGAGGAACATCACGTACCTGTTCTCTTTTGATGCAAAGGGATCTCAAGGATTTGAGGGAGGACGGAGCCAAAGCGTGAATGAGAAAATAGGACCATACAACTAATGAAATAGAGACGAAAAGGGGGCTTATACAGAGAAAATGAGGAGGAAAAGAAATGAACCTGGCTGGAATACAGGAAAATATTTGTTCACTAACAGGACTACGGCATTTGGGTTCTCTTATTCTAAACAAAGTATCATACTTAATACCAACAGTAAGAATACAGTATTCAAGTAGAGGCACCTCTGGATAACTGAGCTTTTGGGTAATTGAACGAGAAGATACTGATCAGACTGTATTGGGGAAAGTGCTAAAATAAGGCAGCTGAATACTTACATGTTTTTGCCGATGGGTATAAACACACAGGCTAGAAATGCTATGTCTATGGAGTACAGCAGTGGGATTCTAGAAAACAATCCCAAAATTCCAACTTTTGTATCGTTTCATTGGGCTCTGAAAATCAAGCTCACAACTTGGGTTTGGTTCACTATCTTAAAACCAATTGTTTCATTAATAGGAGGGAATTCATTCCAGATACTGGATAACCCTGCAAGGGATGGTAGGTGTTTTGCCATGCTCCTGGGCCTGAGGCTCCTGACACAAGGCTGCAGCTCTCCATAGGTCTGTGGCCATCAGGGCAACGCCCCAAGCCCCTCCACAGGTAAAGGACATGACCACACGTCCTTTACCTGTGGTCATGTAGCCTCAAGACAGAGCTCCATTTTAATGAGGTACCTAAAGGTCTCCTCTGAGACACTCCTCCCTGCAAAAGGTATTTAACCTTAGGCCCGCCCTGAGAAAGTGGGGTACGGTTCTACTCATCACCACTCTCCGCCATGACAATAAACACCTTAAAACCATGGACTGTCTCTTTTCACTGTTATCTGCTGTGGGGAGCAATGAAACAGGCCTTCGTCTAAAGAGTCATGTCTAGTCTCCCTCAGAAGGCCTCTCAGCGCTCCCAGCCACTGCCTCCACCAAGCCAAGCTGCCTGCCGACAAGCCAAGGACTTGGTCCCCATGGGACCTAGCCGGGCTCCTCCCCATCTTTCCCCCCTCGGCCCCGGGCTAGATCCAGCCCATGGGCCCCCACTCCGTTCTCAGCTCTTCTGCAGCATCTAGCCATGCCTGGGATGCCCAAGAGCCCACGAACCAGACAGTCCCGGCCTTGTTGCAGGCCTGGGGACCACTGAACCGGCTCCATGCAGTCCCTGGGAGCCTAGGCCGTGCTCCCCTACCCCCAAGGAGTGTCCTGCGGCTTCTCACAGCCCGACACTTGCTTGGTGGTGGCATGGGGTGAGCGTGATCAAACTTCCTGCATCCCGCCTCCACCAGTGGCCCGAGCCCTGGGGCGGACATGGGGTACCCCAGTAACCCAACAGCCTTCTGTGCTACCCCACTTTGTCAGAGGGGCCTGAGAGTCCAATTGAGCTTGAATAAAGACTCTGCTTTTGCATATGAATTCTACTCCTGGTCATCTTTGGGGACCTTTGGATCTGGGCACAACATTTGAGGGCTTGTCTGGGATCTCAAAGCGCCCCTCCCCTCAGTACTCCTAGAACTGTTGAGTCAAAATCTGGCAGAATGTTTGTCCTCTGTCTTGGTGTCTTGGCATTCCACCTTTAATATGAGTAGCCTGCAGGCAGTCTAGGTGGACTCGCTGGATGATTCTGGGGCCAAGGGACTTGGGAGATATCCCGGACCTGCATATAGGGGATCAGATCCCCTCCACAGACTAGAACAGATAATTCAGGTCGCTCCTGCAACACTGCGTAAGGCTATTGTCTCACTTTCATTTTTGCCTCCAGTCACCATAAGGACTGAGTTTCTTATTGTCTTTCATCCTCTGTTTGCTCTGTCTGCCTTTGTGACTGATGCCATGGGACAGGCTCAGACCACAGCTTTAACTTTGTCCTTAGACCATTTCAAGGACAATAAAATTATTTCTAGAAGTCTAGGCTTAGATGTTAAGGACAGACCACTATTTGCATGAACGAATGGCCAGTTTTCAATGTTGGCTGGCCCCTAGATGGGACTTGGCTCCTGCTCATGATTTTTAAGGCCAAAGACATTATTTTTGGATGACTGAGACACCCAGACCAAGTCCCCCTACATTACTACCTGGCAGGATCTGTTCCAGGAGCCACCAAAATGGCTCAAGTCACTGCTGCTGCCACAGCAGCCAAGCACCGCCATACCCTGGAAAACTGAGAGAAACTAACCCTACTGACCCTCTTTATCCTGTCTTGCAGGGTGGCACCAAGGAAGACCTCCTCAGCCCTGCCTTACCAACCCCCACTAGAGGGTCATCCAGGACCTCAACCTGAGGTCCCAGGAGGGACTCAAGGGCTCCCCTTGGTGAGCCCATCTCACACCTGAGGGAGAGTCCAAGGAAAGCTGTCTTGACTGCCCATGGCCAAGCCAATATTCTCCCCTTGAGGACAATAGACCCCCAAGACAATGAGGGGAACCAACTGATACAGTATTGTCCCTTTGCCACTAGTGATCTACGTAACTGGAAACTCCAGAACACTGAGTTCTCAGAGAAACCAGCTGCATTAATTAACTTACTAGATTCTGTCATTTTTTACCCACCGGCCCACTTGGGATGACTGCCAACAGCTCTTGCAGATCCTCTTCACTACCAAGGACCAAGAGAGGATTTTAAATGAGGCCCAGAAATTGGTTCTGGGAGCAAATGGGACCCCCTACTACTAACAAAGCTATGACTTATGCAGGCTTTCTCTTGATCAGACCAGACTGGAATTTTAACTTGGCAGAAGGTAAGAAGAGATTTTGGGTCTACCACCATACTCTAATGGGAGGTCTTGGGGTAGCTGTGTGCTGACTGTTTAATTTGGCCAAGGTACATAATGTGCAGCAGGAAAAGAAAGAGTCACCCGCAGTGTTTTTTGAAAGGATTAAGGAGGCCTATTGCACCTACATGTCCCTAGACTTAGAGGTACCTGAGAATAAGTCATCAGTCATTATGGCCTTTGTAAATTAGGTTGCCCCTGAAATCAGGCATAAGTTTCAGACAGTAGATAGCAGGGGATAAGAGATTGCAAGAATTGCTGGTGGTAGCTGAGAAAATGTACAACAGAGAAACACTTGAGAAGAAACACTTATGAGCTATGACCACTGCCAATGAGTGACAAGCTCACAACTTGGCCAAGAACCTTCTGGCCACATCAGCAGATTCCCCCAGGGAGAAACACTACCAACTATATTATCTTGTGGCCAGAAAAGGTAAGTGGCCCCAACAAGAGGGGAAACAAAAGCTCCAAAGAATGAATATGTAAGAATATGGGACATTGGGTCATGGACTTCCCCAAGAAAACTTCCAAAGCAGGACCAAGGCTGGGAGTGCTTGCAGGTCTTCCAGTTGGAAGAACTTAATGTCTAGAGGTGACAGGGTTCAGACCCCCTTACCGAACCCAATGTAACTCTTAAAGTGGAGGGAAAACCTGTTAATTTCTTAGTAGACACAAGGGCACAACATTCAGTCCTAGACCAATCCCATGGCAAGTTGTCCTCAAAGAATCATGGATACAAGGGGCCATTGGTATGAATCAGGATGCATGAACTACCTGAAGAACAGTGGATCTTGGAATGAGCCAGGTATCCTACTCCTTCATGGTCATACCAGACTGCCCCTACCCCCTCTTGGGGAGAGATTTGCTGACTAATGTAGGAGCTCATATCTCCTTTGCTCAAAAAGGAACCTCCATCAATCCCAGAGGGTCCCATTCACATATATACCCTGTCTCTAGGAGACAAATATAGATTGCACAAAGACCAAGCTCTCTCCAGAATGAGATCTCAACTTGGTTAAACAAATTCCCCTCAACTTGAGTAGAAACCAGAGGAATGGAGTTGGGCCATAGGGCTCCCATTTGGGTTGAGTTGAAACCAGGGGCAACTTCTGCCTGAATAAAACAGTACATAATGCCCCAAGAAGCCAAGTAGTGTAAGACCCCGACCCTTGGTCTGTGGTACTTACCTCAAGTCGGCTCTGACTGACACCGAGATGCAGATCGATGCAAAAGCAAGAGGTTTATTTTTCTGCATGTCGGGGTCGACCTTCAATTAGTCCTTCAAGGCGAGTGACTAGAAGGCCACCCTGAATGGCTGTTGCAAGCAGTTTCTATACTTTTTAGGGGCACAGCAAGGTTACAGTTCAAATTTATTAGCTAAGCATATTGACCTTTAAATTTACTGGCTAGCAAGCATGGCACAAATTTGAACTCTACCTGGGACTTTCCAGAGTGTCAGGTGACTATCAATCAGTACATTCTGAGAAGTTTTTACTCAAGAATGTTTCTGTGGGTAGAGAATGGAACGTGGCCCAGCCTTGACCCCAGGCAGGAGGGGGAAGCTGTAAGGAGGGCGTGGGACGGGAAAAGCCCCTAGGGTCCCTCATTCCCCCTTTTTCTTGTACAAGCTCCAATCCTGGACCTATGCTCAGGAGTCTTGGGTAACTAACTTATATTCTTCAGGTCCTGTCCTCAGGGTCCCATATTGTTGGTGTAGGATCATCAGCTGTATTGCTCCTATTCTCTCTTTTATGAAGGCTATAAGTTTGTTCAATATGCAGGGTCCAAAAGTCAACAATAGCAGGAGAACAATTAGGGGTCCTAACAAAGTGGATATGAGGGTGGTTAACCAAGGGGAGGAGTTAAACCAAGACTTGAACCAGCCCTGATTCTGTTCTCTTTCTCTTTTCTGCTTGGCTAGCCCTTTTCTCACCTTGGCCATGGAATCCTTAAGTACCCCCCTCCCCTGAATGGTCTCCAGTGTGTGATTCCTGATGTTTCCAGGTAGCACAGAAAAAGTAGTTGCCCCCCTCTCCCACACTGATGGGCCTGCTGCCGGCTTCTCCTATCTTGGAGGCACACATATATGGGGGTTTCTCGCAGGACACTCCTCAACTTCGGTTGTCCCCACCCTAAGCCCCACCCTCCAAGGCCACTTCTGGGACACAGTTTAGATTCGAAAGTCCCTTGTCCCCCACATTCGGGTAATCCCTCTCCCTGTGTCTCTAGGGTGGGTATATCCCAGGAGTCAAGGCCCGCTGCTAACTTACAGGGATCAAAGACAAGGTCTGGCCACCAGATATAAGGCGGGTGTTCCTCTGTAGTGGACCAAGCTACATCCCCAGTGGCTGAGAGTACTTGCCAAGTCACTTTGGTAGGGTTGTGGGGGGTGCTGAGGCTCAGTTCCGGAAGGAAGATACACTATAGCCATTTCATGGTTTCTCTGGCCTTGCAGAAGGGTGGGTGATCTTGAGCTTGAGGGGGTTGCTCGGGTGTCTGGCTGCTATCCAATTGGCATCAGGCCCAGGTGTTTGTCTGATGTGAGTTACGTGAACCCAGGCAGTTACTCCATCCACTTTAATGGAGGTTGGGGTGGTCAACAACACCAAGAATGGCCCTCTCCACTTTGCTTCCAAGCTTTCAGCATGATGCCTCTTAACATATACCCAGTCTCCAACTTGGTACTCATGTGGAACCTCAGGGGTACCTGTGTTATACAGGGTACTAAGTGTTGGCCACAATTCCTGGTGGCTGATCTGAAAAGCTTGCAATCAAGCCATAAAATCCTTGTCATCCTGAAAAGTCACTCTAGGGGGGGGTGTCAAGAGCTGGAGTCAAGGGACTGGGGGTCCCATACAGGATCTCAAAAGGGGTCAGGTTAAAATGGTAGGGGGTGTTCCAGGCTCAGAACAGAGCCAGGGGAAGGAGCACCACCCAGTCAGCTCCCATCTCCAAGGATAATTTAGTTAAGGTCTCTTTTAGGGTTCTGTTCATTCTCTCTATGTGCCCTGAGCTCTGGAGATGGTACGCACAATGGAGCTTCCAATTAGTCCCCAGGATCTCTGCCAATCCCTGACTAACCTTACAGACAAAAGCAGGACCATTGTCTCATCCAGTTACCTTCGGCACTCCAAACCAAGGGAAATTTTCCTGTAATATCTTCTTGGCTACCATGGTAGTTGTTTCCTGCTTGGTGGGGAAAGCCTCAACCCATCTGGAGAAAGTATCCACAAATACTAGAAGGTATTTGTAACCATATTTTCCTGGCTTAACTTCTGTAAAATAGACCTCCCAATAAACCCCAGGCCATTCTCCCCTAGGTCTTTTGCCTTGTTTGCTCTTGGCCGAATAAGCATTCACTTGCTGGCATACCTTGCACTGTCCTACTGTCACTTTGGCCTAAAACCTGAGATCCATTATATATACTTTAGATCCTTTAACTGCTTGGACAAGCTTTTTATACCCTAAATGAGTCCATCTGTGCATTTAGCCTAGTAAGTCTTTTGATTGCTTTCTGGGGAGTATAGTTTTTCTTTCCTGTGTGTGCCATTGCCCTTCCTTCTCTAGGTAATAGTTGGTAGGGTGGCTACCAATCTGAGTCCTTTCTTCTTCAATATATTTTAAGTGAGGCCATCCCTTAGTCCAGTCCCATTCCTTAGCCCGTGTCTCTTGCAGGCCCATAACTGGGATAGGCTCCTGCATAGCCACTTCTCGAGCCACTTGATCTGCCTGGTTATTGCCTCAGGCCACTGAGTCTCTTCCCTTCTGATGTCCTGGGCAATGAATAATACAGTTGCTGGCTTCATCAGGGCATCCAAGAGATTCAAGATTTCCTGCTTGGGTTTTTTTTTTTTTTTTTTTTTTTTTATTTCTTTTCCCTCTGATGTGAGCAGTCACCTCTCTTGGTATATAGCCCTGTGGACGTGGGCTGTGGCAAAGGCATACCTGCAATCTGTGTAGATGTTAATTTTTTCTTTCTTTCTTTCTTTCTTTCTTTCTTTCTTTCTTTCTTTCTTTCTTTCTTTCTCTCTTTCTTTCTTTCTTTCTTTCTTTCTGTTTTTCAAAACAGGGTTTCTCTGTGTAGCCCTGGCTGTCCTGGAACTCACTCTGTAGACCAGGCTGGCCTTGAACTCAGAAATCCACCTGCCTCTGCCTCCCAAGTGCTGGGATTAAAGGTGTGCACCACCACTGCCCGGCGATGTTAATTTTCTTGCCATCCCCAAGTTCCAAGGCTTTGGTGAGGGCAATTAGCTTTGCTTTGTGTGCTGATGTTCCAGGGGCTAGAGGTTAAGCCCAGATGACATTTGTGCTGTCTACCATGGCATCACTCACTCGTCTCTGACCTTCATGGAGAAAACTGCTCCCATCTATAAACCAGGTAGCCTTGGCTTCTGGCAGGGGTCAGTTAGAGAGGTCTTTCCTCCACCCATGGGCTCTCCTTTTGGGCCAGTTAGTTGCGGTCTGTTGGGCAGGAAGTGTATCTGGGCCCCCCATCTTGAAGAGTAAGTCTCACTCCAACAGAGGGTAGGGACAGTCTGGGATGGCCATAAATGAATGGGATACCCAGCTCATCCCTAGGTCCACTGTTCTTCAGGTAGTCCATGAATACATTTTGGTGCCAGTGACTCCTTGGACCCAAGATTTCTTCTTGGAAACGGGGCCATCAGCTTGGAGGAGGACCAAGTGTTGAGCCCCTGTATTCACCAAGAATTGAGAGGGTTTCCCCTCCACTCTCAGAGTTACCCTGGGTTCGGGGAGGGGGTCCAAACCCCGTCACCCCTAATCACTGTCTTCACCCAGGGCTAACACCTTCGCTGTTTTGGGGCACTTTTCCCAAGGCCTGGGATTTCCCACCCCTGGTTTCTGTTTGTTGGGGCACTCTCGGGTCCAGTGGCCCCTCTCCTTGCAGTATGCACACTGCTCCTTTTCAAGGGGTTTTCTGTCTCTCTTTGGAGTCTCTCTTCTCTGCTTTCCCTAACTACTGTAGCCAAGATTCTCTATAAATTCTTTTCCTGTCGCTTTTCTTTTTTCATCTCCCTTTTGTCCTCTTCCTTTTTCTCTGCTCTTTCTCCTCCTCTGTCTCCCTGTTATGGGAGCCTTTCTCAGCAACCTGCACTAAATCCCTCAATGACTTATCCTGTAGTCCCTCTAGCCTCTGAAGCTTTTTCCTGATATTTCTACTAGCCTGGTCTACAAAAGCCATAGTCACAGTAGCTTTGTGCTCCTCGATGCTGGGGTCATATGGTATATACTGATGGAATGCTTCCATGAGTTGCTTTAGAAAGGCTGTGGGTGACTTGTCTGGTCCCTGCTTAACCTCATGTACCTTGGTTAAATTGGTGGGTCATTGTGCAGCCCCCTTGAGACCTGCCAATGGAGCCTGGTGGTAGACCTTCAGGTGCTCCTTACCTTCTGCGGTATTAAAGTCCCAGTCAGGTCTCATCAGGGGAAACTTTCTGTCGATGACTGCCTGGTCAATTGATAGTGCCCCCCATGTCTGAGGGGGACATTCTTTCTGGCTTCCTGCATTATCTCCTCTCTCACTCGTGAAGACCACTCTTATGAGTTGTTAGATATCATCCCAGGTGGTCTGATTTGTAAATGAAGTAGTCTCAAATAGATTAATCAGCCCTTGGGGTCATCTGAAAGGGGGGATGTTGGGCCTTCCAGTTGTACAAGTTGGCTGAAGAGAAGGGCCACTATTGCATAGCTTGACTGCCCTTATCATCTAGATGCCCATATGCCCTCAGTGGGAGATCCACCATGGTATCAGGGGAGGTGGCTCTTAGACTTCAGGTTCCCATGGTGGGACTGGGAAGTTGGGGGTCTCCTACTGCTCCTCCTTCTGGTAAAGGGGGGGTACAACAGCCCTGGTATTATATGGGCTAAGGATTCTGGGGCTGATGCTGGCACTGGCAGGACCATGGGGCAAAGGTAGGGGAATATGGAGGAGGATTGACTTCTTCTCATGTCCAGATCCCTCCTCCTGTATTTCCTTCCTGATAGCCAGAACCTGTGGTGGGTCTTGGGGAAAGAAAGGCTTTTATCCATTGGGGGCAGGTGTGTCCTCCACTAGATTCCTCCAGGTAACTAAATAGGGCATTTGGTCTGGGTGCCTGAGGGATCCTGGCCTAAAGACTCTTTCCTCTATTGCTTTGATCATCTGCAAGTCGAAGGTCCCTACTCCGAAGGTGGGCCATTCGGAGAAGCGGAGAGTAAATAACTTGCCCTTCTATATTACTACTGACAGATTTTCTCCTCTTTCCCTAACTTCCCTACAGTGGTTAACTAGGATGTTTAACAGGGTAGATTCAGTCTGTCCCATGTCCAAAAATAATGTCAGTCCAAGTCCAAGAACACAGAGAAAGACAATCAACACACAAGCAGTTCACCCCCACCATGGGCGCAGAAACCAGGTTATATAGACAGTTTGCTCCTGCCACGGGGGCAGAAACCAGGTTATAGCAAATTCAGTCAGCTCCCACCGATACTGTGTTTTGCTATTTCTAAAAGGAGCAGAGTCCTCCTGACTCCCTCGTGTGTGTGTGTGTGTGTGGGGGGCCTGAAGCGTCCTTCAGACTCCCCACAGTCATGGCATTAAGGCACATCTGCCTACCATAATTGACAGCACCAGACTACTTACAAGTAGGTGCCTGCTGCTGAGCTCGGTCTTTTTCCCTCTGATCAGTCTAGTTGGTGGTCACTCAGGGGTCTCCTTGAATCCTGGACAAGCCTCCAAATGTAAGATCCCCCTCCTGACCCTTGGTCAGTGATACTTAATTCGAGATGCCCCTGAGTGAGACACTGAGATGCAGATCGATGCAAGAGGTTTATTTTCCAGCATGTCGGGGTTGACCTTCAATAAGTCCCTCAAGGTGAGTGACTAGAAAGCCACCCCAAATGGCTATTACAAGCAGTTTTTATACTTTTTAGGGGCACAGGTTACATCAGCAAGGTTACAGTTCAAATTTATTAGCTAAGCATATTGGCCTTTAAATCTATTGGCTAGCAAACATAACACGCATTTGAACTCTACCTGGGACTTTCCAGAGGTTCAGGTGACTATCAATCAGTACATTCTGAGAATTTTTTACTCAAGAATGTTCCTGTGGGTGGAGAATGGAATGTGGCCTAGCCTAGCCTTAACCCCAGGTGGGAAGGGGAGGCTGTAAGGAGAGTGTGGGACTGGAAAAGCCCTTAGGGTCCCTCAGTAGGTACCACACCCACATCAGAAGGCTCAGGAACTTGGGCATACTAGTACCTTGCCAATCCCTGTGGAATACATGCCTCCTCTCCATCAAGAAACTGAACTCCAATGACTACAGACCAGTCCAGGACCTCAGAAAGGTAAATAGGAGAGTTATAGACATATATTCCATGGTACCAAACCTATACATTCTCCTGAGTTCATAAGAACCTTCCAAGAGTTGGTTCACAGTATTGTACGTCAAAGATGCCTTCTTTAGCCTGCCCTTAGGTCTCCAGAGCCAACCTCTGTTTGCCTTTGAATGGCAAGACCCGGGAGAAAGGATTCAATAGACAACTAATATGGACCAGTGTAGGGGAGGAGCTGATACTAAAATCTGGTTCCCTAATTGGTTTTTGATTGTTTCAATACAGACTGTGGAAGCCAATTGCTGGGCAAAGGGAAAGGTAGAACATCCAGATCCCAGGAGGAAGAGAAAGGACACAGGGAGAGAGGAAGTCTTTTCTGCCAGTCTTTGGAAGGAGAAGCATGAACAACCATGTAAGACCTCAAGGCACCTAAGGCATGCAGCCTCTGCCCAAGGGCAGGGCTGAGGAGGTTGGTGGGAGCTAGCTGTTAGCTGATAAGATTAGGGCAGGAGAGGAGTGTGGACAAGCCTGTGAGTGGAGGTAAGACCAGCACTTCTGCTCAGAGGGACCCTCCCAGAACCCTCAGGACAAAGGGATTTCGGAGCAGCCTGGGACAGGAGACTTCCTGTTTCCATCTGTGGCAGGTGACCTGAGCTTGTGCCACAAGTCTCCATATGTCCCAGTTGTGTGGACAAGCCTGTGAGCAGGGGTAAGACCAGCACCTCTGCTCAGAGGGACCCACGAGGAACTCTCAGGACACAGGAACTGAGTGGCCTTCGGTTTCCTTCTGCAGCTGGGGTGCTGATCCTGTGCCACAGAGCTCCAAACCTGAATAGTGCCAGGAAAGAGCTAGTCTCTCAGGAGTGCTGACACACCTTTGAGCACAGGCAAGAACACCACTTCTGTTCAAATTCCTGGCCTTTACAGAGCCATCAGGACACAGGAACCAAGGAACAGCTGGGGACAGGATCCTTCTGGTTTCTGTCTGCACCCCAGAGCTGACCCTGTACCACAGCTCTTCAAACCCAAATTCCTCTCAGAGAGAGCTGGTCTCCAAGGAATACTGACACAGAGGCTTGCAGGAGGGACAAGCCACAGTCAGAGAGAGAAAGACCAGCTAATACCAGCTATAGCCAGATGGCGAAAGGCAAGGACAAGAACATAAGCAAAAGAAACCAAGGCTACTTGGCATGATCTGAACCCAGTCCTTCCACCACAGTGAGCCCTGAATACCCCAACACATCAGAAAAGAAAGACTCAGATTTAAAATCACATCTCATGATGATGATAGAAGACTTTAAGAAGAACATAAATAACTCCCTTAAAGAAA
>CM052709.1:50820863-50839416 GCA_028551405.1 Uromys caudimaculatus
GTAGATCAATGGAATAGAATTGAAGACCCAGAAATGAACGCACATACCTGTGGTCACTTGATCTTTGACAAAGGAGCTAAAAACCATCCATTGGAAAAAAAGACAGCATTTTCAACAAATGGTGCTGGCTCAACTGGCAGTCAACATGTAGAAGAATGCGAATTGATCCATTCCTATCTCCCTGGACAAAGCTCAAGTCCAAGTGGATCAAGGACCTCCACATAAAATCAGATACACTAAATCTAATAGAAGAGAAAGTAGAGAAAAATCTCGAACACATGGGCACAAGGGAAAAGTTCTGAACAGAGCACCAATGGCTTATGATCTAAGATCAAGAATCGACAAATGGGACCTCATGAAATTGCAAAGCTTCTGTAAGGCAAAGGACACTGTCAATAGGACAAAATGGCAACCAACAGATTGGGAAAAGACCTTTCCCAATCCTACGTCCAATAGAGGGCCAATATTCAATATATACAAAGAACTCAAAAGTTAGATGCCAGAGAACCAAATAACCCTATCAAAAAATGGGGAACAGAGCTAAACAGAGAATTCTCAACTGAGGAAACTGGAAGGGCTGAGAAGCACCTAAAGAAATGTTCAACATCCTTAGTCATCAGGTAAATGCAAATCCAAACAAGTCTGAGATTCCATCTCACACCAGTCAGAATGGCTAAGATCAAAAACGCAGGTGACAGCAGATTCTAGCAAGGATGTGGAGAAAGAGGAACACTCCTCCATTGCTGGTGGGATTGCAAGCTGGTACAACCACTCTAAGAAATCAGTTTGGCAGAGCCTAAGAAAATTGGACATAGTACTACCTGAGGACCCAGCTATTCCACTCCTGGGCATATACCCAGAAGATGCTCCAACATGTAATAAGGACACATGCTCCACTATGTTCATAGCAGCCAAACTTATAATAGCCAGAAGCTGGAAACAACCCAGATGTCCCTCATCAGAGGAATGGATATAGAAAATGTGGTACATTTACACAATGGAATACTACTCAGCTATTAAAAACAATGACTTCATGAAATTCACAGACAAATGGATGGAAACTTGAAAATATCCTGAGTGAGGTAACAGTCACAAAAGAACAAACACGGTATGTACTCACTAATAAGTGGATATTAGCCCAAAAGTTTGGAATACCCAAGATTCAATTCACAGACCATACGAAGCCTAAGAAGAAGGAAGACCAAAATGTGGATGCTTCAGTGTTTCTTAGAATGGTGAACAAAATACTCACAGGAGGAAATATTGAGACAAAGTGTGGAGCAGAGACTGAAGGACAGGCCATCCAGAGACTGCCCCACCTGGGGATACATCCCATATACAGTCACCAAACCCTGATATTATTGTGGATGCTGGGAAGTGCTCGCTGAAGGAAGCATGTTAAGCTGTCTCCAGAGAGACTCAGGCAGAGTCTGACAAATACAGAGGCAGGAGGGTTGCAGCCAACCGTTGGACTGAGCGTGGGGTCCTGATGGAGGAGTTGGAGAAGAAACTGAAGGAACCGAGGGGGTTTGTAGCCCCGTGGAGGGAGCAACATTGTCAACTGGCCAGACCCTCCAGAGCTCCCAGAGACTGGACCACCAACCAAAGAATGCATATGGAGGGACCCATGGTGCTGGCCACATATGTGGCAGAGGAGGACCTTGTTGGCCGTCAGTGGGAGGAGAGGTCCTTGGGCCTGAGGGTGTTTGATGCCCCAGTGTAGGGGAATGCTAGGGAGGGAAGATGGGAATGGGTGTGTGGGTGGGGGAGCATCCTCAAAGGGGCAGGGGAGGGGGATCGGATAGGGAGTTTCCGAAGGAGAGACCTGGAAAGGGGAAAACATTTGAAATGTAAATAAAGTAAATATCAAAAAAAAAAAAAAAAGATTAGGGCAGGAGATTCTTCGCCCAGCCATTGTGTTATCTGGCTAGTTTTAAAATATAAAACTGTCTACTCTTTTCCATTCACGGGGCTAAGGTCGCCAGGAGGAGAAAGAAAGCATCTGGGGTCGTTGTTGGTGGCTTGGCAAAACTAGCTTAGAGGAATAGGCAAACTGGAAGTGAGGCTAGCCGATCTCAGAGCTAAACCAGGGCTGAGCTTCCAGGAAGGAGGTAGCTTGGGTTGGCGGGAGCTTGATAACAGAGCTAAGCTGAGAGCGCAGCCCGGGGCAAAGGAGCAAGCATGTTTTTAAAACTACATGCAACAAACCAGAGTGCCACAAGGATTCAGGAACTCACCAACCATATTTGATGAGGTTCTACATGATTTGGGTGAGTACAGGCAGGAAAAAACCACTCTCTTGCTATATGTAGATGACCTCTTGGTGGCAGCAGAGACCACAGAATGGTATACTGAGTATCTGCTAATGGCACTGGGGAAATTAGGCTATCTGGAATCAGCTAAGTAGGCTAAAATCTGCCAACAGGTAACATACTTGGGAGCCTAAAAGGTATCCAGTGATGGCTATTGGAGGCCCCAAAAGAGACCATTTTGAAGATCCCCAAACCCACCACAAGACAGGAGGTCAGAGAATTCTTAGAGTTGGCAGAGTTCTCCCACCTTTGGGTCCATAATTTTGCAGAATTGGCAAAGTCGTTCTGAGGCCACCAAGGAAAAAGGAGCCCTTCCAGTGGATGGAGGCCCAGGAAAGCTCTTTCAATGGACTCAAACAGGCTCTATTAATGGACCGCTGCACTGGGACTACCTGACAGTATTCAACCCTTCCAGCTTTATATAGATGAAAGCAAAGGCATAGCTAAAGGAGTCCTCCTTTAACTCAAATGTTAGGCCCCTGGAATCGCCCAGTGGCATACCTATCAAAGAAATTAGACTTTGTGGCCTCTGTGTGGCCTCTTCATTTGAGAGTCATTGCTGCCACAACCTTGCTAGTCAAGGATGCAGACCAATTGACTCTGGGGCAAGAACTTTACATTACCACTCCCTTTGCCACTGAAGGAGTTCTCAAACAATCCCCAGATGGATGAATGAGCAGTGCACACATGACTCACTACCAAAGCCTGCTGCTAGCCAGCCTCCTCCCTCCCCTCCCACTCCACCCTGGGTATCCATTTCTATCAAGCACTGCCTTGAACCCAGCATCCCTGCTACCAGCCCCGGATTTGGAGATCCCACACATGATTGTGCAGTCATACTAAGCCAGGTGCATGGACTCAGGAAAGGCCTAATGGACCAGCTGCTGCTGAATGCAGAAGCCACACGCTTCACAGACAGTAGCAACTTTGTGTGAGGGACAATGGTATGCAGGGACTGTGGGACAAGTGGAACATGCCACCAGACAGAAGAACCAGTAATGTTGAAGCAGATTCAAAACCCTGGTAAATCTCATAATTGAGAACATTAACCAGCTCCCCGCCAGGCTGTCCTAGAACACGTGACCCCAACACCCCAGTAGGAGGACTATGACAATCAATCATGTAGAGACAACACTTGGAGTCCTTCTCCATGCAAATAAAGCATACCTAACATCTCAGACTGAGCCAATCCTATCGCCAACATGTTTATAAAGTCCCTGTCCATAAGGAATAAAGTGCACGAGTTATTTCACCAAGAAGCATCTGAGGGTGCCTGCCTTTTTGAGCTCTAACACTCCAGGGAAGAGTTTTCTCTCCTGAAGCATTGTTGCTGGACCTGGGCTCTGCCCAGCCAGCCAGGGCAGTTCTCACTTGCTGGATGCTGTTTGCCACAGTTGATTGCAGCTGTATCCCACCACTTGCCTGGTGGCTCTGGCTTCAGCTTCTAGCTGTCCACTGCATCTTTCTGCTTTACATTAGCACCGGGGCTGCAAAGGCAGCAGAAAATATCTATCTACCTGCCTTGCCCTGGCTTTCTCCAAGAGAGTTGTAACACTTTGTCCATTAAAACCAGGCCAGAGCCCCTTGGAACCTTTCATTTGTTCTATCCAGCTAGGGATCCTTGGACTGTGTCCTGTCCCCAAGCAGCCTGCCTGCTGTCCTCCACATCCCAGCAGCAAGGCAGCAAGGCAGATTAATAGAATGGCAGAGGTATCAGACTCAGAATCTATATGGGCAACTGCTCTGCCAACCAGCACTTAGGCGCAATGGGCTGAACTCAGCCCTAACAGAAGCACTAAAACTGGGAAAAGGCAAAGACTCAACATTTAGACAGATAGCAGGTATGCCTTTGCTACAGCCTATGTCCGTGGGCCATTTATCAGAAGAGAGGACTCCTGGCTGCTGAAATAAAGACTATTAAAAACAAACAGGAGATCCTAAATCTGTTGGAGACCCTTTGGCTTCCAAAGAACCTGGCTATTATACATTGCCCAGCCACCGGAAGTCAACTATGCCTGAAGCAAAAGGCAATCACAGGGTAGATTTAGCAGCCAAGGCAGCAACTCTTCGTCCTTTGACTTTCCAACTGCAGACCCAAGAGTTGCAATCCTATGAGATAAGCCTGAATACTCCAAAGAGGATGTTATCTCTATTTGAAAACTGCCTATGACCCATAAGCCCGATGGCTGGTGGCTCATCAGAGACTGTAAAATAATCTTGGCAGCAATTTGGCAGCCAATCTGCTCCAGACAACCCACTTGGGCACCAAGAAAACTGAGGACCCAATAAAAAAGGCAGACCTAAAGATTATGTCCCAGAGTGAACAGATTGACTCCAAATGCTTGAGTTGTAAGCTCACTAGTGTAGATAATCAACCAAAGGATAAAGGATCCCGGAGGCAGGGTACCAAACCTAGCACCCACTGGGAAATGGACTTTAGTGAGATAAGACTAGGGAAATATGATTACAGGCACCTACTAGTGCTTGTAGCCACCTTCTCAGGATGGACTGAGGTCTGCTCCACCAGGCATGAAATGACAAAATAGTGATCAAGGAGATATTAGAGAGGTGCTTCCCAGGTCTGGAATGCCAGCCCTCCTAAGCTCTGACAACGGACCTGCCTTCACCACTCAGGTAACATAGGACGTGGCTAAGGCCATTGGGCAGATTGGAAACTATATTGTGCCCCAAAGCTCAAGACAGGCAAAGAGGATGCATAGAACTCTAAAAGAGACCCTTACTAAACTAACCATGGAGACTGGCAGGGACTGGGTGGCTTTCCTCCCCTTCATCCTTTACAGGGTTTTTAACACACCCTATACATTGGGTTTAACCTCTTATGGGATCATGTTTGGAAGACCCCCTCCCATTTTACCTAACTTAAAATCTGGAATATTAGCTGAAGTTGATGATCACTTGACTCTCTTGAACTCCTAGCCCACACCCAAAGTAGCTCTGGCCTCACCTGAAGGGTATTTATGTGGCTGAACTACCTTCTACTCCCTATCGCTATTGCCCTGGAGACTGGCTCTTCCTGTGAAGGCACCAGAAGGAAACTCTAGAGTCCTACTGGAAAGGACCCTATGTCATGGTCCTCACAACACCTACCACCCTCAAGGTTGACAGGATTGCTACCTGGATACATCACACGCATGTCCCTTTTGCAGACCCACATGCAGACCCAGAGGATATGTACCCATGATGGCATGTCACCAGAGACCAAGGAAACCCACTAAAGCTCAAGCTCCAGCGTTCCTAAGCCTATTGACACAGGCTGTCAGAATATATCTGCTTCCAGGAGTTGCTGGCTCTCTTCCTGGTTCTAGCCCTCACCAGCCTTGGAACCTAACCTGGACTCTGAATGATGCATCCACCTGGTTCCCTGACCTCCACTCTGACCCAGCTAATCTACTTGGACTCTCCTGGGCTGATGGATTGCTCAGCACACATCATTTCTAGGTTTCCTCCCGGGAACAAAAACTGCAACAAGACCTGGCAGTGACAATGTGGGGGAGCTGAATCCTTCTTCTGCTCCTCCTGGGATTGTGTGAGTATGGGACACATTTGGTGGTATCCCCATCAAGATGGACTTTGAGTAAGCTAAGTCTGATGACCAAATCAACTCTATGGGCATTCAGTCCCCTTGCAACCAAACCACAGACGGCAGGCAGTGCAACCCCATCCTCATTAGGTTTATAGACTTGGGGGAAAGGCTAATGGATTGGACTGGTCCAGCCAGGGTGAAGTTGAACAGTCCTCTGAGGGGGGAGTGAGGATGATTATAGGAAAGACAGAAAGAAGACTCAGAGACAAAGGTTAGAAATCAGGAGGGTGTAGGTCTATACCATGCTAGCCCTGAATGTATTTCTGACAGCCTTATATACTTTACAGTATCTTGGGAAAAAAAGTCATAAGCTGGCAGAGACAATGGCTGATGTACAGAGGGTATCTATCCCCATGTGGAGGCCTCTCTGTTCCTCCCACAAGATCAACAGAACATTCAGCCGCTTGCCTTGAGCTTCAAGTGTATCCCTTTTTTTTTGTTCCAAGTGTAAGCAGGCCAGGAAACCTGCCAGTAGACCCCGACCTGCCTTGACTCTGCCTGCCAGGCAGGCGTTCACAGAAGCAGGTAAAAATGGCTCCCCAAAACTGTCTCAGCAATTGGTGCAGAAACACTGTGCTTGTCTTAGATGTCTCCTCAAAAACTGTGAATTTGGCGGCTGGAGAGATGGCTCAGTGGTTAAGAGCACTGACTGCTCTCCCAAAGGTCATGAGTTCAATTCCCAGCAACCACATGGTGGCTCACAACATCAATAATTGGATTTGATGTCCTCTTCTGGTGTGTCAAGGACAGCATGCTCATATACATAAAATAAATAAATTTTTAAAAAAAAACCTGTGAATCTTACCCATCTTCAGAACATGAATCCCGGCACTCATGTCCTGTCTTAAGTTGACCCACATCTGAGGGACTCTTACCCATATCTTACTCCCAGCCTCTGCAATGGGGGATGTGACCCATTAGGTTACAGTTTTGTGCCAAATATGATGGAGACCTGCATGGATGTTCAAAAAGGAATGGAGGGCACACTTAATCACAAGTGGTAACAGGCACAATCCTGTAACCAGGAGAGCACTAAGGCAAGTACTGAGGAGGTCAGGTGAGTAAAAGCTCAGGGAGGCAAGCCTTTTCTGCATTTCTCTAGCCATTCAGAGACAACTTCTGTAGCATTGCAGGGGGCTAGCATCTTCTAGATTCAAATTTTCTTGAATTAGAGCCAACATTTGCAAGGCTCTCTCTCTCTGCATACCAAGGTTCTGAAACATTGACTGGAAGCATAGCAAGTAAGGGCTGATGACGTATCCTAACAATGTCAGATACAATTAGTCAAGTGCAGTCACAGCAAGTTACATTGAATCTAAACTCATACACAATGATGTGAATTTTCCCTATCAGCGCTGCATAAGGCAGGGAAATGCAGGCAAGTACATTTTCCACTGACCTCAGTCTGAACCCAGTGTTCATCTCCCTCTAGTAGCTGTGCTAGTTGCTTTAATCTCTCCCAAAGCCACAGCAAGTTTCCAGATGTAAATCTGTGGTGATCCAGTGTTTGTCCTGCATACAGTCCTTTTTGCCAGTCATCTGAGTGTTTGGGGACTCTCCTCGAGTTGGCATCAGGAAGTGGCTCATCAGCCTCAGCCTCAGCCTCAGCCTCAGCCTCAGCCTCAGCCTCAGCATCAGCACTAGCACCATGTGTCTGGTTAATTGCTTTCTCCGCACAGTGAACCAAATACTCTGGAATCTACCTGCCACTTTCAGCATCCTGTGGAAAAACATGAACAGGCCCTCTTCCCCATATTAATATCTGATCAGGACCATGCCATATGCCAGTAAGTGGGTCCTTCCATTTCACCTGGGCATAAGTATGCCTAATTGTATGGTGCCATAGACACTCAGCAGCAAAATTTTATTTTACTTTTTGTGACTGATTTTTTTAGAGCTCCATGGATTTGATCCACAATTCCCTGTCCTTGTGGATTAAAAAAATATATTATCATATATCTAACTTATTAATAAATTTTTATTTTAAAAATATTTTTTTATTAGTTTAAGATGTCTTATAACATAAATCTGAACATTCATTATTGTTATAAATATGAGATATAAAACTTGATATAAATGTTAAAACAAATCTTTCTCTTTAAAAATAAATTATATATTTAAAATATTTAAATATTTGATTAAAACAATTAGACTTTATCCATCTTATTAAATACTGCCTCAGTATCCCCCATATATTTGCTTGCTGTCTACAGCAACCTGGCCACAAAACCCTGGAACAACTCCTCTGGACCCTGCCCAATTCCAAATAAATCCTCAATCTGCCTCCGGTAGAAGACAGTTTACACCAGGCTTTCTTAGCTTAACTTAAGCACTAACTTGTGCATGAACAGTGGATCAAAACTTTACTGTTGAGCAGTCTCATGATACTGTCCCTTTCCCGCTAACATCTCAAACATAATATGTATCTCGTGTTCGATTGATCTCAGCAGTGCTTTGACACTTGCTCAGCAAATTCTGACTTCCATAATAAAAAAATCTCCTGACAAACATGCCCTTGCCAACTGTTTCCAGTCCCAAGGAGGGAGGGCCTCCGTGGACAAGGACTCAAGCGTAGCCAGAGAAATGGGGCTGTCCGCCCATACTGTGGACAAACAGATTTAACTCCTTTAACAGTTTAAAGGACAGGGGCTCTGTGTAGGTAACTCTGGTGCCCCCGAGATACTCCCACTTATGTAACACCAAAGTAACTCGGACAGGTTCCTCCTGGGAGCACGTGGTGGATATGTTCTACTGGTCTAACTCCGTGTATCCACCCTGGAGTCTTAAATGTCTCCTGATTTCTGTGTCCTGGTACGAATCATCCCAAGGAGAACGTATCATTCAGGAGATGCCCTTAATTATCCCACTCCTAGGCTTCATATACGATTCAAAATGGAACCCATAACTGCCATTGTTCTGTCCACCCTCTTAAGCATATCGGTATTGAAGGGGCCACAGGCACTGGAACCTCTGCTCTGCTACTGCAAGATGCTCATTACAGGTCATTGAGGCTGGCTATTGAGGGGATGTTGAGAGACTAGAAGAATCAATGTCGGCCTTAGAAAAATCACTCTCTTCCCTGGCTGAAGCTGTGTTGCAGAACAGAAGAGGATTAGGTCTATTCTTACAGCAAGATGGACATGTTCTAGGAGAAGAATGCTGTGTCTGTGCAGACCATACTGGCATAGTTAGGGACAATATGGCAGAACTAAGAAAGAGAATACAGATACAGGATAGAAAATTAGAAATGAAACGATATCAAGGATGGTGTGAAAGCATGTTTAATGGGTCCCTTGGCTGACTACCTAAATATCTACTCTTGCTGGACCACTCGTTAGTTATATTCTTACTAGTACTCACCTTTGGGCCTTGTGTACTAAACAGGTTAATCAACTTTGTTTGAGAACAAATTAGTGCAATTATCAATTGATAGTCCTCAGGTCTCAATATCAACCCTTACACCCAAAAACATTGACACCAAAGTCCCATGATTGGGCCTTCTTAGGTCCTTGTGAAGTGCAGAATGAAGGGCCCCAACTCGACAAGACAGACTCCATCTTGTAACCAGGCCTCCATTTTATACACTAGGCCCTGTCCTAAGGTTAAACTCTAATTACTGAAAAACCACAAACTGTTCCAGGAAAGAACCACGGGCCACCAGCAGGAAAATACCTAACGTTCCAGAGGTATAAATAGATATAGATTGCTTAAACCAACTGAAATCATTGTTAGCAAATCATGTAACTGCCAAGCTGATAAGCCCCTCATCCTGACCACAATAAAAAGGCTGAACCTAGGTGCTCAAACGCCTTCTGTGTTACCATTGCATTTGAAGGGTGTGAGCCTGAATAAAGACTCTTTGCTTTTGCATACAAGTTCGACTCCTGGTGTAAATCTAGCCCACCACCCTGGTGTTAGGGTGAAACCATAAACCTCCTATGGCCATTTCCCTAAACCAGTATAATTTCTAACTGATTATAAATAATTGTATACACACAGAGTGCTGCTCTCAGCCCTTTTTCTTAGTTACTAAAACACTAACACCATGGTTAAGACAACGTATGAAACAAAGCATTTAATGTGGGGCTCATGATGGTACCAGAGGGCTAGAGTTCACAACCGCCACGGTGGGGAGCATGGTGGCAGGCAAGGGCATGGCGCTGAAGCAGTAGCTGAAAACAAAGGACTGCGGGGTGGCTGTCCAACTCCGGATGAAACAGTGATGCTACAACCCTTATATCTAAAGCTCAGGGAGCATCAGAGAAGAGCAGGCAGAAATATTTTAAGCACTAGAGGACTGCAACACCTGCTTTGAGAGAGTGTTATTTGCCATACGTGGCAGATAAGTTGCAACCTGGAAATCTCAACAGTACTGCTGCATAAACAAGACATGAAAAATGACACCATCAATTGACATTCTAATGTGCATGGGGAAAATCTTACAGGACCCTATCCCTGGATGGAGAGTGCAGGTACTTAATGGCTTCTTAGACAGAAGGAGACTCAGTCCTCTCTAATACCAAAGGGTCAGATACACACACACACACACACACACACACACACACACACACACACACACACACACACACACACACACACACACGAGCAACACTAAACGAATCCAATAGGCTGTATTTTAAGTATACATGTATATAAATGCAACAATAAGGAAAAAAAAGCAAAAAAGGGTTGGGGAAGGTCATAGACATTCTGGGTAGGCCATATTGTTCTAAGGGGAAAAGCAGAAGATCAAATTAATAGTGTCCCTTTGGATGTGGTGCAAATACAAGCCTTCCTGTATGTTAAACAAGCGCTTTACCGCTGACCTACACCCTCAACACCTGTGTGTCTTAAAAGATTTCAGACACAAGCTGCTAATAAGATTATATTTTGAAATTTATTAGCAGCCTTAAAAATCCCCAATGTAATCCGATTTAGAATGGTAAATTGAACCTTTTAAATGTCAGTAAGTTACCAGACTGAGACTCAAAAAGTCTGTAAAGAGGGTAGGCAAATTGGCTCAAATTGGCAGGTACTTGCCACCAAACCTGGTGACCCGAGTTCAATTCCTGGGACTCGTATGGTAGGAGAACCAAAAAGTTATCCTCTGACTTCTACATAGGAACCAGGATACACCCAAGCATATACTTGTGAGGACATACCCCCAACACTCACAAAAATATTTTTACAAGTATATGAACACACAACATAACATAAAAGGAAGTGAGATGAAAACATTTTAGAAGATGGGAAGGAAAATCCAAAGAACCTTATTTCTAGAGCTGGAGAGGTGGCTCAGCAGTTAAGAACACTAGCTGCTCCTCCAGAGGACCTAGGTTCAATTCCTGGCACTCATATATTGGCTCACAACCATCTGTAACTACAGTCTCAGGGGACCCAATGCCTTCTTTTAACTTTCATACACACCAAGCGCTCATATGGTACACAGACATACATGCAGGCAAAATACTTGCACACATAAAATTTTAAAAATTAAAAAAAAAAAAATCTCATTCCTGTTGCAATACTCCAGGTGGTCTCGGGATTCTTCCTAATGCTGCAACACTTTAATAGAGCTCCTTATGTTGTGGTTATGCCCAACCATGAAATAATTTTCTTTGCTACTTCATAACATAATCTTGCTGTTATGAATTATAATGTAAATATCTAATATGTGACTCCAGAGGGGACGTGGCCCACAGGTTGAGAACCACTGCTTTAGCGTCACAGGAGTTTGAGAACGGGGAAATAGGTTAGACATGTGATGCAGGTGAGCCCTGGGGCTCCTGTCCTACTTAGCTGAGATACTGGAGCATAGAGATAAACCATAGAGGATCTAGGCTCTTACCATCACTCTGGAACTGGATTGGCTGGGGAAGAGCCAATGTGGAAGAACCTTTTATTTGACTCCCACTGGCAACTAACCATATATGCCTTGGGATTAAATTTTAAAACATTTTCTTCACACTTTATGCAGTACTGGGGATTGAACCCAGGGGCTTTGTTCATGCTATGCAAGCTTTCTGTCAACTGAGTTACATTCCCAGTTGCTCTGAAAAAGAAAAACGCAGCAGGACCAAGTATACTACTTACAACCTAGAAGAGACTACACTCCAAAGTATGCAATAAGCTCAGATAAAAGTCAAATTATCAATCTATGTGTTCCAAGTATTAAGTTGATCTTATGGACAAGATACATTCATACTCGTACTTAAATTTTGGAAGCTCAGTTTTTGTCCTTGTAAATAAATTTCATGAAAAGCTTTATACAAATCTGCGGGTCTTTGAAAAATCTTTTTTTTTTTTATTTGAGCCCCCCAGAACAACATAGGCAATTGTCACTGCTTTGACACAAGAACTAGAAAGCAAGACCTTGTTGCTGAAAATAGCATATATTTTGGTTGCAGGACATAAGAGAAATACATCTGAAGCTGAGTTGGAAGCTTCCTCTCTGCACCTAGCTTTTATAGGTCTGGAAGATGCTACACAGTTTACTGGGATTGTCACCAACAGTCTTACTTAGCTATTGACTTGAGCATGCTATCCTCCTGACCTGGCACACAAGCTGTGGCTACTGGTGTAACAGTGGCATGGCCGTTATGGAGGTAACCAACCAATTTCTGATTGTATTTGTGCCAGTTCTGTGGAAGGAAACTCACATCCTGACAGGGAACCTGGTCAAAAGCTTGTGGCTGGAGAGTTTTGCAGGGCTGTGTGGGTAAGATCTTTTTATTCTGCTAAATGGATATGATCTGTCAAATTGCTTTCTGAATATTTTTGTTTAAGCTCAGAGATTAGTGCTCTTGTGCTTTGATCAGAAGAGCTTTTCTTTGCATTAGGCAGTATTTATTCCAGAGACTTAGAACTGGTCAAACTGCTAAGTATAAATGATTTGAATCATCAGCCACAAGTGATCATCAGCATAGCTCCTTCCAACGACTGTGACATCCTCTATGTCCTGCAACCAAAGTATATGGCATTTTTAGGAACAAGATCTTGCCCTCTAGTTCTATCAAAGCGGAAACAATTGCCCATGTTGTTTTGGGGCCTCAGAGACAAAAAAACCCAAAAATTTCAAAGATCAGCAGATTGGCATGAAGCTAGATTTTCCCTTCCAAGGCTCAGAAGAGGGGGCAGAAAATAAGAGGAATGAGTTATTTTTATTTTTTCCATATTTAGTCAATGCCCATTAGTGACTCACTAGTACACATTTCTGCAGCTTCTCTAGATGCTCATTTCTAGTTTTAGTCCAGTGTGATCAAATGAGTTACATACATTTTAATATGATTGATTTTAGAGAAAGTCTCATGGATTACTGAGAATATGTACTCCACGCTGTTTAATAGAATATTCTGGGTATATGTTATGTACATTTGATCTAAGATGTTTCTTTAACAACTCTTTTGTCTGGATGACCTTGCTACTGTTGAGAATTGGATAATAGTTATCCACTATTTTTTTTAAAAAAGGTGAAGTGTTTGTGGAATGCTTCCTTTTCGGCATGGCATGGCCACTGTACTCTTGGAATCAGAGCTGTGACCACCTATACATAACATGTGTAATACAAGACTGGGCTAGTCAACACTGTCTAATGAAGGGATGAGGGACTCATCAGGCTCCCCTTCCTGGACATCTATCAGTAGTCAATCAGTGAGTTGTAAGGGAAGAGGTTCACAAGTCCCCAAGCTCCCCTCAACATTTTATTGCCAGTTAACAGCTGCTGAGGAGTCATATGCTTTCTGTAGAAGCATAAAGACCCCAGAGCACATCTAACAATGGCCACCTATGGTTTTATTCTTTGTAGTCCAGGCTGGCCAGACTCAAATCACCATGAGCTTCCTATACGCACGTTGTTCCAGGACTGTGGAGGCAGAGACGGGAGGATCCCTTGGGACTTGCGGCCAGTCAGCCTAGTTTTAACTGCTGAGCACCGGGTCATTGACACTGTCTCAAAGAGGCTGTCATGCTTAAGGATGGAATCCCAGGTCTCCTGGCCTCTGCACATACATGTGAACCCTGCCACACACATTAAAAAGATGCAGGAAAAATAAAAGGCAGCAGTGTTGAAGTACAGGAGATGAGCAAAGGATAATTCTGAGCTTTCTCATTAATAAAGCTGGCTCCTTTATAAACAAGAATTTGGCTGCTGTAGTGTTAAATTTGTGTCCCTACAATTAGCATACCAAAATGTAAAGTTGCTCTCTCTCTCTCTCTCTCTCTCTCACACACACACTCTCACATATATGCTTTTCAAGACAGGGTTTCTCTTGTAGCCCTGTCTGTCTCTCTCTAGGCTTTTCGAGACAGGGTTTCTCTGTGTAGCCCTGTCTGTCTGTCTGTCTCTCTCTAGGCTTTTCGAGACAGGGTTTCTCTGTGTAGCCCTGTCTGTCTGTCTGTCTCTCTCTAGGCTTTTCGAGACAGGGTTTCTCTGTGTAGCCCTGTCTGTCTCTCTCTCTAGGCTTTTCGAGACAGGGTTTCTGTGTAGCTCTCTCTCTCTCTCTCTCTCTCTCTCTCTCTCTCTCTCTCTCTCTCTCGACTTTTCGAAACAGGGTTTCTCTGTGTAGCCCTGGCTGTCCTGGAACTCACTCTGTAGACCAGGCTGGCCTCGAACTCAGAAATCCATCTGCCTCTGCCTCCCAAGTGCTGGGATTAAAGGCGTGCGCCATTGCTGCCTGGCTTGTTCTATATATTTTATGAATCAATTTCACTTACACTTTTATAATTAAAAAATTTATGTATTCATTGTGTGTACGTGTGGACATCACAGGAAACCTTGTGGAGTTGTTCTCCTTACATCATGCAAGTCCCAGGGGTTATTCATCAGGCTTAGAGACAGACATCTTTACCAGATAATGCTTCTTAGTGGCCCTAACCCTGTTTTCCATTCTGTAGCCCAGGATGACTACAGCAACCCTCTTGCCTTAGTCACCGAGTGCTGGCATTACAGGTGTGTGCCATCACACCAGAATTTTTGTCTTTATTTCCTGGTGTCATATAAGTTTAATGTATTGCCTTACTTTATAAGATATATATTAAAAGTTCAGATTTACCTAGGAAGGTGTGATGGTGTAATCCCAGCACAGGGAAGGCAGTCACAGCTGGATCTCTATGAGTTATATGCTAGCCTGGTCTACATGGCAAGTTCTAGGCCAGTCAGGGCTACACAGTGAGATTTCTGTTTCAAAATGAAATAAAATCAGACACATAAGTAAAATCACATTTAAAAATAATGAGCTGGAGAGATGGCTCAGGGGTTAAGAACACTGACTGCTCTTCCAGAGGTCCTGAGTTCAAATTCCACCAACCACATGGTGGCTCACAGCCATCTGTAACGGAATCTGATGCCCTCTTCTAGTGTGTCTGAAGACAGCTACAGTGTACTCATATACATAAAATAAAAATACAATGAAAGGACTATGGTAAAGTATAAAACTAAGGTAAGATATAATCAACTCAGGGAAATCCAGTTAAAAGCCAAATAAAGCTGTATTTTTATACTGTACAAAAGAAAATTTACATCTTTTTTTTTTTTTTTTTGGTTTTTTTTTTTTGGATTTTTTCGAGACAGGGTTTCTCTGTGTAGCCCTGGCTGTCCTGGTACTTACTCTGTAGACCAGGTTGGCCTCGAACTCAGAAATTCACCTGCCTCTGCCTCCCAAGTGCTGGGATTAAAAAAGGCGTGCGCCACCACTGCCCGGCTGAAAATTTACATTCTTAATGTAGCTAGATACATCAAGGGAGAAATGACACATCCCTCAAGAGACACAATATTTAACATCTGAGAAGTTATATTTCTGCATTGCAGACTGGTACTCAATTTTATACATCTTTATTTACAATAACTTAAAATATTTTTCATCTCTGGCAGATATTTACAAGTTCAACAGTGACGCATTTCACATTTCAACAATCAACAGCATTAATCATTCACTAAGACAAGATAATGGCTCACGTGCACCAGTACATATGATCTTAAATGTGCATTTTGGTTTTTTTCTTCAGCTCTGAAACAATAACAAAAAAAAGATTTTCCACTAGTCCTAAGTTGAAAGGATTCCTCTCAATAAAGATCATACTTTTTACATGCCTGCCCAGAATTTTCACCAGCAGAATCCTCTCAATACTTGGGAAGTTTATACCAAGCTATAAATTGATATAGGTTAACAATAACAATAACAATAGGCTGATCAAATATATCCTTTTTAGGAAACACATAATGAAAATAGGGTATTCTGTTTGTCTGTTACAGAAATCACATTACATAAAGTCACGGTAGTAAAACCCATGTACTGCTAAGACAGTTTCATTTAACCAGTTTAAACTGAATGTAAAGCCAGCCTAGTTCTTAGAACCAAAAAGATCCAGTGTAAAATACATGATAAACCTCATACCGATATTTTTAACATCACATGGAACATATCTTTGCACTGTATTCAGATAATAAAATAAAAAAACAAACTACAAACCATTACCAGTCATTATTTGAAGGCCAATCTTTTCTTCCCAAGAACAATACATTTTTGTTTGTTTGTTTTGAGACAGGGTCTCACTGTGTAGCCCTGGCAGTCCTGGAACTCATTCAATAGACCAGCCTGGCCTTGAACTCAGAGATCTGCCTCCCTCTGCATCCGAGTGCTGGGATTAAAGGCATGCACCACCACACCAGTTAAATATTTATTAACTATAATGTGGTATTAAAAAAATTAAAGAACTTGTTTGAAATAGCAGTTAAAAAACAACTATAATTCATTATTTAAGAAATCATTAAATAGCTTAAACTCTTTAGATCTTTTTGGCCTACATATTTTAGAAGCAGTTATTTTATCTTCCTTTAATCCAATCATGTTTTAAATGCAAAGACAAAAAGCAGTTAAGAGTGAACACAGACATAAATGTGAACTAACCTAACCATATCAGTTTAGCTAGTATTATACTAGAAATAAATGCCACTGTCCATTGAGGGGTACCTTTCAATAATTTCTCCTATAATTTTACCTAAACGACCCATAATATACAATGTACCAACTTTAGGAGTTTCCCCCCTTTATATTCAATACTGATATGCAAAATCCTTAATTTTAATAAGAATGTCATAAGGAATAAAATTAAGACTTATTCTTTAATTGGTATTTTCAGTGGAGTACTGACATCTTATTGATGTAGGGTATTATCTATTTTTTATTAATATCCTATTAAAATAGGATATTATCTATCTATTTACCGTATGTGTTTCCTAGTTCAAATAATGTATTATTTGTTTCTCTCAGGGTTAGAAAGCAATCTTTTCATTAAAGGGGGGTACATTCCTTAATAGATGCTTTAAAAATGATTTGTCAGTAACATTCTTTGGTAAATTTTGTAAATTGATGAAGATGTAAAAATGTCGTCTGATATGATTAACACTGAACTGTTTACACTCAAATACAGCAAGCCACACAGCAAACTTGTAGATGGGGTTATATTATCCAATTAAGTTCATTTTTCTTTGTCAATAAAAAGACCTACCTCCAGATACACAAGTTTTTAAAAAAGACTGACTTATACTTTAAAATACACCTAATTCTACTTTTTTGGTAAAACCATAATAAATGTAGTAATATAATTAATATCAGACATATGAATATGCCTTAATTTGTAAACATTAAGAACCCATCTCAAAATTCAGAAGCAAAACATAGAAACTCTCCTGTGCTATTCTGCCAGTTATTTCACAAGACCCTTACATTTCTGTGGAACTGCATCCTGAATTATTTGGTCTTGATTATATTTCTCACAGGACAAATGCCTAACATTACAAAAATACTGGAGGAAAAAGAGAAATGTTGCCATTGTATTGTGAGGATTAGACAAAACGCACCCACAAGGACAAGAGGCTGGCTGTACCTCCAGCGCAGCAGCTCCGTGCCGGTGTACCTCCGGCGCAGCAGCTCCGTGCCGGCGTACCTCCGGCGCAGCAGCTCCGTGCCGGCGTGATGCATCCACTAGAGTCACACGGTATAAGCAGTACTAGAATTTGGCTCATCTCTGTTGCATGGAAAATTGTACCAATCTGATGAGTCATGACTTTATTTTTACCCTGTTTATACAATCTGGTAAATACTCTATTTCTTAGAGGTTAAGCTGCCAATAGCTAGTTTTCCATCACTTATTTTTGGAAACCACTTTAAGAAAATTAAAAGTATTATAGTAAGTATCTCACCAACTTGGTGGTGAAGCAACGACAGTAGTCATCCAGCCTGAGAGAGAGAAGCCTCCTGTTTCAGTGTTTAATATAATCACAGCACAGGAAAGTTGTCCTAAGACTCCTGTAGAATTCCTGATCGCTAGCATGACATATTAATCTTTTTAAATTGAAAAACTAAGCTTTTTTGTTAAATTAAAAAACAAACAAACAACCCTTACTTTATAATGTAATCCAAGTTCAGAAATGGAGTGGTCCCCCTTGTCAGTGTTTATACAGTATGTTACCCTGCCCATAAAGACAAAAACTAGTATTTTTATTTATAAATGAACATATAATGAATTAAATGAGACACCTGATTGTCAACAACTGAAGTACTCAAAAGTGGACCCAAAGAAACCTCCTAAGTGAGGTAGGAAAAACACACCACTGCATTAATGTAGTCACAAAAGCAGT
>CM052709.1:50839916-50928680 GCA_028551405.1 Uromys caudimaculatus
AACATGTATGAGGGTGTGTGTAACTGATGTTTTTGAGATGGGTAATTCATAGCAATTGAAGTCACAATACTGATTTTTAAAATCCTAATATATTCCCTTCTTTTTCAAACAAAGCCTGAGACCCAGAAGAGATTGAAAGTCTTATCCAACCAAATCACAACAAAAATCCTTTAAACTAATAATGCATTTTTGTAGCCTCTTAGCAGTTACCACATGCTACTCATTTACATTCAACATCTAGTTTACTGTCATGATTTCAAAGTTTTATAAAAACGAGAAACTTTGCAGATAATCAGAAGATACACAAACTGCAATAAACACAAAGGCAGTGTGATCCTTGTGGAGAAATCAAGTCAGTACCCTCTGGTAGAAATGTTCTATACAAATGTGTCACATTGAAGCATCAGTGTTTTCAACCAATTATCTGTCCCTGATGTATTTCCTTGGAGTATATGATCTCAGGACTTTAGGTTTCTTTATCCCATGTCTGACTGAATCTAGGTACATCTAGGAAGCAGCTGAAAGGGTTTCTCTAGTCTGACATCTCAGAGAGTGGACTGAGAAATCCCTCTCTTTACCTGAAGATGTACAATGTCTACTTCAGTCATCACCAACTCACAAAGGAAAGGAAAAAAGAAAACAATTATAACTTCACCTCATATACAATCTCATACAAACTAAACAAACAACACCCTTCCCCCAACAAAACCCCAGCACCATAATATCAATCATTCCTAGGAAATAGAACATGCCCCTATGAGTCTCTGATTTGTTAGTTCAAACTTTAAGGGCAGAAATGTCCTTAAGTCCTTGTGGGAAGAGGGAAGACCTGTTGTTAATGACTAGAGAGCCATTGAGAAAGTGCATTATCAATTACACAATCAACTTAGAGCCCCACGCTCCAATGGAGGTGGTCACAAATTGATTTAAATGCCTCAATAATTAAACATTTGTGTCCTTGGGATAAAGGGGGGCAGTTAGCCTCATTTTAATAAAAAACTGCAGTAGTCTACCGCCATCCCCCATGCTTCCCAAGAATATAAATTGCACAGACTCAGAGAAGCCCAAAGTCATAGCAGAATCTCTGAGGCACTCCTGGTTAAGAAAGAAAAACTATGATCCAGTTATCTTCATAGTTCCATAGATTATGTGAACAAACCCGTTTTGTTTTTAAACAAAAGCCAAAGAACCACTCATAGGGGTCCTCTACACCATTCCCTCTGACACCTCCTCAGTCTCACAGTGCTGAAATGGACCGATCAGCCTACGATGGATTGCACATCCCCCAAGGAGAAAGGGAGCATGGAAAAGGCAAACATTTTACACGGCTTCACAAACACATTTAAGGGAATAGGTGAAGAAGTTAAGGAAAGGAACGAACAACCTTATTGCTGTTTCCATACAAAATACAGTATGAGATACCTAAGCTAAGTCAAATCTGATGACAGTGACATCTTTTTCACAATGCGGGATGACGTGTCTTGCACAATGAAATGTTCAGTGTAGAAGGTAAGCAGAACAAGGGGACATCAAAACTACACCTGGGATATTAGCTGCATATTGAAACTTGGGGATCGAGACTGCTTGGTTAAGGGGGCTCCTGGGCTGAGGAGCTCTTTACCTTCACCAGCGTGACCTAGCCGGTCTTCTTGTAGACTGATAGTTGAATATCGATTAGCATTTGTAGCTGCTAGATTAGTAACTCCCTCAGTGCCAACCCCAATGCTGGTACTTGCTTGACCGCCATTTACATAGTCAAAAGATTTACTTGAGGAAGCACTGGCTGTCCGGATCAGACTTAGACTATTGGTTTTTGGCACCACCTGGCCTGCAGGCAGGCTCAAGTGTTTCTTCATCGGTGTCAGCTCAACTGAATCTATGCTGAGATCTGCTTGTTGTTGTACAAATTGCTTTCCAACTACTGAATCTCGAGGGCTCTCGTTGGATTTGATGGCTGATGCTGTTTCTTTATCTTTGGCGGAACGCCCAGTTGCTACTTTCCGTAAGCTTCCCCTCTGAGAAGAGGAGGACGGTTTGGTCCCATGTGGTTGGCTGCTGAGAGAAGCCCCTGATGAAAATCCTTCATCTGCATCATTTGTGTTTAAGGACTCCTCGCCCCCATTTAGACCCTCAGCACCTACAATAAATCAGATAGATTAGAGTTAAGATAAGTAAAAAGCAGCTGTCAATACACTGACCTAATCTGTTAAAGGCTGTAATCATCTCAGTACTTTACTTTAGGGGAATAAACCTCTACACAGAATTCTAACACACTAGTCCTTGTTTTCATCTGGCTTTATTTGCCCTGGTTTTGTAAAAACTGTCCACAAATACTAACTAGTAAACAATCAACATCTAAGGCATAGAAAACTAAAATATAACACTTTAAAACCACACTATATCCATTGAAAGTCACCATATCTATGTATTTTAAACAAAACTCTTTCCTCGTTTTTCTTTAACCTATTATACAAAACATACTGTACAAAAGAGATTCTCTTCTAATTTCAGTTACCCAGAATTGTACCAAGTCATTTAGGCTTACAGGCCAGACCCTTTTTAAATTATAATAAAATGCATTATCTATTTGACAGCTAACTGCATTTATATAGCTTTGTAATATATTTCTTTTTAATATCTACTAAATTTGCCAACTCACTGCTGTGATAACTTCAGAATCACGTTCTGTCTTATGGACACACCCTTCACATGGATTTCCATATTTTCTTGTACTGATGGTGAGGTAGCAAAGGTGTCTACACTCCGTATCTCTAACAGCTACATCCTTGGCAGGAGACCGAGTGCTGTCGCTCACAGAACACTGCGTGCTGCAGCGCATCTCACACAGTAACTGCACACAGTCAAAGGACCTTCAGCTCATGTTTTTGTGGGATGAGAATCACATGATACAATGAGCTTGCAGTTTCCAGACAGCTACAATTCTCTTACTGAAAAGTGTGATCAAACAGTCTCAAAATTAATGTGTTCTTCTTTCAAAAACTGAAAATACTTTTCCCAGACTGAAAGAAAGTATGAATCTATAAAACAGATATTAACGTGATAGTTAAGGTAAAATGTTAGAGAACAATGTAAATACTAATTTGAGATATAGGTTACCTAAGAAAAATGTACATATTCAAACACAATCTTTTACTTAACATAGCACCTGAAAAATAAAAATATTTCTTAGCTATATTTCTTCACATGGATTAGTTATTTTACTTCTTAAAAAAAAAAATATCAAATTAGGCTGTTCTTAAAGCAAAAGGCAACTTGTTACATACACACACACACACACACATATAAATATAAATATCTACAGCAATTTAATATTTAATCATCATGCCAAGCCATGTGGAAATACATTTAAAAAATAATAGCAACTGACACTACTTCTCTCAATCCTGTCAAAAGAACTGAGCATTTGTACCTTGAAAATAAACATTTTTGATCATATTCGTGTTATCTCTTAATGATTGACTTATAATTAGTATCAAGATTCCAAATATTCAGAAATATTAATATGAAACTTGGGTTTGTCTAAGTAGTTAGGACAGGACAGTGAGAGACTTAGTGCTAGCTCTGAGTGTTGCTTCATGCATATCTGATGCCCAGGCAGTATGGCCGTGAGAGGAATGATAATATAAAGCCACCATGCAGGAGAATCTACTGCTGTTTTACATACTAGGAATGCTGTTTCAATGTAATGGACCACTGATCACACATAAATAACAGGCACTATCTTGAAAGCTTAGAGTCTTCCTTTAATTTAAACAAACAAGCTCATTTAGATTTTTATTAGTGTTACTATGTGTGTATCGGTGTCTGCTGTGTGTGTGTGGAGGCAGAGGAAAATTTTTTGGAAGTGGTTTTCTTTATCCACTTTTACATGGGTTCAGATCATTAGGCTTGCAGGGGGCGAGCACCTTTAATGACTGAACAATTTTGCCTGCCCTAATAAACACATTTTTATTATTAAACTATCTAAAAACATCATTACTACAAACATGTTTTACTTCAAGTTATATGTGTAATATAAAAGCTCCAGCATTCTAGAGAATTACCAAAATTCTCATACATTTTAATCAATTTCCTTTTCTCTGTCTTAAAAGCCCTCAAAGAAAGCCAGGTGTGGTGATTCACACTTTTCTTTTCTTTTTTTTTTTTTTTTTCGAGACAGGGTTTCTCTGTGTAGCCCTGGCTGTCCTGGAACTCACTCTGTAGACCAGGCTGGCCTCGAACTCAGAAATCCGCCTGCCTCTGCCTCCCAAGTGCTGGGATTAAAGGCGTGCGCCACCACTGCCCGGCAGTGATGCACACTTTTGATCCTAGCACAAAGGTAGAAGCAGGAAGATCTTTGAGTCTGAGGCCAGTCTAGTCTACAGAATGAGTTCTAGGACAGCCAGGGCTACACAGAGAAACCTTATCTCACAAAAATAAAGACAAAAAAACCACCATCACCACCAAAAACAAAACAAAACAACAAAATACCCAGGAAGTAAAAATGCAATTGAGTCTCAAAACGTATTTCCTTTTATAGTTTTTCTATAGGTGATAACATCCACGACTCAAAGACACGACTGAAAGAGATTTCACTGACATTTTTGTTAATAGTTGATTTTCCTATATATTTTGCATCTTCTAATACTTATTTAAAATCACAATAATTTAGGATAAAAGATAAAAGTCTTTTTTTTTTTTTTGAGACAGGGTCTCACTATGTAGCTCTGGTCTGGAACTCACTATGTGGACCAGGCTGGCCCTAAGCTCACAGAGATTGACTGTCTCTGTCTCCTGAGTGATAGAATTAAAGGCTTGCACTACAAAACCTAGCTTCAAACACACTAAAGAAATGTATTGGCTTTCCTGTGTCTAGACACCCTTGAGATCTACCCCAAACTAACAGGGGACTCAATAGAATTAAAACAGATACTCAGGAGGCATTACTGCTTGGGTTCTGTTTTCAAAGTAGACGACTAATGAACTAGAAGCGACGCTTCAGCCAGGTCAGTCCTGTAAGAGTTTCATCAGCTGCTAACAGATGGCATCACTTCTAGTACAAATACCTGCAACGTACTAACAACCGTCATATATAACCATCAAATGGTTTACTTAGTTATCAAAAATGAGAAATAAACTGTTCGTTTGGGTCTACTTGGGTTTTAAATCTACTCATTTTCTCATTTCCTTTTCCTTCCTTCCTTCCTTTTTCTTTCTTTTTTTTGCATTTAAATAAGATGTATCTAATTGCTAGGGGTAAGATAAAGAGATACAAAAAGACAAAAGGGAAGGCCACATCTTCCACAGCTGTGTCAAGAAGGATCTCTAAAACAGTACCAACTTTGGGGTCATTAGGTCATGCACATGCAATACTGTTAAATAAAGTAAAGTCAATTTGGTTAAATAAGTGAGGAACTGAGGGTACATTAAGATTCTTACTGAGCATGCTCAAATTTCTAATACACCGAAGAGAAAGATACTTCCTTAAGTAGAAGGTAAATACTTTATGTGTATGTTTGGTCTTTAAAATAAACAGGAATCATTGATCTCTTTTAAAGCTACTTACAGGGTCATTAGTATAAGGTTTTATTTTATACTGGTGCTTCAGGGGCAATGTAAACTAAATAATCAAACCATTTGGCTACAGTTCTCTTTTCCACAAAGCTAGCTCATATGACATTTCATACAAAGCAGCAGGCAAATACTTTCTCGTCAGAGAGAAGTGTTCTTTTTTACAGGTAGTGATGGAGCACCGAGTTCTTACGTGCAAATAATTACATTGTACAAACAAGGATCTTCTCTGTACTTGATCTGTAAATAACACATTTCACTTCCATCTGGGAGCTATAACCACTCTATCTGTGTGTGTATATAAAGGTAAAGGGTAGTATGCTCCCGGATAGCACATTTACAGAGAAAAGGTGTCAGTAATTTACTATACAACTTAATCCAGCTGATGAGAAGCCAATCAATACCAGCATTCTCTGTCAGAGACTGGAAACAATTATTAATTGGTCACTCTAGGAAAACAGATAAATGCCAGCTCTACTTCAATTTCTCAAATGTGCTTATATTTTAAAAGTCTCTTCACAGACTTTTAAAGAATAAATCTTAATACTAATAAGGCTCATGACCGTTGGGTGCATTTTTCCTACTGTTAAGAGTAAGCATGCTCAGTAATGAGGAACGTGAAGCGTTTGCAGGCCTCTTCCTCCAGACCCCGCCTTGTTAGGAGCCATGCCAAGCTGCTGTCTGATGACACAGGGATGCAGGCTCCAGGCCAGCACAAATGGCAACTGAAGATTGTACCTAACCTGGTGCTAGGCATATGGGGAGGAGGGTTGCTTTGCAAAGAGGAGCTAGGACACCCAGGGGTAGTGGAGACACACACTAGAGTGCAAAGGTGCTCTGCTTGGGGACAGAGAGCCAGGATCCTTCTCCAGCAACTGCCTCACTGACTTCTGCCTCCTCATCTCTGTCCTACCCTCTGTTGTGGCTGCTGCTGAGTTGGGCTCCGGCGAGCCATGCTCAGGGGTCCTGCGCACCAGCACCTCCCCCTCTTGCACACGTTTGATCCCTAGGTCAGTGGAGCCGTGCTGGATCGGGGAGCCAGGAATACTCGAGTCAGCCTCGTTTGAGAAGTCAAAGCCATCTGGGATTCAACATATAAAATTTTAGTACTTTTTTGTGCTGCTCTATTCTTTTCTGAGCATTCTGACCCAGGCAGATAAGAGAATGTATATATGGATATGATATTAACACAAACACTGTCTATATAGTTACATGTGTGTGCACAGCTTGCACACACATAAGGTAGCAGATGAACAATGTGAGGTTTGCAAATGAATGGGACAGAAAAATCGGGCTCATTAAAATGACAATTTCTCTTAGGCAAGACAGCTCGACTGTTAAGTACCACATGTCCATAAAATATTGCTGGGTTCAGCTCTTAGAATTAAAAAAAAAAAAAAAAAGCAAATGCAAAAATCCAAAAATAAGAACCAATTCTTTTATGGATAGTTTGTATTATACTGCTAGCTGGACCAAGCATATAGTTTTCTCCCACAGTGCTCATACATGTACCTTTTTTCCAGCTAACAGGCTTAAAGCAACTTTCTCCCCCTATTTTTATTACTAGTTTTAAAAAAAGACAAAATTTGGCTAAGTCTTATTTTACATTTTATCATCAATTCAACAGTCTAACATCTTCCTACTTTATAAACATATATATATATTTACATTAAAATAACTAAGCATTATCACATTTCTAGTACCATTTTTAAATGAAAATATTTTACTTTAACACATAGAGCATTAATTACTATCAAGCATTTGTACATTCTGTATAAACAGTGATAAGTTTACTTGAATCCATAAGTAAACTATGGGAATTTTATATTTACCTTCTCTTCTCCATCTATGACGTCGAATGGAAGCTGTTGTAATTGCAGTCCGAGAAATTCTCGGCACTGTTGGAGTGACTTCCACTTTAAGTACTTTCTGGCCTTCTTGTGAAGAATCGGGTGCATCAAATGGTAATGAGTTTTTCATGGCATTTGCCACCTAAAATGATAATATAAGTTTGTGCAAATTTACAACCCACATAGTTTTTAGCCTATGCTATAATACGTGTCTCCATTATTTTTGAACGTGTCCAGCTTGCATAGCACATGAAGTTGTATAATATAGAAGGACAAATGTGTCAAAACGCTTATTTTTAATTTTATATATTTTTCAGTAGGCTTTTCAAATAAAAATTTATTCTTAAAATATGAGTCCTATACCCTACTGGATTCTTGAAGTTGTGAGTTTCAAAAGGAAAGAGCATTCTAAAGAAAAATGTTTAATATTTGTAACCAAGAAATAAAACAAGCTAGAATAAGTTCCTGCTTTTTCATATGATAAATAGCAGAAAACCTAATCTGTGTTAAAATTGTAACACTTTTCTGCACTCCTATGCATCCGTGAGAAGAGACGTTCCCAAATACATGCTGACAATATGTGTCCTATGCCTCTAAGCAGAAGACTGGGAAACCTGACTGGTAAACAATTGTTATCTGACTGGTTTGTCTCTTAACCAGTAAGTAGTAATCCAGCAAAGACTTTGAGCTAGAGGAATGTCTTTCTGTCCTTTTGCACATGGACAGACACATGTAGGATACAGCAACCTGGCTAAGAATGTCTGATCTACCCACACAGACCTAGAGGAGGAAGCTGTTTCAAGGCTTGATGAATGTAAGAAAGGTTAAGTGTCTACACTAAGCCCTTGTCAGTAATAGAGAGGATGCTTGTTTCTCCATTTTGTTTGGAATATAGCTCTAGATATGAGAAAAATGCTACACATCAGTAAATTTATCTTGGTCTTAAAATTAAAAATGGTATAAATAAATAAAATAGCTTTAAAAAACTATCCTAGGCAGAAAATGCATAAACATTTTAAATACCACAGAACCACTACAGAAAGCTTAATTACTGGTAAGAAACAAAAGCAAGTTAGGTATGGTGGCACTCGTAATCACAGCACCTCAAAGACCAAGACAGAATTATAAATTCAAAGCCAGTCTAGAAAGCATAAGAAGGAAAATAAAGGGAAGAAGGCAGAAGAGAAGGGCCCACATAGTTAAACCACCTACAGCTACTACCAGTATTTTGTTATCCCTTTCATATGTAGACTTAAAATACATATATATATATTTCCCACTTAACCTAAGCCATTATTTTTCTTTATTATAAGTTCTCAAATATACAATTTCATTAAGGAAATATCAAACTTCAATTGTTCTCTGTTATGAGAACACTTAAATGACTTTTATTTCTTTGCAATTAAAGTAACACTGTAGGCCAGGTGGTGGCAGCAGCGCATACCTTTAATTCCAGCACTTGAGAGCTACAAGGGGGGTCTCTGAGTTCAAGGTCAGCTTGGTCTACAGAGTGAGTTCCAGAATAGCTAGAGCTACACAGCCTGTCTCAAAAATTCAAAAATGGAAAAATAAAAGTAATGGTAATGTTAAACTTCTAGTACTTTCAATTTTATTTTATTTGTGTGGGTGTTTTGTCTGCATGTATATATATGCATCAATCATGTGCATGCCTAGTGCTCACAAAGGCCAGAAGAAGGCGTCACATCTCTGGGAACTAGATTTACAGATGGTTGGGAGCCACTATGTGAGTGCTGGGAATCAAATCCAGGTCCTCTGGAGAGCAGCCTTAGTCACTGAGCCACCTCTCCAGCCCGTTATAATACACTTTTTTTTTTTTTTTTTAGATTTATTTTATTTATATGAGTACACTGTAACTCTCCTCAGACACCAGAAGAGAGCATCAGATCCCATTACAGATGGTTGTGAGCCACCATGTGGTTGCTGGGAATTAAACTCAGGACCTTTGGAAGAGCAGTCAGTGCTCTTAACCGCTCTCCAGTCCCTATAATACACTTTTAAGGCATTAGTTTCCATAGACACAAAACTACATGTGGAATAAAGGATCTAAGAGAATAAGCACTCATTACAAAACTATAACAAATGCTTCATTATCCCCTATTGTATGCTTACATCTGTCCTTTAAACTTTACTATTGTATATCCGTACGCATGCATAATATGTATGGGGAGGGCTGTCACTATGCTTATACGGAGGTCAGAGAACAATTTATAGAGTCGGTTCTCTCCTATCTTTATGTAGGTTCTGGGAATAGAATTCAAGTTGACAGATTTGCATGGCAAATCTGGCCCAACATGTGTATTTGATTTTTTAAAAAAATATTTTGTGTGTGTGTGTGTGTGGGGGGGTGTGGAATGATGAGAATAACATGGCACGAATGTGGAGATTGGGATCATAGGACAACTTGCGGGAGTAAGTTCTCTCCTTCTACCATGAGGGTTCTGGGATTGAACTCAGGCTCGGCAGCAAGTGCCTTTATCTTGAGTCATCTCACAGGTCACCTACATGTTGGGAAGCATAAGTGCAGTTTTCTTATGTCTACAGAGAATATTTTTCTTTTTGTGTACTGCATATTAATTTTCTTTTTTGCTTGTTTGTTTTTTGAGACAGGGTTTCTGTGTAGCCCTGGCTGTCCTGGAACTTACTTTGTAGACCAGGTGGGTCTCAAACTCCACCTGTCTCTGCCTTGAGTGCTGGGATTAGAGGCATGTGCTACCACAGCCTGGCTCTAATTTTACTTTATTAAAGGAAATGATTTAGAATTTATATATTTATGTGGAGAAAAATAAGCTCTTGTAGTGACTACTTCATTTCTAAACTGTCCTAGTTTTGATTATAATAATAAAATGAAGATTTCACTTAAGCTTGACAGCCTTTTTCTATACATCTGAATAACACTGACTAGGTGTGGGGAGGAACAGGAGAGATGGCCATGAGAATGAGTGAAAATCTGCAGCTGACGGGGTGGGGAGGTGGGGGGCATGTCCAGGACAAGACAGAGACCTGGGATAAGGGAGGCACCCAAGAATCAACGGGGGTGACCTTAACTGTGTGTCTTAGTCAGGGTTTCTATTCCTGCAGAAACATCATGACCAAGATGCAAGTTGGGGAGGAAAGGGTTTATTGAGCTTACACTTCCATGCTACTGTTCATCACCAAAGGAAGTCAGGACTGGAACTCAAGCAGAGCAGGAAGCAGGAGCTGATGCAGAGGCCATGGAGGGATGTAACTCACTGGCTTCCTTGCTTGCTTCTCCTGGCTTGCTCAGCCTGCTTTCTTATAGAACCCAAGACTACCAGCCCACAGATGGTACCACTCATAAGGGGCCTTCCCCCCTTGATCACTAATTGAGAAAATGCTTTACAGATGGATCTCATGGAGGCATTTTCTCAACTGAAACTCCTTTCTCTGTGATAACTTCAGCTTGTGTCAAGTTGACACACAAAACTAGCCAGTACACTGTGACTCACAGTATTGGGGATATAGAACCTGAAGAAGCCTATAGCCAGGCAGGAATCCCAGTGGAACGATAGAGACTCCAACCCACCCACAAAATTTCAACTCAAAATTCATCCTGTCTATAAGAAATGCAGGCATGGGGGATGGAGCAGAAACTGAGGGAATGGCCAATTAATAACCTGCCCAGCTAGAGATTCACCCCATGGCCAAGCACCAATCCATGACACTATTAATGATACTTTGTTACGCTTGCACATAGGAGCCTAGCAAGGCTGTCCTCTGAGAAGCTCCATCCAGCAGCTGACTCAGATAGATGCACACATCCACAGCCACACAATGGGTGGAGCTTGAGGACTCTTAGGGGAGAACAGGAGGAAGGATTGCAGTCCCCAAAGGGCATAGAAACTCCACAAGAAGACCAGCAGAGTCAACTAACCTGGACCCTTAGGGCTCTCAGAGACTGAACCATCAAGCAAAGAGCACACATGGGCTGGACCTATGTGCCATATGCAGCAGGTGTGCAGCTTGGTCTTCATGTGGGTAGCAAACAACTGGAGCGGGGCTGTCTCAAAAAGCCGTTGCCTGTCTGTGGGGTATGTTCTACTAGCTGGGCTGCCTTGTCTGGCCTCAGTGGGAGAGGAAGAGCCTCCCCTCACAGAGACTTGAAGTGCTGGTGTGAGGGCATACCCAGGAGGTCCGACCCGCTCAGAGGAGAAGGGGAGGAGGTATGGGGAAGGATTGTGGGAAGGGGTGACAAGGAAAGGGGCAGTGAGTGGGATGTAAAGTGAGTAAGTAAAAATAAATATATTAAACAGCAACAACAACAACAAACCTCTGTGGTTGTTCTCTCTTTAACAGGGCTTTACTAGCCGGGCAGTGGTGGCACACGCCTTTAATCCCAGCACTCGGGAGGCAGAGCCAGGTGGATTTCTAAGTTCGAGGCCAGCCTGGTCTACAGAGTGAGTTCCAGGACAGCTAGGGCTACACAGAGAAACACTGTCTGGAAAAACCAAAAAGAAAAACAAACAAACAAAAAAACCCAGGGCTTTACTATCTAGTTTAGAATAGCCAGGAACTTACTAAGTATAAGTAGCTAAGGGCCACTTCTTCCTTGTGGCAATCTGCCTGCTTCCATGTGCTTCCAGGTATTAGTTAGTACTTGGTTTCTCTTTTCTTAAGGATTTCAAAACACCTCTCCCCACCCCCCATGTCTTCAAGACAAGGGTTCTCTGTGTAACTTTGGCTGTCATGGAACTCACTCTGTAGACCAAGCTAGCTTTGAACTCACAGATATGTGCACCACCATTGCCTGGCTAAAACATTTCATTTTTCAATTTATCTCAATACCCACCTGCCCTTTGCCCCATGGTAACATTTTGACCACATAATATGCTTTAAGAAGAGTCAATAAGCCTCCAGAACTCGGACCTAAATAGACTTCTATTCTCCATGGAAAAAAGTGTACAAATGTTTTTAAAAAAAAAAAAAAAAACCAAACCAAGGAACTTACCAAGAGTGGCTGAGAAAAAAGCTCTAGCTGAGCTCTATAAATGATGTCATCAAGTACCTCCTGACCAAGGTCCCACTGTCCATTATACCTATGGAATGGATTATTTAGTACTTTCAATAGATACCTCTGATCTTTAGAACTTCCCAAGTTCTACTACTTTAGTTATAAAAAAACCCTCCCACTTCAAAGTTATCATTTTTGATTGTCCTAGTTTTGGTTATAATAACAAAATGAAGATTTCAACTCTGATTGCAGTAGCTTACAGATGTTTGTTCATACAAAATGTTTTTTTTTTCCCCATGTGTTGCTATTCAGAATAATCTATTTAAAGTATTCATGATAATCATGATAATGAACAATATAAAAACAATAGTTTTCCATATAGAAAACCTACAATTTCTAAGTTGATTCTAATTTTATTTCTGGTCATGTTATTAATTGGCTATATTATTAATTGGCTATATATAAAGTGCTGAATAGAAGCCACATTAGAAAACAAGGTAACAGGCCTACATGAAACAAAAGATTCTATAAAGAGGATAAAGAAATATAAGATGTTTCCACGTGCAGAAGAATTCATCTTCTTCCTACTTACATGGCATAGTAGACTCCTGTGAGAAGTTGCACCATAAACTCAGGATCTAATACGATTCGACCACAAAGTTCCTTCCACTGTTTCTCATGTTGTCGTGGAAACCCACTCACACAAACCCTAGAAAAATACAGTAATTATCATTTGACTTCCCAATCGACTAAATTTATAAATTTAACAACTCATCCCTCAGCTACTGACACCTGCTAAATGCCAGAGTCATGATTTTAAGAAGAGTCAACATGCCTCCAGAACTAGGACCTAAATAGACTTCTATTCTGCATGGAAAAAAGGTGGAAGATGGTTTTTAATTTAAGCATGCCTTTATTCACAAAACATGAATTCTAGTGGACTCCATAAAAGTAGTAAGTTTCCTCAAATAGCTAACAGCTTCTTTCACAGACATATTCCCTCTCTCTCTCTCTCTCTCTCTCTCTCTCTCTCTCTCTCTCTCTCTCTCGCATAAATACATAGCTTTTATCCATCCTACATTGTACTGGAGAACTCCTGGATAGTACATAAATCTTAAATCAACATTTCAAAATACTGTTGTTCGTGAGGCCACTATTATTTATTTGATGCTTTATTTAAGCAAAGTTCAAATGTGCACAATTGTTACCTATTCATTTTCTTCCCCATGCAGCCCTGTACTGGGACTGGTAACTCTCAGAGGCAGTGAGGTGGTGTTCCTTCCATAGTGGAAACATGGTGAGCAATCTCTAACAGCAAAATATGCTGCCTAGACATCAGCAGCACCTCTGCCCTTGACACTGGAGACCAAGGACTCTGGTAGCTACTGGGTAGCATGAACTTTGTTTTCTTTCTTTTTGAGACAGTTTCATTGTGTAATCTGTGTTGGTTTGGAGCTGTTTATGTAGCACAGGCTAGCCCCAAACCCACAAAGATCCATGTACCTCTGTCACTTGAGTGCTAGGACTAAAGACTGGGTATTGTTCCTATAACCACACTTGCTCTTGAATCTCTTCTGCACTCTGCTGTATATGTTCATAAGCTCTTCTAAATTATACTCCATTTTAACACATTAGCCTGATGCTAAATGAACTTCTTGCCCCTCTTTTGAGGATCTTATTTGTTGCAGGATATTTGATTTCTGCAAACCCAGAGACTGTATTATTTGCTAGAAAAAAACCCAACTGTGGGGCTGGAGAGATGGCTCAGCGGTTAAGAGCATCGACTGCTCTTCCGAAGGTCCTGAGTTCAAATCCCAGCAACCACATGGTGGCTCACAACCATCCATAATGAGATCTGACGCCCTCTTCTGGTGTGTCTGAAGACAGCTATAGTGTACTTACATATAATAATAAATAAATCTTTAAAAAAAAACAAAAACAAACAAAAACAAACAAAACAAAACAAAACAAAAAACCCAACTGTTTCTAGTTGTGGTGTGACTCATCCCTTAGCACACACCTTTAAACCCTCTGCTGGAATACAGACATGCACTTAGTACACATCATTAACCTCAGACAATGAAGGTAAAGTTAGTTTGTAGACTGATGGACCTGTGTTTGAAAGTGATATCTAGTTGAGTGGCAGACAAATGGACAAATCTGAGAAATATCTGATAGAATAGGATATGACTAACTCTCATAAGAAGAGAGAAAAGGGAAGCTACTTGAGGGAGCCATGCAGTGAAAGGAAAAATAGGAGGCCATTTTTACTGGGAAAGTTTTACAGAGTCAGGTTGCAGAGAAAACAAGCTAGACAAAGGTGAAGAAAGAAAGACCAGAGAATGAGAGCGAGCCAGAAGATTAGAACATATTGCCAAAGTTGGTATGAAGTCAAGTAGAGCAATTCAGCCAGAGGCCCAGAGAGGAGTCAGATTGAATCAGTCAGCTTGGAGAGGAGTCTGAGCCACAACAGCTGAGTTGAATCAGCCATTCAGAGCTCAGAAAGAACTAGGATGAGGTGAGCTTATTCAGCAGCAAGTCTGTGAGGCTGAAAACATTCTAGGCCTAGATAAGATTGTACAAGGCTAGAAGCTTCTAGGACTAGGTCCATGTTAGCAGACTGAGACAGTTAAGCCTCTGAGACAATTACATACGGGAGAAGAAAACAGTTACATCTTTTGATATACAAGAGGTATAAGCGTGGCCATGATGCCCAATAGGAGATGCTGTCCCCTCTGTAGACAGTAACAACAGAGCCCACTAAAGCCACTGTTAGTCAAAATGAACACCATGAACAAGATCTTCATTCACTTTCATTCACTGAGATGCTTCCAGAAGTTGTATCTTAATAGTTATAGTGTTATAACATTAGTATCAAGTTATAGTGTGCTTATATTCATAACTTTATCAGGTTAATTATAATAGTAGGTTCAGAAGAAAAAATTTTAGTGCCTTATAGTCTCAATCAATTAAAAATTACACACATATATGTGTGTATGTGTGTGTGTGTATATATATATATATATATATTATAGTAAAGTAATAAAAATACTACAAATTGAAAATAGCATTATAATCCCAGCACTCAAGAAACAGAAAGGAAGCCAGCCTGACCCATACAACTAATGTGAGTCCAGCCTCACCTATAAAGAAGTCTATCACTAAACCAAAAATCAGACTATTAAAGAATAAGCTTGCTCATTATCTGATGGACAATAGTAGATACCAAATTACTGTGGTACTTATATACTTTTATGTTTAAAATAACCCAATGATTTTACCATATCAATAGTCACACACTAGAAGTAATCATTTGCAACTATTAAGAAAGGATGAAAAATGTGAATATCAATGAAAAAAACAAGGACAAGGTTAAGAACAAAGTTTTTAGAAGTTATCCAGGGGACATAGAATCTACTTTAGAGATAACCTTCTTCACCATTAACATTTAAGTGGGACACAATAATATACTAAATTTTAAGATAATCTGTAAATTCAAAGTTATGGATAACTTTGATTAGACTTCTGCCATTTACCCAAACTAATGAGCTCTGTTATAACCAAGACTGTGCTCTTCTCAGTAACAGAACAGCAATGTGAACCTGAGTGTTTCTCAAGATAGATTTTTGATCCCCACGAGCCTTCCTTTCTGGTGTTTATGTCGCGTCTCTACCCACTGGAACATGTAACTTGCTTCTATTCTGCACAATGTGGCAAAGGTGAAAGGATCCCATGCACACTATTTGTACTAACGATTCCTAAAGTAACAGATCATGCTGGATACTCTCAATTTACTCTGGGTTTGAAGAGGCAAGCTGTGATGTCTTAAGCTGTATAAAGATGCTCATGTGTCATCAATGTGAGGATGGACTCCAGCAGACAACCAACTAGATAAAGAAACCTATAATCCTACAAATACAGGAACAGGATCAGGCCAAAGTGCTAAGCCTTGGAAGACTACAATTCCTTATATCTTTCTACAGCCTTAAAAGACCTCTATGTTACCAGTACCTGCCATTAATTCCAGCACTCGTGAGGTGGACAGAGGCTGATCTTTGTGAGTTAAGCTAGTTGGGTCTACATAGGGAGGTCCAGGCCAGCCAGAACTATGTAGTGAGACCCTTCTCTCCCCCCCCCCCCCAAAAAAAAGACCCTAAGAAGAGGCAAGCCATGACTACATTCCTGCCTCATAAAAACTGTGAAATAAAAAAAATGTGTGATGTCACATGCTGCTAAACTTGTAGAAACTGGTTTTTCTTTTTAAAAATTGTTTAGTGTGTACTTGTCTCTCACAGTATGTCTGTGGAGCTCAGAGTTAACTTCTGGGGATGAAGTTCTTGTCTCCCACTGTGTGGTCATATCCGCCCTGTACTTCATCCAAGAGCCTTCTGAGCTTTGCTGCAGCAGCACTGGGTTATAGATGAAAGCCATGACATCCAGATTTATAATTTGACTTTTGGAGAGCGAATTCACATTTTAAAGGTTTCTTAACCAGCTCATTTACCTATTAGGCCATCTTGCTAGTTCAAGAATTTGTTATGTCGCAAAAGACAGGAACTACATATGAATCTTTTTCTTTTCCTGAGACAGGGTCTCTTTGTGTAGTCCTGGCTGTCCTGGATTTTGTTTTGTAGTCCAGACTAACCCTGAAGTCAGAGATCAGCCTGCCTCTGCTTCCTGAGTACTAGGATTGTATGTTATTGAACTCTGGGGACTGGGGGTAGGATGTGGTGAGATTCAGTTTTCTGAAGTGAAAAGTCACTTAGAATACATAAGCTCAGAACTGAAAGTCCATGACCCTAACACAATTTATATTACTTATATATTTTTTTCTATAGTAGATATGTAAGCTTCAGCCAAGCCTAACTTCTTAAGAAATTCCGAAGTAATATAGACCATAATCTGTAGCACACAGAGAATGCTCCTTTGCCATCACACATATAACTGGCACAATACAGATAATAGTTTACAACATATATAAAGGAGCATGTCTATAATCCCAATGGAAGATCAGGAGTTCAAGGTCTGCCAGCACTAGATGAGGCCATGTTTTAAAAAAACAAAAATGTATAAGGGAAAGATACATATTCTTTTTTAAAAATAATTTATTATTTTTAAAACGTGCATTGGTGTTTTGTCTGCATACTGTCTGTGTGAAGGTGTCAGGACTGCTGGAACTGTAGTCACAGAACCGCCAAGAGGGTGCTGGGAACTGAACCCGAGTCCTCTGGAAGAGTAGTCAGTGCTCTTAACTGCTGAGTCACCTCTCCAGTCCCAAGATTTGCATTCTTAAGGTCTTTCCCATACACAGGTTCATTATTCAAAATTCTTACCATGATTTATTTAAAAAAAAAATCCATCTAGAGAACAATTTGATGTATTGATAAATAATCCTAAACTTAGTGGACTTGATCTAACTCATTGAACTAGGAAATATTATGTTGAATGTTAAAATAATTTTTAAAAATTTTTTATTACTTATATTTATGTGTATAAGTATTTTGCCTGCATGTATGTATGTGTATTTATGTGAGTACAGTACCCACAGAATCCCGAAGAGGACTTTGGAACACTTGGAACTGGAGTTAAGAAGAGTTGTAGGCTACCAGGTAGATGGTGGGAAATCCTGTGTGAGTACAGTCAGTGCTCTTAACTGCTGAGCCGTCTCTCCAGGCCCTTAAAATAACTTTCATTCCTATAGGAGTCTAAGCTCCATGAATTTTATTTACTGCTATACCAGAAGTTACAATAGCCTGGCATATATAATACTTTTCAAGTAACGATATTAATGTGAAGAATAGTGAATATTCTTCTCACCTGGAACCCATTCGACAAAGAGACTGGTAAGATGATGCAGGCATATACACAATAGCTGAATTATAGCACAGCATGAGAAAACTCAGGACTTCGAACCTAGAAAAATAAAAAATAATCACAATTATTTATTTCTTTCAGAGACAACAATAAATTATTTACTTACTAAATGGTTATAACAATGCCTTAATATAAAAATTCATTATTTCTTAATCAGGTTACTATAGTATCCTCCTCAATAGTTCGTTTCAATTCTTACTATTATGAGCCATAGCCATTTCTTTAAGAAATGAATTAAGTCTGGGCATGGTGGCACATGCTTTTAATCCAGAATTCAGGAGGCCGAGGCAAGTGGATATCTGTGAGTTCAAGGCCATCCTGGTCTGCATAGTGAGTTCAAGGATAGCTAGGGCTATGTAGAGAAAGTCTGTAAAGGAAAAAAAAAAAATAAGGCTAGGTATAGTGGAGCTCACCTTCAATCCTAGCACTCAGGGGTCAGAGACAGTCTATGTAGTGAGTTGCAGGCCAGTCACAGCTATAAAAGTGAGACTCTGACTCAACCAAACCAAACCAAACCAAACCAAACCAAACCAAACTCCAACCAATCAACCAAACCAAACCAAACCAAACCAAACCAAACCAAACCAAACCAAACCAAACCAAACCTGCAAAACCAACTAAATCAAGGGGCTAGAGAAATGGCTCAGTAAATAAGAGCATTTGCTAGTCTTGTGAGTTTGGTTCCCAGCACCCACATGACGGTTCACCTGCAACACCAGTTCCAGGGCACCCGATATCCTGCAGGAACTGAACAGCACTCCTAACCTCTGCCCACCAGAGCACAAGAGCCCTCCCTCCACCCAGCGACATCAATCAAATCAATCTTCCATAGTGTTTGCTAAGTGGTGTATGTAGGAGACAATGAATACCCAGTTGAGAACCACTGGCTAGGTCTTGAAAAGGGGAAATGGAAGGCGGGGGAGGGGGGGAACAGAAGACAGCAGTTTTCATTAATGAACTGTGTGGAAGTAATGCATATTTAATTTGGGGATAAAACCATGTATATTTGTAGACTACTTCACAGTAAAAATTATACTGCAAAAACTTCCACAGCAAACTTCACAGTGCAATCATTCTTAAGCACTAAGATCAGACAATGGAAATCATGGGCCACTGAGGATAAGGAGAAATTTTCATTACTTATTATTTTATGCTATGGGCATTTTGGTAGTATGTGTGCCTGTTGAGTTTGCATGCATGCTTGCAAACCACATGCATGCTTGGTGTCTACAGAGGCCATAAGAGGGCACTGATGACCTGAAACTGGAGGTAGAAGTCATTATGGGCCACCATGTGGGTGCTGGGAATTCAATCCTGGTCCTCTGTAAGAGCAGTCAGTGCTCTTAACTGCTGAAGAACCTCTCCAGCACTATGACATATATATTTGATGGGGTATATTAACTTTGTTTAATAGTTGATAGAATTTGCTGAACTGCCCCATAAAACAAAAGCTTTCCCTAAGCAGTCGACACCATTTACAGTGAGAGGGGAGGAGTTTGGTTATAGACAAGACATGGTGATACAACAGGGTGCTGACCAGCCTGCTGTCCCACCCCTAGATGAAGACTACAGGCGGCCAATGGCTGCTGAGTGAGGAAGAATCAATTTTATTCCTGGAGAAATCCCCAATTAGTCTGTCCAACTCCAAGTGGCTGGTCAGCCTTGGACACATGTATATGCAAGCAAATGGATTCAGTTGATTATATACACGTGTGCATTGTGCACATGTACATATTTATGCACAAGTAACAATAATTAAAGAAGAGATTACTAATGCGGGAGGTGGGGCACTGACAGAGTTGGAGAGGGGAGGAGTGGAGTAGATGCCGTGTTCACTTACAAAGTTCAAAACAATTTTTTGAGTAGTTATCTAACAAAGACCAGAAATGTTCCAGATTCTGTAATGTGTGCCTTCTTTGGAGGTAAGACCCAGGTATATGCCAGAAACTCATTTACGCTTCACAGGTACCACGCTCAGCCAGAAGGCAAGTTTACATAGCACTTCAGTGCGCTGGCATTTTACCTGTGTCCCAGTCACACAGACTGTGTGTAGACTGTCTACTTCCACTGCTACCATGCTGGTGCCCGTCAGATTTCAGACTTTGGAACATTTCAGATCTGTGAGTTTTTCAGAAGAGGATGCTCAGCCTGTACTATAATATATTTTACCAGTATGATGCATTTTACTTTTGGACTCCACTCATATCAAGCTTGAAATGAAGTAATTATACTTAGCCATTAGGCATAAATTCACCATTGTTGCTGTGTACTTTAAAAATGTTTTTAGGTTTGTTTTATGTATTTGAATGTTTTGCTGGCATGTATGTGCACAACATACATGCCTGGTGCTCTTGGAGGCAAGAAGAGGATATTAGATCGCCTAGAGCCAGAGTTACAGATGGTTCTCAACCACCACAGGATGCTGGGAATAGACCCTGGGTCTTCTGGGAAAGCAGTCAGTGGTTACCCACCGGCCATCTCTCCAGCCCCCACTGTGCAGCTCTGACAGTTACCGGTTTTGTGCGGTGAATGTTTCTCTCTGAGGATGAAGATCACTGTAAACAACCCTGATGAGGTCGTGCTGACATAACGCCCCTTCAGTCAGAGCCATGGATCCAATTGTTGAGGGCTACAAACAAATAAGATAGAGCATATAATAATGTCTTCAAAACAGAGTAAAAAAAATCTGTATTATGTAGTCATATTTAATTCTGTTTAAATAAAATGTATTTGAGGTAAGTTTCCTCTGTTCTTCAATAACATTTTATGCCTTCTTTTAGAAATTACGTGTAGAAGACATACATAAAATTTAAAATGCATCACTTCATTTTTTAAAATATTGGGTTACTCTGTGTACTGGCTGGTTTTGTGTGTCAACTTGACACAAGCTGGAGCTATCACAGAGAAAGGAGCTTCAGCTGAGAAAATGCCTCCATGAGATCCAGCGGTAAGGCATTTTCTCAATTAGTGATCAAGGGGGGAGGGCCCCTTGTGAGTGGTACCATCTGTGGGCTGGTAGTCTTGGGTTCTATAAGAAAGCAGGCTGAGCAAGCCAGGAGAAGCAAGCCAGTAAGTGACATTCCTCCATGGCCTCTGCATCAGCTCCTGCTTCCTGACCTGCTTGAGTTCCAGTCCTGACTTCCTTTAGTGATGAACAGCAGCATGGAAGTGTAAGCTCAATAAACCCTTTCCTTCCCAACTTGCATCTTGGTCATGATGTTTGTGCAGGAATAGAAACCCTGACTAAGACACTCTGTATTTAGGAAAAATAAAAGCTGCTGAAAACACTAAGGTTTGAAAGAAATTCATTTATATTTGTTTGTATTCTAGAACACAGAATATAACTATTATATAAAATAAAGTCTTCAATACTGTTTATTTTAACTAAAAAAAACTCTTTACTATTTACACAATTGATTTCATGTGTTTTGAGTTAGAACAATCATTTATTAATGTTACTATCATCTATTTTATTTCATAACACAATACAAATAACTTAATTAAAATGCATTATTCAGAAATATTCTATGTTAAAATGAATCCTGGCTAAATAAGAGACATGTTATTTCTAACACAAAACAAAGTCTCAGGGGAATTAATTAAAAAAAAATTAATAGCTGCAGTGAGCTAAAAGAAAACAAGAAAATGTGTGTTGCTCACAATCTGACACATCAAAGTCCACAAAAGACTGTAAATTTGACTCTTAACACATTTCTTACTGGATTTTACTAAATCATCTCAACAGCAACTTTTACCTATATAATCATGAGTATTCTCGTATTCTTCAATGAAATAAACATAAGCAAAACACATACACTAGTGAAGAGATAGAATGTGCAATCAGACTCCTTTATACTGAAACATAATGCTCTAACATCCTTCTGAGTAGTTACTTTCCTAAAGAATAATAAAAATGAATCTAACAAGTTAATCACTAAACAATATGGAAAAAGACAATTTTTAAAAAATTCATTTTGAAAACTGATTTAAAAAGGTAAAAATGATACTGGTAAGGGAAATTAAACAAACAAACAAGAACTAGAGGAAAAATTCCCACTAAATACCAATCCATGACATCTACTCTAAAAAGTGCACTACACAGTCAGCTCTCTCCTTCCACTACGTGGGTCCCAGGGACTCAATCAGTCAGCCAATCTCTCTCTCTCTCTCCCCCTCCCTTCTTCTCTACCCCTTTCTTTTACTAAATGTATATGAGTGTAGACCTGGTGCATGCCTGGTGCCCATGAAGGCAAGAAGAGGATGTCAGATCCCCTGAACTGGGCATACAGGTAGCTGTGGTTTACTGTGGTGCTGGAAACTGACCCTGGATCCTCTGGAGGAACATTCAGTGCTCTTAACCACTGAGCCATTTCAGCTCACAAACAAAAAGAGAAGACTATGTATTAGGGCCCTTGCATGGTGGTGTAATCATTTCACTTGGAAGAAAGAAGCAGGTTCAGGAGGTCATCCCTGACAACTTGGTGAGTTTGAAACCTACTTGGGTTACAAAATATCATGCTTCAAAAACAGAAACAAGAAAGTATTTACAATATTGACCTCTGGCAAAAAAAATAATTTTTTATGTCTTTCTCAACATAATTTGAAACATTCCATGTTCCAAACATTACTTACTTCATGGTATATTGAAGGCTTAGATAAGGAAGGGATAGTGAAAGACAGCACTTTATTGTTTCCATCTTTATCGGCAATTTCCTATAATAAAAAATGTACAAAACCAATGTAATATTAAGTCTGTAGCAAAATAAATAATAATTACTTCCTTAATTTATAGACTATACCTTTACTAATGGAGGGAGAGCTTTAGAACCAATAGTACATAAAACACTATTACTCTAGCATACTCTTCCAAATCTGTCAGCAGCAAGTTGGGACACATTTGTGGCATGGTTGTTGCCCACAGACATTGACCACAATTCTACTACTCCAAATCCAACCTTTGCAAAGGCAAAGCACAGGTGGCACAGAAAATTAGATCTTAGAGGAAAAAAACTGATCAGAGCTTTAGTAGAAACATGGCTGAGCAAAACATAACTAAAACCAAGAGATCTACATTTACCAAAATAAGAAAAACACATTATTACAATAGAAATGAAGCGTTTTCCAGTTTTACTGAGCCATAACTGACAGAATTTACATACATTTCTAGTGTATAATGTGAAGTTTTGATACATTTTCTTTGTGAAATGATTACCATAAACAAACTTATTTAAATGTTCAGTACTATAGTTAACATTTTTTTTTTTGTGAGAACATTTCAAGGATAAATCTTGATTAAAAGAAATTTATAATCCCTCAGCAATCAACTGGTGAACTGTAAAAAGTTATGTATTGACAGTATTAGTATAAGTAATCAATAAATAGACATGTTTAATTTCAGGAGAACTGTAAGAAAATTCTTATGTGCTCTTGTTTGTTGGAGACAAGGTTTCACTCGGTAGGTGTGGGTGCCCCAGAATGCACTATGTAGTCTAGTCCTGACAGGCTTCACATCTGCACCTCGGCTCACTGAGTAGTAAGATTAGACAGGTGTGCCATGACACTTAGCTCCTAGCCCCCCCCCCTTCTTTTGATATAGGCTCTCACATATGACTGTGGCTTGACTTGCTGTGTAGTTTAGGCTGACCTGGAATGAGAACCCCTGCATCAGACTCCTGAAGCGGAGATTAAATGTGTGTGTCACCACATCAGTTCTTTGGGATTTTAAGTTTTCTGAGACAGGGCCTCACGATGTAGCCTTGTCTGTTTAGATCAGGCTGGCCTTGAACTCAGAGAGACCTGCCTGCCTCTGCCTCCCAAGTGCTGGGACTCAAAGTGTGTGCTACACAGCTGGCTACAAGTTTTTAAAAGTGTTTGTTCTCTGAAAAAAAAAAAAAAAAAAAAAAAAGAAGGAATATTGCTGTCCTTCATCTCTCTGCTGTGCCCTCTCTAATCTTTAGGTCTCAGTAACTCCCTGCCTCTGGATGATAGCACAAGGAGTGAGATGCTGCTGCACCTCATTCTCCCACGGCCTTCTGCTTCCCTTGGTAACACGAGCTAGCATGACCTCCACGCACAGAAAACTGTTCTGATAGGCTCTATACATCAACTCAGAGACAGCCACATAGCTTTTTTTTTTTTTTTAAAGCTAGATATGATGCTGCAAACCTGGTACTTATGTGGCAGAGGAAGGGAAAGCTAAAAGTTAAAAGCCAGAAGTCAAAAGGCCAGACTCAGCTACACAATGTTTGAAGCCAGTCCAGGATACTTGAGATTCTGTCTCAAAAACAAACCAAAACAAATCCCAAACAAAACACCACCACCCAGGCCTGGTGGCACACTCCTTGAATCTTAGCACTTGAATGAGGCAGGTGGATCTCTGAATTTGAGACCATTCTGGTCTGCATAGTAAGTTCAAGACCAGCCAGGGACACATAATTAAGATTCTGTTTCAAAAACAATCAAGGATATTAAAACCAAGTTAGTTTTCACTTAAAACAAAACAAAACAAAAGTTCAAGTTTTATGAGGTCCCATTAAAAAAAAATCTACAACAGGCAATTTCTGAGTTTGAGGCAAGCCTGGTCTACAGAGTGAGTTCCAGGGCAGCCAGGGCTACACAGAGAAACCCTATCTCGAAAAAAAAAAAAAAAAAAAAAAATCTACAAGATCCAGCCACACCATCATCGGCATATACAGAAGAGATTCTACAGCTTACTACAGAGATACTTGCTCATCCACATTCGTTACTGCTCTATTTATAATATCCAGAAATTAGAAACAGCCTAGACGTCAATCAACTGAGGGATGGATAGTGAAAATTGGGTACATTTACCTAATGTAATATTATCCAACTGTTAAGAAAACAAAATTATGAAATTTGCACCACCACTACATCCATCCTTTTAGTATGTAATATAATTCTCAAAACTCTCATTTGCTTTCCCAGTGAATGCCTATTAAAGAAAATCTGAGCTCTTCACATTAAAAAGATTTTCTTGATGGATGTGGTGGCACACACCTTTAATCCCAGCACTCAGGAGGCAGAGTCAGAAGGACGATCTTTGTGAGTTAAAGGCCAGTCTCATTGATGTACTGAGTTCCAAGGTAGCCAGGGCTACATAATGAGACCCTGTTTCCAAAACCAGAAAAGGTTCTAGACGCACAGTGGTACTTGTCTGCAATCTTAGCCTTTGAGGCTAAGGCAAGAAAATCAAGAATGAGGCCTTTTGGCCTAAGATCAAGTGATGATTTCAAGACCAGCCTGCACTATATACTATGTCTGAGGGCCACCTAAGCTACATAGGGAGAACAAAAACAAAAGCCCAACACTAATGGAACCAGGATGGAGTCATCTCTCTTAGCTTGCATATATATCCTTGCTTTTCATTTATTTGCATTGACACAACTGATCTTCCCTTTTGTCTTGCTCATATGACACTGTGCTGGCTGGTTATGCCAACTTGACAAAAGCTAGAGTCATTTGGGAAGAAGGAACCTTAATTGAAAAAATGTCTCCATCAGATTGGCCTGTGAGCAAACCTGTAGAGCATTTTCTTGATCAGTGACTGATCCTAGGTGGTGCCACCCTTGGGCAAGTGGTCCTTACTTGTATATGAAAGCAGCCTGGCAAGCCTTGAGGAGCAAGCCAGTAGTAAGCAGTAAACCTGCACGCCTTCTGCTTTAGTGCCTACCTCCAGGTTCCAGCCTTGAATCCCTGCCCTGACTTCTCGAGATGATAGACTAAAAACAAACTGTAAGGTGAAATAAACCCTTTCCTCCTCAAGTCGCTTTGGTCACGGTGTTTTTACCACAGCAATAGACACACTAGGACATTTACTTCTTCCTAAAAATCTCACCTATGCCTATCTCAAGTGATCTAAGGTATACCTTTGCAGAAACCATTTCCTCAGGAAAGGTGTAGTAACTCTGACTCAAATTTCTATTTCTCATATCCTTTTCTATACATATTCTGTGTTATTAGTCATGTATGAATATGTCTTCTTAGGTAGAGAAGCTTTAAAGCACATAGCTCATTTCAGTATCCAACTTGTTTCTTATATAAAGGCATTCATGGACACAGGTTAAATAAAACTATCTAAAGGAAGTCATCTGATCTAACAATGTTATCAATTATATCTTCAACAACCTTACAAAGCATTTATTTTGTATCTAGCTTTATTGTATTCAGTTCAAAAAATTATTCAATAGACATTTCTATTTGTTTTCCTCTAAACAATCTTCAAATATTTCAAAGGATTTAAAAATATTTCAAATTTTCTAAACTATCGCTTTTAACTCACCAAATTATAAATTCCTAGGAGAAGTGCTTCAATGCAGCCATTGCTCTGCCTGTCTCTACTAACTGTAAGTCGCAAATAAACCCAAATCAATTCAGGCAGGAACTGCAATGTGAACCTCTTAAGTCGAACTTCAGAGCTACGATAGAGCTCAAACAGTTGGTGGCAGACAGGCTCCAGGAGCTAAAAGAAAAATAGAGCAATATTATTTCCACTGCTTAAGCTATAATGTATTTCCTAAAAGGCAAATGCACCTTTATAAGATTTAAAAAATAAATTTTCAATATGAATTCCTCCATATGTGAGTTAACTCAAGCAAGCCTTTTAATAGACTACATATTAAACTGACCAAACTGACCACTAACTGTAAGTTCTTTTTTTTGTTTGTTTGGTTTTTGGTTTTTCAAGACAGGGTTTTTCTGTGTAGCCCTGGCTGTCCTGGAACTCACTCTGTAGACCAGGCTGGCCTGGAACTCAGAAATCCACCTGCCTCTGCCTCCCAAGAGCTGGGATTAGAGGCGTGCGCCACCACTGCCTGGCTGGCTTTCTGTTCTTACCAAAACATTTTAGTCTCTATTTTATTTTTATTTTTTTTACATTTATTTATGTACGGGCACTTTAATGCCATGGTATACATATGGAAGTTAAAGAACAACTTTGTGGGGTCCAGTTCTCCCATTTCATCATATGGGTTCTAGGGCTCCAACTTAGATGGTAGCAAGTGCCTTTATCCACTGAGCAATCTCACTGGCCCATCTTTCATTTTAAGAAATTTCTTCTTAGTTAAAAAAACTTCAAATTTCAAGTAAAGCCATGACTTAAACAAATTACATACCACTCAATAGATAAAGAGGTTTTATAAAGCACATGATATGGGCATCCAAAATTCTATGTAGTATATTTTAAATACACACAAGAGAAGTCAAAGCAGATTTAAGGTCTCAATAATTATGTATTTATTTAAAAGACTTGGGGGCTGGGAAGATGGCTCCGTGGGTCAAGCTCCTGGTGAACAAGTATGAGGACCTGAGTTCAGATGCCCATCACCACACAAAGGCTGAGCACGGCAGGGCATGGGGAGGGAAGGTAAGCAGATTCCCCAGGGCTTAGTGGTATAAATATGCTTTTCAATGCTTAATTGGATAATTATTCTCAAGTCACCACATGAAATGAAGTGAGAGCCCTCATGATGTTGAAAACTGAAGAAAGTGAGCAGTTCTACACACTGCTGACTTAAGATGGTCTTGTTCCTATTAACTGTAGACTATGTAGGCCTGCCTAACTTTTAACTGCACATAAAGACTGATAAGAAACCAAACTTTATATAAAATTTAATCACAAAAAAGAAAGAAAGAAAGAAAGAAAGAAAGAAAGAAAGAAAGAAAGAAAGAAAGAAAGAATGGCTTAGTAATTTCATATGCTGACTCTATTCTAAGTGGCATATTTACATTCAAATCTACTTAAGCATAGTTATTTTTGATAATTCAGCACTATGGGACGGTCACTACTTTTATAGCTGTAGAGCTGTCAACAGATCTGTTGCCAACTATACAGTTAGTATTTAGAGAGGTTGACTTTTGTTCTTGAAGAACAACTTGAAAGCTTAGAAAATGCACACACACATCCTAGTCTAGTAAATACTCAATGCTCTAAGAGAAATAAAATTCAGGGCAAATTTTAAAAATATTTCTAAAGGGGCTGGAGAGATGGCTCAGTGGTTAAGAGCACTGATTGCTCTTCCGAGGGTCCTGAGTTCAATTCCCAGCAACCACATGGTGGCTCACAACCATCTGTAATGGGATCTGATGCCCTCTTCTGGTGTGTCTGAAGACAGCACCATAATGTACTCACATATATAAAATAAATAAATCTTTTAAAAAATATTTTTAAAAATGAAAAAAAATCAAACTAACTCCTTACAATGATGTTTAGAACAATCATACAGTTTGTCAAAGATTATAGAAATTAGTGGTAAAGAAGATTTTAAATGAAGGTTTTCTAACATCAAGCTGATTTACCACTCTAACAGGTTTCTTATACTAAAATATTAGTAAATATTATTTCATTACAAATTCTATACCATACATAGTAATTCTGAAAACAGCGAACCACTGCCCTATGTCTTAAATGATGATAACACTGTTCTGAGCAATTAAAGACTGAATGCTTAGAAATTTGTTAAAAATCTATACTTCTTCAGATTCACTCTCTAGTAAAAGATTCTCCAAAGATTGCTTTCTTTAAATTTTTATAGCCTGTGATATAATCGTAATAAGCTTGTAATGAAGACATTAACTTTGTTTTTTTAGTAGAACGTAACTGGCAGACAAGCTGCTCTAAGCATATGAATGAAATAGTATGACTAAAATTATGACTCTGCCTTTTTTGTTTTGTTTTGTTTTTCTGTGTACAGCCTGGCTGTCCTGGAACTCGGTCTACAGACCAAGCTGGCCTGGAACCAGAGATCCAACCGCCTCTGCCTTCTGGGTGTTAGGGTTAAAGGCTTGACTTTGTTATTTTGAAGTTGGGAGGTCCTGGTAATCCAGCATCTTTTAATCCAATACAACTACAAAATGAGACCACTAAAAGCCTGCCGCTGTGATGCTTAACTCTAAGCATTTGTGTCACACTGCTATTTCTGAAGTTCTCACTGGGAATCAGAAATGGTGGCACACACTTGTAATCCTATCACTTGGTAGAGAGCATTTTGGATGAAATAACAGAATCTTAATCCTAACTTAATTAGGAGAAACAATGTGAGGTCAAGAAATGGAGACAATAAGATAGACAATAAGCAAAAAATGTGAATAATGACAGAGAAATGAGCTAGATAATAGAAGGTAAACTGGAAGAAGTTGTTTTGTTTTAAAGAAACGAGGTGAGCAGGCATGTGTCAGTGGGTGAAGTGCATGGACTCCTGGATCTTAACCCCTGCACACTTGCAGGCAGATGGGAAGAGAAACAGTAGAACACTTAGACACTCGCACACCTGTCTCAGAAAAGTGGAAGGCTAGAGGATGAAGTCAAAGAAAATATAAAATGGACAGAGGAGACTCTATAGAGTGGAGGGTTCAAAATGGAAAAAGCATTAGAGTGACTAAGATCTGTTAAGATGGAAAACAGAAAAAAAAAAAAAAAGCAGTATCATTGGTGTAGAGTTTAAAAGTCAAATAAATTCTAACAAAGGTAGCCATGACATGTAAAATTAAACCTCTAGATTTATATCTAAGACTTTTATGTCTTTAAAGCAACATTGATTATAAGAATAACAGCTTTGGTAGCACATCTGATGATGCTTCAGAATTTAACATAATCAGGACTTAAAATGCACTTGTCTATGACTACAGGAGAGTTCTGGGTTCTTCAGAATTTATTATCTTGGATTTTTCAAAGTCTGAATGCATGATTAGAAGCTTCTGATTTGACAGTAAAAAGCAACTTCATAATTATGATGAATGCTAAAACTTGAGCCTGGATTTCCCAAGCTACCATTTCTATTTTGAATCATGACTTCAAGCTCTCATGTGTTATTTATAAAGCAGACCAATACAGAAGAGTCTGAATAACTCTTTTGTTTTTTGGTTTTCAGTTTTCAAGACAGGGTTTCTCTGTGTAGCTCTGGCCGTCCTGAAACTCACTCTCTAGACCAGGCTGGCCTAAAACTCACAGAGATCCGCCTGCCTCTGCCTCCTGAGTGCTGGGATTAAAGGTGTGTGTCACCACTGCCTGGTGTAGTCTGAATAACTTTTTAAAAAAGTCTATCTTAAAAGTTTTTTTTAAAAAGTGGAAATAATTTTCATACTAAAGAGTCTATAGAATCTTTTTTATTTCATTATTTTCTAATCAATATTTACTTGCTTATTTACATTTAACCCCAGAGCAACATTCCAAGCACATATTTATTAAATATTCATTATAAATGATAGAATACTACATTCTAGGGAAGTAACAATCATAAAAAAATATGACCACTGCCCATGAAGAGCTTACAATCTAAAAGGAAAAGCATAAAACAATTTTTAATAAGCAAAGCTTAAATGTTAAGACAGTGCAAAATCAGGGGTAGGGTATATAACATTTATTATTTAGAAAATTTCAAATACTCCTGACTAAAGATATGTATGTGTGTGTGTGTGAGTGAGTGTGTAGCAAACAGATATCTACACACTCACACACACGCACACACAGCCCATGTCTAAAGTTTAAAAATTCAGCAGTACACTGCAGGAGAAAAAGCAGCAAATGAATCTTGCAGTAGCTGCTAGAAATAACAGCAGATGCAAGTCTGAGAGCCAATCCAAACAAAGAGACAGAGGAGGAGGAGTCAATAAGCAAGCTTTTGGTGAGAAGACAACAATAAAGATGCACTTTAAGCTAGGCTGCTGGTTAGGAGCGGGTTACCTGAACTTCTTCAAGCTCACTGCAGTACACAGCAGAGGCAGTCTCGGAGGCTGTATCTGGGAAGATAAGAAGCTACTTTCCTGTGTGTTCCTTTCATTTTCATGTTAAAGCACACATGAATCCAGTGGGAGAAAACTCTGTCACACCAGTGTGTTAATGGACAAATCCTGTGTGTATCTGACCAAGTTCACATACAGACTCGGTTGCTGCGGTTTCTATCTTCTGTCACACGTTGAATAACAGTTACCTGTTAATCTAAGTTTATTGGTCTTTGCTATTTAGATTTTTAAAAGCACGTCCTCTGATAATTTTCAGGTAAACTTAATAAATAGCATAATTTTGTGTTATCAGCTCACAACTGATCAGAGTGCTTATAAACATCAGTACAGTACTAAGAAATAAGAGTAAATGATATTAAAATAAAGAAGGCTGAATCAATATACTGTAAAAATTTGGTTTCCAGAGAAGGAACATTACAGAACATGAAGAAAAAAATACATTAAGTAAATAATCCATTGAGATGAAGGTGACTGAAGTTGAGAATCAAAGCATACCACCTTCATCAGGAAAAAAGATCCAAACAGTTTCAAATGTAAAGGTGGGGGTGGGGAAGCCAAAGCAACTATCAGGATGAAAAATAGAAGAAAGAGGCTTTCCAGCTCCACAAGTCAGACAGGAAACTACAAACTTACATGGATGTGATTTCCAGTACACAGATTTCATCTCACTATTTAGAACTTACTTTTCTTATAAGCTTTCCTACCTCATTGTTTGAATCTTGAATAACTTTATAGAGAGCTGGTACAAGGGCCTTTTTCCGGTGCAAGGTTGCTGCGTAACTGGTGATCTGAGTGTCAGGTAATGCCTATGATAAAATCACCAAAGGACAGTAAAATGAATTTAATATTTAGGAAAAAAATTTATTTTACATGAGTGCCACTTGAGTAAGAGTCAAATAAGAACATTTAAAACAATTAATATAATTAACATTAAATAATTAACATGCAAGTTTTCTAGCTGTTTATCCATGAAAAATGATCACAAGTTACATATCATAACTGATTTCACAAAACCAGGTCACCTTAAAGCCACTCAGCCTGAGAGAGCAGATGTATCCAGTTCCCTACTGATGCTTTTCCAACACACCTCATAAGTGTTCAGACATTACATAGCTTTCCATCAAATCTATTTGAGTGTTAACCATAGGAAATCAAAGCAGGAAACAAATACTATTATTAAAACTTGAAAACGCCAATCTTCTATTGGATATACCTTAATCTTAACAATTATTTTTATTTCTACATAATTCCTTGGCCCTTATTCATATTAGCTTTACTTGAAAGAACCACAACCAAAGAAGTATTATTTCATATTCCAAAACTTCTATTTAAAAGTGTATTTGTAGGACTCTTTATAGAACATATTAGCACCATTAAACTTCTGACATATAAAATTTATACAGTCTTTATACTGTCAAATCTAAAAGTCCAATCCCATTTACCTTGAATTCGGATAACCATTCTTCCACAACAGCTCGTTCTGATCCCAGCATCTTCCTTTACCTTCTATTCTTCTATCTCTAAAACATAAATTTTTATATAAATTTTTAAGAAATGAACCTGAAGATAACATTACCTACAGAAATTACCAAAGATAGATAAATGTGTACATTTCACTAACCAAGAAAGTTATCTACATTATTAGATAGTGGCTCACCCTCAGTTTAGAGTACAAATAAAACTTATTAAAAATAAATTCTATTTTTGAGCGATATAGCAGAAACCCATTATCTTCATCCTTTCACATTTCTCCCACTTCAAAGTGTCCAGAAGGAAGCCATCCTCAGATTGGGGTACCTATAACTCAGTACTGGGGAGGCTGAGACAAGAGGACCGTGAAGTGCAAGTCAACGTGGGCTATGTAGTAAGCACTAAGACAACCTGGATTACGCAGCAACACACCAGATCAACAAAATAAAAAGCTGAAAAATGATGCCAAATCTAAAAAAAGCAAGGATCATATAGGTAGCAAGCTGATTAAGTAGCAAAATCAGACTGAATAATAGTCTGTAAACTATTACTCCAATTAAAGCTTACTTAAAAAAAAAAAAAAAGCCTGGGGAAAAAAATATCCTTAACTGTTAAATGCTTGCCATTGAGGCTAGTCTAACCTATTTAATTCTGGATAAAAATAAGATATACTGCATTTCAATCTTTCTTTGTCACCCAAAAGGGAAGAGTAAGAAAAAACAAGACAAATAAAAAATACAACCAGAGGAAGCAGGACTGTCTGTGAAATAACTGAAAAGTTCTCTTACCAAAAAGATGTTCTATGTTTGTTGAATTCCACACTAGATTTTAAAAGTAGTAATGTGTATTACTTGTACAAAAAATGGTTCCATTACGGCATTTCCATACATGTATATAATGAACCTTGATCCTATTTCCCTATGCTGTGCTCTTTTATTAGCCCCCCCCAACTAAATTTCTAATTTAAAATTCCACAAAGCCTCTACCTCAGAACCCACAAACCTCAGGGGCACCATAGAGTGCTATGTAATAAAGAATGAGGAAGGAGTAGGGTATGTGGTCATTTTCTAACAGCAAAGTCTCTTAAAATATACTGACAGATTTGCTCAAGTAAATTCCAAAATTAAGACAAATGAGGGAAGTCAGGTGGTGGTGGCCAACAAACAACTTTCATCCCAGCACTTGGGAGGCAGAGGCAGGAGGATCTCTGAGTTTGAGGATACCATGATCTACAGAGTGAGTTACAGAACAGCCAGGGCTACACAGAGAAACCCTGGCTCAAACAAACAAACAAACATCCCCCCAAACAAACAAATCACAGAAACCTGGCATCTACTTCCCAAGTGCTAGGATTATAAATGGGATTTTAAAGGTTGGTCACCATGCCTAACAAAAGATATGACTTTTTTTTTTTTTTTCTTTTTTTGAGACAAGATTTTTCTGTGTAAAAACCTTGTCTTGGAACATGGCTGTCTTGGAACTCTGTAGGCCAGGGTGGCTTCGAATTCAGAAATCCTCCTGCCTCTGCCTTCAGAGTACTAGGATTAAAGATGTGTGCCACTATGCCTGGCTCAAAGTTTATTTTTTATATTTGATAGTGGCACAAATGACTTTTAAAAAAGTCCTTAGAGACACATACTAAAATATTTAGTGGTGAAGTGCTTGGGGTTTGCCTTAAAGTAATGGGGGATCCGTTGGTGGTTCATAGTCACTGATTGGTGGTAAAGACACTGGGTATGATATATCTCACACTGTCAACTTGATTCAGAAGGAACCTCAATTGAAGACAGCCTCTGACAAAATGGCCTGTGGCTATCTGTGGGGGCATTCTCTTGACTGCTAATTGATGGAGGAGAGTTCTGCCCACTGCTGGGTGGACCTTTGGATGTATAAAAAAATGTAGCTAAATGTGAGACTTCAAGCGAGCACTCCTCTGTGGGCTTCTGCTTCAAGTGCCTTTCTTGAATTCCTACGTTGTTTCCCTCCGTGATGGAACCGTATAAAGTCTAAGATGAAAAAACATTTCTTTTCCAAGTTGGTTTTAGTCATGGTGTTTATTAATGTAACCCAAAACAAACTAGGACAGCCTCACTCAAACCATGTTTCAATAATGACATAAAGGAGGGGCAGAGGCCATCCAGGCAGTGATATGGGTCTCAACCTGGACCAGTTATTGCACGACCACTCCCACAAATTCTGCACCACCATCACCACAGCACATCTTACAGGCGGGACAGACTGTGTAGGCTGAAGGTTTTGTAGCTGAGTTGATGCCTGTCATGGTTTCAATATGCTTGGCTCAGGGAGTGGCACTATTTGGAGGTGTGGCCTTGTTGGAGTAGGTATGTCACTCAGGGCGTGGGCTTAAGACCCTCACCCTAGCAGCCTGGAAGTCAGTCTTCCACTAGCTGCCCTCAGATGAAGATGCAGAACTCAGCTCCACCTGCATCATGCCTGCCTGGATGCTGCCATGTTCCTGCCTTGAGGATAATGGACTGAACCTCTGAACCTGTAAGCCACCCCAATCAAATGGTGTCCTTTATAAAAGTTGCCTTGGTCATGGTATCTGTTTACAGCAGTAAAACTCTAAGACAATGCCCCAGTCAGACTGCTGGGAGCCTTGCCTGGTTATGGAGGATAGCCAGTTTACACTCCTTAGCCTCTATTACTAGGGGATTTCTTGAGGGTCACCTTCATAGATTCCAGGGAGTTTCAACTGCACTAGGTTTCTACATTCCACCCCCAATTCCAGTACTCCCTTTCTCTGTTCCCATCCCCACCCACTCCCAGTCCACCCCAAAAAATCTATTCAATTTCTCCTTCCTAGGGAGATTCATGGGTCCCCTCTTGAGCCCTCCAGAAGCAAGACAGCCCAAAATGATTCCTACTGATATTCTGCTATACTTGTAGACTGAACCAAGCCCAGACTGTCATTAGAGAAGAACCATCCAGCAACTGATGGGAGCAGATATAGAGACCCAGAGCCAAACACTACTAGGTGGGCCCAGAAAATGCAGAAGAGAGGGAAGGATTGTAGGAACCAGAGGGACACCCGGACACCAGTAGAACATGGCCTCACAGAATCAACTAAGCAGCGCTCATAGGGGCTCACAGAGACTGAATTGACAAACATGGACTCTGTATGGGTATGAGCTTAGGCCTCTGCATATTTGTTATGGTTGTGTAGCTTGTTTTTGTGGGACCCCCTAACAGGAGTGGGGGTTATCTCTGACTCTTGCCTGAGCTTGGGACGCTTTTCCTCTTACTGGATTGCCTTGGCCAGCCTTGATGTGAGGTTTGTGCCTACTCTCCCTGGGAGGCCTGATTTTGTTTGTTTGTTTGTTTGTTTTGAAGGGAAATGGAGAAGGAGAGGATCTGGGAGAGAGGAGAGGTAGAGGGAGGACTGGGAGAGATGAAGAGAGGGGAAACTGGTGGGGATGTAATATATGAAAGAAGAATAAAAATGGGGGCAGAGGATAAGAAAAGAGTAAATTAGATACAAATATTTAAAAATATATGTACACATGTCTCTGTGGATATGTGCATGTGAGTATATGTACCCTCAAAGGCCACAGGGGGCATCAGATTCCCTGGAACTGGAGTTACGGGTGGTTGTGAGCTGTCAGATGTGGGTGTTAGGAATCACACTTAGGTCCTCTGCAAGAGCAGTATGCACTCTTAACCAGAGTCATCTCTTCAGTCCCTTGCACTGGAAATAAAATGTGACTGATCTTAAGCTGATAGCTGATAAGCTTAGTAATCAGTACAAAGCTTAATTCTATTATTCTATCTACATTGTTACAGCTTGAAATGCCTTATAATGAACAATAAAAACTAAATAGTCAAGTATGCAAATCCTTATATAAGAGATACAAAACAAGGGTCTTACATTTCTTTACTTACTTATTTTTGTAGGTAGGCTGTGGAGAGTGTACCTTCATAGACTGCTCTGAGATCTAAGTAAAACTATAAATCCCTATTTCAGAAAATGGAAGCTAGGGCTAGGGGTGTGGCTCAGTTGGTAGAGTGCCTGCCTAGCTTGTTACCAGCACACAGTGAGAACAGAAATACCAATACAGTCTAATGGGTTAAAGAGAATTTTGGCCTATAAAACATGTGTTTTTGGAAGAGTTGCTTCTCTGTCTCCCCAAACTCCTTGTTTATAAAATGAGGACAATAGAAGTATCTATGGCAAAAGTTTTTGTCTGCTTTGGTTTTTTTTGAGACAAGTTCTCACTGGGAAGCCCTAGCTGGCTTGAAACTCAGTGTGTAGACCAAGCTGACCTCTAACTCACGGCAATCCTCCTGCCTCTGCTTCTACAGTGCTAGGGTGAAAGGCATGTGCCACCATGCCCACCTAACAAGAGATTTTTTTAAAAACAGAATAAATAACACACACAAGTCTTAAAATAGCAATTGGGATATATCCTTCATGTTAGCTGTTATTAGTAGTAGTAGTACTAATATAGTAATAATGTAATTATTTAGGTTTTTGACAATTCGAGAAGCATTTTTATTCTGGGGTAATAATTGTTAATTATTATCTATATTAGAAATATTGTTGAATAAAATGCTAAGGATACAACAATGATGAATAAAAAGAAAATAGGTCCTCCCAAGTGTTTCAAGGAAATCAAAATTATTAGATAAACAAAGTTATTGAATTACCAGTGCAACATATGAGATAGTCAGTCATAACTGTTACTGCAAATTCTTAAACTTGATTTAAAAAAAATTGCCAGGCATGGTGGCACATAACTTTAATCCCAGCACTTGGGAGGCAGAGATAGACAGCTCTCTGAAGTCAAGGCCAGCCTGGTCTACAGAGATAGTTTCAGGTGGCCTACACAGAGAAACCTCGTCTCAAACCCTACCAAACATTTACCAAAAAATTGGAAAAAGATTATGAAGATATTTCAGAGTGTATGTCTAAAACTTAAGATTATGGCAGCTGTTATTGAAAAGATTAAATTCCTTAAGGCAACACTTAAAACTCTATTATATGATAGTACAAATAGTACAATAGCTCTAAAATGAAAATGGCTATTTAAATTAATTAAAATAAAACTGACTTAATTTCCTGTTTTAAGATAGAAACTAGATCTTTTCTGTGTTATAATAAAATGTGGGCTCAGAAGTTATAAGAACACACTGCTCTTGCAGAGGACTTGAGTTTGGTTCCTAGCATCATCCATGTCAAGTGGCTCATAACAGTTTATAACTCCAGCTCTAACACACACACACACACACACACACACACACACACACACACACACACACACACGCACACACGCACACACGCACACACGCACACACGCACACACGCACACACGCAGGCAGGCACATGCACACATAAATGAATTTTTTTTTTTAATGTAGGTTCAGTCATTCTATGAAGAAAATGGAGATTAATTATCCTCCAGAATGAGCTTTATTCAGAGATTGTCTTGTGATCACTGGGGTCTCACGATCAGGCCTTAACGTGAGAGAGTAATGAGGAAAGACTGAACATCATATCAGAGACAAATGACAGGGCCTTGGAGGGATAAAGAGGCTTCCTTTCAAACCCCCGGAGGGAAGGCCAGAGATGCTCCCTGGGTAACCACATTTGCTGCCAAGCTTGACGCTCTGAATTCAATCCCCAAAACCCACATGGTGGAAGGGAGAGACCTGACTCCTGATGTACTATTACTTTCACATACACACATATGCACACATACCCCACACCATGCTGGCAAATAAACTAGTACATAATTTTAAAGGACCTGGAGAGGAGCTTCATTAAGATAGCTTAAAGTAAAAAAAAAAAAAAAAAGATAAGGCAACATGGGGGGGGGGGTGCAGCGAGGTAGTGTGTGTATACAGGGGAGCTGAAGGAGAAAGACAGCCTCCAAACAAATCCTGCCAACAAAGGGGATTTTCTGACTTTTCTAAGTTTTGAGGGGATGACCAGGAGTTTTAGTGTAATTTAAACTGGCATAGCCTATGTGCCAAGGAGCCAGGTACTAGGTAAATTTACCTTCTATCTTCAAGGGGGAGAGCTGGGCTTACTTATCTCCTCCCTTGCTTCCCAAGACCTATGCGTTCTAGACTTCATATCGTGGGCCTGTCGGCTATAAGGAGCCATGACCTGATTTTGGAGAGACATGAGACAGAGAGAGGGGGGTCTGTGATCTAACAGAATGTACCTTGGATAGCATTACTATCCTTACAAGTCTTTACTGATGACTTTGAAAGACCTGACCCCCTTATGAGGAAAGTTAGACCCCTAGCACACTTGGAGCCAGAAACAGAAATAGGACTGAAATTGCATGCTTGGCCAAACCCCACCTGACTGCATTCTTTCCCCTAAGAAATGGTTGACCCAGGGCCAGAGGCACAATGTTCCAGGAACTAGCTAACTACAAAAATGTTTGTGCAATTGCCTTGTGACTAACTTAGAACATTCTGTACTTCCCCATAATGCAAATTCTTTCCGTTCCCCACCCCTTGCTTTGTGGTTTTTTCCTTTAAATACCCCTGACTTCAGCTGCTCGGGGTCGAACTCCTCTGCCCCTGCGTGGGTTATAAGCTCCACCCCAGTGCACTGGTTCCCCAAATAAACCTCGTGCGTTTGCAGCAAGAACGGTCTTTCGTGAGTTCTTGGGGGGTTGCATCATCCTGAGACTTGAGTGAGGGTCTCCCCAGCTCGGGGGTCTTTCAACTTCACTTCATGAGGCAATCAATCTCTCCTGTATTCAAATTCATTTCTAGTATTTTCTCTATGCTTGAGAACCTAATGTTGGCTATCCTGCTCTCCTAATGTGGAGTCATACAATTACAGATTCTTAACTTAGGATACCGCCCCAGTCAAGTTCATTATTCCTCCTGGGTGGAATGACAGTAAAGGAATGCATACATACACAACCATAGTGTCAGACCTCAATTAGGCTGAAAAGTCTGCAACATGTGGTTGTACATGTTCTATGCTGCTGAATTTACATCGTATCTACTCATTTGGCTGGTATGGGTATAAGGCTGACATCACTGAGTACCCTTCCCTACAGTCATTCTGGAGACTTCATAAAACACACCAGTTTTTTGTCAGGATGCTGGATCTGGTTGTCAGACTCCATGTAGCAGGAGCACTGCCTTTGCAAGTTTTCTTGCTCCTTGCCCCTGTATTTTAAACCTTGTCAATATGAGGCTTTCACTAACATGACTCTGTCAGCCATTCCTGAATTCTAACCAACTGTTTTCCTGGGTAGATTCAACTCAGTGATTGTGCTCACTCCCCATTCTCCTCCTGACCTGTCCTGGCATGTGTTTTCTATGAAAACAGTAGGATTGTCTGGGTGTGTGCAACACCTTGGGTTAAAGCAAAATAGATTTGGGAAGAAGTATTTGCTTGGGCTCTCTTTTCTCTTCTAGTCCCTTCTTGCTGTCTAGCTAAGGATGACCTTGATTTCCTGATCATCCTGCCTCTACCTCCTAAGTATTGGGGTTACAGGCATAAAACAATACCTGGCTTTGACTTGCATATTTTGTATATTATTAATAAACATTAGAAAGAGCAGTTTATTTGCTCTAGCCACATTTCAAATACTCAGAATCTACATAGGATTATTTTTCCATATCAGACAGAACAGAAAGAGAACACAGCCATCAGTCACAAAAGTAGCTCTGGACAACAGTGATCCAGATGTACCCTGATATCACAATCATGCTGAATAAATGAACTAAATAGAAGTAAAATTCAGATAGCACTTTTGTTAAATACAAATACTAAAATAATTCAAAACTGAATTCAAAGATAGAACAATGTGATCATGTCAGATAAAACTGTTTAATAAATAAAGCTACTCACCAAATACTACCAAAAAGTCTTAACATGTTTAACATATGGGAAATTTATTTTTGATTTTTTTTTTTTTTTTAAGTTAAGGTCATAATTTTACCTGTCTTAAGATCAGTTTCCTAAAGGAGGAGGTGGCACAGGAATGCAGCAGAGTTCAAGTGTGGAATTCATTTGTTGAGAGTTAAATATTTTCCAACTCTATAAAAAATTAAAAAAAAACAAACAGTAAGAAAATATTCTCAAGAACAGACACACAAAGAATATTAATGCCAAATTCAGAAAACAGTTCTTCATTTGTGTGTGTGTGTATGTGCAAGCGCTGATGGTGCATGTGTACATATGTGTAAGGCTGCACACACCTGCACACAATCATGTGGAAGACATTGGGTATCTGTCTCTATTGCTTCCTGCCTGATCCCCTTTACACAGTACTGAATATGGAGCTCTACCATTTTTGGGTTTGGCTAGCAGCCAGCAAGTCCCAGAGATCTACCCATCTCTACATTGTGCCCCCAGCACTGGGATTACAGACACAGGCACAAACACCTGGCTTTTTATATTCAACTCAGGTCCTTGACCTTGGTCAGTAAGCACATTTACTTACTCATTGTAGCTCATCTAACATTGAAGAATAATTATAGACCCTAAAACATTCTATAATAACTAGTATACTTGTGTATCTTCACCATATCTAAGAAAAAAAAATTAGAGACGAAAGTCTCAATTTTAGCTTCAAGTATCTATTAATTATCTTTAAGACACTTGGTAGATTACATAAATTGCTGGAGATTCAGTTGAAAAAAAAGAGTCTATAAAGTTAAGTCTTTTCCATACAAAAAAATTACTAACTCTGAGTTTTGAAACATATAGCGATGCATTTTTTCTCTCACAAGAGTTTTCTTTAGGCCTCCACAGCCTCACCTACTCACCCATTTCCCACTCCTAAACTAAATAATTAAGTAACAAATGGAAAACAGATTCTATAAACAGTCATGTTAGCTTGTTTATAACAAAGATAATAGTGCAATGCAATCGGAAGAGTTTTAAATAAAAAGACGTTAGAGGTCAGTTGGCTATCTCTATGGAAAACAATGTACTGTGATCCTTAACCTTACACTGTCCATAAATGTAAATTCCAGAGACCAGCAAGACGGTTCACTGGGTTAAAGCACTTGCTGCCAAGTCTGATGACTGGAGTTTGATCCTGGGAACCCTCAAGGTGGAGGGTGAGGACTGGCTCCTAAAAGCTGTGCTCAGACCTATACATGCATGTGTGTTTGCATGAACATCTCCCGCCTCTAATTAAATGTTTAAGAAGAAGAAAATTCCAATTAGAATACAGATCTAAGTGTGTGGGGCATGTACAGCAAAAATATTTGTGTAAATAACCAAATTTAAATTCTATCCTCTCCTTCCTCTTTTTTTTTTTTTTTTTTTGGACAGGGTCTTACTATGTAAACAAGGTGGCCTTGAACTTGCAATCTTCCTTGCCTCAACTTCCCAAGTGCTGAGATTACAGATATGCACAATCAAGCCCAAATTGGGCAAACATTTTTTAAATAAACAAAAAGCACTGACAATGGCAACTGGACTCTTTTAAAAAATGTGCCTCCTCCCACAAAGAAAAAGAAAAGATCGACCCACAGAACCTTCAACCCAAAATTTGTCCTACCCACAAGACCTACAGGGATAAAGATGGAGCAGAGACTGAGGGAATGGCCAAACAATGACTGATCCAACTTGAGACCCATCCCATGGGAGAGAGCCAACTAATGATAGATGCTCTCCTATGCTTGTAGACAGAAGCCTATCCATTAACTGTCCTCTGAGAGGCTTCATTCAGCAGTGAATGGAAAGGGATACGGAGACCCACAACCAAACATTAGATGGAACTTGGGGAGTCTTGTGGAAGAGTGGGAGATAGAACTGAGTTGCTGGAGGGGTCACCACAAGAAAACCTACAGAGTCAGCTAATCTGGGCCCATGAGGGCTCTCAGAGACTGAACCACAAACCAAGGAGCATGTAGAGGCTGGACCTGGGCCTCCCTCACATTTGTAACATGTGCAGCTTGGTCTCCATGTGAGTCCTATAACAACTGGATTGGGAGCTGCCTCTGTCTCTGTTCCCTGCCACTGGATCCTCTTCCCCTACCTGGACTGCCTAGTTGGGCCTCAGCGAGAAAGGAGGTGCTTAGTCCTGCTACTGACTAGATATGCCAGGGTGGGGATGATACTTAAGAGGGGGCTTCCTCTTCTCTGAGGAGAAAAGGAGAGGATAACTCAGGGAGGGATTTATAAGGCAGGAACTGGGAGAAAGGGGGGGGCTGCCATGGGATGTAATGTAAATAAAAAATATTATGAAAAAAAAGACTGGTTCAACTTGTTGAGTTCACATTCCTGAGTTGGCAGAATTAATATTATGAAAATGTTTATACTACTTAATTTATAGAATCAATGAAATAGCTATCAAAATTTCTATGTCCTATTTCATAGGTTTAGAGAAAATACAAGAATTCATATAGAACCAAGAACATTACTGACTGTATTATAAAACCCAATCTCAAATCCTACTGTAGAGCTACAATGATAAAGAAAACTGGAACTGACATAAGAATAGACAAGTAGACCGAGACTGGAATAGAAGACCTGGAAATAAAACGGCAAAGCTAAACCCAGTTAATTTTTGTCAAAGGAGGTAAAATTATACTCTGGAAAAAAAGAATCTATTCAACAAATGGTGCTGATAAAACTGGACTTATACCTATAGAAGATAAAATTAGATTTGTATGGTTCACCTTGTACAAAAACCAATTAAAAATTGGTCAAAGATCTTAATTTAAGACCAGAAACACTGGAACTTTTGAAGAAAACATGGAAATACCCTTCAAGATACTGGGTTTAGCTAAGGAGTTTTTTGTTTTGTTTTGTTTTGTTTTGGTTTGGTTTTGGTTTTTTGAGACAGGGTTTCTCTGTGTAGCCCTGGCTGTCCTGGAACTCACTCTGTAGACCAGGCTGGCCTCGAACTCAGAAATCCGCCTGTCTCTGCCTCCCAAGTGCTGGGATTAAAGGCGTGCGCCACCACTGCCCAGCTGCTAAGGAGTTTTTAAAAGACCACCAACCATAAAGGAACTAACCCCAAGAATCAACAGATGGGACTGCTCAACAATAAACGGTTCCTCTATAGCAAAGAACACAATCAGCAGAGTTAACAGACAGCACACACAATGGGGGAAAATCTTCCCCAGCTACATACAGACAAGGAGCTGATAGCAAGAACTTATAAAGAATTACAGAAAATGAATACCACAGAAATAAAACTGTCAGTCAACAAATGGGCAAATTAACTGAATAGTTTTTTTTTTTTTTAAATACAAATGGCTAACAACTATTTTTAAAAAGCATTCAATATCCCTAGCCATCAGGGAAATGCAAATTAAACTACTCTGAGATAGCCCCTCATCCCAGTCAGAATGGCTGTCAACAATGAACTTGACAGCACTTACTGCAGTGGAGGTGCAAATTAACACAGCCATTGTGGAAATCAGTTTGCATATTTCTCAAAAAATTAAAAATAGAAATACCACATGACCCAGCTCTTTCATTCCTAGGCATATACCCAGAGAATGCCATAATCTCCCATAGAGATATTGGCACCCCCAAGTTTACTGTTGGTTCATTTACTACAGCAAAGAATTTAAATCAACCTATTTATCCATCAACAAACAAATAGATAATGGACATTTTAGAAAAATATATGAGTACTATTCACCTCTAAAGAAAAATGAAAGGTTCAAAATTTGCAAGGAAAATGGACAGCTTACAATATTTAAAGAAAGTGTGATGGTTTGTATATGCTTGGCCCAGGGAGTGGCAATTAGAAGGTGTGGCCTTGTTGTAGTAGGTGTGGCCTTGTTATAGTAGGTGTGTCACTGTGGGTGTGGGCTTTAAGACCCTCATCTTTTTTTTTTTTTCTTTATTTTTGATACTTTATTTACATTTCCGATGATTCCCCTTTTCTTTGGAAACCCCGTGTCCCCTCCCCCTCCCCGCCTCTGTGAGGGAATTCCTCCTCCCACCTACCCACCCACCCATTCGCTTTTACTGGGGCCACTAGCACCCTCAGGCCCAAAGTCCTCTCCTTTCTCCCTGGTGGCCATAAGACCCTCATCTTAACTTCCTGAAAGCCAGTATTTTGCTAGCAGCCTTCAGATGAGCTCCTGCACCATACCTGCCTGGATGCTGCCATGTTCCCACCTTGATGATAATGGACTGAGCCTCTGAATGAGTACACCAGCCACAATTAAATGTTGTCATTTAGAAGACTTGCCTTGGTCATGGTGTCTGTTCACAGTAGTAAAACCCTAAGACAGAAGTTGGTACCAGGGACTGCAGTATTGCTGTCATAGGCCAGGCCTGACCATGCTTTTATTTGGAAGAATGCTTTGGAAAGCAGTGAAATGCTTTAAGTTGGGCTCGATGGGCTATACTGGCAGGAGTATGGAAGATGTTGCCAAGTATGATTTGAACTGTGCAGACCTGGCCCAAGAGGTTTCAGTGGAGAAGAATTTCAGAATGTGGCCTAGAGACTATTTTTGTGGTATTTTGTGCCTGCTTTTTGCTATTGTCTGACGAGTCTACCTGAATCCAAGGTAAAGAGATTTATATTAATTGCATTGACGAAGGAAGTCTCAAAAAAGCCCAGCAGAGACTTTGTTCTCTGGTTAAGTCTCATGAAGAGCATTTTGAACAATTGCAGCAAGCTTAGAAAGGAAAAATATAAAATATATGGTTCAAGTATTAAAGGGGCACAAGGAAGTGAAATGGAACTGAATCCTGTGTTCTAGGAGATAACAGATTAAGGGAGTAAGTTTAGGTCCAGGCATGGTGGTACACTGTACCCTTCCCCTGGCCTTGAGCAGGCTGAATAGATCTTGGGCAAATGTCACAGTTGGGCCATAAGGACCCAGGTGGGACCCAGGTGGAGTCATCCGCCTCGCTGCACATGGAGCTTCTTACAGGAACTTAGACGAATAGATTGCCTGCTGAGCTTGCTTTGCAACCTAATCCAGCTGAAACAAAGGATGGGCCTTGTGCTTTTTCCCTTTATTTAAGTTGGAGCTGCAGAATTAAACTTGGAGCCTTGATCAGAAACTTTTGTCTTGGCTTCATCCTTCTCTGGCACCCCTTCCCCTTTTCATTTCCAGCTCCCCTTTCAGGTAGACCCAGTTCATCCATAGCTGCTAGACAGCCACAGTACACACCTTTAATCCTAGGAGACAAACCCAAGCAGATCTCTGAGTTCAAGGCCAGCATGGGACAGAGCAAGTTCTAGGTGAAGAAAAACTTAAATCCAGGCACGTTGGTACACACCTTTAAGCCCAGGAGACAGGCATGCAGATCTCTGAGTTTAAGGTCAATCTACACAGCAAGATCCAGGACAGAAAAGCTTAGGCAGTGAAGGAGTTGGAAAACAGAAGGCTAGGGATAATATAATAAAACAAAGTGGCATGTTCCAGCTCCAGCAAGCAGCAGAACTTTGGCAAGCTTCAGCCGTGTGTCTCTGGCTTTACAGTCAATAGGAGAAGAGGACTACTGGGACAAACTGATGCTGGTAGCTAGAGCTAAGAAATTAGAGGTGATTAAGAAGAGACCAGCATCACTGAGGTGAAATCTTCTGGGAAGAGTTTTCTGAGAGCACAAAGAAGCAGTGTTCCAGAGATAACCAAGGTTGCACCTTGTGCTGCAGCTACACTTGGTAATGTGTAAGAGTCACTTAGGTATTACTGGTTTTGAAGGCATAAAGGGGTCATGAAGAACAGCTGAGGCTTGGCACTGTGCAAGGCCATGGAAGACCATTGGTAAAGGTGCAGCCTCTGTTGTAGTTGATGGCCCAGGACAGAAGGGGTCATGCAAAGGAGTTGAGGCATGAAGAGAGCCTATTGGTGAAGCCTAGTTGTGGTGGAAGACCCCAGTGTATTGGAGATGCTAGTACCATGGGATGATCACCAAGAACAGTAGCAGCAGTGTAGTGGATCAACCTCAGCTTAGAGTGTTACAGAGGGGAGAGCTAGAGAAGTGACACAAGCCCTTTGGAGGAGCCCAGAAGATCATGTGTGGATCCCAGACATTGAAACAAGAAGCTGTAACATTGAAGTTGCCTTGGAGACTCCAGGATGTTCGATATACCAGAGCCATGGGTTATCTGCTGAGGAAAGCTGCTAACAGGGAGTGAAAACAGCCCAGGAGAAAGTTGTTACAGTCAACAAAGATGAAAAAGGAGTTGGGGGATCTGAAGACTTCTTTGACATCAGAGGTGGAGATTAGATAGATCACAGAAGAGACCTTGAACTTTGGACTTTTAACATTGTTTGAGACTGCTATAGTCTAAAGGGACTTATGAATGTATTTTGCATTATGCTATGTTAAGGTATGGCCCCCATGTACTCATGTTTGAACAAGCCTATGGGGGCCAGGGAGTGGAATGTGATTGTTTGTATATGCTTGGCCTAGGGAGTGGCACTATTAGAGGTGTGGCCTTGTTGGAATAGGTGTGTTACTGTTGATGTGGACCTTAAGACCCTTATCCTAACTTCCTTGCAGCCTTCACATAAAGGTGTAGAACTCTCAGCTCCTCCCTCACCATGCCTGCCTGAAGGTTGCCATGTTCCTACCTTGATGATAATGGACTGAGCCTCTGAACGTATAAACGAGCCCCAATTAAATGTTGTCCTTATAAGAGTTGCCTTGGTCATGGTGTCTGTTCACAGCAGTAAAACCCTAATGAAGACAGCAAGGTCACACAATCTCAAAAAAAAGAAAAAAAAAACAAAAAACCTCGAATGTTCTCTCTCTTAAGAGAGATTGGGGGCTGAAGAGATGGCTCATTGGTTAAGAGCACTGATTGCTCTTCTAGAGGTCCTGAGTTCAATTCCCAGCAACCACATGGTGGCTCACAACCAAGATTGGATGCCCTCTTCTGATGTGTCTGAAGACAGCTGCAGTGTACTTACATATAATAATAATAATAATAATAATAATAATAATAATAATAATAATAATAATAATAATAAATCTTTGAGCCAGATCAAGTGGGGCTGAAGCAAGCGGGGCCAAAAAAAAAAAAAAAAAGAGAGAGAGATTGGATTATTCAGTCAATAATCTATTTATATGTGCAAACAAATGTTAGTATAGTATAACATAAAGAAAAGATATCAAGAAAGGCTAAATATTAGGTAAAGAGAAAGGATTGAATGCAGGTAATTCAGTTTTAAAAGGCAAGAGTTATGAAAGTGGATATAAAGCAAATTATTTATTCTAGTCTAATTCTGTCATGAATTTTTTTGATGGTGGATAAGTACGTAACATATAATACTGAAAGTGTAAAATCTAATGTGATGCTCCACAGCTTCCATTTAAAATGCCTACTCTTGAGGGACCCTAAGGACTTTTTCCAGTCCCACATCTTCCTTACAGCTTCCCCCTTCCTGCCTGCAGTCAAGGCTAGGCCAAGTTCCATTCTCCACCCACAGGAACATTCTTGAGTAAAAAATTCTCAAAAAAACCACAGTAAGTACTGACTGATAGTCACCGGCACTCTGGAAAGTCCCAGGTAGAGTTCAAATGCGTGTTATGATCTGCCCATGCTTGCTAGCCAATAGATTTAAAGGTCAATATGCTTAGCCGGTAAGTTTGAACTGCAACCTTGCTGATGTAACCTGTGTCCCAAAAAGTACAAAAACTGCTTGTAACGCCTTCTAGTCACTTGCCTTGAGGGGACTAATTGAAGGTCGATCCGGATGCACCAGGAAATAAACCTTTTGCTTTTGCGTTGATCTGGGTCTCAGTGTCTCACTTGGGGGCGTCTTGAAGTAAGTACCACTTACTAAGGGTCGGGGTCTTACACTCTAACTTTATAGAAGTTCACTGAGTTGTACAGTCTTTGCATCTGTTTACAATTTTCATATATAATGTTTATTAGAGATAGCAGTGTTCAGAACTCACAAAATGCCTTTAAAAGTGCTCTTTCCCACCAATCAGATTAAAAATTGGTTAAAGAATACAGAGTCTGTCCTAAGTATGGAGTGATAAATAGTAGGAAAGAGGACAGAGAACCCAGGGATATGCCTCATCTACTTCTGCCTCTCAAATGTGAGGATTAAAGGCATGAACTACCATACAAGCTAAGTATCTTTCTAAAAACATGTAGTACTAAACCACAGTATAGGAAAAACTGTAATACCTTAGAAGGAAAAAAACCCAACATTGTATTGGAACAATAGGCTTTCCAGGAACAAAATTAATGTACTTGTGAGTCAGGCTGAGTCCATGACAGGCTTCAAATGGCACTTCAGGACACTAGGCCTAAATCTCTGTTTCCAAGAACTGGGCAAGTCCAGACCCCGCCACCTTGCCTGAGGCAAGGATAATGGGTAGGCAGCAATTTCCAGACTTCCTCAGCAACAGTTTCTAGCCTCCTACACCCCAGCAATGGGTCTGGAATGTCCCTAGAGAAAGGGCCAACAGATTAAGATAGAGGTCACCTACTGCTCCCCAGAATTCCCCTAATGTACTTTAAATCGGGCCTTCGAGATCACTGGTGAGCCTCCATTTTGAAAATGGTAGATCCTAGCATGCTGGACTTCTGCAGAATAAAATGCTCTTTGATTCTGCATACTATTTGAGTCCAGGATATCCTTCTTCAGCGAATTATGGACCCTTACACTTGAAGATAGAGCACTATAAAATTAGTCAAGATAGAAGCAGAATTCAAACAACTTGAACAAAGTGAGGGCCATTGCAAGCTCCTGTATATATTTGGTATATATCTGGTTTTATCTAATTAAGCCTCGGAGATAAACAAGGGAAACAATTTATATAAGGAGTATCCCCCAAGACCCACCCTCCTCCCAACCCCCAAAACAGCATTAGTTCTATATACAGAGGGTCAGGTGAACTACTTTTTGATCTACTGATTTGATCCAGAAACTTTCCCAGCTATGCAAGGAAAACTAAGGGAATGTGACTCCAAGACATATCTGCCAAGGACCTGCCTCAGCTTGCAGAGGGGTTCTGAGAGAAGGGGTCTGGGAGCGGTGAAAACAAAGACTCGAAATCAAATTGTGGGTACAAGCTGACGACCTGTGTTCTGCTTTTCCAGTCTGCTTCTATGTTCTGTTTTCTCTTTGTAGATTTGTCTGTCTATATTCTGCTTGCTTGCTATTCTAAGAGATCTCTCTGTCCAAGTCCTGCTTGCTTGTGTGTCAGTTCTCCAAGCAGTTCTTTTTATCCTAAACCAGCATCCTGTGACCCCAGCCCTTTGATTCTTAGGAGACAGCATACATACATTTTTTCTTAACATTGCAAAAGAATGTTGTGGATTGCCCTGGTGTTGTTAGTATTTTGATGCTAATTCTGCTTTCCCAAGAGGGGCTGCCTAGGACTAGGAGTGAATCACTTACTCAGGTGACTTCTTGTGAACCTTCTCCCTGTTTTTTTTTTTCTTTCCCGAGACAGGGTTTCTTTGTGTAGCCCTGGCTGTCTTGGAACTCCCTCTGTAGACCAGGCTGGCCTCGAACTCAGAAATCCGCCTGCCTCTGCCTCCCAAGTGCTGGGATTAAAGGTGTGCCCACCACTGCCCGGCCCTTCTCCCGGTTTTAACTTGTAAAATAAAGGCTAGAGCCGGTGATTGGCAGTGGAAGAGAAGGTGGAGCTGAAAAGTTTCAGGGAGGAAGAGAAGAGGAAAAAGAGGAAGGAGGAGGTGGAAGGAAAATGAAGCAGAAGCACGTGGTCTGGAGAAACTGCAGGTTATAAGGGGTCTCATAGCTGGGGAATATAGCAGTGTAGTGGTAGATCTGCCCTATCTAGGCATGCAGCTTGCATTCATATTAATTGAGCTGTGTTTTCTTTGCATGGATTTATTTGGGTTGGAGGAGATTTACCACGACAAAAGAATTCAGAGATCTGCCTGCCTCTGTTAAGCACAGATGATAAACTTGTTGGTGGGAGCCTGCCCTAAAATTACCATTTCCACCATGACTGAGTCTAAACTTGCTCTGTCCTAGGCTGATCCAGAACTTAGGAACAGATCTGCCTTTGTAAGCATGAACAAAAAAACTTAGCTGGGTGGTATCTCCTGTGATCAGCACTCCTTAAATCTATCTCCTTCCTTAGTAATTTTATAACAAGTAGGCTCACAGAACAGCGGCTTTTGTTCCTTTAGATTCGTGAAGCCTCTCATATAATTCATATTGCATCCTTATTCTTTGCATAGTTGAGAAATTATATATTTTTGAACTCATGTATTTAGAGTTCTTTCCCATAACCTTAAGGGCTGTCCTGACATTTACCATTTTACCAAGACATAGCCACACCCTTGACTCCTGGACTCCTGCTATTTCTAATCATCATGGAGTCATTAACATTAACAGGGAGAACATTCCTCAGAAAGAAGTCCTCCACTGTTAGTAAGTCCAGAAAATATGTACACTATTGCACAAACAAGCCTTACACCCACAACAGCCACTGACACACATCAGGGCCCTGTCCCAGGGGCAGGAACTGAGAGACCAGAGCAACTCCATCTTAGATTCAGGATCCATCTTAGAAAATCTGACCTAAGGTTAAACTCCAGTTAACCAATAAGCCTGCACCTAGCACTGGTCTGCAGGTCACTCCCTAACAACCACCAATCAGGAGGAAAGCAGAAGTTACAGTTGTACCTGAAGATACCTACTTATAAAAGATTATGGTTTGGCTCCCAGCACCAGCCAATCATTTTAAAGGGGAGCAAATTCCATAAGAGCCCCCCAATCAGATGTGTGCCAAGCTGAATGCCCTCTTGCTGGCTTGCTTGCCTCTATAAATGTTTGCTTAAAACTGGGCTTGGAGCTTCACCCTCCTGTCCTGTTGCATCAGGGTCTGGGGTGAGCCCAAGCTTGAGCTTGAATCAAAAAGACCCTAGTGTGATTACATCAGAATTGGTTCCTTGGTGGTCTTTTGGGGTTCGAGATCCTGAATGGGCACAACAGAACCATGTCACTCTGTCCCCACCAAGGCCACCCGGGCTTGGCACATACCCACATGCATATTATTAATACTAACACAAAGGCCCAGGTTATCTTCAGAATACATTTGTGACTAGAGATGTAGCTCACTTGGTAGAGTGCTTCCCGAGCACACACAAGACCCCACATAAACCAGGTATGGTGGTGAACAACCGCAATCCTAACACTGGGAGGCAGAAGTGAGAGGATGAGAAGCTCGAGGTCATTTCCAGGGAGCTCTAGAATCAAATAGAAAAAGAAGACCTAAGACATACTTTATATAATCATTACTGATTATATTTTATATGTCTTATATAGTATTTCTAATTTGCTCTGCCTCAAACTATAAACAGGAAAGCAGTACATAACTTGCTATCTGGAAAGCTTCTAAGGTGACAAGTAAAAGTACAAAACACTGTCTTGGCTGGCCTGAAACTCACTATGTAGACCAGGATAGCTCAAACTTATACAGATCGACTGGCTTTGCCTCCTGATTGTTGGGATTACAGTGTACATCATCACAACCAGCTTAAGGAGTCATAGTAAGAGTTTTGAAAGAGACTTTGAACAGTGTTGAGACTATTAACAACTGTAAAGACCTCTAAATCTGGACTAAATGCATTTTGCATCATGAGATGGCCATGAGCCTACAGGGGCCCATGGGTAGAATGGGGTGTTTGAGACATTTCTCCACAGGTTCATGTATTTGAACACATGCTCCCTAGATGGCATTATTTGGGGAGGCTTATGGAAACTTTAGAGGGTGCATTCTTGCTGAAGGATAAAAAATCATTCATGAAAGCAATTAAAAACTTTTAACTACTTGATAATTTCCAAAACAGCTAATTATGAAGACATTCTGAGAAAGACACTGAATGTCAGAAACTATCAAGCAATGCTTAATTCAAAACCCATTATAAATCAACCCAGCTGTGCCTGAGTTAGACTATGATGAGAGACAGCCTCTCAGCTTCAGGCAGCTGTGTGTGGCAGGCCCTACGTAGCCTGCCAGGCTCTGGCCTCTGAGCTCTTGGGCAGATGACTCGTGACTACCCAGTTGCAGCAGACAGGCACACATAGAATGTCCGTTTGTCCCTTTGCAACCTAGGCTGAAGCAAGATGGAACCGGCAGCATGAGAGGGTACCACACTTGGAACCTGGACACAGAGCCTGACTGTTCTACAAGAATGAAGTAATGATAGGGCTGACTGAGGGGATTATGGGTATAAGAGGTTGGGTATGATGCCAGAAAGAGCCTCCTGTGAGCGGTGAAGACCTCATCTTAAATGGGAAAACAGTGTCTCCAGCCAAACTCTAGCCTTTCAGGAAAAGAGCCAACTAATTCTCAATAGATTTTGATTCAAAAAAAAAAAAAAAAAAAGTATAGACTGGAGAGATGGCTTAGTGGTTAGGAACATTGCCCTTCCAGAGGTCCTGAGTTCAATTCCCAGCAACCACATGGTGGCTCACAACCATCTGTAATGAGATCTGATGCCCTATTCTGGTGTGTCTGAAGACAGCAACAGTGTACCCACATACAGGAAATAAATAAATTAAAAAATAAAATAAAATAAATCAGCCCAGCAACCCGATGGTGTTGGAAGGTCAGTCTACTAAAGAGAACAATGACTAACAAAAGTTATTACTACTCAAAACATGTCCTAGATAGCAGTGATTTTAAGTTATGTAATTTTAGTAATAACAATTTTCTTTTCCATTCTTGGCTCTCTGCCTGCTTTAGTGACATTGAATGTCTTGCTGTTTCTTCAACATGTGAATCTCATTCTTGCTGTGTTGCCACTGCCTCTGCTGACAGTTGCTTATAGTGTTTTGTTAGTTTATTCAAGTCTTGACTTTTCAAAGCATAAAGGTAAATGAGCGCCTGGAAAAGACCACCACCTGTTTTCCATTACTCTTGATTCTCAAATTATATTTACTGTTCTGATGATAGTTACTATTACTTATTGAATGTAAATGTTGAGCAACTGTAGTCAAGGATAGAACATCTGCCTAACATATACAAGGCCCGGTGCTCAATCTTCAGCACTACAAAACCAAACAAACTTACTTTATTGCAGGACATTTGGGTCACACTGTGAACCGCAAGATTGTATTATTTACTGGAAAAAACCTGTTTCTAGTTGCGGTGTAGCTCCATCTTAGCACACACCTTTAACCCCTTGGGCTGAAATACAGACACCTGTAGCACACACCTTTAATCCCAAACAATGAAGGTAAAGTTAATTTGTAGAAGGAAGCTCCCATGTTTGAAAGTGATGTCTAATTGAGTAGCAAAGTGACAAATCAGAGAAAGATTCGACAGAATAGGATCTGCCCAACTTTCACAAGAATAGAGAGAAAAGAGGCTATTTAAGAGAGAGCAGTGAAGAGAGGCCAGGAGAGAGGGCAGTTTTACTGGGACAGTGGTACAGAGACAGGTAGTAGAGAAAGAACAAGCTAGACATAGGCAAAGACAGAATGGGCCAGAGAATGAGAAGCCAGAAAATTAGAACAGATTGCCAAAGTTAGTATGAACCAAGCAGAGCAATTGAGCTAAAAATGAGAGAAACCAGATTGAATTAGTCAGCATGGAAAGGAGTTCTAAGCCAGAACAGATGAGTTGAGCAGCCAGTCAGAGTTCAGAAAGAGCTAGAAAGGGTGAGCTTATTCAGCAGTAAGTCTCACAGGCTGAAACCATTGTAGGCCTTGATAAGATTATACAGAGGCTAGAAGCTTCCAGGACTAGGCCTAGCTTAGCAGACAGAGGCAGTAAGTTTGCAAGATGACAACTAGAGCAGGAGAATAAACTTAACTTTTACACTTATTTATTACCTATTTTGTCCCATTAGAATATAAGCACAAGCTACATGTGGGAAGAAGTATATATTCACCATTATATCCACAATGTCTATACAAAGTAATAGTCATTTCGTATACAAGCAAGGAAAGAAAATATTATGAAAATGGCACTGAGGCAAGAAAATAGGGCAGAATAAGGTCTAGTAAAACCTCACACAAAGGCTGAGATGAGTACATCAAAGACACCAGTCAAGAGAGGAAAATGGGAAAGCTCCCCAACCAAGACTGCCAGATAACAGATAAAGTTAAGCGCTAAACAAGCCTATTCAAATGCAAATGCAAGAACAGTCCTCTTACTATTGAGCGTCTATTCTTCTACACACCCCTGTCCATTCCTTGTTCTATAATATACGAACATGGAAATCATAGGTGATGGCAGTGAGAACAACAGAGTAGTGTTTCAGAAGACCTGGCCTCCATAAAAGCAATGAAGTGTTAGAAACATCAGATTAAAGTTTTTCACAATTGTGGAAATTAAAGGCCTAAAGCAAACTGGGGATATATATTCTTAAAAAGTAGCTGTAGAGATGGTTGAGTAGATAGAGCGCTTGTCACGCAAGTCTGAGGGCTAGAGTTCAGAGTCAAGATCTGCAAACTCAAATAGAGGAGACAGAAGTGTGTTTATAATCTCAACATTCCTAAAGAGAGATGGGTGTTGGAGACAAGAAAATCCCAGGAAACTAAAGGGCCAGCTTGAGTATTAAATAAGGGACCAACAGCCTCACAAGTCAGACACATGATAAACACATATACCATACACATATCACCCACACATGGGGGTGTGAATCTGAGTCAAAACCAGAGAGCTCTGCAGAATTGTAATGTACCCTATTCCCATCTTCCATAACAGCTCTGAAAACAAAACAGCCACAGTCACTGGAAACCACAGGGGCAGCCACTGAAGGACACATGGGGTTAGAGTGTCTTCAAGGCTTCATTCCCAGAAAATGTAATCATATGACCTATTGGCAATTCTCTGGAAGGTCCCACCTACAAATCCATCTTTGCCTGGCACTGACCTGGAGTGTAGCCAATGTCAAAAGCCATTCCCTAGAGGCAGTTGTTGAAACAGGAACTTTTTTTTTTTCCTTAGAAACATCATGGCTCCTTAAGGCACTGAGAAAACAAATGGAACAAATGTTTCGACAACCAAAAAAATTAAAAAGAAAGTCTCGGGAATGAGCTGAGTATGGTATCCCATGCCTACAATTCCAGTGTTTAGAAAATTGAGGCAGGGAACAAGAGTTCAAGGTCATTCTCAGCTATGAGACTCTAATTCAATCAATGAAACAAAGAGGAATCTTAGAGATGAGACAGCCACAGAAATTCCCAAGAATCTAGAAGATAATATCCAATTCTAAAGGACCTATATAAACATGCTAAGTATACTGTATGTTTAAGTAATATAGACACAGAATTAATCAAAGTGTGAAAAAATGCCAAGAAAATACGCTGAATTTTAGAATAAACCTTTGAACAATAAACAAACATTTAAAGAAGCTGGTTTTCAAAGAAGAGAAAAGGTAGTCTCTGGGTTTGATAGCATTTTAACCTCTATAAAAATTCCCATCCTTACTTAATTTAACAGACACAATTAAAAGCAAGCTTTTCTAAGGTCAAAATATGTAAGCTAATTGATATTTTCCTTCATGTGTTTTCTCTCCATTTTTATTGCAATATATCAAAAGTTACTACCGTATCTAAGTGTACAGTGGGTGATGTGAACATGCACTCATCAGGTTGTACAATCATCACCATCTATCCTCAATGTTCTTTTCATCTTGTAAAGCTTAAATTCTATAAGCATTAAACAATACTCCCATGTTGCCTCTGGCCCCACTCATTCCCTAGTAGCCACCATTCTACTGTATGTCTGCTCGGCTTTTGAGCACTCTAAGTACCTCATACGAGTAGAACCAGTATTTTGTGTGACTAGTTAATGTCTCAGTATAGAAGCTTCAAAATTCATACCTGCTATAGAATACTGCAAAATGTTCTTCCTTGTTAAGGCTTGAGAATATTCCAGTGCAAGTATAGAACATTTTACATTTTGCTAATCAATTCATCTGTTAATGGGTACTTGAATTGCTTCCAATTTTAGGTATTTGTGAATGATGTTGCTATGAACATGGGTATACAAATATTTTAAGACCCTGTCCTTAATTACTTTGGTATTATACATAATGCAGCCTCTAAAAGAGAAAGCAGGAAACTTTAATGGAGCATATGTGGGTGCTAGGAATTGAACCCAGTCCTCTGGAAGAGCAGTCAGTGCTCTTAACCCTGAGTCATCCCTCTAACCTCTAAGTTTTTATATATACTCAGTCTAAATTTTCTCCTTAAAAATTTGTACATTAGCCTGATGGTGGCGGTGGCCTTCAATCCCAGCACTCTGGAGGCAGAGGCAGATGGATATCTGTGAGTTTGAGGCCAGCCTGGTGTACAGAGTTAGTTCTAGGACAGCCAGGGCCACACAGAAAAGCCCTGTCTCAAAAAAACAAGGGGAAAAAAAGGATTTGTACATTATTATAGGGACTATTTTTAATATTAAGTATTTTTACATATATCTCTATATAATATATAAAGTATATATTTAGTTTAGTATTTTATAACATGTGCTATACTGGTGTCTTAGTTAGGGTTACTATTGTTATAATGAAAACCATGACCAAAGTTTGGGAAGGAAAGGGTTTGTTTGGCTTATGCTTTACACATCACTGTTCATCACTGAAAGAAGTCAAGACATAGCCTGTCAGTGGTAGCGCACGCCTTTAATCCCAGCACTTGGGAGGCAGAGGCAGGTGGATTTCTGCGTTCAAGGCCAGCCTGGTCTACAGAGTGAGTTCCAGGACAGCCAGGGCTACACAGAGAAACCCTGTCTCGAATAAAAAAAAAAAAAAAAAAAAAAAAGTCAAGACACTCAAACAAGGTAGGAACCTAGAGGCAGGAGCTGATACAGAAGCCAAGTATAGTGCTATTTACTGGCTTGCTCCCCATGGCTTACTCAGCCTACTTATAAACCCAGGACTACCTGTTGAGGGGTGGCTCCACCCATAATGGGCCAGGCCCATTAAGGAGGCTACATCAATCATTAATTTTTAAAAATGCCCTATAGTTTGACCTACAGCCCTTCTTATGAAGGCATTTTCTCAATTGAGGGTCACTCCTTGCCAGTGACTCTAGCTTATGTCAAGTTGACATAAAACTAGCCAGCACACTGGTACTATTTCAGACATTTTACATAATCTACCTATGTACAGTAATCCTATTCTATATAACTGTTATTATCCCAGTTTTACAGATGAGAAAACAAGCACTGAGATTAAATTTTTTTCCCAAGGTCACATAATTAGTAAATAGTAAAGCCAACTGTCTAGTTAGACTCTAAGAACTGTTTTTCCTCCAGAGACAGGGTCTTGCATTATCTAGTTTAGGCTGGCCTCAAACTTTCAATCCTGCATTAAAGGTGATTACATTACAGGCATACACTCCTACACCTGGCAAGACTACCCAAACTTTGAAGATCTCATCCATAGAATGTCACACATGTTGATTATGCTAAGAACATCATGTTTATTCCACTTGGTCAGCAAGGTCCTTTAGTAAAAGTTACATTTATGACACACTAGAAGAACTGTATGAAAATTTAGTAGTTTTCCATATTAATGATACCCTTGGAGTATACCAAAATATGTCCTTCAAATGAATGGCTCAGCCAGCCGTTACCACTTAGAAAGAAGCTGTCTGGTTAATCATAATTAGTTGTCAACTTGACTGGATTTAGAATCACTATGGAAACACGCCTCTGCATGTGTCTTGTGAGAGTATATCCAGAAAGGTTTAACTGAAAAGGAAAGACTCCTTGGATGTGGGAGGTACCAACCAATGAGTTGGGGTCCTGGACTGAAGTGAGGGAAATGAGCTGACCAGCATTTTCCCTTTACTTGCTGTGAGTGAAATGTGACCAGCTGCCTTACATTCCTGCTGCCAGGATCCGCCCACAATAATGGACTCTGCCCTAAACCGTGAGCCAAAATAAATCCTTCCTTCCTTCTCTTGTTCTTGTCAGGCATTTTGGCATAATAATGAAAAAATAATACACAAGTTATCTGAAAGGCTAGCTTAAACCCTGGAAATAACATAAATCACATTAGCATGTTGCTTTGTCACATTTCCCAGGTAACCCAGAGGCTGCCAGTTTTAAAAGGGACCAAAGACAAAAACAAGCAAATCAAGGTGGCAGTTCAACTATGTTATCATTTGGCCCTTAAATCCAGAAAACTTAATGGTATCCAAACATCTATGACAGATGATAAGGTAGCTAGATAAAGCTACCAGTAGGTCCCTATAGAAGTCACAACATGAGACTACTAGGTCAAGAACTCCACATAAAGCAAGGGTTCTCAGCCTTGGCACAGCCTGCATTTTGGTCACCTCTGACATTGTGAGAGTCTATGCATACAAGGTAGGATGTTTAAAGCATCCCAAGTCACTACCCACAGGAGACCACTCACATTTTCTCTAAATTTGACAAAATATCTCCAGATAGCATCAAATATCCCCTTGGAAGCAAAACTGCCCTGGCTGAGAACTACTCCTTTAATAGAAAGGAACTATGCCTCCTGAAGATGACCATTCTCTTTTCAAGAAACAGTTCCTTGCCTGGTTTTTGAACCCTGCAAGAAAGTAAGCTCCCAATGTGACCATGTAATCTAATCATCTTCAAGAACCGAGTGTTCCACCAAGTCACAAGGTTGATGTGCCAGCAGCATTTCTTCATTAATGGAAGTGACAGACACACATGGTTCTTTTCTCCTCTTCAGTGCAAGAAAGAGGACTTTTATTTCTCTGTCTCCTAATTAAATGTGAATTGATGACTTGCTTTAGTCAAAAGGTCAAAAGAACTTCTATAAAGGCATTTCACTGCCAGAAAGCATAAGTCTCTTGCTGTTCTGATAACCAACAGAGTCAAGAGGATGTACTGCTGTCTCACCAAGTGAAGACAGCTGACTGTAACCACTCAGGCTAGCAGCAGATTTCACAAAGCAAAAAATACACCTTTTTCTTTCAAAACAAACAAACAAACAAACAAACAAACAAACCCAAGTTATTATTAGAAAATTGGTTGTTACTGTGGCCACGTTATCAGCAAACCCTGACTACAGCAGTTATACAACAAGATAACAGCAAGCCACAAAAGCACAAGAGAAAAGAAATAGCTCTAGAATCTAGAACTTTTACTTCTACTACATGTCACCCCACTTTATTCTATGGCCTCGTAAACTTCCCTACAACCAAAAGGAAAAAAAATGACTTTGGTTTGTGTGTGGTTTCATAAAATAAACTGGAATTACTATAACAAAGTAGCCCACTAAGAAGAAGAAATGGAAATACCCCCAGTAGGCTCAGCTTTACATGATGTATTAAAGATATAAAAAGAAAGAAGTAAAAAGAGAGGTGACCAGAGATATGGATATAAAGCTTTGGCTAAATGTTTTTTTTTTTTTTTTTTTTTTAAATTAGTACTTCCTTTCCTTACTAGGCTTATGAACAGATGGCCCTGTTAGCAGGGTTGGGATATAAATTAAACAATCCTTTAAAAAAAATTAAAAAAAAAAAAAAGTCTTGCTAAGCAACCCAATTTGTAATCCTGCCTAAGCCTCTTGAGTACTAGAATGACAGTCAAGTACCCTCACAGTCAGCATTCCCTCGTCAATGCGGACCAACAATTCCACGAGAAACTAGGCTGTGCCATGGCTCCAAGCACTGTCTGTCTTCCTGTCCTCCTGGGAATACCTTTAGCCATGTGCTTACTATCCTACTCCTCTTTCAACTCTCAAATGAAGAAAGCACCTCCTCTTACAAAGCTGCTTCTCCCTCCATCAATGCAGTCTTCCTCTCTCACCCCAAGTAGTCAGCCTAGAGTCCAGGGCTGTGAAAAGAACTCACAATACTTTTTAAAAAACAAAGTTATAATTCCTTTATCAACCTATAACTAAGACTTATATTTTCATTAGATTATGAATGTACATGGGGGCACAAAGTTTTTTGTGATTTGAATTCTAATAGAAATTACTGGTATTTTCATTGTCAAATTAATAGTTATTAGAGACATTAAAACATCGTTTGTATTCATTATCGTTTCATGACATATTTCTGCCCCCTGCCTTGGCTAAAAATATTGCCAATCTCACTTACCCAGATATACAGTTAAATATTATCTTAGGTGTTTCTTTGACATTCCTGTGGATGGCAGTTAACTATCTGTAGACTAAATGAAACACATTTCCTTTGCTTGGAGTGAGTGGTTTTCACACAATCAGTTGGAGGCCCACATAGAACAAAAACTCTAAACCTCACCCTTTCCCCTAGGACATCACCATTTTCTTGTCCTTGGAGTCAAACATTTTCCCTTTCAGTGTCTCAAGCCAGACAGTTTTGGTTTAGAGTAACTACATCATCTCTGGCTCTTAGGCATTTGAACACTGACAGGAACTACACTATCAATTCTGTTGAGCTGCTTGCCAACTATCTTGCAGTTCTTGAGACTGGTTAACTTAGCCACATGGGTTAATTTCTAACCAGTTTCATAATGAATCACACAGAAGCATCCTTTATTAGTAGTTGTTTTTTTGGACAACACTGATAAAGGTACCTTAAGGATGAAAATATATGCTAAAACCATCTCCTAAACCTTTTGGAACAGAGAATGCTTAAATGAGGTGGTACATCAGTATGCATTCTTTTTTTTGTTTGTTTGTTTTTGTTTTTTTGAGACAGGGTTTCTCTGTATCGAACTCAGAAATCCGCCTGCCTCTGCCTCCCGGGTGCTGGGATTAAAGGCGTGCGCCACCACTGCCCGGCCAGTATGCATTCTTTAGAATAGGAACATCTAGGATTAGTGAATACACAGATATCAAATCAGAGGACAAATGTTAGTGGCATATAGAATACAAGAGAGTGTCTCTTAGGACTCCTTCCTCTTGGGATTAGGGAAAAGCCTTGTCCTTCTACCTCAGAGCATGAAAAGTTAATTCCTTTCTATTTAATAATGCCCCTCCAAAAAAGTCACCTCTTACACCTTGTAAAAACTGCTGTGGTAAACAAGGCAAAGTGGTAGCTATTTCCAATAGACCTAAAAATGTAATTCTTTTTTTTCTCAAAACCGTGCATAGAAGTTTTTAAGTCCTATTATTAAACTACAACTGCTCTAGAACAGAGAGTATGTCTCTGTTGGGTTTGCATTTCTAGTTCTTATGATCAAGTACACAGAATTTAATTCATATTGAATGAACAGCTTAGCAACAATAGGCAATCAACAACAGATACAGTAAAGAGGAAAGGAAGCAAATATGAAAAAGATTGCTGGTTTATATACAACATAGAGCCCTAGCCCCGAGCCCACTGATCTAGTCTATGCACTCAATTAAGCCATTTCTAAGCTTTATTTGCAATCACAATAAATAAAAGACAAAGTTCCACTCATTAAAATCAAACAAATTCTGCACAGGCTTTCTAAAGATGTTTCTTAAAAGATGAGTGTGCCCGTTTTGTGCTTCTTTCTTCTGCCTAGAACTGGTCAGCCAGTATTACTAGGTGACCTTGAGAATGGAAGACACAAAGTAAACAAGGCAAAGGAGGAACGAAGGAGGAGCCTGGATCCTTGACAGCTCTCAAGTGTATCCTCAGCCCTACACTTTTTATTTCTAATTTTTAAAAATTTAAACAAAGAAGTAAACTATATTTTTAAAGCAGAGGTTACTCGTTTCTTATCTGATTTTTAATTTATTATTATTTCTTATTTTTAATTTTTATTTATTTTTTGTTTTGTTTTGTTTTGTTTTTGAGACAGAGTTTCTCTGTGTAGCCCTGACTATCCTGAAACTCAACTCTGTAGACCAGGCTGGCCTTAAACTCACAGAGATCTGCCCACCTCTGCCTCCAGAGTGCTGGGATTAAAGGTGTGCACCACCACTGCCAGGATTTCTTATTTGTTTTTAGCAGCCAAACACAATTCCCAACTGATAAGGAAGAAAGTTGACTTTAGCAATAAATCTGTGGTATTAGACACCAGGAGCCTTCAGTTATGCCTCAACTTAATGCAGTTAAAGTGTTCGGTATTTCTACTGTAATGAGAAGGGCGGGGAGAAAGTAAGACTGGTTGAAGAGCCTCTATTCCCTGAAGGCACATCACAATTACAATTTAGCTGAAGGGTTAAAGGAATCCAGTACAGTGACAACTGTCATACTACATACAGCACTGCATTCTCTTGCAGACATTGCGGGTTATAGTACCGAAAAGTGATGCAGCTTGCAAAACTTGCCAGAAAAACAAAACTGCAAGAAAATCAGAATTAGGTAAATAAAATATTTTATTGAAAAGATGTTTAAAAGTTGTTTAATGGGGGTGAAGACATGGGTCAGAGGTTAAGAAAACTGGTTGTTCTTTCAGAGGGTCCAGGTTCAATTCCCTTCTCATATGGCAACTCACAACTGTCTGTAAAACCAATTCCAGGGAATCTGATGCCCTCTGCTGGCCACCATGGGCACCACATGCACACAGTACACAAACATGCAAGTAAAGCACCTATACACATATATAAAAATTTCTAAAACACTGTTTAAAAGTTACACTAATTCTTACTTTTAAAAGAGCAACTGATTCAGATTTAAACTTGAAGAAACACTGATAGCAAAAGTTAAGGCTGATTTTAATTATCACATTTTTCTAATTCATAAAAATTCTCAACAAATCCTTCATGCTTTCCATTTAATGTCTTCTGCACTTGTATTTTAAACTTTATGATATTTCTGCAATTATTTATTTTTGCATGTGGTGTGTGTATGGGTCACAATGTCACTGAGTATGTTAGAGATAAGAGAACAACTTTTAGGAGCGGTTTCTTCCTTTCACCTTGCTGTGGGTTTGGGAACTGAGCTCAGATCATCAGGTTTGGAGGTGAGAGGCTTTATCCACAGAGCCATCTTGCCAGCCCCATGTTTTTAAGTTCTTATTTGATGTCATAGCAAAACTTTTCACAAATTCTTACAGAGATTGTCATTTATGGATTTTTTTTGTTCACATTGTTCACACTGACCTAGAGCTCTGCAGCACACGTGTCCATAATGCACTACTAACAAACTACATTCCTAGCCTCTAGACTGTTTTATATTCTTAAAGAAAATGGAACATAACTTGGTCCCTCTATGGCTTACTCCAGACCTACAAAAAGGATTACATAATCCAATAGCATAAAACACAAATAAGTAGTATTTCATTGTCCTTAATCATAAAAACAGACAGCTGACAATCCAACAAGTCCAGTAATGGGTATATATCCAAAGGAATAGAAATCAGTAGTAAGAGACACTGATACCCTGTGTTTATTGCAGTACAATTCACAATAGCCAAAAGATAAGTGTCTACCAACTGCTGAATGAGTAAAGCACTTGTGTCATATATATAATCGAATATCATTGAGTTCAAGGATGGAATCTTGTCATCAGTGACAACATGGATAAACCTGTAGTACATCACTGTAAATGTTAGTAACAGAAAGACAAATATCACTTGATCTCACTCATATATATAATCTTTAAAATTTGATCTCACAGAAGTAGAGAGTAAAGCAGCAGTTACAAGAGGTTGGGAAAGTAGGAAGGAGGGATAGGCGTAAGTTAGCTAACAGATACCGCTAATAGAGTGCAGAAATTCTGATGTTCTGTTCCTAGTGAGATGAGTACAGATAACTGCAATTATCTGTATTTCAAAAAAGAAGCGAGGGTTTTGAATGCTCTTACCATTTTATACAAAAGATAAATATCTGAGGAGTTGAAAAAGGTCACCCTGATTTGAATGTTATATAATATGTGTGTGTAGTGTATATGTACATATTAAAACATCATGTAGTACCCCATGAGTGCATATAACTATGTTTGATTGAAAAATAAAACTGGGCAGGTGAAGCCGGGCAGTGGTGGCGCACGCCTTTAATCCCAGCGCTTGGGAGGCAGAGGCAGGCGGATTTCTGAGTTCGAGGCCAGCCTGGTCTACAGAGTGAGTTCCAGGACAGCCAGGGCTATACAGAGAAACCCTGTCTCGAAAAAAAGAAAAGGGCAGGTGAGATAGTTCAGTAGGTGAAGGTGCTGATTACTAAATCTGACAAACTGAGTTCAATCCTCAGAACCCACAGGTAAAAGGAGAGAACCAACTTGCCAAAATTGGCCCCTCACCTCCACACATGAGCCCACATATACAAATATACAAATACATACTAAATAAATGAAATATTTAGGCCAGTATTCAGGACATGAGATCCTGACTCAAAACAAAACTAAATAAATGATAAAACAGAAGAAAAAGCTAGTAAAACCAAGGACTTCTGGCCAGTGAGATGGCTCAGAGGATAAAAAGTGCTTGCCATCTAAGCTAGAGTGTAATCCCCCAGAGCCCACAGTGGAAGAAAAGAACTTCGAAGCTGTCCTCCAATCATACACTTCCCCTATAAATAGCATATGTGCACACACAGTAGTAAATCAAGTTTGTTTGTTGTTGGTTTTGTTTTGTTTTTCTTTCTGTTTTTGTTTGACAAGATTTCTCTTTGTGTAGCCCTGGCTATCCTGGAACTCACTCTGTAGATCAGGCTGGCCTTAAACTCAGAGATCCACCTGCTTCTGCCTCCCGAGTCCTGGGATCAAAGGCGTGCGCCACCACTGCCCAGCACAAATCAGTTTTAAAAAGAACCAAGGATTTCTTCAATAAGAGGTAACAGGGTCTCATGTAACCTAGGATGACTTCAAACCTATGTAACTAAACTCTGGGCTCATAGGTGTATGCAACCATGTCTGCTTTATGATGTACTAGGGAGTGAACCCAGCCCCCCATTCTACTGACCAAGCTACATTTCCAGTCCCATTTATAAAATGTTAAAGGAAACATTCCAAAGCTAGGAAGAAGCACACTTGTAATCCATCATTCAGAAACCAGAGGCAAATCAAACTAGCCCCAAAGCAAAAGCAAACAAGAAAGATAACATCAGGATTCTAGCTTTAGTACATTAACAAGATGATAAAAGAGAAAATACAGCCAGGTGTAGCAGTGCCACCTGTAATGCCAACTCTGGAAAGGGCAGGATACTTATGAATTCATAAGCTAGCCAGAGCCACACAGTGATACCTATCTCAAAAAAACAAAACAAAACAAAACAAAGAAAGAAAGAAAAAGAAAATAGGAAAAAAGAAAGAAGGAGGAGGAAAAGGAGGAGGAAGAAGAGGAAGAAAGAAAGCCAGCCAGTCATGTGATGGACAATGAATTAACTTACTTAAACTTCTTGATGGTCAGTTACTCTAGAGCAAAATGACTACCTGGTGACCCATCTTTTCCATTTAATATCAATGCCTTTTACCAAAATATATGATTATTATTTTGGCAGCTAATCCTCAAACCTAAAAATTGTAATTTTATAAATAATTAAATCACACCATTTTATATATTACACATTTGAATTTATACACCTTCCTATTTAGTTTTTCTTTTTTCTTTTTTCTTTCTTTTTTCTTTTTTTCAAGACAGGGTTTCTCTGTGTAGCCCTGGCTGTCCTGGAACTCACTCTGTAGACGAGGCTGGCCTCAAACTCAGAAATCCACCTGCCTCTGCCTCCCAAGTGCTGGGATTAAAGGCGTGTGCCACCACTGCCCGGCCTATTTAGTTTTTCTAATACATGTCTCAAAACAGCCAAATCTCTAAACATTAGGCTTAAAGTCCTTAAGTTTCTAAACTTGACCTATGTCAAGGTCAAAAGATTTGTAATTCTAAGTTTACTACATATTATTGAGTGAATATCTATATAATTACATCAATGTTCTATTGAAAACTGTTTAATCAAGACAGTGTTTTTCTGTACAGCTCTAGCTGTCCTGGAATTCAGAAAGATCTGCCTGCCTCTGTCTTCCAAGCTAATCCCAATTAAAGGTGTGTGCCACCACCAGCCAGCTAAACTTGCAATTCTTATTTCTAAATTTTAATTTAATTCTAAGACAATATAGCTTTCTGACACATGAGGAAAATAAGATGAGTAAATATCTTTGTAAATTAATTAGTATAGGACTAATTTGTAAAAAGAAATTGCTTGACTTATGGAAAGTGGTTAAGTGCCAAATAGAAGCCAATTCAACCCAAAACATTCAGCATTTTTATTTTTGGCAACTTCAACTTCTGGCTAGAAAACTACTCTAGCTATGACATTAAATAGAAATAGTTTATTGAGCTATAAAATCCTGGTAGATTTGGCAGCTGGTTCACTCAGCTAAAGCTGCTGTTACTGGTTCATACCCTCAAGTGGCAGAAGCTGAATTAGATCAAAGGTTCTAAAGTGAAGTCCAGATGTAAAGCAAATTATTCAGGGAGTCCTCCTCCCTCTCCCTCCTCCCTCTCCCTCCTCCTCCCTCTCCCTCCTCCTCCCTCTCCCTCCTTCATATCCCATCTTTAAGATTCTAAAGGGATGTACAGGTAAAACATATGCGTGTGTCCTTATTCACGAACTAAAAAACCTCCTGGACTATTTTGAGCTATCTCCCTCCTCATAGAGGAATCTCAAAAGTAGGTCCAACTCTTTCATCAGTAGTGTGCATGTGTGGTTGTGTGAGTGTAGTGTGGCTGCTGTGTGGGGGCACACATATGTGCAGGTATGTACGTATGTATGTATGTATGTATGTATGTATGTATGTATGTATGTATGTAAAGGCCAGAGGTTGATTTGGTGTCTTCCTCATTCACTCTGCACCTTATATACACTGAGGCATGTTCAGCTGAATCCAAAGCTTGCCAATGTGACTAGTCCAGCTAGTCAGCTTGCATTGGTGAGTTCCCATTGCGCTCTCGCTCTCGCTCTCTCTCTCTCTCTCTCTCTCTCTCTCTCTCTCTCTCTCTCTCTCTAAGTGCTAGGATTATGGACTGGCTATCAATGCCCATCTGGCATATATGCTGTCCTGGAAATCCAAGTTCTTGCACGGCAGGTGCTATACCTGCTAAGCCATCTCCCTAGCCCCTCAAAGCCCCCTCCTTTTAAAAAGAATTATATTACGGCAAGCATACGAAACAGACCTGGGGGGCTGGAGAGATGGCTCAGTAGTTAAGAGCACTGACTGCTCTTCCAGAGGTCCTGAGTTCAATTTCCAGCAACCATATGGTGGCTCACAACCATCTGTGATGCAATCCAAGGACCACTTCTGGTGTGTTTGAAGATAACTACAGTGTTCTCACATACATAAAAGAACAGACCTAGGAAAAGGACAAGCTCATCAGAAGACTGTGGCAGCAAAGAACTGTATGTGTTACAGTAGGTGTAAACCGCCTTCCTAGATTTCTGTGCCAGCACTCATTGGAATTCACTATATTACAATTTAGACACTGAGAAATATTCAGTTCCTATAGTGAGAAAAGTACATAGTCTACAAAACTCACAAACGTAAAGGGAAAATATTCCAGAGGTGGAGAAAAGCAACAAGCAATGAAACACACACAAAAGATCTGTTGCTTTGGCATTAAAAGAACAACAAAATATTAGTTTTGTTGACAGTACAACTTGGTTGAAGTTTCTACCCATATTTTATCATTTAAAAAATGAGTGAGGAAAGCAGTTAACTTTAACTATGTAGTACTGTTTTTTTTTTTTCTATAATAAAGCTCAGTCAGGTTGAAAATCATTCTAGAACTTAATATACTACAATAAGATGTGAAAGCTGTGTACTGACAACAACGAAACAAATCCATACTAGCTATTAAGAAAGAATTTAGGACTGGCTGTGGTGGTACATGCCTCTAATCCCAGTACACAAGAGGCACGGTAAGTGGATATCTATGAGTTCAAGGCCAGCCTGGTCTACACAGTGACTGGAGGGGGGGGAGGGGGAGAGGGAGAGAATATTAAAGTATATTAGAAGCAAAACTTTCAAGATCCATTTTGAAACAAAAATATTATTTTCTTACCATCAGTGTGTCAAATCACTTACAAATAGCTTTGACACTGAAATCTTTCAAAAGACAGAATTTCTATGATTTATAAATAATCATCCAGATACTATTAGAAGCCAATTTAGGACTGTGTTTTAAACTCGTTGGTAATTCCCTACTCAAGTGTTCAACTTATGGCATTCTACAATGACACCTACTGGCCACTGAAGATCAGCCATTAGTTCTCTCAAACAGCTTGAGTGGGCTGGTTACATAAGAGAAACACAGAAACACACATGCTTTTTCTTAAATCAACCTACCTAAAGGCAAATATTTATTTAAAATATGTAAGCACAGTATTTTTATATGTGAAGCACTATAGAATTTCACCTAAAGCAAAAATGTAAGTTTTCTTTGTGACTAAAATACCATTATTCTTGTAAAAAGATAAAAGACAAGTAATAAAACACCAGTATCATTTGAAATTTTTTTTTTAAAGCACTGACAAATACCTCAGTGTGCTGGACATTTCAAAACAAATACTAATGACCCATTTCTACTCAACATTTTGAGAGAAAAAAACCAAAATTCCAACTATATGTATATGTATAAATGTTTATGTTATGTATATGTATAAATGATCAATAGTAGAAAAAAGATTACATCTTAGAAAGTTTTTCTAACATGTAGTTAAATAACAAGCCCAGAAAGACAATATACTTCCTTGATAATATATTTGTCTTCATCTTCTAACTGATGGCAACATCTCAAGCAGCTTAGTAATTTTAGTAATTTATAGTGCTACTTTTTAAACAGTTTTCTAGTCTTTGAAGATATTTTTCCAATAAGTTATAAAAGCAAGTGCACTTTCACAATATGCGCTGACAGGAGTTTGCTTTAGGATTGCATTTCACCATTCAATCCATAGATTTAAAAGACTTTTCAAAACAACATAGTCTTAAACTTGTAAATAAATTTTATCTACGTCCGTGACACTCGACGAGCTTATTTTTTAAGCCTAAGGCATAACTCACAACTAGCTTCTCAGACTGTAACAAGGAAAATCACTTAAAAGTTGACACTCCTCTGTTAAGATTTCCATTCACAGTCCTTAACGTCCAAACACTGGGGGTGAACTGTCTACCAATTTACTGTTCACTTTCTAATCTGCATTTACTTCTTCTATAGATTTAAAAGGCTCTCCAGTTTTCTGAAGGTTAAAGCCGCAAAGCAAATTCGTGTACTACAAAACACGAATCTGACAACATTCACTAAAGCTAACGTCGTGTTGTCTCTCAACCCAAGTCCATATTTGGGATAAGAGCTTCGTGACTACTCTAGCCTTCACGCTGTCCTCCTCCTACAGACCCTGCCTCCGTAGAGAAAACAGTGGAGCCAACAAGAAGAAAGTGTTTAGATACATCAATGGGTTGCAAGAGCTCTTCTTCTACCGGGGTCAGTCGAGTTATTTGGAAAAATAACTGCCATAGATTACATAATGGACAGCCACCAATTTCTAGATCTGACTACCAATAAATATCTTTCTTCTCCACTTCGCTCCCCATCCCAGGAAACGCCCCTAAGAACAACCCCTAGGATTTCACTCAGGTGTCTGCAATGCCTCTTCTCTTGCCTGAGGCTTCTTGCAAGAAATTCCTTCAGCCCTCACTACCTGTGTCTTGCTCCCGCCTCCTTCCCGCCTCAGCCCGCGCCACCGACACCCTAACGCCCTTGCTAAGGGCCCCAAGTTGCCCCACAACACTCATTCCCCAAGCCGCCTCGGCAGCCGCCTTCTCCTCATGACCCTCCCGAGCTTGCTCCCAGGTCTGCAGGGCTTCGGATCCGCCAACAGTCCTGCTGCCGCCTCCCCACCTCACCTTCGTCAGCTCCCGGCTACCGTGTCCGCAGCAGGAGAAGAAAACCCTCTTCACCCGGCACCGTGCGTCGTCCCCCCCCCCCCCCAAGACAGCACCGCCGCCTACCTGTCACCCCGCAGCCTCAGGCTTCCTACCGCCACCGCCTCCCGCAGCAGCCTGCCAACTGCAGCATAACAACCAGCCTTCTCATTGAGTGGGCACACGCGATTAATAACAGCCGTTCTCATTGGCTGCGCTATTGCTTTGGTCCGCCCCTCGGTGCTCCGCCTAAAGATTCCGTCCGGGAGCAGGGAAAACACAGCTTTATCCTCCTTCTCCTCAATATTTTCTACCTCAATCAGACTCCTCTGCAAAGTGTAGGAAACAATCTCTACTTCCAGGTTTCTTTATGTCATCTCTACGTTGTCTGGGAGCCTTGCGCCAGTACCGGAACGTTTACCATCTCTTTCACTTTCCTGCCGTAAGAAACTATAAGAAACAACGTCCGTTTCCGGTTGGCTCTGGCTGGAAGGTTGAATATTGAGTGTCCTGGGAGGTCAGATTGCTGTCAGGTAATTTAGGGAGTTGGTGGGAGACTTCTGGATTAAACATAATCTAAACTTTATCCAGGGAAATGCAGAAGTGGGACGTGCTGAGAGGACCAGTTAAGACTGGGAGAAGATCCGGGACCTAGCTGGGGAACTCTGCTGCCAGGTACAGCTGGGCTGAGTGGAGGCGGATGAAGGATGCCGCGAGAATCACTGTGGTGGTTAAATCCCAGAGATGTTTTAACCCGCCGCTACCAGATGCAATTTACTCCTCGACTCCTGGCTTTTTGGGTTGTGTTTGAATAGGGTAAAGAACAGCTCCGATCTGAAAATACTTAAAACTAGAAGAAATAATTGCAACGATTGCTTCACAAGCTTGTATTTTACGTACGATTTCCCTAATATAAGTGTTTATGATCCAGTGCTTAAGTGAAAAAAAGCAAGTCACAAAATCAAGACTATTGCATAATCCTAGGATTAAGGATTGGGTACTAAAGTAATAGCATTTCATTTGTATTTTCTCATATTTTTATGGTCATTTCAGTTTTTAAATGAGGGAAATTTGAGACACACGTGAAAGCCCCTGATAAACTGTAAAATTATATGTAATGGTAGTAATATTTCTTCCTTTTTTTTTTTTTTTTTTTTTTTCTGGTTTTTCGAGACAGGGTTTCTCAGTGTAGCCCTGGCTGTCCTGGAACTCACTCTGTAGACCAGGCTGGCCTCGAACTCAGAAATCCTCCTGCCTCTGCCTCCCAAGTGCTGGGATTAAAGGCCTGCGCCACCACTGCCCAGCATTCTTTACTGTTCTTAAATGGGCAGTTCTAAAGGTGAAATAATTTCCTGTCACTGAGCTCTCCGTGCAGTATAGCTCGCTCTTTCCATGGTATGAAGAGAGAACCGGTTCATTTAGGTTGTTCTCTGACCCCTAGCTCTTGGGAAACAGACAGAAGGACTAGGAGTTCAAAGACTTTCCTGGTTACATATCAAGTTTTAGGTGAGACTGTGCTTTGTGAGACTGTCTCAAGTGAATAAACAATATTCTTGTAAGACAGGGGTGGCTCATACCCCAGTGATAAAGTAATGTGTGCTTCATTTGGAAAAAAATCTGATAAACATATTCCTTGTCATGCACATTCAGAAATTTCTCTTAAGAGATGATGTCCAGCAGGGCAGTGGTGGGCGCACGCCTTTAATCCCAGCACTTGGGAGGCAGAGGCAGGCGGATTTCTGAGTTTGAGGCCAGCCTGGTCTACAGAGTGAGTTCCAGGACAGCCAGGGCTACACAGAGAAACCCTGTCTCAGAAAAAAAAAAAAAAAGAGATGATGTCCAATAGAAATGCAATGGAAGCCACGTATGTAAAATTAAAATTTCTCGTAGACACTAAAAGTAAACAAATAAATAAATGTATCTAACCCAATATGTTAAACACATTCTTATTTAAAGATACACTCTGAAGCCTGGTGTGGTTGCCTTTAGTCCTAGCACTTGGGAGGTAGAGGCAGGTTAATCTCTGAGTTCAATGCCAGCCTAGTATACAGAGCAAGTTCCACGACAGCCAGGGGTCTACATAGAGAAACCTTGTCTTGAATAAATATATATATTTATATATACTATTAATGAATTATTCTACATTTTCATGCTGCCAAAAAATGTATGATATACACACACAAAGACACATATGTATTGTTTTCATAAATATAAATACTTGGCCTGTATTTGTATTTTAGAAGGCTGAAAAAATACACTTAAAAGTGTATTCATACACCCAGATAATTCCAAATACACTTTAGTATTTTCTTATAATTGGTTTAAGAGTTTGCCTTGATACTTGCTACTCTGCCAGAGGACCGGAATTGGGCTGCTAGCACCCACACCAAATGCCTCACAGTACCCGCTATGTATTACTTCAGCTCCCAGGAATCTAATACCCTCTTCTGACATCCAAAGACACTCCAATGCATCTCTCTCTCTCTCTCTCTCTCTCTCTCTCTCTCTCTCTCTCTCTCACACACACACACACACACACAGCACACAAAATCTTTTTTAAAAGAATTTATTTTGAAATTCAAATTAATTAAAATTCCCAGTTCCTCAGCTCCTTCGCCACATCTTAAATGTTAGAAGGTACAAAATGAGACAACACAGTTCCAAGAGAGGAATTGGTGGCTATATATATTTGAATGTCCTTTCTTCCCCAGCCCCCTTTGATTTTTCGAGACAGGGTTTCTCTGTAGCTCTGATAGTACTGGAGTTGCTCTGTAGCCCAGGCTGCCCTCCAACTCAGAGATCCACCTGCCTCTGCTTCCCCAGTGCTAGAATTAAAGGCGTGCACCATCACTCCATTTTCTAGTTCATGCAAATTTTTTCAGAACATTTGTGCTCATCAGTCTCACCACTTGGATATGAAAATGGAAGGTACTCCACAATGAGTTCTCTACATTTCTCAGTCTTGCAAGATAGATTTTGGTTCTTGTTATGTAAGAATAGAAGTCCAGAATGAGTGAATGATTTTCTTGCATTTCATAGCTATTAGTGGTTCATAAACAGATAAATTTAAACTCTTCCATCAAACATTCGAGATTTTATTGTTTGATTTATGCCTATTTTGAAATAACAGTAATTTTTGTTTTGCATTTTGAGATGGGCTCACATGATGGTGCCCATCATCAGCCTTAAACTGGTCTGAAGTCTGCCTTAGCCTCTCAGGTGGCTGTGACTACACTCATGTGTACCTTAGTTCAGCTGAGACTATAATGCTTAAAAGAAAACAAAGATTCCGTAGGAATGTTTATTTAACTTTATCTTTTGGAAATTCCTATAGAAGAATTTTTTTCTAAAATACTGTAATTAGATAGATAAAATTTATTGGCTTTATTAAAGAAATTTGTGCAAGAGAAATGGGTATAGAGTTTCATGTTTTCCTTCAAAAACTTACATTGCAAATTAGTATTTTGAGACAATAATATTGTAGTTTCAAAGTAGCCTTATACTATGGTAATATTTAAACTTTTAATTTTAAAAACAAATTATTTTATCACAATTTGGCCACTATGCATCATGGCCCATGCCTGTCGTCCCAGCAGAGGGGAGATGGAGTCAGGAGGATCAGAAGCTGAAGGCCAACCTTCAATGCAAATCAAATTGAAGGTCAGCCTCATCTACTGAGGCTGGGGGAGGGGGGACTCTCTGTTTTATAGATACTCAATCAAGATTAATATCCTAGCATTTACATTTGTTTAAATAGGGGTTGGTTTTGCAAATTCTATAAAACATTTTTTTAAAGTTTGTTTTTAACATGCTATGACCATGTGAAAGCATTACATTCTAAGGCTACATGCTAGTAGCCTTTATTTGGTAATTATGAGTCTCAAAAATTATTCTCAAATCTGAAACAGTCATTTTTTTCCTCTTCATATTCTTTTTTTGTTTTGTTTTTTGAGACATGGTGACAGTGTTGCCTAGCCTGGCCCCAACTTAGACTCTTAGAATCCAATGATCTTTGTGCCTCAGCCTCTCTAGTGGCTGAGAAAGAAGTATGCACATAGCCAAGCAGTTGGTGGTTCACACCTTTAATCCCAGCACTTGGGAAGCAGAGGAAGATGGATCTCTGTGCCTTTAAGGCCAGCCTGATCTGAAAGTTCAGTACAACCAAGGCTACACAGAGAAAACTACATTACTGATTTTATCAAATAATAATAAAGTGATGGATGAAATGTTTCATTCAAAGCTGTGAGTGTTGTAGTTTTAACTTGTATTCAGTGACTATATTTTAATTTTTCTAATATGGAGATCTTTAACATAATGCTCTTTAATTTAACTTTGGAAGGGGGGGCAGTGTTTGATACAGGGTTTCCTCTGTGTAATAGCCCTGGAACTCTACCTGTAGACCAGGCTGTCCAGGAACTCAAAGAGGTTCACCTACCTCTTCCCCTCAACCACTGCAGTTAAAGGCGTATACCACTCTGCCCAGCTGGTTTCTTTCCATTTTTATAAATTTTAAGTTTTGGTTGATTCATTAGTTACTGTGTTCATTTTTTTCTCATATCCTAGTGTTACTGTTTAATGAAATAAGCATTTCATATAATGTCTTCAGCATATACTAATACATCTTAATTTTTTTCTGTTTTGTAAAATCCCATTTTGAAAAATCCTGTCCTACTATTGGACTTCTATTATTAAATGGAGATATAATGGTAGAATTTTTTTGGTTTGGTTTTACTTCTGAAGAGCAATGATTATAGAAATCCAACTGCTATCCTTATATGAATAATAATATAGCACAATTCATACCCTTGAATTTAAATCCATAGCAACTTAAATGAAGACTAAGATAAAATTTATTCTTACACTAGCAAAACAAGCTGTAAACCAACCACCATTGACATATTCTACTTACAAAGGTAACGCATTGATTAAGAAGGTGTCCTCAGGTGGAACTGGTCAGTACTTGAACAGTAAACTCCAGTCAGCAGGTTACATTCAGCACAGAGCCTGTTTTTGTTGAGGCCCATGAGCTAGTAATGTTTGTGTAGATGAACTTGTACAGTCATTTTGATGCTACCTGCAGAATAGTGGCCTTAAGTTCCAGGTAGGCAAACTGCTAACTCTCTAAAAAGAAATTTCATATTTCGTCAAAAGACCTATATCATAAAAAACTATTTAAGTTATTTAGTATATTTCAGATTTTATCAGTAAAATCTTGCTGAAAACCCCTCTCTTATCCTCAGTTTTACCTCTTTTGCCCATAAGAACTAAAATATTTATTATCTGGTTCTTCATAGAAAATGTTCATGTACTCTTGTATATCTAAGAGGATTGATACATATTTTTGAAGAACTAACTGGAGAAAGGTAACAAAGCAGCATGTACTCTTTTCTGCATATTCCTGCAGTAAGACTAAAGAGAGGAAGCCATGATCTAGGCATTAGTAGGAGGGACGTCTGAAGCTAAGGCACAGGTTAAGGTACTAATTATATCGTTCGTTAACTGTCTTCTCACCTTCAGAACCTACTGCTCGGAGTCTCATTATCTTCATCTATAAAAGTGGTTTGTACTTTTATGAACTTTTTGTAAAGTTTTTACCTTTTGTAAAAGCTTTCTACTCAGATTTTCAAGAATGTATCTCCTTTCAAAACATTTCACTTGAAACATAGACATCAGTATAGTCTATAGTCTCTCTGTGTCCCTCTTTCTATAGACATGGCTGCTGGACATGGACATGAACAGGGTCACGGACACGGCCATGGTAAAGTGGAACTTCCAGATTACAGACAGTGGAAAATCGAAGGGACACCATTAGAAACAGTGCAGAGAAAGCTTGCTGCACGAGGGCTGAGGGATCCGTGGGCTCGGTAAGATGAGTCTGGAAATGCCTTCGCCTTTTGAAATGACTTTTATTTATTTGTGTACTGGGGCTGGAGGGTAGGCATGGATCTGCCACAGTACAAGTGTGAAGATAGAGACGACTCAGGGGAGTCCTGTCCTACGACATGGATCCTGTTGCAGGCTTGGCAGCCAGGACTTTACCTACTGAGTCTTCTCGCTGGTCCAAATCTAGTTATTTATGAGTATAGAGAGTCAGTATCCATGCTCCACCTTGTATCATGAAAAATGGCTTCTCAGTTTCCCTGGTGTTTCCTTACTAGAGCTTTCTGCACTAGAATCCTGTGGGTATGTCTTTTGTCCTAGCTTTTCACTTGATGCTGGTGTTTGGTGCAGGCAAGGGGAGCTGAGTTTTCTCATTTATTGGGTTTGATGAAACCCATTCTAGAACGCCTTCCTTCTGCAGCCTTTTTACTGTTTACACATGTTGCTGTTTTTCCTATCTATGATATAGATAGCACATTTTGTTTACCACAGTCGTCATTCAAATTGTTTCCAGGCTTTGGGTTTTATTGTGAGTAAAGTTGCTACAACCATTCATAAGTCTGTATGGATATATATTTTCATTTCTCTTGATTAAATACTTAAGAATGGGATTTCTGGCCAGGCAGTAGTGGTACGTGACTTTAGTCTCAGCACTTGGGAGGCAGAGGCAGGTGAATCTCTGTAAGTTGAGGCCAGCCTGGTCTACAAAGTGAGTCTTAGGAAAGCCAGGCTACACAGAGAAACCTTTAAAAAAGAGTGGGATTTTTGGATTATATGATAAATCTATGGGTCTTTTATAAAAACCGCCAAACCGTTTTCTAAAGAGGTAGTATTATTACCCATGCCTACCAGCAGTGAATGAGAATTTCAGCTGCTTAATGGTCTCATCAGTACTTAGTGTTCACTCTTAACTTCAGCCATTCTAACCCAGACATAGCTGTGCACACCTGTAATCTCAGCCGCTGAAAGGCTGGAGGGTTAGAATTACAAAGCCATCCTCAGCTATGTATCAAACTGGAGGCCACTGTGGGCAACATAAGAGCTAATCTCAAAAACCTGAAAGAAAGATGAAGCCTTCTAGTAAATATGGCAGCAGAGCTCTGGTGTGGCTTCCCTCCCCATTGCCTGACACTAGTGCTTCTGTTAGTCATTCTGTGCACACGTCTGTGAGTTGTTTGTTTGTTTTTGGTGCAGTGTATCCTCGGGTCTTTTGACCTTTTAGGAGCTTTAATAGTTCTTTATATATTTTGAAAATAAGCCCTTCATCATATATAAATTTGTAAGGTTCTTTCCCAGAATATATGACCATATATAACCTGCCTTTTCATTTTCTTTTTGTTTGTTTGTTTGTTTGTTTGTTTTTTGTTTTTCGAGACAGGGTTTCTCTGTGTAGCTCTGGCTGTCCTGGAACTCACTCTGTAGACCAGGCTGGCCTCGAACTCAGAAATCCACCTGCCTCTGCCTCCCAAGTGCTGGGATTAAAGGCGTGCGCCACCACTGCCAGGCTTCCTTTTCTTAATGTTGTAAATTTTAATAAATTCCCAATTAATTTTTTTGTCACTATTATTTTTGTATCTCATCTAGGATTTTTTTTTTTATTCTTTTTGAGACAGTTATATGCCTAACCCAAGCCAGACTCAGAATCTTCCTGTCTTGGCCTCCTAAGTACTGAGTTTGCAGGTATCCGTACCACATTCAGCTTTATGGTTTTCTTAAATTGAGGTATGATTATTCATTTTGAGTTAATTTTTTATTTACAAAAAATGTATTTATTTTTGTATATATGGTTATTTTGCCTGCATGTATGTTTGTGCACCACATGTGCATCTGGTACTTGCAGAGATCAGAAGATGTTGGATCCTCTGAGATAGGAGTTCCAAACAGATGTTGAACCTCCCCTCTGTTTCCTGTGTATCTAACCTGGCCAGTGCTCTTAACTACTGGCATCTCTCCAGCACCTTGAGTTAATTCTATTTACTTTAAAGAAAGAAGGGAGGCAAATATTACAGGTGGATATCCAGTTGGTTCAGGATCATTTATTAAAAGATTATTCCCCACTGAATTACTTTGATAAATATGTCAAAAGTCAGTAGACCATCTCTATGTGGTCTATTTCTGGACTCTATTTTGTTTCCCTATTCAATATGTCTACACTTAGATCCAATACCACAGTCTTTAACAGGGAGGTATAAGATCTCCAGTTACCTTTCATTGGTTTAGCTATTCTGAACCTTTTTTTTTTTTTTTCGAGACAGGGTTTCTCTGTATAGCCCTGGCTGTCCTGGAACTCACTCTGTAGACCAGGCTGGCCTCGAACTCAGAAATCCGCCTGTCTCTGCCTCCCAAGTGCTGATTCTGAACCTTTTTTATTTGCCTATAAATTTTAGTATGTGCTCATCAATTTCTACAAATGGCTGACTTGGATTTTAATTGGAATCTCATTCACTATTTTACAAAAATTTATAATGTGAATCTTTTCCATGTTTATATTGAACTCACATTAGTTTGGAGATAATTTAGGCCTTTTAAATAATGACTTTTTAAGCATACAAGTGACTTACGACTTTTTGAAATTTTAAACAGTATTTTTTTATATATCTCTTCAGCATTTTGCTGAATTATTATTTGTGGTACTATTGTAAGTGGTATTTTAGATCTCATTTTCCAGCTGTGTTGTTGACAATTAATTTTCACAATGATTTTATATCCCATTTATTATTTAGCTAAACTTTTATTCTAACTAAATTTTTGCTCTAGTAAGTTTTTTATACGTTCCTTAAATTTTTCTTTGTATAATGGTTGTTTTATCTACAGAGATAGCGTTACTTTATCAGTCTCTAAACTTTTGACTTTTTTTCCTGGTGGTTTTACAACAGAGTCGCACTTAATAGCTCAGGCTGATCCTAAACAGCTTTCTGAGTCCTGGGGCTCTAGGTGTGTGCTCTAACTCCCAACTTTTCCTTTCTTTTTAAATCAGCCCTGCCCTGTTGTCCCAGCATGCTCTTAATTCCTGGGCACAGCGCCCTCTTACATGAGTCTCCGAGTAGCCGGACTAGAGAGACTTGGGAACATACCATGCTTTTTATTATTGTTGGTTGAGAGATTTTTCTTCATATGTCATTTTTGTTTGTACATTACTGGTTTTAATTTTCTAAAATTTTGTTAAGAATATGCAACAGGTCTGGTGTGGTGGCACACACCTTTAATCCCAGCTCTTGGGAGGCAGAGACAGGTGGATCTCTGAGTTCAGGGTCAGGTTCCAGAGCTCAGTGAGTTCCAGAGTTCCACAACCTGAGCTACTCCTAACATCTTTGTGTGGTTTTAGCATCTAAGCTAGTTTGATTTGTTTCCGTATTTTCTAGTGAGACAGGGTTTTTTGTTTTGTTTGTTTGGGGTTTTTTTGTTTGTTTGTTTTGCTTTGTTTTTAGGTTTTTTGTCCCCTATAAAGTAATTTTTTTCTGACTAATTTAGATTATATATGCAAGAATACACATCTCCCTATAGCTGTCAGCTTTCTCTTTCTCTCTGTTCAGCATACTCAGAAGAATATACCAGAGCAGGAACTCAGTCTTCTGAAGCACAGGCTGTATGGCAAGGGAAGGCTGTGAGCCTTGTGAAGAGTAGCAGTAATGTCAGGTGTGCGTCCTTCTGTGCCGAAACATCCTGTGCATTAGCATTTTAATATTTACCGCAATAATGTAAGATAGATAGCAGTCAACTCTGAGCAGGAGGACCACTTCATATATTATATGTGAGACTTGGTCATATATTTTTAATTATCCTATGCCAAAAAAAATTTCTACTACGACCTACAGTATTAAATAGTGTTGCTTTGAACAAGATGTGGTGGTTCGTGTCTATAGTCCTGCAGTTAAGGAGGCTGAAGCAGGAGGATTGCCACAAGTTGGAGGCTAGCCTAACCTATACAATGAGACCCTGTTTCAAAAACACAGAGAAAACAATGTTCCCAGTACAGTGGCTCATGTCTTTAATCCCAGCACTTGGGATACAGAAGCAAGGAGATCACTGTGAGGCCAGCCTCCTCTACATTGTGAGTTCCAGGACAGCCAGGGACCACATAACAAGACTATATTTCAAAAACAAAACAAAACAAACCCCACAAACAAAAAGTCACCACCAAGTGAAAAAGAAATACTAATGTAGCATTTAAGTATTTAAGGAAGAAGAAAATCAAATGTATTTGGCTGAGTTTAATGTGAATCGTATGTGGTTATGTTTCTTATCTTTTTCTTTTAGCAATGAGGCTTGGAGATACATGGGCGGCTTTGCAAGCAACATCACCTTCACGAGTGTAATACTGAAAGGATTCAAATGGGGGTTTGCTGCCTTTGTGGTAGCTTTAGGGGCTGAATATTTCCTGGATTCCCAGAATGGTGATAAGAAGCATCACTGAAGAGAGCCCTTGTGACGTCTCTGTCATACAAATAAGATTCTCTCACTAGCATCCTTGGCTGTATGTCTGTCCTTGAAAGAATGTTAGTATGGCTTAATAAAGTAAGGAAAACTGTTGTTTTGTAACTCTTAAATTTAAAAAGAAAAATTTAATGTATGTACCTGTAACCTCAGCACTTGGAAAGCTGAGGAGGAAGGGCCATGTTCAAGGCCAGCTTAAGCTATATAGTGAGACGGCTATGCATGTGTGCGTATACACACACATACTGGACTTTATTTGGAATGATGGGTATTGGAGGAACCAGAGTGGTGTGTCCTGCATATAGCAGGCAGCTCCAAAGTTTAATGCACAAATGGGTGTGTTCTAAGAGGGCTTTTTTAAACTGCATTTGTGGTAGCTTTAGGGGCTGAATATTTCCTGGCTTTCCAGAGTGATGATAAGAAGCATCACTGAAGAGAGCCCTTGTGACGTCTCTGTCATACAGATAAGATTCTCTCACTGTAGCATCCTCAGACCCAGTGAGTCCAGTTAGTAGTGCCTCTATGTGCATGGATGGGAAACTGTTCCCTGGAGCTTAGACAATTTACCAGCAGCCACACCCCGAAGAACAATATGACTCCCTCCCCAAGTAGACATTAGTTGCCAGTATTTCCTTGGCTACAGTTTGAGCCTCCCGAGCCTCCCCACTATCTGTGATGGAATGCTGGCTGGCTAAATCTTATGCAGGTAACGACTGTGCAACAGCTTCATCACATCTGGAAGACAGCATTGTATCCCATTCTTTCCTATCCTGTTCCTACATTCTTTCTGTTCCTTTATGCATGATATTCCTTGAGCTGTGTATGTCTACTTGACATCTGTCTGTGGAGTTGTTTAGGCTGAGCACTCAAGCTATTTAATCTCAGCATTTTGACCGATCAGTTTTTATATTGATTGCTGCTGGCTGAAAAAAAAAAAAAAAAAAAAAAAAAAAAGGACATCCTGCCATCCATTTCCTTGTGACATGCGTATGCATCAAGTTCATTTTTCTTTATTCTGTTTTCTTCTCTGAATCCTCACTGTTCTTGCACTGGGCAGGGAGGTGGGGGAAGACTTGTTTATTTTGGCTTTTTTGTACTAAGGAAGTAATCTCATTTGTGACTGCTCTTCCTTTATCTTGCCAACATGAAAACCTTGACACTTTTTAATAAACTGGACAATTTCCCCTTGTTAAATCTTTAAGTCACCAGTTAAGATAAAGAGGTTGGAGAGATGGCTCAACAGTTAAAATCATTGGGTATTCTTCCAGAGGACCTGGGTTTGATTCCCAGTATCCATGTTTGCTCAACAACCTTCTGTAACTCCAGTTCCAGGAAGTTCAACACCCTCTTCTGGCTTCCATGGGCACCTAGCATGCAGATGGTACACAAACATACATGTAAGCAAAACACCCAAACCAAAAAAAAAAAAAAAATTTTTTTTTAAATTAAAAAAATAGAATTTAGAACAGTTTATTGAGAAGATACATTCTTTCCTTGAGTAGTCAAGCTGTAGTCAGAATGAGCAATTTTAAATGAGGCAGAAGAATTTCTAATAAAACTCAAGTGGTAAAATGGAATCATTAGAAACTACAGTTTCTAGCTAGCACAGTTGGGTTGTTGGTGAGGGCTGTCTTTCTGGTTAATCGAAGCTGTTGTCTTGCTCAGGGGCTGGGGTGTCACTCTGGAACTTTTCCCATTCGTGATGGCTCTGTACCAGGTGCAGAGGCGTTTGGGAGATTAGCTGTCTCTAAATGCCATCAGAGTGGAATTGAGTGCCACATTTAGCCCACTGCATATTAATTAGAATAATTAACAGCAATGATTATTTAAAAAACAAACAGCTTTTGTCTTTCAAGTCCTTGATTCTGTAATGTTTGGTCTTGACTAGCTGGCCAGCAAGGCCCCTGGACAGGATCTGGTGTGTCCCTGGCCTCCTTTAAACATCTTGTCAAGGACAATGGATTGGATTTATTTAAGAAAATACATTTATTGATTTGATATTCTAATTATCAATATAATCTATGATAGGTTGATTTGGATAATTGTATCCCTGATGAAAGGCAATCATAACAATCTAAATTTGCATAGTATCTGAATGTTAATGAGTGAATCATTTTATGTGATGAACATACAACAATTTGAGATTAAGTCAGGAGCTTATTTGACTGAATGAAAATGTGTAATGCCTAAATTGATAAATTTAAAAATTACATTAAAAGAAAAAACAGTGCCAAGAATACAGGGAAACAAAACACTAGGGCCCCTAGAAATAAGATAATTAACTCATTAATAATTACATTGAGAATATGTGGCTCAAAGTTAATTGATTGATTGAGACAACGATTCACTATGTAGTCCAGGCTAGCCTTAAACTCAAAGAGATATACCTGCTCCTGCCTCCCCTGTGCTAGAATTGGTCCAAAGTTTAGAACATGCCAATTAAAAGATAAATTTTGGACTGGGGCAATGACTCAATTGCTAAAGTGCTTGTTGCACAAGTATGAAGATCTGAGTTTGAATCTCCAGCACCAGAAAAAACAGGCATGGTGGCGTATGATTGTTACCCCAGTTTTTGGGGAGATGGGGACAGATGGATTTTGGGGCCTTGCTGGCCAGCCAGTCACACCCAAACAGAAAGCTCCAGGTTAGGCAAGAGAAACTGTCTCAAAAAAGAAATAAGGTAGAACAAGAATGGAAGACACCCAACATCTGGCTTCCCCATGTGCGTGCGTAGGTGCATGCATCAGCACACACGTGTGCGTACACACAAGTGGCTCTGAGCACAGTGCTGTGAGCCTATAGGTCTAGGTTGAGAGGCTGAAGCAGGAAGATAGCAAGTTGGAAGCCAGCCTTGCTAATGTACTGAGATACTGTCTTTAGAGAGAGAAAGGAAGGAAGGAAGAAAAGATCAACTGCCTTGAAAGGTGCTAGACCCTATATAAATTTAAATACCTGTGCAGAGCTGAAGCAAAATGAACAGAACCATAGCTGGAGCTTGTAACGTTCCCTTTTTGGTAACTGATAGAAGTAAAAAAACAAGGCCATAGAAGTCTGAGCAACACTACCACCCAGCTTGATGCAATATTTATAGAACCTTGGAACGAAAGCAGAGCACACACTCCAAGTGTATGCAGGACGTTTACCATGACATTATATTTGGGGCCATGAAACCAGGCTCAGCAGAGTTAAGATGATTGGAGTCACAGCTCTCAAAAAAAAAGAGGGAAGGAAGGAAGGAAAAGAAAAAGAAATCACACAATATATCCTGTCAAACTACATAGAAATTAGACAAAATTAGCCTCTGAAAATTATCTATTATTTGGAAGTTGGCAGAAGAAGGAGGAGGAGGAGGAAGAGGAAGAGGAAGGAGAAGGAGAAGAAAAGAAGCAGCAGCAGCAGCAGCAGCTGTTTTAGTTAGCTTCTTTGTTGTGGTGGTAAGACACTGACCAAAGGCAAGAAATGGTTTATTTTATTTTGCTTATTTTATCTTATCCCATCATCAAGGGAAATCATGTCAGGAACTCAAGGGAGGACCCTGGAGGCAGGAACTGAAGCAGAGGCCGGGGAGAAACATGACTTCCTGGCTTGCTGCTCTCCATGACTTGCTCATTGTGCTTTCTAGGACCACATGCCCAGGGTGGCACCACCCTCAGTGAATGGGCTCTCTCACATCAATCATCAACCAAGAAAAGGTACCACAGGCTCACAGCAAAAGGCCAATCTGATGTAGGCAGTTCTTTAACGAGGTCTGTGCTTCTCAGGTGACTCTCCCTAGTTGATGTCAGGTTGTCAGATCTAACCAGCTCAGAAGTCTAGAGAAAGCAGAAAATAACAGAAGAAAAATAAGATCATCAGTATCAAAATTTAAGAACTGCAGGTAAGACTGAAGTTTAGGAGTGGGCAAGGGGGAGTCACAAAGGAGAGATATACAGACAGAAAAGGGGAGGGGTTTGCTAGAAGTCCTAGAGAGTTAAAATAATAGAGACAGTTAATACACATCTTTAAGCCAATAGTTGTGGTAAGTTTGGTGATTGACACTGCTTTCTTTGTTCATCTTGTTCTGTTATATTTAAGGTATATACTTTTGGCCATCTTTCTGCCTTGGCCTCCTGAGTCCTGGGATTACAGGAGGATGCCAACACATGCAGGAATATTGTCTTTTTATAAGACAGATTGCCAGGCTGGAGGTGTAGCTGGGTGTTTGTCTGCCATGTGCAAGACCCTAGGTCCCATTTCAGAATCACTAAAAAACCAAACTGCAAAAGCTCATGCAAGGAAATAACTGGAATGGCATTGGACCTATTGGGAATATTTGCATTTTGGGATGATTGTGCAATCGCCTGCTGGGTTCCTCTACCCGGAACACTGAAAGCAAAAACGACGGCAGTTTTGCCCTCCTGATTTATGGCTTCATTTTATCTACAATAGTTTCTGCTGAAAATAAAGAATGAAATTTCTCTTCTGTTTCCTGAATTGCAAATTATGACTTTAACTCTTTTGCTGTTGTTGTTGTTGGTTTTTTGTTTGTTTGTTTGTTTTTTCTGAGACAGGGTCTCTCTGTGTAGCCCTGGCTGTCCTGGAACTCACTCTGTAGACCAGGCTGGCCTCAAACTCAGAAATCCACCTGCCTCTGCCTCCCAAGTGCTGGGATTAAAGGTCTGCACCACCACTGCCTGGTGACTTTAACTCTTTAATAGCTACAAAGTACACCAACTCCTGTTGTCTTCCATGTTGCCATTACTTAAACTGGTATGTACTTCATGTGATTTTTATTTCTCACATATGACCAAAGTATAATCAGATAATGCTAATTACATAAGCCTAGCCTCATAAATAGGCATGATGCGTCATAGTATATAATAGACCTACATTGTATATGGGACAAGTCCACAGAACGAACGTAACAAAACCTAAAGTGACTTGGACAGTAAGTTTGAAGTTAGATTTTGAAAGCAGGTCTGATCCGAGAGCCCATATGTCGTAGTTAGGACCTCTACTTGATGCGATAAGACACCATGACCAAAAAGCAAGCTGAGGAGGGAAGGGTTTATTTGGCTGACATGTTCAGATCACAGTCCATCATTGGAGGAAGTCAGGACAGGAACTCAGATAGGGCATGAACCTGGAGGCAGGAGCTGATGTAGAGGCAGTGGAGGGGTGCTGCTTACTGGCTTGCTCCTCATGGCTTGTTCAGCTTGCTTTCTTATAGAACCCAGGACCACCAGCCCAGGGATGACACCACCCACCTTGGGCTGGGTCCTCCCTCGTTGATCACTAATTGAGAAAATGCCTTACAACTGATCTCATGGAGGCATTTCCTCAACTGAGGCTCCTTCCTATCTGATGACTCTAGCTTGTATCAAGTACACACACACACACACACACACAAGCTGGCAAGACAAGCAAGACCATGCACTGAGTGAAAGGAAAAAGTATTTAAAGTTCTAATTATACTTAGTTTCATGTTTATTGCGGATGAATTAAATCTGGCTGATTTTTCTTTGCAGTACTGGGGATTGAGCCCTCAGCCTCATTCTCTCTTTTAAGGTAGAGCCTCACCAAGTTGCCTAGTCTGGCCTTGAACTCCTTCTGTGGTGTAACCTGGTCTTCTCTTGAATTTATGGCCCTCTGCCTCAGTCTCCCAAGTACCTTGGATGCTGGCCATCTGCCACCAGACTTGAGATTTAATGAATAAACTCAAAATAATGTTTTTCCCCTTACAAAGTGGATACTGAATGATTACATAGAATTTAGGAAGAGATCTCCCAAGGGAGAGGTCTGTTCTAACCTCCAAAGGCAGATACAAAGGTTGTTCAGGAAGATGCTACAGGCTATATTTTATGTGTGCTAGGCTTGTGGAATTTATAATCCCCAAGTTTTAAGTAGCTATCCTTCATTAAGTACACAAGCAGCTTAAAGAGATTTTTACAAAGAAACTGCTGACTGAAGCTAATACCAATGATGTAAGAAGACGCAAACAAGGAAAAAACACCGCTTTACTCTGTCAGCAGTGTTTCGAGTGAGATCTCATCATGGGAAAACCGTTTCCTCCCATCCGAGGTATCAAGAAGACAGAAATACAGACTTGGACTAGCTGTCAGGACAGGGAACCTTGCCCCAAGAGTGTGCTGATGTGGTAGTTTAGCTAATAGCATCCCAGAGTCAGCTTGATTAGAAAGGCCTTAAAGGCTACTGTTCATCTATAGCTTCCCTTTAGTTTCTACATTTAAGTGTTATCACGAACATTTATGATGACATTAGCATACAAAATGTGAACTCATTTAAAGACTGTTAATGCTTTAGACTCTACTAGAGTGAATTGCTTCTGCTGTGTATGAGCAATATTTAAACAGGGCCTTAGTAGTGAAATAAGAAATTCCCGTGTTTCAAGTTCTCTGTTTTTCTGATTAATCTCAAATGCAACAAAATGAAGTAATGCTTTTGAAATATCCCACAAGTTACAAAACTAACTGGAAAGAATGTTAGTTGTTACTAAAGACTTAGGTTTCCGAGGATGTACATTGCAAAATAGGAACAGTATGCTTGCACACTTAGGATGGAAACTGCGTCTGTGTCCTTTGAAATATCATATATTGGCATGGTTTGTTTTAAAAGGAAGGAGTAGTTCTTAGTCATAGGCCAAACCAAGCTTCTCAAAAGAAATTATATCTAAAAGAAATACTCTGTGCTTAGACTTTTATACATTATACTGTTTGTCGATTATTAATTTAAAACAATATAAAGAAAGGGTTTATTGTTTGATGTGAATGTGTCATTTGTTTTATATTTAATTACTTGGTTGCAACTAAATTTGGAAATAAAAATGTCTGGCACTTTCTGCTCGCTTATCAAACATCTTTTAAAATTTCCTTTTTAAAGGTACTGGTCAGGCATTTTTCTTTATTTAGATTAACAAAGGGGTTTTTAAAAACTTTTAATTATGTATTTAATTGAATCACACACTTGAGAGAATATATTATTCCAGTCCTTGTACTAAATATATACATTTATATTTAATTTCATATATTATCTTGTTTCAAAATTTCCCTGGCGAATACTAACCATTCGGGGACGCAATCCTAAAGGCCAGCTCCGTGGTTTCAGTAACCATAGCAATAACGGTCCTAAAAATAAACAGTCCTTTGTCAGTACAGATGGAGCCATCTTGCTAAGGAAGCTTCAGGGTCGCAGGCAGTGATGTCACCTGGACCTGAGACTCCCTGTGATAGAAACAGAACACCACAGAATGAGAGCCTGATACGGATGTAAAGGCTTAAAATGGGATATTATAATCAGACAAGACATAATTAGAAACTAAAATATAACCTATAAACACTTCATAATGTTCAATGAGAAAAATAACAACGGGGGACTCGCTGAACTAGTGACTATATGTAGATCACAACTGACCTATCGTGATGACATGGACATAGATTTCAGAGTCAGGAAGCATTTTCATTTTTGTTTGTTTGTCTCAAGACAGGGTTTCTCTGTGTAGCCCTGGCTGTCCTGGAACTTGCTCTATAGACCAGGCTGGCCTCGAACTCAGAGATCCACCTGTTCACCCACCTCTGCCTCCTGAGTGCTGGGATTAAAGGCGTGTGCTACCTCGCCCTGCACTTTTTAAAAATCCAGTGGCAAGGACATTAGAATTGAACCAGGCCGACACTTTGATACATGTGATATAACTCCCCTGCTGCCCATCAGTGCTAAAGACACTGGCCCCATGGGCCTAGAACAGTTTACTCTAAGTCCAGCCAAGGATTCCATCCATGACTATTGGATATAATAAAAATCTCTCTTTTAACATGTTGGTCTTTGTTGGAAGTGGTGGTGGTAGTAGTAGTAGTAGTGTGTGTGTGTGTGTGTGTGTGTGTGTGTGTGTGTGATACAGAACTTGTGTGGGGCTCACTTTTGAGGGTCATTTCTCTCATGAGTCCTGAAAAAGAAACTTAGGTTGTTGAGCTATGCAGAAAGCGTCCTTAACTGCTGAGTTACTGAGTTATCTTCTTAGCCCTGTTGTTTGTTGAGTTGTCAAAATTATAAGAAACAGAAACCCACATGCAAATAATGGACCATATGTGTCCAATTTCGTCTAACATTAGAATTAAGGAGACTCCCTGGAATTACAACTAGAACAGAAGTGAACATTTCAACAGTTTCCTTGGACCTTGTTCGCTAATTTCACAAATATTTATCGAACACCTCATATGTGCCAGCATTATCTATTGCACTTTCGACACTTCAATGAACGACGCATATTTTTCTTCTCTGTACAGTTGCATTCCAGCACAAGGCTCTCCTCTCTCTCTCTCTCTCTCTCTCTCTCTCTCTCTCTCTCTCTCTCTCTCTCTC
>CM052709.1:50945526-50978779 GCA_028551405.1 Uromys caudimaculatus
GAGCTTCCAATAATCATTCATAGGGAGTTTTCCCCAGCATCAGAATCACTGAAAGCATTTTTGGATGTTATGGAATAAATGCATAAGACCTGGGTATTCAAAGTACAACTTAAAGTGCAACAGTGAGAAAAATTGCATTAGGAGATGAGGTATCTGGGGAAATAGGAAGACTCAGGCATGCTCCTGTGCTTACTGAACGCTGCCTTTTTGGAGCTGACTGATCACATGGAAAAGAGACTCAGGTTAAAGATGGTGTGTATTTGTGGGATGCCGAGAAAAATTGGCTACACAAGTTGAAAGACATTTTAGGAACTGACTTGTAAGCTTGTGCCATCCTAGACAGATGTGACTTTATGCTGGCGTGTGGAATTTGTCAGATCTGTCTAGTTAATGGTACCATTCCTGATCAGGCTCGTGATGGATGCTGGTGTGGACAACCTTCCCACTGGGTGTGCCTTCACTAGTGATGGAGGTCAGTCTTTAGTAGGCAGAGATTCAGCGTCACATTGATGATGTACATACTTTATGCCGACTGCCTTGGGATGTCCAGGAGAAAACCCTAAACTCAGAAGGGGGAAGAAAATAATGTTGGGAAGTAGAGGGAGAGAGGGCTCTGGAGGGAGAGAGGAGGGGGAGGGAAAAAGGGAGTCCAAGTACAAAGAGTCAGGATTTTGAAAGGAGGTGTGTTAGCAGTGGGGGAGGGGGAGCTGGGGTAGCCACTAGAAAGTCCCAGATGCCAGGGACCCGAGAGTTTCCCAAGACCCAACAGGGAGGACATTAGCCGAAATACCCAACAAAGGGGAGATGGAACCTGTAGAGACCATATCCAGTGGATAGGCACGGCCCCCGGTTGAGGGATGAGCCACCCACCCACCTAAAAAATATTAATCCAGAGTTCCTCTTGTCAAAAGGAAATGCAGGAGCAAAGAGTGGAGCAGAGACTGAAGGAAAGGCCATCCAGAGACTGCCCCACCTAGGGATCCATCCCATCTGCAGACACAGACATCACTATTGCTGATGCCAAGAAGTACTTGCTGCTGGGATGTGGTGGCGCATGCCTTTAATCCCCGCTCTTGGGAAGCAGAGGCAGGTGGATTTCTGAGTTGGAGGCCAGCTTGGTCTACAGAGTGAGTTCCAGGACAGCCAGGGCTACACAGAGAAACCCTGTCTCGAAAAAACAAAAAAAAAGAAGTGCTTGCTGTCAGGAGTCTAGTATAGCTCTCCTCTGAGAGGCTCTGCCAGAGCCTGACCAATACAAATGCGAATGCTCACAGCCAAACATTGGACTGAGTGCGGGGGGTGGGGGGGGTTAGGGCAAGGACTGAAGGAGCTGAAGGAGTTTACAACTTCTGCTCAGTGGACCTTTGTGGTTGCTATAGCCCGGCCCTGAATGCGGGCCGGAGCTCCTAGAAGCCGCGCCTGCTGCCACGTCTGCTTTCGGTTTCTGGACGACTCCATTTTGCGGACCCTAAAGCACGCAGTGAACTCTCTGAAACCTGAGCCTCTCAAACAGTCACTTAGGGCCGGATGGGTACGTGACCTGCGCGGTGTAACCCGTGAGCTACTTGTGGCGCCGCGGGAGCCCAGGACCCTAAGTCCCCGGCTGCTGGGCCAAGTGCGTTCTAGCCGGGCCCTGGAGGTCGCTGCGAGCCCTGCGCCAGCGCACCGGGGACGGCGGGCGGAGCCGGGGGTGGGGTGGGGGAGAAACGGAGGACGGCAGCTCCTCCACCCGCTTTGCTGGCTGGGTGGGCCAGGGCGCAGGCCGACCGCAGGTGGCGATGGGACCCCCGGGGAAGTAGCCCTTAATGACCCCCGAGTACTACGGAGCTATAGAGAGCGCATCCTGATGACCGGAGGGAGCACCCATAAACACCCCCCCCGGGGGGGGGGAGTATTCCTGTGTTCCTGTCGGAAAACTAAAAGATTAACTTTGCTGGCCGAGCCCCACAATTAGTCATGCACAAAACATCTTGAGAATTACTCATTTCCTGGAGTTGAACTGTCCAATTACCAGTTTTCCTTTTGAAAAGTTGATTCATTCTCTCTCTCTCTCTCTCTCTCTCTCTCTCTCTCTCTCTCTCTCTCTCTCTCTCTCTCTCATCTATCTATTATATCTATCTAGGTGGACAAGTTCGCTTGAACATTAACAAAGGAATGCAGTAGAACAAAGGCCACTGATATTCACAGTAAGTTCTGGAAAACTGGAAGTAAATTCAAGGACTCCTAATAAATCCCTCCGGTTCAGGTAACCTTTGAAATTTGTTCTTACACTAAAAGGGGAGGGGCCAGTAGGGAGTAGCATAAGTCAGGCCTTGACCAACAGGGATGATCTAAAATCTAAAACCTCTCTAAGAAGAGATTTTAAATAAAAGATCGACCCCTTAGTTTAAAAAAGGTTCTGGACAAAGCAAAAGGCTCAGCTCTCTGGTATCATAAACAACCTTGGTTTGTAAGCAATTTATTTTTTGTTTTATGTTTTGGTTTTCTGAGACAGGGCTCTCTATGTAGCCCTGGCCTTCCTTATACTCACTCTGTAGACCAGGCTGGCCTAGACTGCAGAGATCCACCTGCGTCTGCCTCCTGATTGCATTGCTAGGATTAAAGGTGTGTGCCGCTAGTTCCTGGGAGCCCACCAGAGGTAATCACTTAGCCACAGTTTATAGCCAATTGAAAAGCTTTATTCCAAGCAGCTGGGATGACACTTAGGTATTGGGTGTATTCAGTGACCAATGTCCAGAGCACAGGTTTTTGAAGGCAGAAACCAATGTCCTGGCAGTTCACTTGGCAGCTGGGGGAGGGGGAAGGCTTTGGGTAAGCAAGCAATTTGACAGCTAAGATAAGCAGTTTGTTGGAGGGGGAGGTTTGCACAAGAAGGCAGTATAACAGAAGCTAAGCTAGCTGGGGCATCTTGAACTTGGGTTCCTAGAATAGAGTTAGCCAAATTTCCATGGGGTTCTCCATCAAATTCAAATTCTAATTAAACCTGAAATAGCCTCAGCAAGAATTCAAGATGGAGTAACTTCTGCACTGTCTTGCCCTGTCACACCACCAGCACCTAGCTGTAAGCGAATTTTCAAAGCTTTCTTTACAGAAACTATCATTTTAGTCAACAGTTCTTCTGTTGAATGACCTGGTAAAAACGGGCTTTTCTTTTTTGCCTTGGTCTTACTGTGTTGCTCAGGAGGGCCTGCAATTCCTGATCTTCCCTCCTCAGCAGCACTCCTCCCATCCCCGCGCCCCCAGTGCTAGGTATGCACCACCACCCTCAGCTTAAATGGCTTTTTCTAGAAGTTTTATGTTGTACATTGTTTTTGATGACATTTATTTCTTTAGCAAGTCACCACTTGCTAACCTAAACCAGTTTCCCAAGCTGCGAGAAACCGGGGGGTGGGAGTGGGGGGGGGGTGTTCCTTTCTTCAGGGAAGTAGGCGTGGCGGGCATGGGGGTGTTGGGGGTGGGTGTGCGATCTTTTTGGTTTTTTTTTTTTTTTTTTTTTTTTTTTTTTTTTTTTTTTTTTTTTTTTTTTTTTTTTTTTTTTTTTGAGCCTTGACCGGTCTGTTCCGCCCGTAGAGGCGGAAGTTGGTTTCCTCTCTGGCTTCCTGTAACTCTCCTCCGCCCTTTTGTTTGGGGTTTTGGAGTCCAGCTATGGCTTCGACTCAGGCTTGGTGGAGTGGCGGCCATTCGCATCTTCTCGGAGCCCTTCTCTTTGGTCACACTCGGGGGGATTCTGCCCCTGCAAGAGTACTCTGGCGATGCCCCTAGCGCTGGGAGAGTACCTTCGTACTTCATTCCTGAACCTGTTGGGCTTGCTGGACGCGTCACCTGGCTAGCAGCTTGGGCTAGCTCCGCAGGCTGACTTTCCAGGACGCCTTACTGAGGAGGCCGCTCCTATTTGTGTTCTTTCCAGTGTCTCGATTGATCCAGTTTTCTGGAGGTCTCCAGCGAAGACTAGCGACAAAGCCACTGTTGAGTGGGATGGGCCGGAGACCGCCCGGTGTGAGTAATCTGAGAACCCCTCCTATTCTTCCTGTTCCCATAGAGACCTGCGACTTTGGGGAGCTGACTCCTGTTTTATGTAGGAAAGGGTTCATTTCCTATCTTCCACTCTTGGTTCCTTCTGTGCTTTTTGGGGATCCACTCACAGCACCTCCAGACTTGTGGCAATTTAAATCCAAGTCTTTCTTGAAGAGAGCCAAAGACTTAAATTAACCTCGTTACTGGACTCAAATGCCTCCTTGTTAATTGAGTGAGTGGCTCTGGATGGAGTAAAGTTCTGGACAAGGTACTTCGTTGTTGTTTGTTTCTATAATCTTAGTGTAGAGGCCCCCTGGACACAGCTCAAGGACAGCTTGCCCTGGGAAGAAGCCTGCTGGCCGAGTGTGCGGCAGTAAGGGTTTGGTCCAGAGCCTTCCTATTCGCAAAGCATTATTTTTCTTAAATCTCTGAAGCAGGAACCATTACCTGTGTTATGATGCCCTAGCTGACCTTCATCTCTGGGAAGACTTAACACCCCACCTGGGGCAGCTGTCTTGTTCCTTACCAAGGATTTTACTTCTTATTTTGCATTGCATTTTAATATCCAAAACCTTTCAGGCAAGTTATAATATAAGTAAAATATTCCTGGGTTTAGTACCGGCAAAGTAAACACGGACACTGCCCCCACCTCCTACAAGTCCATTCCCTAGAGATAGCCAAAGGTTGCTGGTTCTACTCATACATTGGTGTACTCAAATACAGTTTTTTGATTGCCTTTAAAAGATTGGGAATTTTCTCTCCCCCAACCATTCCCACTTATTTTTGTATGTCTTTCTCCAAACAGTCTTTCAGAATTGATGCTTGTGATATTGTTATTTCTTCGTTTTCCACCCTAGTTTCCCTCCCCTTTCTCATCTTGTGCAATGGCCACTTGGATCTGTTTCATTGGCTCAGATTTTTTTTCCTCCTCCCTCTTAGCTTTGGGAAATAATTTCTTCCTTTGTGTCACATTTGAAAGAAAAAGACCGCGTGTGTGTGTGTGTGTGTGTGTGTGTCCTTGAATCTTGTCTTTCTAGGTAAAATTGAACTCTCGCTGCTCTTCGTACCTTATTCTATATTTATTCTCATTTGACGATCTGTACTCATAGCCATTTTTTCTTTATTTGGCCATTTAATGCCAGAAAACAACAACAACAACAACAACAACTACAAATCTTAGCTTCATTATTTTTCTCTTTCTGGGTTTTCTTTGGTTGAACCCACTGAAAGAATTAAGTTGTACCAAGTTGGTATCAGATTTACCACATATTCAAGACTGTGCTCTGCAGTGAACTCTTCAGTTGAAGAAGAATGTAGTATCTTTTGATTTTTAAGATAGCATTTCACTACAGCCCAGGCTGGTCTGCAACTCACCATGTAGCACAGGTTGGCCCTGAATTCTCAAAATCCTCCTCAGCTTCCCAAGTGCTAAGATCACTGACATCAGCCTCTGCACCCAGGTCTATCACAGGTTTTGCTCTATATCTAATACCTCAGTTTTTCAGTGTGATTAAAAACTCCTGCTGCTTTAACTACCTTCAGTAGGGTTTAGTGTGCTTTGAAGTCAGTGACTTCCTTCAAAGATCTCGTTTTACAAGTGGGAGCCAGAGCTTCGTGGACCTGTGAAATGTTCCATGTTTTTTTTTTTTGTTTTGTTTTTTTGTTTTTTTTTTTTTAAAAAAACCAAAACCCTTTGCTTTATACTACTTCTGTGATCTTTTTAAAAATACTTTTTTTCTCTTGTAGCTTTAGTTTTTGATTTTATTTGAGATTGAGTCTCCTGGAGCCTGGGCCAACCTTGAACTCCTGGTCCTCTCTGTTACCATAGTTACAGTTGTACAATAACATACTTGACTGAAAAGTTTTTTTTTTTTTTTTTTAAGTTAGATCTTTGTTTTAAAGGGTAGGCACTTTACAGATCTCTTGCCCAGACACTTCTAAGTGTTACGGAGGGGGTCCATCAAAGTCCCTAATGGAAATGAAAGTGTATGTATAAATCTTTCTCTGCTTTTAATTAGGAAACACAAAAGTAGTAACAAGTTACATGCAGAACCATGGATGGGTGACTACTGAAACCTGAACAAAAGTTTTATGCCTGACTTACGCCCTGTGTAAACCCAAGGCCATGCTATTTTAATCTGACAGATAGTTAAGGGTGTGCTTAAGGGCCTAGGGAACCTATTAAAATGTTGTGGTGGGAACAGGGGGGTTATATATATAGCATAAGGCTGTACCCTGGAGAAATTATGCAATTACTCTCTGCCTAGGCTCTCCATAAACAAGCTGGCCATCATTCAGCCTAAATGTGGAATAAGTCTCTTTAACTATGATTGTTTTCAGGAATGTCAAAGAATCTTAAAGAACTAGATAGGTGAGAAGTCAGGACTACCAAGATTGATCAGATGAAGCAGGTGGACATTTTTTACTTCATTTTCTCTATCTGTCTCTTTGAGAGTCTCCTCCCCCACCCCTCACAGTCCCATGTAACTTCACCATCAAAAGCAGTGAGGGCAGGAACAGGAACCCAAGGAGGGCAGGAAGCTTGAGGGACCACAGACAAGCGCTGCTTCCTGCCTTGCTCCAGAGTTTCTTACAACAAAGAGAACGTTTTATAATTAGGAAAACCTCTATATTGAAAAGAACTTTTAGAAGCTTTGTATCGTGGTCCTATGTACAACTTTGGTTTTTAAACTGAGTTTTTGTGTAACAGGTCAAATGTATTTGCCTGGTTGAAAATTTAACTCAAGCCAAGCCCATCTTCAAATGTAAATGCTGAGCTGTGCTCTCTTAGGCATTTAGAGTTGTTTCTTGGCTCACCTTTGTTTTATTTTATTTGTTTGTTTTCTTTTCCAGGCAGGGTGTTTCTGTGTAGCCCTGGCTGTCCTAGAACTCACTCTGTAGATCAGGTTGACCTCGAACTCAGAGATCCATCTGCCTCTGCCTCTGCCTCCTGAGCGCTGGACTCAAAGGTGTGCCACCAGCTCTCGGCATTTATTTTCTTTTTCAAAGACAGGATCAGTATGTAGCCCAGCCCAAGCTGGCTTTGAATTTGCTCTTCTGCCTCAACCTCACAAGTGCTGTGCCTGAGTTAGACTATGATGAGAGACAGCCTCTCAGCTTCAGTCAGCTGTGTGTGGCAGGCCCTATGTAGCCTGCCAGGCTCTGGCCTCAGAGCTCTTGAGCAGATGACTCATGACTACCCAGTTGCAGCAGACAGGCACACATAGAATGTCCGTTTGTCCCTTTGCAACCTAGGCTGAAGCAAGATGGAACCGGCAGCATGAGAGGGTACCACACTTGGAACCTGGACACAGAGCCTGACTGTTCTACAAGAATGAAGTAATGATAGGGCTGACTGAGGGGATTATGGGTATAAGAAGTTGGGTATGATGCCAGAAAGAGCCTCCTGTGAGCGGTGAAGACCTCATCTTAAATGGGAAGACAGTGTCTCCAGCCAAACTCTAGCCTTTCAGGAAAAGAGCCAACTAATTCTCAATAGATTTTGATTCAAAAAAAAAAAAAAAAAGAGGTCCTGAGTTCAATTCCTAGCAACCACATGGTGGCTCACAACCATCTGTAATGGGATCTGATGCCCTCTTCTGGTGTGTCTGAACACAGCTACAGTGTATTCATATACATAAAAAAATCTTTTTTTTTTAAAAAAATGTATCCTCTGCACATACTCTTGATAAGTTGTCATTTCTGAAACTCTTAAGATTTATGTGCCTGAGTGTTCATTTATCCAACCTCAAGCCCAATTTTTGACATGTGTGATTGTTCCAGGATAGATTTAAAAGTGCCAAAAAAAATTTGTTGTTGTTTTGAGACAGAGTCTCCCTACATAGCCCTGACTGTCCTGTTTTACAGACTTTGAGAAAGAATGTGGTTTTCCTGACTGCTGTCACCTGAAAGTATACCCCCAGTTCCCTGCGCTGCACGTCAGATGGCTTAGATACGTCCCTGCACTCCACATCAGATGGCCTAGATGCTTTACAGCAACATCGATAACAAAAGACAAGGCCCAGCCACCTCTTCATCGTACAACTTAGAAGTGAGAGTTGGTCTCTGGACTCAGTTTTTGCCAAAGCATTAAAATTTAAAATCTTGCTTAAACCAAGCAGTTTGGCCTATTGTTTTTTTTTTTGCCAAGGAAATAGAAGCTTTGTAATTTATGAATGCAGCAAATCTTGCCCCATGGTTTTTCCCAACAAATTGAGTGAGCACTGCAACAGTTCACGAGTGATTGTATTTTTTTTTTGTAATTAACAAGTCAGATTTATGTATCAATAAATTCTCAATTCACAAGATGCCAATACAATAATTTCAGAACCAATTGATAATGATGAAAGCTGTCCACCTAAATAAGACAAATTATCCCAATTATTCTGTCCTTTATGATATCATAACTACCTGTGGCTATTTAAAGCCACGCTGGTTCAGGTTCTTCCTGTCTGTCTGCTTCCATCTTGACTTCCTCCAGTTGTATTTTTAACTGATACCATTGCATAGAAGAATGTAGTTCTGAGGATGCTAGACTGTTAATCTGGGGAAATTATTTTAAGTTTTAGGCACATTTTGCTGAGCATATTGGCTTATGCCTTTAATTGCAACACTTGGGAGGCAGAAGGCAGATCTCTGAGTTTGAGGCCACCCTGACCTACATACTGAGTTCCAGGACAGTCAGGGCTATGTAGAGAGACTCAAAAACCCAATTTTTTTAGGCTCTTTTGAATCTATCCTGGAACAATCACACATGTAGAAAGTTGGGTTTGAGGTTGGACGGATGAACACTCTGACACATAAATTTTAAGAGTTTAAGAAATGACAGCTTGGGCTGGAGAGATGGCTCAGCAGTTAAGAGCACTGACTGCTCTTCCAGAGGTCCTGAGTTCAATTCCCAGCAACCACATGGTGGCTCACAACCATCTGTAATGGGATCCGATGCCCTCTTCTGGTGTGTCTGAAGACAGCTACAGTGTACTCATATACATAAAATAAATAAAAATTAAAGAAATGGCAGCTTATTGAGAGTGAGTGCAGAGGATACATTTTTTTTTTTGAATCAAAATCTATTGAGAATTAGTTGGCTCTTTTCCTGAAAGGCTAGAGTTTGGCTGGAGACACTGTCTTCCCATTTAAGATGAGGTCTTCACCGCTCACAGGAGGCTCTTTCTGGCATCATACCCAACCTCTTATACCCATAATCCCCTCAGTCAGCCCTATCATTACTTCATTCTTGTAGAACAGTCAGGCTCTGTGTCCAGGTTCCAAGTGTGGTACCCTCTCATGCTGCCAGTTCCATCTTGCTTCAGCCTAGGTTGCAAAGGGACAAACGGACATTCTATGTGTGCCTGTCTGCTGCAACTGGGTAGTCATGAGTCATCTGCTCAAGAGCTCTGAGGCCAGAGCCTGGCAGGCTACGTAGGGCCTGCCACACACAGCTGACTGAAGCTGAGAGGCTGTCTCTCATCATAGTCTAACTCAGGCACAGCACAAAAGAAATGCCTGAGACAGTACACACTGCTGTGAAGCAGAGCCGGAAGAGCCAGTTGGGGGAGATCTTGAGAGAGACCAAATTTCAACATGATACTGAGGCGCGGGGAGCTTTCTCAGTGGAGGCAACTGTGATGAGGCAAAACAAACAAACAAACAAACAAACAAACAAACAAACAAAAAACCCAAAACCCAAAAAAACCATGTTGGGGAACACGGAGGTATTTGGAATTGGATTATGGGTAATGCACAGAAATGGAAAGGGATTCTTAGTGCTTGGGCTATGTAGAAACGTCTGTCCCAGCAAAAATTTAGCTCTAAGATGGAACAGGCCACTCTTTCATTTGGGTTCAGTTTCATTGCTCCTGGTGACTGCTCATGCTTGTGGATCCAGCTAGGTCCAGCCTCTTCCTCAAGTGCTAGGGTTCCGGGTTTGTGCTGCCATGCCTGGCAGCAGTCCCTTTGTAAAGTCCCCACTTTGCCTTTTGTTTACAGCACTAAGCCCTGAACTTGGGGCCTTGCACATGCTGAGGGAGTGCTCCGTCACTGAGGGTAGAGCCCTAGCTCTCTTTCAACCCTTTGAGATGGTTTCACTAAGTTGCCCAGGCTGGCCTTGAACTCACTGAGTTCAGTCAGATCTGGAGCCTTCAGTTCTTCTGCCTCAACTTCCTGAATAGCTGGGATTACAGGTCTGTGTCACCAGGATTACCAGTTCTCTTACCTTGGGAACCTGGAAAGTTTGGAAGGGACACAGGCAAAGAAGAGGAGTTTCATCAAAGGCTGTACAAAGCGCGCCGACTTTTGGGTCAGTTTACAATTGGAACCATTTATCGTCTGTGGGCAGTATTCTTTGTGTGAATGAAATGTGTTGCTTGTGAAATGCATACTTGGCCACTGACAATAACCGTGGCTAGTGACATGCCAAATTATTATTTCGCCCCAGCCAATGGTCTCTTAGGCTATGTGTTAGCGCAAGTCCGCAGCACCGCAAGCCGGGAGCCACAAGATGATTATTGCACGTCCTCCTCTGACTAACTTGAGAAGGGATGGGAAGTGGCATTTGAGGTATATACCTCACATTTAAAATGCCTACGGCTTGGGGAGAAAAGGTCAGTGTATCGTATTCGCTGATCTGCTTGTCCTGTGTACAAATGGAAGGGAAAGATGGGCTCTGGCATTCCAGGTAGGTGCACAGAGCTCTGAGATGCTCGCGTTGTACTCTTCAGAATTGTTACGTGTTTGGGAACTCCCGAATGAGTCTTCCAAGCACTTCGTGTTCTTATCTCACTACGGCTTCTTAGGTACCAGCAAGTTCCAAGCTGGCATGCAGCTTCTGCCTCTGGCAAGGCAGGCTTAACAAGGGACTGTTAAGTATGGTTGCCGAAACATTTGTTTTCACACTGCCTTCATGGAGGTGGCTTTGCTGCCATTGCTATGCCCTCTCCTTGCTTCAGGTGAAAGGCAAGGCAAATACCAGATTAAATATGTCTTAGGGAAGCTAATCAGTCATTGTACTGGCTGCTGTGTGGCTGACTGGATTATTTTGCAATGTGACCATGAGATGATTGGGAGGCACTTGACGTTCAGTGAATCAGTCTGAGAAGTCTGACCAAAGTTGCCACATTGTGCTGTTACCTAATGTTAGGTGCCAGAGGGGCGTGTTAATTGATTGGCTGGAAGCTCATCTGGAGTGGAGGATGATACAAAGGAGTTACTGATCACGCCTGTGGACGCTTCCAGGAAAGCCTTACAAAGTAGGTGGGCCTGCAGGCTAAGGGTTTTGCTGTGCACATGGGTGGGAAAAGTATAATCCAGGTAGAGGCTCATGGAAGACAACTTGTGAGGTTTAATTAAAGCCAAATGTGGAGTGCGCATGTCGATGAGATGCGGGCAGGCACCAGATCACGATTGGCCTTGTGCTAACAGTCTTGAGGTCTGTAGTGGGAGAAGAGCTGTCACTGAAGGGTTTGAATTAAGAGAATTTCAAGCATGAACCTGAAGTTTTTGCAAGTTTATTTTGATTGTAGACTCGGGCAACCTAGAGGCCAGGGGTTGAGCCATTTAGGGAGTGGGCGGGCGCAGAGAGGGCTCTAGGATGGGTAGGGCGCTCGGAGAAGGTGTGGGTAGAAAGAGTGGAGAGAGGTCAGCCAGGGGAAGGGTTCTCAGGAGAAATTAACAGAGCTTACGAAAACTTCTTTTTATTTAAATGTTCTGGTATATGTATATTTAAAATACAGAATCTGTTAAGATAATTCCTTCTAAGGTGGGACAGATGGATGGGTACATTGTCTCACTTAGCTACTCATTTCCCCCTCTGGCAAGAAAATCCTAAATACAATACACTTTCAGAAAAATTTCCAGCACTCTCGAAAAACCAAAAAAAAAAAAAAAAAATTTCCAGCACAAAACACTTAGAGCAAAAACCTCCGAGAACAATTAGCTAACTATAGTTCTCAGATGTGGTTCAGTCTTTCGCTCGCTCAGCCTATTTGTTGCTTTCTATCCTTTGATTTTCCTATTTCCTGTCGCACCCTGGGCCGGAGAAACCAGGGTTGATTCCCCGCCTCTATATAGGACCTTAAAAAAAAAAAGAGTCTGCATATAAATGAGATCATACAAAAATTTCCTATGTTTTTCATATTTCATTTTACATAATTTCCTCTCATTTTATCCATGTGGCAAGGGGCAGAGTCTTCTCTTTTTTGAGGCTGAATTATAGTCAGTGGTATGTACATGTGTGTGTGTATGCTATAAGATATTACAGCAGTTTATCTCATCTTTTGACACCTAAGCTGTTTCTGTATCATGATTTTTAAAATATGGATACAGTGCAATGGGGGGTGCTCAACTCTTCCAGAAATGTTTAAAAATTTGTTTTATGTGTATTAGTGTTTTGCCCACATGTGTCTCTGTGCACCAAATGCATGCCTTGTGCCCCAGGAGGCCAGAAAAGGGTGTTGGATCCCCAGGGACTGGAGTTACAAATGGTTGTGGACCTTGTAGGTGCTGGGAACTGAACCTGAGCCCTTGGGTGGGACAGTTAGGAGTTCACAGAGGTCTGGACAAGAGCAGTGTCATCAAGACTGGGCAGGGGGAGGCAAGCGTAGCTATCCACTCTCCACCATGTTTAAGAGTGTTCAAAAATCCAGTAATCAAGATAAATAATATTCAGTGCAACATTTAAAAAAAAACAACAACACAACTCCCCAAGACTATGATAAACAAATTGTTAGAATTTTCTATAATAAAAACAGCTTCAGTATCATTGACTTTCCCTTCTCTAGATGCCAGTGTGCTTTAGTGCTAAGTGGCATTGTGGCGTTGGGGGTCCATCAGGAATCATGCCAAGGAGTGGGTCAAAGTGGAGGGAACTGAACACTGAATGCAGGTCATTTCTTCATGGGGTCCTAGCTCTGAGGAAGGAGACAAAGTGAAGTGTGGGTTGGTTTAGGGGACTCAGGCTCAGGGGTTTTGTGATAGTTACTTGTTTAAGATGGAAGAGCCTTGGCAGCCGTGTATCTGAGCTGAGGCCGGGTAACTGCAGGTGGGACTGGGGAGAACTGTGAAGACTGGAGCCTTCTGGGGAAGGTAACCAGAATCCTGTACACAGACTGCCCAGCAGATGCTGAGGACACAGGAAGTGGGCTGCCATCTGTGCTGTGTGATTTTCCTTCCTCAGCTTCCAGCTGTGCTGTTTTTAGTGTGTGTGTGTGTGTGTGTGTGTGTGTGTGTGTGTGTGTGTGTGTGTGTACATGCATGTATTAAGATACATTTATGGAAGTCAGGAAAACCTGGAGGGGTCAGTTCCCAGTCCCCAGAGGGGTGTGGATCTCGGGGATGAAACTCAGGTTCTCAGGCTTGGTGACAGGCACCGTTAGCCACTGAGCCATCTCCACCCTCCCCTGCCTCCGATGTATTACTTATATATTTTATAACATATACATTAACCTCTGGCATCTAAGAGAAGAATTATTTTTCTGTTCAAACTATTTAAAAATTGTGTATTTTAATTAGCTTACAAAATAGTAGGTTCCATGTGTTTTCTTCATATTCTTGGTACCCCCTGATTTTTGCTACTCTAGATGTGAGTGGAAGAGACTTAGGATCTGAAAATGGGGTACAGGGTGACTTCCAGTTAGACCAGGACAGAATTTTTCCTGTGATTACAGGAATTTTGGTACTAAAGCTCAAAAGTTCTGGGTGTTTCCGGCTTTTCTGCCTGTGTGAGGTGTTGTAGGGGTAGATGTCAGGAGGCAAAAGGTAAAGGAATTTAAGATCTGACCAGAGAATTTGGTTTCAGGTCCAATATAGAGAAAATAAAGTGAAGCCGGGTGGTGGCAGCACACACCTTTGATCCTAGCACTCAGGAGGCAGAGGCAGGTGGATCTCCAAGTTTGAGGCCATTGTGGTCTACAGAGTGAGTTCCAGTACAGCCAGGACTACAGGAAGAGAAACTCAGTCTTCCAGGAGGGGTGGTGGTGAGATCATTTCCCGGCACTGTCACATGTAACTCATTCATTCATCCCTTTTACATTCTGAGTGCCAGCTCTGAGTCACACACTCATGTCTGAACAGAGTGTTTGACCACCAAGTTGCCTCTGCTGCAGTCTAGGCAAGCAGGCTCAGGACCTTAGAGCCTCTTCAGCACTTCCAGCCGTTTTGGAAATACAGATATCAAGTGTATTACCACTGAAAGGCCTGAAGTCATTCTGTCTCTAGACCTGTCTCCTTTTCTAAGACTGTGTTGCTATTTTAAGCAGTTACTTCGGTGTTCTCATGACTGACTCCAGAAATGAAACTGAGACTGGTTTTAGGTTTTCAGAACTCTGGTTGTCAAGGTTAAAGATAATGTGTATCAAATGGGGAACTATGTAGGTGTGGAAAAGAAGGGGAGACAATGAGTGAGGATTTCATCAGAAGAAAGGGGAATTCCTTTAGAATCTAGAAAATGCCAGATGCCAATTATGTCTGGCCATAGAAGCAGTACTTTTGAAATGGGTTGGGTTAAATGGTGGGGACTTGATCAATCAAGATCGGATGTTTGAAAAACAGGGAAGAATCTGAGCATGAAGCCTTGTGTCACCTTTGGGAGTGAGAGCAAGTGACTGCAGAAGTAGGTGGCGTGCTGGATGAAGTCCACGAAGATGGCTTGGCTACTGACAGCCATGACCAAGTCCTTCCATTGTGCTTAAAAGCCTCTGGTCTGGAATATGACTCTATTGATGGTGCCATCTGTAACCTTGTGATTTTCCATCCGTCTGACTCTGAGACTTCTTATATATGAATAAATGCTTAGGCTGATAGCTTTGGCTCATTCCCTGACTACCTCAGAATTTAATTACCTGTTTATTCTATTCTAAATAGACACATGCCAATGTCCTCCATTACAAGTGACTGTCTTCCTCTTTGTTTAGGGGTGAATGTCTGTGCCTCTGACTTTGTTTCAGAATCCCAATCTCTCTAGTGGATGTCTCATCTTCTAGTCCTGCCTCAGCTCATTGGCCAGTCAGCTTCTTATTTACAGGTGATGCTTCCACTCAGTGCACAGAGATTAACCCTACATGGATCCTTTGGGAGAGGCTAGCCTAGCAAGCACAAAGTCTGGGTTCAGTCACTGGCACTGCAAAACCAGGTTTGGTGCTGAGCCCAGCACTTGTGAGGCAGAGGCAGGCAGATCTCTGTGAGTTCAATGCCAGCCTGGAGTTCATGGTGAGATCCAGGACAGAGCCACATAGTGAGACCCTGTCTCAGAAAAATACCAAAACAAAACCAAATCCCAGGTGTAGTGACATGACCCTGTAATCCCAGTACTCAGGAGGATCAAGAACATCATTTGAAAAATACAATGTTAAGGCCAGCCTGGGCTACACAAGGCTCTTGTTTCAACAGAAATACAACAAAAATTCCTAATGCTACCACAAAGCCCACTCTATCATTTGAGCCAGTAAAATCTGACCTGTCCTTATGGATAACTTTGGGAAGTCTTTAGCTGTTCTTCTAATGTCCATCCATCTACATACATAGAAAGGAAGTTCTGAAAGTTTCTCTATGGTGTGCAGTTTTTATACATGTTTTTCTTTTCCCCCCCCCCCCCATTTTTCTTTTATTCAGCACTTATACCTGGTAGAGGCTCTGTTCAGAAGATACAGAAACTAAAATTCTAGTTCCCAAACTTACTAAGAGTTTTTGTGACTTATTAGTGTTTTCCAACTTGCACCATGGCCAGAGACTGCGATGTGAAGTGTGCTGACCCCACCTTTGCATTCTGTGGGGCTGCACACTTGTAATCCCAGTGCTGAGGAGACAGGGACAGCCGCATGCCTGGCCTCACTGCACAGCCAGCCTGGCCTATTTGGAGAGTTCCTGGCCAGTGCGAAACCGTCCATGCCTCAAAAAATCAAGACTTATGCTTGGGGGGTGACACCTGAGGTTGCCCTCTGGTATACACACACACACACACACACACACACACACACACACACACACACACACACACACACACACACGGCTATCTCATGGTATATGTCTAACCATCTGCTTAACTCTTTAATGAAGTTTCATGGTTTCTCCTTTAAATGTCCTATTATTAAAAGTGAGGTATTGATGCTCTCTTAAATGGTATCTTTTTGAAATTTACATTTTCCTGATTGTTGTTAGTTTTTAGGCCTATAGTTGACTTGTTTTTATTTACCACAGATTTCAATACTTTGTCTTCTCGTTAATCTAACAGTTGGCCTGTCAGTACACTTGCTTTTCCTCCATGGGAAATTGTATTGTCCATGAATAGTTACAGTTATTTGTTTGATTGTGTTCTATTTTTTTTTTTGTTTTGTTTTACTGCTCTGGCTTCGCCTTTCAGTAAACTGTTTAATGTAGTGTTTGTATTCAGGCTGGAGCCTGAACTTTAAGGGGCTGCTTCTGACAGCTCACCAGAAAGCACAGTGTTTGGCGGTGTCCTCCTTCATAATCCGTTTCTAAACTGCTGCCTGGAAAGAGGAGTCTTTTACTTTTAATCTACTCAGTGATGTCTACTCAGTGATGTCCACTCAGTGATGTCCACTCAGTGGTGTTTCGGAGGGAGCTATTTTTTCCCATGCATATGGGTGTTTTGTCTGCACATATGTGTGTGCATTCTAGTGCCTGAGGAGACCGGAGTTGTGGATCAGATCCTTAGATCCCTGTCTTTGGAGTTACTTGGGATTATGAACCACCACATGGGTGCCAGGAATCCAACTCAGGTCCTATGGCAGGGCAGACAGTGCTCTTAACCTCTGAGCCTTCTCTCCAGCCCCAGGAGCTAATATTTTTATTATACTGAATCTTCCTACTTATGAATAAAGTATGGCTATCCATCTATCTGGGTCTTTAGTAATGTCTTTTTAATAATTCATGTTTTTTTCCATTAAGGTTTTGCATAGCTCTTTTGGATCACTCTACATATTATCTGTGATATTATATACTAAACTTTAAATGATCAGCACTGTAGGTTTTTAACTGCTTTCTTTTTGACTCAATATCTATCTATCTATATTTCTTATAACAGCTGTGTATTTGAGCAGGTGCTTCTGTGTTTCATGCTACATCTCTGTAGCTAGATGTTTGTTTATTTTCAGACTAGTCAGCACTTTTTTTTTTTTTGAGGCATGGACGGTTTCGCACTGGCCAGGAACTCTCCAAATAGGCCAGGCTGGCTGTGCAGTGAGGCCAGGCATGCCGCTGTCCCTGTCTCCTCAGCACTGGGATTACAAGTGTGCAGCCCCACAGAATGCAAAGGCGGGATCAGCACACATCACATCGCAGTCTCTGGCCAGATCCCAGAGCTACCACCAGGGCATGGTGACCAAAAGCAGGTATCAAATGACCCTTGGGGAGCAGCCTTGCCATGCCTACATGCAGATCTGTCCATGGCCTGCAGGAAGGCCCCTTACGTTCTAAATACACTCACATAAACCTTCAGACGCAGGCTGTGAGAATGTGAATTCTGTTTGTTTTGTCTGTCGTGGTGATGTTAACTTTTAAGAGGTTTGTTTATTTTTATTTATGTGAATGAGTGTTTTGCCCCGCATATTATATATGTGTACCACATGCGTGGAGTGCCCAAAGAAGTCAAAAGAGGGCACTATATCCCCTGGGACCTGGAGTTATGGAAGGCTGTTAGTTGCCTTGTTGAGTGCTGGGAGCCAAACCCCAGGCTTCTGCTAGAGTAGCAAGTGCTCTTTACTAGGGAGCCATCTCTGCAACCCAATGGTTTTCATTTTGCTGAGGGTAATGGATGCATGAGTTTCCCTCCAGCAGATCAGTTCTTCTCTAGCTGGGTATGATGGTACAGATCTCTAACCTCAGCACTCCAGAGGCTAAGACAAGAGGATTGTCGTGAATTTGAGGCTAGCCTGAGCTTTTATGGCGGCTTTCAGGAAGGGGATCTTTTGGGGGAATTTTGCATTTGCTTCTGAAGACCTTGCTGACTTCCCTAGTCTTGGGAAAGTTTTTATGACAATTTCTTGGCCTGATCATAACAGAAAATCCAACAAAACTGACTATTTTGATTCCAGCTAAGCCTCTTATTTCTGTGCTTTTCTCTGTCAAGTGCGCAATACTCACAGCCACAGGGAACTGGCCGTACTGTACCCTAGCTTTCAGCCACGAGGTTTGCTGCGTTGAGGTGGCCTCGCTCTGCCTGGGGATCTGTGTTTTCCTTCCGATATTTTCTCACCCTACCAGATGCTCTCCCTGAGTAATTGGGATTTGACTGCAAAAATGTCTTTCCCATGAGCACTGAGGGACACAACACAGTGGTGCTCTTGCCGAGTTTTCGTGACCGGCAGAAGGCACCGTGGGTCTGAGGGGAGGAGACGTGAACAGAAACTGCTCTATGTTAGCTCTCAAAGGCGAGGCTTCCTTTGTGATGAACCACACGAGTTAAGATGACTGCCTTTGCAAGCAGAGCGAAACTGTTTGTTTTTACTGGTTTTGTTCAGTTCATTTTCAAGTATGACTGGAGAGTTCGGGTTCTATTTATTGTTGTAATGTTTAATGATCTCATTTTATTTTTCCCTTATTTGTTTCTCATTGTACATGTAAATAGTTTAGAGATTAATGCCTAATAGCATCTAGTAAGAACATTACAGCTTTGAAGGAATGCAGTAAAAAAAGAATGTGGCCTTCTTGTGGTAAACACTGGCAGTTAGGTTAAAGCACTGTCCGGTGAATGCTATGCAGGGTTTTGACATCTGAGACTCATAAATTAGTATTGAGACTTTAAAAAAAAAAGTATTCTGAGCACTGCTCTTGCTGTATTTAGAGATGCTTCTGTTAAATTTAATTCCTTTAGTTATAAGTAGTCCTGTTTAAATTTGGATCAATGAGTGTTCAGATTGGCATAGACACACCAATCTTAGATAAATATAAATATTTAAATGCTATACAAAATACATGAAACCATTATAACTAACAGTTGGGTTATGCTTCTATTTTTTTTCCCTTTGAGATCAGAGTGGTTAACTTGTTTGTATATTTTCTCAGAGACGAGGTCTCATGTATAAGGGCTGTCAAGATAGCTCAGTGGGTAAAGGTGCTTGCTGCCAAATCTGATGACCAGAGTTCACGTAAAAGGAGAGAACTGACTCCTGAAAGCTGTCCTCTGACCTTCACTTGCATGTGGCATGTCCACACATTCCCTCCCTGCAAATATAGTAAATAAAATAAAAATGTATTTTAAAGCTAAAGCCAAAAGAATAGTGATAATAATTTATAGCCTAAATTTAAAACTGCTCAGTCCCGATAGATGAAATTGACAGAGCACAGTCATGCCTTGAGCTGGGCATCTTCTAGAAGCCTGGGCCTCCCAAATCTTCCGGCCACTTCCACTGATGCCATGAGGGGTTTGATGGCCATTGCTGCCATGGAGTGGTATATTGAGGTTGGGGGACCTGGCAGTTTCTCGAGCTCAAGGTCCTAGGACCTAATCAGAACCCACAGAGCCCTGCTGGAAGGTCCTGTGGGCATTCGTGATGGAGTTGTGAGCAACGGTGGAGGCTGCAGCAGATGTTACAGATGTGAGGGCGTAAAGTGGGAGGGCAAATGGAGAAGGGGACGGGGGAGGGTGGACAGGGGAGGGCAGAAACCTCTTCTTGTTCACGAGGCCCCTTCAAAGAGGATCCCCTTTGCCAAAACCTGCATTTGTTCAGGACACCTGCTTAGGGCTAAGGAGCGTGGGCGGTGACCTCTCTCAACTCAGCTGCTTAGTCATCGGACTTTTCTCCGCATCCCCGCCCCTCTCCCGCCCCTCCCCTAGTTCGCTCATGGTAACTTCATCATATTCGCTCCCAGCAGTGATTTCCCCTTACCCTACTTTACATTCTGATTAAACCATGTGGGATTTTTTGGACACAATTTCGTCTTTAATTTCATTTCCTTGAGTGTCTGGGTTTTCCTCTGTGTCTTTTGGCTTTTAGATCAGTCTTTGACTGTCTACTGAGGATCTCTGTCTATTGAATCTACTTGCTTAGGGAGACCAGTTGGAAAGGGAGGACCTGTGCTTTGACTCTCAAGCCTAAGTGTTTTGATAAGAGGATTATCTCTCACCACAGAGTGTCTCTATTGCAAGAACTCTGAAAGAAATGAAGAGAGCCCTCAGCAATGATGTTGCCTTCTCGTGGTTCCCGGAGCCCTGGTGAATGGATGGAGGCTGGACGAGAACCTGGCTGCTGTGGTTCTGAACATGGCCCTGAGCCCTGTGTCTGCTGAGGTCATTCACCAGGTGGAGGAGTCTCTTGACGAGGATGAGAAGGAGATGATGCTCTTCTTGTGTAGAGATGTGACTGAGAACCTGGCTCCACCTAACGTCAGGGACCTCCTGGATAGCTTAAGTGAGAGAGGCCAGCTCTCTTTTGCTGCCTTGGCTGAACTGCTCTACAGAGTGAGGCGGTTTGACCTGCTCAAGAGGATTTTGAAGACAGACAAAGCAGCCGTGGAGGACCAACTGTGCAGAAACTCTCACCTTGTTTCTGATTATAGGTAACTCATCAGCTTTGGCTGGAGCTGCCCTGGGGGAGAGGGGGAGTAGGCTAGACCGTGAGGGTGGTGAGAAGACCTCGTCACATCCTTTCTCTGATCAAACTGCCTGTGATACTTACCGATTTATGGTGTGGAACTTCTGGATCCTGTTGGTTTGAGTGTTTTGCATTTTTTGGTAGCCTGTTACAGCCCAGGCTAGCTTGGAACTTATTGTGTAGTCCAGGCTGGGCCTCCAACTCATAGCAATCCTCTTGCCTCAAGTGGGATCATAGCTTGTTTGAATTAAAAACAAAATGGTTGTTGAACAGGTAAGCAACTGAGTAAAAGATCATAATGGAAGTGGACAGGACAGATGGTGTATGCTTGCCAGAAGGACAGATTGACAAGAAAGGAAGAAAGAAGAAACAGCATAGAGTCACTGTTGCCAGCCCCTGATGATGTGGGAGCTGCAATGCTTGGGAAATTTCTGATACTGAGAAAGGAAATACCAAATCTGAGTAATCTTCCTGCTGTCATAGAACTGTGGCTCTTTCTAAACCTTCCTCTGTCCTTGCTCTGCCAGCCAAGGAAGTGCAGCAGGGTGGAGTCTTGTACTGTTCCTTCCTGGCTCAGAAGCTCAAGATGGACATTTCAACTCACTACCTTTCAGCCCCCTTCTGGTTACAGCTGGACCAACTATTGAAGTCCTTTAAGTACAGGAGCCTTCTAACTGCTCCTCTGAGTTTTCTGAGCAACAGAGAGACCTTGTTCCTTTAAATTGCTTCCTCTTCTTCCAGGCTGTTTGGTTGGTTGTGTAATATGTATTTAGAGATGGTGTCTGTCATCGAAACCACTGAAAAGAGGGAAGGCAGCATGGACTTTGGAAAGTGTTAAGAGTTATTGTTGGAAGGGCTGTGTTAAACCTCAGACATACCAGTTATAGTCCACGCAGGCTAAGCCAGTTACTAGCCCTACCCAAGAAAGAATATGCAGCTCAACTGGCTACACTGGGTGTCAAAGACCAGCAATCCCAGCTTCTCTGGAGACTGAGGCAGGAAGATTGTGAGTTCAAGACCAACCCTAGTAACATAATAAAACTCTGAAAAGGCGGGGGCGGGGGGGATGTTTGGGGCTGGAGCTCAGTGGTTGGCACGGGCTTAGGTTCACAAGTTTATGAGTCTCTTTGGATGGTGTACCAAGTGGCTTCGTATGCAAGATGCTTGGGATTGTGATTCTTGATAATGTTTCACATGTCCAGCCATGTGACCTCACACAGCTGGGGGACACTAGGAGGGTCTCAGAGACTAGGTTTAGGTGCAGTGAGTGGGAATGGGGTGTCAGGCCCTCTGGAAGGGGCTGGCAATCGGGGTGAAGCAATCAAACTATTCATCCATCTGTTCAGCTGGCTTCCTATCAGCACAGGCCAGGTAGCTGGCTAAGGGCAAAAAGAATCGAAGACTCTCACTTCCCTAAGAATGTTAGAGTCTACCTGGAAAAACAGCCTTCCACACAGTACCGCAAGGTATCCCAGGCATCCCGAGAAAGTGATGGCTGCTCAGCCAGAACAGAAGTGACTGCATCAAGAGAGGCTTTTCAGACTAAACATTTGTGGTCATGAGCCCCACGGTGGATGCCTTTTACTCTTCAAATTCAAATGTGGGCCAAGATATTGGAGATATTTCTTTGCTTTAAGATCCCGAGACTTCAGGCATGGTTCATAGATCAGTGTTAGCCAGAGTTTATCAAACAGAGAGTACAGGACTTCTCTGAATCCTTTTCTTGTTATTCATATGTTTCATTTCACTATTACTTCTGGGGACCTAGGGGTTTTTTTCAGGGGAGTCTCTGCTTTCCCCAGTAGTTTTCAGAGCTGTTAGAAAGGGAAGTACTGTGTCCTAGTGCAAGCAAAGGCAAGGCCAGGTGTGGTGGTGCACACATGTAGTCCCAACACCTAGAAGGCAGAGGCAGGTGGATGGGGTGGGTTCAAGGCTCATCTGTTTGTATAGTGGATGCTAAGCTAGCCATAGCCTGTTTCTAAAAACCAAACCAAACCAACCAACCAACCAACCAACCAAACAAACAAACAAATAAACAGATGGAGGAAGATGAGTTTTCTATTTGAATTTTCTTATAGTCTCTTGGGGGAATATCAAGGCTTCCTGTTTTATAGATTTGGAGCATAGTCCATGGGACAAGAATTAGTCTAGTTGTTGCCTTAAGTGAGGTATGGGCTCTTGGACTCTTGTCCGGGCTTACTGAAGAAACTTTTGTGGTTTACAGGGTGTTGCTGATGGAGATTGGTGAGAATTTGGATCAATCTGATGTATCCTCCTTAATTTTCCTTACAAGGGATTACACAGGCCGAGGCAAGGTACCCAAGGACAAGGTGAGTTGTCTTTCTTGGTGCCACCAGAAGTAGGGCATGCTCCTGTGGAGGAGCACAGGGGAGTGGGGAGTCTGCTGGCATGTTGCCAGGATTCAGACATCAGAGGTGGTTTTTCATAATACTGGCAGCAAGAGAATTGGTTTTTAATTGAGAAGGGGTTGGTACTATCTCCTCATGTGGCCTTGAGCATTTTTATGCTTAGTCTTGGTCCTGATTTCTGTAAAATTGACAGACCTGGCTTATATCAATTTTCTGATTGACAGCTCTCTTCTGGGTTGGGCATCCCACCTGTTTGTGTGGAGTAGAGACCTGGAGCGCTTGCTGATCTGCTCTCTTGGTGCTTGCTCACCGATGTTTTTTCCCTGGACAGCCTGTGGAGGTGGTTTGGTGTGGGGGACCTGGGGCGTAGGTCCTTCTGACTCGTCTATTTGGGAAGTGGCTAGTGTAGGATTAGAAGTGTTGGAATTGTTGGAAGAGGGTTTCAATTGCTGCTGTCCTCACCTGGTTTGCCTAAGCTATGGGTAAGCTGAGAAAAATCTACATCTCTGGTGGTGATGACAGGTCTTCCTGGTAGTTACCCTAACTCTAAGAATTTCCTCAGGCTCCTTCATGGTTATAGGAATACAGGAGAGCAACGTGTTCCCACATCAAATGTAGAATGAAGAAGAAAATGAAAACAGAGGAGTCTTGGGGCGGGGGTGTGGGTGGGGGGAGAGGGGTTCTCTATCCAACTCCTGCCACTTATATAGGATTAATTCCACTTAGTGTCTTTGTAAAATAACGATAACAGTTAAGTAAGCAAATGTTAATCACGTGAGCAGAATAAAATCTAAGCTTTTGAAATATGGGTCTTAACGATCCTGGTGGTTGAGGCTGAATAAGCGAGAGAGCCCCATTCCTTCACATAGCCTCCCTCTGGGTCAGGATGATCTGAAATGTCAGGCACTAATGAAAACAGTTTTAGAACTTTCAGATGACATTATGAGGATTTCTTTTATCAATCTTTTCCTTAGCTACATTTTCTTTTCAGAATCCTCCCAACCCCCACTCTGGGAATCCCTTGTAGCATTTACTATATCAGTCTTGGATTTTTTCTTTTGGTTTTTCGAGGCAGGGTTTCTCTGTGTAGCCCTGGCTGTCCTGGAACTCCCTCTGTAGACCAGGCTGGCCTCGGACTCAGAAATCCGCCTGCCTCTGCCTCCCAAGTGCTGGGATGAAAGGCGTGCGCCACCACTGCCCGGCAGTCTTGGATTTTTGTAAGAACATTATCTCAGGAAGAGTTCATTCTTAGGCCTGATCATTCCTACTCCATGTTGATGTGAAACAGCCTTTTTATCTATCTGTCCCAAACATGAGAACATGTTTATGACCAAAGGAGTTAGCATAACAAACACAGATTCTCATGTAGTCCAGGCTGGTCTCACTGTGTAGCAGAGGATGGCCTTGAAACTTCTGGTCTTCCTGCCTTTGTCTCCGGAGTGCTGGGATTACAGTTGTTCACCACCACATCTGGCTTATGTGGTGCTGGGGATCGGTCAGAGGCATCATGCATGCTAGGCAAGCACTCTACGCCCAAGCTAGAGCTCCAGCCCCCATCTCTTTGAGTCAAATTCAGAAGGGCTCTTTGTTCTGGGTAGAGCTGTCTGAATTGGGATAACGAGTCACCACAAGGTCTCATCTTGTTACCTTTGCTTGTTATGACCCAATAGTCTAGAGTTTGCACTGGGAACTTGTCAGCTCCGCTCACACGTGTTTCTTGTTGGTGACTTTCTTAGAGTTTCTTGAATCTGGTGATTGAACTGGAGAAACTGAATCTGATTGCTTCAGATCAATTGAATTTATTAGAAAAATGCCTGAAGAACATCCACAGAATAGACCTGAAGACAAAAATCCAGAAGTACACGAAGTCCAGTAAGTAATTTTGGCTTCTCAGTGGTCTTTTGTGTTTACTCTGTGCACGGTAGCAATGGTCTGTGAAGAATCATTTGTTGGATGCGTGGTTGAAACAGAACCCTAGAGTCCCAGCCTCCTCCAGCCTATGTCAAGAGATCATATTCCTCTATAGCCTTCATATCCAAGTATCCCAACTCCACTGGCAAATCTCCCTCTGAAAATTGCCACCAAGCAGTTCTTAACATTCTGGGCTTTAAAGATGTCTGTAGCGTTGTTTTTAAAGGGCAGAGAGGCTGTGCACACTCAGGACTTTGTAGGTTGACCCTGTTGCCCAGCTCCATGTTGGACCTGATGACCTCTGAGTCCTGTTACTGGGTCTGATTGCTGTCCTATATGTGTGCTATGTTCATTAAACTTCATGGAAAAGGTCACTTTTGGTTTCTTTCTTTAATAAAGGGGACCAGCCTTCTCTCTTACACCACCTTATCTTGTAGCCTCAGCCTCAGCTTGGCTTCTCTTAGCAGGTCACTGTCTCTGTAGGGTCATGGTGTAAAGGTCATGATGAAGACCTGCTTACTTTCATGGTAATCTGTCTGAAAACTGCTAACAAATTTGAAACAGGAATGGTACTTAGTTTTCTCTTTAAAAAAAAAAATATATATATATATGTGTAAATATGTGTACATATATATGTGTGTGTTTACACAAACACACACATATATAAAATGTGTGGTGACTGCACACATGTGCACATGAATGTGTGTGTGCATGCCCTTGTGTATGAGCCCCATGTGTGAGTTGTTTCTTTCCTTTCACCGTGTGTGTCCTGGGGATTGAACTTAGGTTGCCAGACTTGGTGGCAAGTGCTTTTACCTCTGGAGTCAGCCCACTGTCCCTTTTAGTCATCCTGACTGATTGCAGAAGAGTCATCTAACTGATGTTTTGAATTCAGGCAGGTGCGGGTTTAAGGTAGTTTAAAGATGGCGGTTGACTGAGACTGAAGCATTGTTGAAAACTCACTTGATAATTTATGAACCTTAGCCCCTTTCTGTCTTCGTAGGTCAAGAAGCAAGATCAAATATGAATACGCTCCAGGCTTCTCTCCCAAAATTGAGTATCAAGGAACATTTATATAACTCAAGGGTGAGTCTGGAGCCAGTGTATGGAATACCAGCATGAACCAGTTTCAGAGACTTAATAAAAATATACATCTCATTTCATGTGTTGTAATAGGTAAACCGATTCTGATAGACATGTCTGATTAAGAATGTGTGCAACTTCTTATGATTATAAACCTTAGTAGTGTTCAAAAATATATTTGGAGAATTTTACGAAATATATAACAAGAAAATAATGTATGTACGCATTACCCAGGCACGACTACTGTGGGATGCCGTCTTTTAGTCTCTGTCCTATGTGCATCAGCAAATGTGTCTATTTATATAATTGAATATCTTTTTTATTCTTTGTTTCTTTGAAGAATCAACTTTTAAAATTAAAGCAGGTAGGATGTACCTATAGAAAGAAAAAGTTCAATGTCCCCAAAGAGATTTTAAAGTTGTTCCCATCCACCTCACGGTACTCATGCCCCACTGCCTTCCTGTTAAAGAGACTATTCTTGACCAGTTGCTTCTATAACCATGCACAGAGAATCTACCCACATAGAGTATCTACTTTTGTACAAGAGATAGCATATCATGTCTGCTCTTCTGAACAGAGAATTCTTAGACATTGTTCCACATGGTTAATATGAGATTGTTTCTATTTACTCATTATTTGTATCATTTGGAATGACACCCCCACCCCTTTGTTTTCTTTTGAGACAAGAACTTACTTGTAACCCAGCCTGGCCTCAAATCCATTTTGTAACCTAAGCTGGCCTTGAACTTGCAATGAGCCTCCTCTTGCTTCAGCCTCCTAAGTGCTGACATTATAGGCACGTCCTGCCAGGAGGGCTCATGGCGTCCATTTTCTGCATGTACTAAGATGTACTTAGTTCTTTCTTGCTGATGTACAGATTGCCTCCTTTCCTTTGTTACTTGAAAAATTCTGCAAAATAAACGTCCTGATTCTTATCTCTTTGTGCATTTGCTTTTAAAAAGAATAGTTAGAAAATATTTTACTTACTTATTTTAATTTGTGTGTATGCATGGTTGCCTGCATGAACTTATGTGGACCATATGTGTATGCATGTGTGCCTGCATGAATTTATGTGTCCAGGAGCCCATTGAGGTCAGAAGTAGATATCAGATCTTCTAGGACTGGAATTATAGGCAGTTGTGATTCACAGTGTGGGTTCTGGGAATTGAACCCAGGTCATTTGAAAGAGCAGGCAGCACTCTTAACCTCTGAGCCAGCTCTCCAGTCTCCCATTTGCCTTTTTCCCGAGCATCATTTTAATTTGGCAAACTTTCTTTCTTAACTGAGTGACAGAACAAAAGATTTCTTTTTCTAGTTAATGATCATAATTGTCACATGGTTGTTTATAGTTATGTTCTGAAGAGGACAAATCCTCTTGTGTTGCTCCCTGGTCAATCTTTTCTTATGAGAAGAACAATGGTATAATATTAACCTAAGCCCTTTAAAGTTATGTGGACTTTGAGGCGGGCTTAGAGTAGACTGGTTGAATTATTAACACGTCTATAAATGTGTATCATGAAACCATTCTCCTGATTTATGAGCAGCTTCTCAGAGAACACTAGCAATAGACTTGCGAAGCTAAATGACTGGTAAGGTGTGTCCTGCTCCACCCACCCACTCACTGCCATAAGGACACGTATGTCTAAAGCACTCTGTCCATATCTGCCTCCTGCAGGCCAGCCCAGCCCATCCTTGTGCTTATTCTGTTCTTTCCCACCAGATCTGAAACCACAGTCATCCCATTGCTTAGGGACAGCCTTTAATTTGTCCTTCTAGTCTCCGATACCTGTAGGTATGATCCTTTAGGGTTTTCTGAGCTCTTTCTCCCACCACCTGGGAGATTATTATAATGTACGCTGTCATTCTTAGTTAAAATCCTTCATATCTTAACTACTGTGTTCCCATTTTGCAAGAGCAGTGTCTTCACTGTGTAGCCTGCTCGGAATCCAGCATGGTTTCTGCTTCCTTTCTCTTTACACTTGCTAATCTACCACATGACCTGATCTCTCATTTAGTAAGCAGGCTCTAGGGCATAGGAATCCGGTGACTTTCTCACACGATTTAGGAACTGCATATATAACTGGGTTATGTTTTGACTTATCTAAGGCTACCTAAGTGCTTCAGAATTACAGTGGCATTACCTGACACAAGAATTTGCAAAATCCAAAGAAGTTATATGACTGTACTATAATGCTTTTAAAGTCTAGCTTTGATTTGATTCCTTTTCTTTTCTTCTTCTTTTTTTTTTTTTTTTTTTTTGGTTTTTCGAGACAGGGTTTCTCTGTGTAGCCCTGGCTGTCCTGGAACTCCCTCTGTAGACCAGGCTGGCCTCGGACTCAGAAATCCGCCTGCCTCTGCCTCCCAAGTGCTGGGATGAAAGGCGTGCGCCACCACTGCCCGGCAGTTTGATTCCTTTTTGATAGCACATAAAAGTCTATGTGTATCTGTCTGTGGTGGGAGGCAATGGTCAGGTTAATGGTTCTGATTAAGTCTTGGATTATTCCAGGGGTGGGGAAACCATAGCTTGCATGTCTTTCTTCAGTTTACACAGATGTACTCTCAGACACAGCTCAACAGATAATGTACTTCTTTGGTTAGGTAAGCTCTTATTGATCAGATGGTGGCAGGAAGTGATGTCATCCTACACAAGTTCCACCCTCTGAGAAGAAAGAAGGGCCGGTTCAGTCTTTCAGGAGTGGTTCAATTCTTGATTGTTACGAATCATACACACACATCACTGATTTTGTAGCTCGGAAATCATTTTTTCAAAAGCCATAATTGGACATTATTGATTTAGTGTGTGGTGCTGCCAACTGGACCCAGGGCTTTGGGTACAGACATTTATTAAGTGGTTCCATGCCTGCTATTCTGTGCTGGGTGTCTGTGAATATTTAAACACCATAAATGCCCCTTTTATCTGAAGCTGGTGAGATGGCTTAGCACTTAAGACCACAGGCTTGATTCTCAGCACCCATATGGTGGCTCACAACTGTCTGTAACTCTAGTTCCAAAGGACCTAATGCCTCTTCTGATCTCCGTGGACACCAGGCACACACAGAGGTACATGCATGCATGCAAAAACACTCATCTACATTAAAAAACAAAACTACCACATATATGGTAGGTATCATTCTGTTCTTAACCTCATTTTTGAAAGGAGCAAATAAAGAGGTAAAGGACTGCAAAGGTAAAAACTGGCAGAGTTGGGATTCACAGAGAGAGGTGTATGGCCTAAAACTCACACCTGCAGTCAAGCTGTACTTTGCCCCATGTTAAAGGAACAGATTAGCTGGCAGTCACGGACCCCAGCATATTCTAAGTCGGGGCCTTATAACTCCCGTGCTGTACTGTAGCAGCCGGCTTAGAGCTGCTTTGAAGCAGTATTCTGTACACTCTACCTTCCTAATGTTTTCATTTCTTATTGGGAGACTGACTTGATCTTGGACAATATAATGTGGAATTTATGGAGTTAACAATCCCTGCAGTTCATTTTTAGGTAACCGTGAAGGTGATATTTTTATTTTTTTCCCCCCAGTGTAAAAATATCAAGCTATTTAAAGAGGTGTAACATAGTGAGCCTCTGAAGAAACTAACACAGTGTGACCTTCTTTTTTATATTTGAAGCTCCAGAATGGGCGAAGTAAAGAGCCAAGATTTGTGGAACACCGTGGCATTCAAAGTAAGCCATCAGTTTGTTTTATCTCTTCTTTATAAGTGCTTACTAATTTAAGTACAAGGAGCCGAGGTATATAGTTCAATGGTGGAGCACTTGCCTCGCATAAATGGGACCCCAGGTTTGATCCCCAGCACTGTGGTGTGTGGTGGCCCATGCTTACTGACCTAGCTGCTAGAGGGTTGAAGTAGAAGCTTCTCTTATGCTCAGGGGTTTAAGACCAGCCTCCTTAGCAACATAGGGAGACCCTGTCATCTAAAAAGGAGAAAAAGAAAGAAAAGAAAAAAAGGAAAAGTTCCGTTTTAGAGCTGGCTTCTTCTTTTATTCACATATTTTAATTAAGCTCCCAAAGAGCAGTAAGTGTGTTCCCGAACTGCCCTCCTCTTTGGTACTCCCAGTTACCCTCTGATTTAGCTCATCTAAAACTAATAACACTAACTTAGGTGCATCCCCTTGGCTATATTTGTGAGCCAGGTGGCATTTGTGCTTCTGAAATGGAGCTATACCCAGACCATGTTAAACATTAATCCAACCATGATAATAAAGGCACATGAAACCAAATATCTAGCAGCAGGAAGAAGAAAGGCTAATCTGGAAACTCCAGAGGACAGTCTCTCTTTTCCATAGAAAGAAAAGAAATGCAATTAAAAGTTTGTTCATTTCAACCTACATGGTCTCTTCTTAAAATGTCAGCATGTTAGCCATGGCATTCCCTAAAGTCTTTATTCATTTATTTATTTGTGTATTTATTTTTATATTTATATGTGGGGGTGGAGATAGAACCTTGCTGTGTAGCCCTGGCTGGGCTGGTATTTATGATGTAGCTCAGGTTAACCTCAAACTCACAACAATCTTCCTGCTTCAGTCTTCTGAGAGCTCGGACTACCATGATATCCCACCATCATTTTAAAAAAAAGATTTATTTGTTTATTATTTTATGTATATGGGTACACTACCACTGTCTTCAGACACACCAGAAAATCCCATTACCAGATGGTTGTGAGCCACCTTTTGGTTGCTGGGAATTGATCTTAGGATCTCTGGAAGAGCAGTCAGTACTCCCAACCTCTGAGCCATCTCTCTGGCCCAGAACAAATGGAGAGTCAGGACTCAGCCTCACATGGGGAGGTAGCTTGTGCTGCAAGCCAGCAAGAGCTCTATGCCTCGATGGAGGGCAGTGCTACCCAAGAGGCTTTGCGTCTGTTGTGTGCGCAGTAGAGGAGCTCGAACATGAGTCGGGCAACACGAGAACGTTTGAGTGGGGCAGCGCCCTGATGGAAGCCTTGTGGGTGCAGCTTGTGTAGCATGCAGGCTGCGTGTGCTCCAGGAAACTGAGAACCATTTTACCCTGACTAGCCAGATGGTGCTGCTCACGCCTGCCACTCCCTACCTACCGTTCTTCTCTCCAGAGAAAACTGTTGAGAACGGAATTCGTTTCTGAAGCGACAGCCTGTTTCTTAAAACACTAGTGAGGTGGAAGAGTCACACTCTGAATGCTAAAACAGAGCATTAAAGTGGAAAAAACGGGAGACCCTGCAGGTTTGCTTACCCGGCAGCCTTGCTTAGGAATGTAAAACAAACGTGTTCTTTCCACTGAGATCCTATCATGTGGTCCAGATGAGTACTTGAGGCTCCCGACACTTGGTGACACTATAAGGAGAACCACCTGTCTGCTTTGACCTGGACTTGACTTACTAATAAAAGGAGAAGCATTCGGTCAGGTTTGCCTTAAACTAAGACTCCTAAGATAATCAAGCCACGGATTCAGGTCAGTTTGGGCTTGCAAATGGCTCCTACTGAAAGACCATGATGGTGGTGGTGATGACTACTCCGTTACCATGCTTATTCTAAAGCTTCAGCCGAGATGCCCTGTTACACTCATATTTTCTAAGGAAGAATAATTTGAGTACATGACTGCAGGCTGTGCAGTTACAGAGTACCGTCTGCCACTCATCCCATGGGCTTTCTTTTCTGTTATAATAAGCATTGTTATAACAGAAGAAAATCAACAAAATTCCCTCCTAATTTCATGTATCAGAGATAGCTAAGTTCATATTTGATTTATTTTATCCTATTGTTAATGTTAATTAGAAAGGGTCTCGATACATAGGTAGGTCTTTAACAACCATCCTCTTCTAAAGGGCTGGGATTGCCAGTGTAGGCCAACACGCCCAGTTAGTGTTTGAGTTATATGCTTTTATTTTCATTCTGTTGTTGGGGATTCAACCTAGAACCTCCTGCATGCTGGTCAAATGCTCATTGGTCATTGATCCCACAGTGGTTGATTTAAACCTCTTCATCTTTAACCTGAAGTATATTCACTTGTTCCTCAGTGTCTGTAGGTGACTTATTCCAGGATGCTCTGTAAGTCTCTTATACATCGGGGTATAGCATTTGCATGTAACCTGTCCACATGCACTTAAGCCATCTCTAGGTTACTCGCACTACCTCATACAATGGAAATGCTATAGCTTTATACTTTATTCTTTGGGGGCAGTGACAGGAAGTGTCTATGTGTGTTATTCTGTAGTAAGTTCATGTTATTTAATCATCCATTTTAATATATATATGTTGCGTGGGTGTGCCAAATGCATAACAATTACTCTTAGCCTTTTAAACATTGTAAATATGCAATCACATGTATCATTATTGATGTAATCAATTTTATGTTTGTGACTTTTAGGTTTTTCCTAGCCTGGCCAGTGTAAGCAGTTAGTCGACAGATGTCTTAGGAACACATTTTTCTAAATTTATGATTTATTATTTCCTTAAAACTTCTAAAAGTGCTGGGTGGTGGTAGCACAAGCCTTTAATCCCAGCACTTATGAGGCAGAGTGGGATCTCTGAGTTGGAGGCCAGCCTGGTCTACAGAGCAAGTTCCAGAACAGCCAGGGCTACACAGAGAAACCCTGTCTTGGAAAAACAAAAAATAAAACAAAACAAAATACAAACAACCCCCAAAACCAAAACCAAACCCAAAACCAACCAACCAACCAAACAAATAAGCTTCTAAAAGCACAATATTTTTTTTTTTTTGGAACTACTTATACAATAATACTAACATGCTGTTTACCATTTTTATGCTCATTCTCTTTTTTTTTTTATTTTAATTTTTTTGATACTTTATTTACATTTCAAATGTTTCCCCCTTTCCAGGTCTCCACTTTGGAAACCCCCTATCCCCTCCCCCTCCTCCGCCTCTATGAGGGTATTCCCCCACCCATCCACCCACCTACTCCCGTCTTCCACCTTGACATTCCCCTGCACTGGGGCCTCTAACACCCTCAGGCCCAAGGGCCTCTCCTCCCCCTGATGGCCAACAAGGCCCTCCTCTGCCACATATGTGGTCCAAACCATGGGTCCCTCCATGTGTATTCTTTGGTTGGTGGTCCAGCCTTCAGGAGCAACTGGGGGGGGCAGGCCAGTTGACACTGTTGCTCCCTCCATGGGGCTGCAAACTCCCTCAGCTCCTTCAGTCCCTTCTCCAACTCCTCCATCTGGGACCTCACTCTCAGTCCAGTGGTTACTGTAAAGTGAAACTTGAGTACTCCGGACTTTTGGGCTAATATCCACTTATCAGTGAGTACATACCATGTTCGTTCTTTTGTGACTGAGTTACCTTGCTCAGGATGATATTTTCAAGTTCCATCCATTTGCCT
>CM052709.1:50978879-51002659 GCA_028551405.1 Uromys caudimaculatus
TCCACATCCTCACCAGCATCTGCTGACACCTGAGTTTTTGATCTTAGCCATTCTGACTGGTGTGAGGTGGAATCTCAGACTTGTTTTGTTTTGCATTTCCCTGATGACTAAGGATGCTGAACATTTCTTTAGGTGCTTCTCAGCCCTATGAGTTTCCTTAGTTGAGAATTCTCTGTTTAGCTCTGTTCCCCATTTTTTGATAGGGTTATTTGGTTCTCTGGAGTCTAACTTCTTGAGTTCTTTGTATATATTGGATATTAGCCCTCTATCAGACGTAGGATTGAGCACAATTTATCTTAAAGGATACTGCTAGTTGCCGCTTAGAAAGCTTGTCTAAGGGGCCAGGGAGATGGCTCAGTTGGTGAAATGCTTTCTACACAAGCGTGAGGACCTGAGTTCAATCTCTGGCACCCACAGTAAAAGCTGGATATGGCGGTACACGCCTGCAATCCCAGCACCAGGCAGACAGAAACAGGAGGATCCCTGGGCCTTGCTGGCCAGCCAGCCTATATGAATTAAGCTTTGGGTTCAGTAAGAGATTCTATAAAAAAAGAAAGAAAGAAAGATGATTAAGAAAGACACTTAACATCAACCTGTGGCCTCCACGAGTGAAAGCAGGGTTGCTTTGCACCTGCACACAAGCATACATATGCACAAATGTACAGAGAAGGAGATGAGGAGGGACAGGGACAGGGACAGGGACAGGGAGAGACTGGTTCAAAGCTGAGTATGGTAGCACAGGACAGTAACCCTAGCACTCATTAGTGAGCAGAAGCAGGAGAACAAGTTTGAGGCCAGCCTGGGCTATATATCAAAAGGCCACCTCTGAAACAAAACCAAACTCAAAACAAAACAATGACAAAAACAAACAAAACAAAAACAGCACAATTCATTTCCCTGAATCTTTCAGATGCTGGTAAGATTTCCCCCCCACCCCCACCCCCCATCTTTAGACACCATTTCTCACTTCGCAGCGGTCTTGGCCCAGAGGCTGAGTGAACTAGCGAGATGACAGCTCTTCAGCTCTGAGGTGTGAGCCAGCCCTTTTGTGGCTTCAGAACCCAGCTTCCCCCACTCGAGCAGGCTAAGTGAGTCATTGTTGTGGAGCACAGTTTGCTGTGAGCTCCAGCACTTTCCAGGCTTGCTGAGCTCTGACATTTAATTTTACCATCTCCTAGCATCATTGAACTATGAAAACATTGGCCATCTGTTCTGCACCAGGCACACACAAGCTTCCCTCTCCTGCACACTCCAATGCTCTTCCCTTTAGATGGTGTCCAGAGGGCTGGAGAGATGGCTTAGCAGTTAAGAGCACTGACTGCTCTTCCAGAGGTCCCGAGTTCAATTCCAAGCAACCACATGGTGGCTCACAACCATTTGTAATTGGGTCTGATGCCCTCTTCTGGGGTGTCTGAAGAGACAATGTTACTCACATATATAAAATAGATGTTGTCCAGAGTTTTGGCCCATGAAGTGACATTTTTGAATTGTCCTTATTGGGTTAAAAGCTCGCCAGCCACCTGATGGTCACCTGGAGGAGGCCTACTACTTTCATTTGCTTGTCATTGTTTTTCAACATAATCCTGGAATAACAGGGCTCTTGAGTTTTCCTTTGGGTGAGGCTCTTCTGTGTGAGGTTGGAACTTTGGGCTGAGTCTAGCTGGAGAAAGAATAGGTAGCTAAAGAAATGAGCAAACAAAATAGTCATGACAGAAAGAACTCAGCCAGCCTGGGTGTGGGCTTAGTTCTACTTTGTAAATGATTCTCTCTCTTATCCCTCAGGAAAACCAGTGAAGACATCCATTCAGGAATCAGGAGCTTTTCTGCCTCCGGTAAAGAATAAATTCTCTGATTTGGTATTGCATGCAAGGGTATATACTAGTACACTGACATCTAAACAAACAAACAAAAAACCATCCAAAACTGTTCTTTAAAATTCTTTGTGACAACTGAGTGCTTGTGCATAATTCTCCTGAGAACTCAGTGAATATAACAAGGAAAAATTTTGTTCAAGTGGAAGGCTTGAATGAGCTTTGGAATGCAGGACAATTCTAAGCGACAGCTTTCGTCATGACTTCTGATGAATACACAAGTGGACAGTGCCACTGTGCTGAACTGTGTCGAGCTCTGGCTTTTGTCTGGGTTGACAACCTCTTCAGAGGAGGCAGTAGAAAGCCTCCATTTGTACTGGCTTAGAAAGTTGATTCTTGGTGCTACTTTAGGCTTCTACGATGGCACACGACCCATCTTCCCTCTTTCAAATTATCCTTATTCTGTAAAGCTAAGATACATGTAAAGAAATTACAATTCTCATTCAAATTAAGTGAAAACTGAAATGGCTATTTGTCTTAAGCTCATTACTGTGACAGAGGAAAAGTTGACATTACTGGGAAATGTCAGCTGTGATGACTTTAGGCTGTGTCTATTGAGTGATTCACCTGCCAAAGGGATGTTTAAAACAAACCAGAAGAAGAATGGGTGAGTGAGGCCTTACGTCTCAGAGAAGTATCCAGCACCTCTAATCCCTGCTTTTCTTTCTAGCACATACATGAAGAGAGTTATAGGATGCAGAGCAGCCCCCTAGGAATCTGCTTGATCATCGATTGTATCGGCAACGACACAGGTAGGTGTAGAAGCCTGGGGTTCACTCATTCCCTACAGCATGATCATGACCAAGCAAGTTGGATTTGTCAGCATGGCAGACACTAACTGCAGTAACAATGTACACTCTATTATGGTGCTTGCTTCTCAGCCATGTCATAGTCTAGTGTGGACTGGGCTAGGGAGCTTTTTATGCCATGTGGTCAGCCAGTGGTCCCGTCATCTTTTGAGGCCTTGGAGTCTTCTATAGGGTCCTCTGTATGACTAACAGATGAGGGAGTAGAGACTGTGTAGCGGATCTCATCACAGATGAGAGAGAAAGGCCTGAGAAGGATGTGCCTCATCTCTACCCACTCTCTATTGGTCAGTACTTACATGGCTTGAGCTAACTACGGCAGACATAGATAAATCAGTCGGGCTATGTGTTAGGAGGAACATGAGATGAACTTGGGGAACACAACACAAGGTCTAAGCTGTGGAAGTTGGTGTGTCTTTACCTGTCTTATCTGTGCATCCTGGGTAATGTGTCTAGAGGTGGTCCTGGTCTGCAAAGGACATTTATAATGAAAGGCTTTTTGGTTTCTGATGTTGTCAGATGTTTCACTTCACCTGGATAGACCATAAAAGCCTTCCTTGGGGCCATTAAAAACACGTTGTGTTAACGTAGGAGCATGGGTAGTGCTGGAGCCACACATTACTCCGGTCTTCTCTCTGTTTGACCTACCTGTGAGCCATCATTGTTTGGACCGGATTGCTTTGCTCAGTTGTTGGAGGTCTGGTGCAGACTGAATCACTGGTTATGCATCAAGAGAGAGCAAGAAGAGCCTAGATGCCAGGAATACCGCTGCATTTAATCATCTCGTCCTCCTTCAGATGACTGATCACTGTAGTTCATGACTTCCGTGTCTCTCAACATTCCTTAGCGTGAGTCAGAGAGGTGACTCACTTGAAATATTACCACAGGGGGGTCTGTGAGAAGAGAGTCTAAGAAAAGGTCGAATTAGCAAATGTAAAACTGGATTTCCCAAGATTTCAGCTACAATCCCACTTTCTCATGTCCTAGTTTGCTGAGTGAGAAATGTGTCTCTTTCGCTATGGAGAAGTATTTATGTTCAGTCCTCTGTTAATAAACCATTTGAGAAGGATTAGAAGGTGTGGCCTTGCTGGAGTACGTGTGACCTTGTTGGAGGAGGTGTGTCACTGGGGGTGGGGGCTTTGAGATTTCAAAAGCCCACACCAGGCCCAGTCTGTTGCCCGTGGATCAGAATGTCAAGCCCTCAGCTACTGTTCTAGTGCCATGCCTGTCTGCTTCCTGCCATGCTGATAATGGACTAAGCCTCTGAAACTTTAAACAAGCTTCCAATTAAATTCTTCCTTTATAAGAGTTGCCTTGGTCATGGTGTCTCTTTACAGCAATAGTAACCCTAACTCTTAAGACACCATTTTAGCTCTTAGCATCCACAGAAGAATTAGGAAACAGCTTCTCAATGAATCACTGACTGTTCTAAAGGACAGCGTAGGAGTGTCCTTTTACTTTTGGTTTCGGTTGGTCTTGTTTTCTTCATCATCAGGAAATGCCTGAAGTACAGAGCTTTCTGTGTTGTACCTATGTTTACACTATGAGACTCATAAAGATCAAGTCAGAACCTGCTGTGAACCAGAAAAACTCAGCTATTCGTGACTAACACCCAGGGCCTGGGCTGGGTTCTGTTCCTGAGTTATGGGCGGCTGTCTTTCTATGTGTGTATAGCTATACTTCTGTTGTAGGAGAGCATCAGAGTTGGGCCCTGGTAATGATTGCCTGGATTTTAATCATGGCTCTGCTGTATCCTAGCTTGTGATGTGGGGCTCAGTGTCTCTGCTATAACGTGGATTCATAACAGAACTTCCCTCACGTGATGAGTGAGTGAGATTATACTCATAAAGGATATAGGACAGTGTCTGGAACAAAGTGTAAGCTACTGTTAGTTTTCTTATTTTGTTCGTCTGACTTTAATGGAAAACAACTAAGCCATAACACAGCATAGCTTTGTACTTAGTTTATCGAGTCTGCTCTTAGATGAGGTCTACACTGGGTTCCAGGGTAAGTGGGGTACATCCCCACGTGTAGTAACACAGTGGGATGGAGCCAGCTACTTTAGAGGGAACATATTTCAAGTGGAAATCTCAAAATGTAAGGTGGAAACACTTGATGTTGACCTCTGGCTTCAACACACGTGTACATGTCCACATATATGATCCCGCATACACCCCTCCCCCAGACACACATGCGCACAATGGAGCCCCAGGCAGCAGATCCTCAGTGTAGTCCTTCCAAGGTCAACATCTTGAAGATGGAGTGTGTGACTAGAGTGGGCCTGGCCCTACAGTAGAGGGCTCTTCAGCTGCTCCTTCTCCCCTAGAATCAGGGGTCTCTTGATTCATGTGCTCTTTGCCTTTGAGAAGAAAGCAAACAACTGGGTTAGAGGTCCCTTATGAATCCCCCCAGCTCAGGTGACTAATCAGCAGGTAAGAAACAGCATGGTATGGGTTTGTTCAAACTGTTGCACTTTGCTTTGGTAGCAGACTTTGCAGTTTCCACTGTAGTGTTTTGTGAAGAAACTTGCTCTTCTCGCAGAGACAGGCATGGGTTGCTCCATGCCTCCTTATGTGGGTTTTTTCTTCTAACAGAACAAGCGGAAGCTTGAATAAGCATTATTTTCTTGTAGTAACATTTATATAATAGGAACATTTCTGCATGGGGAAGTAGAACGCTCATTACGATCTCTGCTCATGGAGAGAAGGGGTAAACGACACCTTTGGTACAGGGAAGCTCTTTTCAGAGGAGAGGTAGACAAACCATTCTGGCCCCTCCTGGTTCTCATGGGATCAATGCACTGAGAATGGTTTCTTCCTGGGAACAGGAGTGTGTGATGACGTACTTTCTGTTTTCTGGGCATGTCTATCTTCTGGACCCAAGCAGATATTTGCTTAAAAGCTTAATTATTTTTAAAAATAATTTATTTTCATTGTATATGCGTTGGTGTTTTGCCTGTGTGCATGTCTATGTGAAGGAGTCAGATCATGGTAGTTGTGAGCTGATACGTGGTTGCTGGGATTTGAACCTGGGTCCTCTGGAAGAGCAGTCAGTGCCCTCCACTGCTGAGCCATCTCTCCAGCCCCAAAGCTTAACATTATTAATAAAATTTCCCTTTAAGGCCCTCACTTCACTAGGACTAAGCCTAGGGTGTATTTAAGAAGTGTGGGTCTATGGGCCCTTGTTGGAAACCCTTGTATTTCAGAGTTTAAAAGATAGTGTGCTACATGTACTAGGGTCCAGGGTAGCCCCTTTGACAAGTATGTTAATATTTCGGTTGCAAACCAAATGGAAATTTGCATGATATGGGATAGGCCTCTTCTCTTGAGAGGTTTTCCCAGGAATTGACTTGACAGAAAAGAACGTAAGGTTGTTGAGTGTTTGAGGTGCTAGAACTCTGGATGAGGAGTCGCGGATCTATAATCCGAGCTGTCTTGGGTACACCAGAGACTTACTTTGTGTTATATAGCATTGGTATTATTTTCTCCTGATACAAGATCATCTGGAAAGAACTACCAGTAAACAACTTTGTGTAATAAAGATTTTTTTTTTTTCTTTTTGAGACTGGGTTTCTCTATGTAGCCTTGGCTATCCTGGAACGAACTCACTTTGTAGAACAGGCTAGCCTTGAACTCAGATCTGTTTACCTCTGTGTCCTGAGTGCTGGGACTAAAGGTGTGCACCACTACTGCCCAGCAACAAAGGTTCTTAGAAGATGGTTTATAGCTTCGAGTGTGTGCTTGGAGCAATGAGGCCTTGGCTGGCCTAGACAACCAAACGCAAAGTTGGATGTATGCCAAATGGCCCTGTTCCCATCCACCTGTCGCCCAGCTGTGCCTTTCCTCACCAACAGCTTCCGCCCTCTCAGCGGCTTGTGTAGGGGACTTTCCTTTCCTTTGCCCTGGTTTTTCAGGCTCTTGCTTAAGTTACAGCTTTTCCCATAATGCTTCAGTGCTCGAGACCACGCTGCCCCTTTGTTTCAGTGACTGCTTATTTGTCCTATGACCCCACTGAACTATAAGACATTCTACCATCCACGTGCACACATTTGTTACCTTTCTTCTTCAGGGAGCTGTGTGCTTGATCTGTGTCTCTTGTCATAGCTTCTGGTAAGAAAATAAAGGGAACTTAGTAAAACTCAAGCTTGGGGGCACAGTCGTTTGTTTCCCTCCCAGAGTGTATGCATCTAGCCTCTCACAGAGAAGCCACAAATACCAGGTGGCTGCTTTCTGTCACATGTCAGCCCTCCATGTTGGCTCAAATGGCATGACAATTGTCCTTTTTCCCCCTATTCTCCTCTTCCTGGCAGCTGCTGCATTTTATAGCATCCTAGACCTGGGAGCTTTTCTAATAAAAGTTGAATTGTCCTCAAGCCCCCCAAAAAAAGGAAAAGAGAGAGAGAGAGGGAGAGAGAGAGAGAGAGAGAGAGAGAGAGAGAGAGAGAGAGAGAGAGAAGGAAGGAAAGAAAGAAGGAAAGAGAAAGAGGGAGGAAGGCAGGAAGGAAGAAACTTATTTTAGGATTAGATTGGTCAATGGCTAAAGGTGCATGCTTTCAAATGTGTAGATCTGAGTTCAAATCCCTTGATCCCATGCAGGTCAACATGCAGCGCCTGTAATCCCAGCCCTTCCATGGGGAGATGAGAGAACCTCTGGAAGCTCATGCGATTTGGTGGAGAACTTTCTTTCCCACCCAGGATATCCTGCCCACTTTGGGTTTCACTCATTCACCTTATCTTGGCTTATGAAGGGCCCTCAGTAACTGATAGTAAATAGACTGGTGAGACATCACCTTTTATTTGTTCCATGTATTTATCTAGAAGGTGCTGAGATAAATCTGCTTATTTAACTCAGAACAAATTCTAAATGAATAAATGAATGCATTCTAAATGAATAAGGCCCAGGCATTTTCCTGAGCCTGTGACTGGTTACCGGCAGCCTTACACCAACTGCAAGGCCCGGGAACATCCATGGTTTCTAAGAAGCAGTTGTAATTACTGAGCTGCGGCTGTGTTGGCATGGGGTGTCCAGGATGAGGAGGAGGAGAAATGGGGCTTCTGTATTTTGTTAAAGTTTTATTTTCCAAACCCGGCACGTATCTGCTTCCTCCTGTATTTGTAAAAACTGGCATGGTAGCTAAGCCATGCATGGAACACAGACTCTGTCCACCCTAAGACCATTTTAATTCAGAATAAGGAGACTTTATCCAAGTCATAAGTGGTGGCACTTACGAAGAGATGCCTGGCAGGTTCTCTGATTTACAGGTTGATATGCTACCTTCATCTCCTTTAAAATTAATCATTTATGCTTGAATAAATGCAGTTTGGAAGTATCTTTACAGAAACCCCACTGGGTTCTGCCGTTTTGGTTTAAGTGCTACAATTAATCCCATTTCATAGATGAACAAATAGAGGCCATAACTTACTCAGAGTTACACGTTCCCCATTCCTCACAGCATATACATAGACAGGGCTACATGCTTGTCTTTGCTGGCCCAAGGAGAAGAGGAAGGTTGTGCCATTCCAGCTGGCATTCCTTGCCTACCCGGCCTGGCCATCTAACAGAGGAAATGTCAGCTGTGATGACCCAAGGCTGACTGCTGACCGACTTGCTCCTGCCAGGGGCATATTGGAGGGTTGCTCTGTTTTGTCCCAAGCCCATACAGATTTGGGGTTCTTCTTGGTGGTGGTTGTGGCATTTGGGACCTTTACCTTTCCCCTCTTGTCGGGGAAGGATTTTCTGGATTAGAGTTTAGGTGCTTATCCTACTCTTAGCCCCTCTGAGGCTGAAGCTGAGCCGCTGAACCTGAGGAGAAGGGAGGTGTGAAAAGGCACGGAACAGCCTTTGCTCTACCCGTGCACATCAGCCCAGGCAAGAGGCCTCGCTGGGCTTTCTGCCAAGGCTTTGTCCGTGAAGAGGGTTTTGAAGATGGTCAGTCAGTACATTGGAGCCTGCATTTCCCTGTCTACTTCTGCCCTCTAGAGGAGAGAACATGCCATAGCAAGAGAAAGGAGCTAGCAGTGGGGCTACTACCCAGGAGTTGCTAGCTTTGCAGTGCTCTCTGCAGTAGACCAGTTAAAAACACAATTAACAGTGAAAAGCAGAAACAGGAGATTTAGTTAGTGTGGCCATATTGGGAAGAGGAAAAGGAGGTTCTGTAACCCCTAGTCCGTGAGTTAGGTTTAAGTAGAAGGCAGGAGGTTTGCGTAACTAAGCTGTCCTAGTAAAGGTCCAGCTCCTCCTCATTGTCTCTGTTCCAGTCTCTCCTGCAAATGGGCGGGGGGGGGGGGGCAGCACATGTGTTTATCTTTATTCCTGCCAGGCTGTTAAAGTCCTAAAGTAGTTTCTCTCGCTCTCCTGTCTTGGACCCAACCTGGGTATAGTTCGGCACTTTAAACCTTGCTTGCACCCCAGAGAGATGGCTAGGTGCGTCGTCGGTGTGCTTGGTTACTTCTACCACTCAGCTCTTAGAAGGACAAAGAGGAATCTAGTAGGCTATCAGCAACCTCTAAATCATGTCCCCCATTCCTTAGTAAGATGCTTGCTAATTGTGGGCTTAATGATGTCTGTACTTTTCTATCTTTTTTCAATGTTAGAGAATATAATTAATTTCCAGTAGAGAGTGGATCAGGAGATGTATAACTGCAGTCTTAAGTAAAGATGATTATGTCATTCTTACTGATAAGAGAGCATTATTTATCTAATAATGTGTATAAATCATCTGACAACTAAGTGGTTTAAGCAACCTATCCATTTGATTATATCTCTTACAGTTTTTGTGGGTCAGGACTTTGGGAATTCTTCTGGCTTAGAATCTCTGGTGAGGCACCCAGAGTCTGCTGGGGCCGACTGAAGGCTTGACTGGGATTGGAGGAGCCATCTGTTGGCTGCCTGGAAAGTTAAAGGATTGTTGCTGAGAGGCTCCAGTTGTCCCACATGTGGCCCTCTCCAAGACACTGCCTCTGGAGCGCTCGTGAAAGACTTCATGAGCATATTTTAAAACCACTTTGTCTTGGTACAATGCAGGCCATGGAAAGTTCTAGTATACACTATGTATACACAGGCACCGCTCACAGGCTGAGCAAACTCAATTTCAAACACTCAAGCCAGCACTTTCCTGCCTGTGACTGTTACACAGATCATTGCCTACACAAAGCGGTGTCCCTTTTCATCTTTGTTTTGTCCTTCGGTATCTCACCAAGCACCTGGAGGACAAACTGAGATTTCCCTCTCTTGCGTTTATAGTTTATTTGTGTCTGGCCAAGCCAGGTGGGCAAGAAGGCTGAAGCTGTGGGCATGGCTTGTTTGTGACTATCTGCACTTTATATGAATCCTAGTTGGACAATACACTGAGAACTGGTACTCAATAGTCATGTGACCTTCAGTCCCCACCCCACCCCCCTCAATCCCTTTCTGTGCAGTCTTAACTTATATCAGACATTTGCTCTCAGCAGAAGCTAGACTGCTGTAGTTATTGTGTGGTTTGGTTTGGAACAGACTTAGGATAGACTTCTGGAAAGTCCACTGGAGAGGGGTTGGCGTTGGAGACAAGACACAAAAACCAACCCAGACAGGTAGACGGACAGTCTGAAAGGGAGATGCTTGCCGAGTCTCTGGGTCGGGGACACAACAGCTTTTCTGCCCAGCAAATTTTGAACTAGAGGCATTTGTCAGATAAAGAACAGAAAAGCAGTGGGTGATGGAAAGTGGTTAGATGTTTTGAATGGGGAAGAGAAAGAAATTCCCATTTTTTATTATCAAAGATATTAATTGATTTAAGAGGCTGTGTTTATTCTCCTAGTAAAGGCAAACTGAACAGATGAGAAAAAAAAGTGCACTTGATAGGACCTAGCCATAGGAACTTCTAGAATATGTGGAAAATCCTTTAAGCAATGGAATGACTGAATATTATTTATAATGGCACCATATCTTTACTTATATTGTTTACTCCTCACAGCTCTCTTTCTGGTTGGTGGCTGTTAACACTTCCTCTGAAGCCAGGGAGTCCCGCCTTTCTTACGGTCTTGCAGTCCAAGGTCAGGATTAGAAAGCAGGCTTGTCCGGCTTAAATTTGCTCTACTACCTTATACTTCCTTTCACGGCAAAGGCAGCCCAGGATGCCTGGAGACTAAGAGTGAAACTGGGCATCTAGAAATAGTCACAACTTTGATCTAAGGGCCTCCGTGTAAGTCCACAGAGCAAGGGAAGGAAACTTACGACCCAGACTGCCATTTAAACGCACACCTGGACTGACACCCCGCAGACACTTCTCATTCCTATGTACTTTGAGGAAAGACCCTTTTGAAGAACTAATCTTCTACTTCATTTTGTTTGACAAGACAGCAGTTTTTTTCTTTCTTGGTTTAGTGGCATTGGATGGGTTCAGTCTTGGCTGTGGGCAGAGAAAGAATGTGCCTTCATGAGAAACCTGGGGCACAAAAGTTGCACATTTTATGCTTAGCTGCTTCTACTTTGGGAGGCCTCAGAGTATCCTTACGTAGAAACACGTATGTAATGGAGACCAGGCTAGGCGTCATGCCCAATTCTCTTGGCTCTTCTCACTTCTGTGTTGTTTTCTGTTGGTTTTTCTGCAGAATATCTTCAGGAGACCTTCACTTCCCTGGGCTTTCGTGTCCAGCCTTTCTTGTTTCCCAGGTCACGTGACATAACCCAGATTGTTCGCCGATTCGCCTGCATGACCCAACATCAAGACTATGACAGCTTTGTATGTGTTCTGGTGAGCCGAGGAGGCTTGCAAAGCATGATGGGTATAGATCAGGTTCACTCCGGATTCTCCTTGGATTGTGTCAAGAACATGTTCACGGGGGACACGTGCCCTTCTCTCAGAGGCAAACCAAAGCTCTTTTTTATTCAGAACTACGAGTCGTTAGGTAGCCAGTCGGAAAATAGCAGCCTGGAGGTAGATGGGCCAGCAATAAAAAATGTGGACTCTAAGCCGCTGCATCCCAGACCCTGCACAACTCACCCAGAAGCTGATATCTTTTGGAGTCTGTGCACAGCAGACGTATCTCATTTGGAGCAGACCTCCAGCTCAGCCTCTGTGTATCTGCAGAAACTCTCCCAGCAGCTGAAGCAAGGCAGGTGAGCCACCGAGGTCTGTGCTCTCCACCTTTATCCTTAACCACATGTTTATTGCCTTGCTACTGAGATGGGTATCAACCAGACTTGGTCTGATGAACCTCCACAGCACAGAGACTTTCCCTCATCAGTTAGAGCTGCTTCAGGGGATGATGTAGACTCAGCACAACGTGTGAACACTTTGCATTACTTGGCTTGTATTTTGGATGTATTTATTATACTCTCCTAACATAAATTAAGCTTTATATAGGTGTGTATTCTAGAAAAAGCATCGTAGGGTTCAGTGCTGGCCCGGTTTCAGACATGGTCCCACTGACGGTCTTGGTTTTCACAGCTAACAGGATGACTGTAGACATCTTTGATGTTTATTAGGAGGGGGGAACCATCATTGTCCTAGCTTCTGGTTAACGGAATGAAGCTACAGTGTTCTTCAAGTATAGGATTAATTGGCCTTTTAAAATTTGCTCCTTCATTACAAAAGATAACAATGTTGCTGAGCTATCAGTCGAAGGCTTGCATTCCAAGGACTCAGGTGCTGCTCTAGCTTTCCCTGTCTCCTCAGTGGTGACAGCTTAGCAGGGTATATGGGGGCTGGGAGGGGTGCAGCATTCCAGAGTAGATGCTCCGGGGACCAAGGGTAGCATCAGCCTTTATAGTCTTTATAGTCTTTCTCTCTTTGCATGGGGTATCCAGGTGGCTTATCCCTTAGCTGGTGTGTTCTCAGAATGAAATTCCACTGTCTCTTTGGAAGGAGACTTTGGCCACTGGGCCAGAGTACTGCCAAGTTGTTTGGATTATTTGCTAAGCAACTTACAGAGCATTTAAAAAGGATGAGTTTCCTAGGACTCTCATACCTGTTAGCTGCATGTCATTAAACGTTACCTTTCTCTTCCTCTAGGAAACGCCCACTTGTGGATCTCCATGTTGAACTCATGGACAAAGTGTATGCATGGAACAGCGGTGTTTCTCCTAAGGAGAAATACAATCTCAGTCTGCAGCACACTCTGAGAAAGAAACTCATCCTGTCTCATACATGAAAACTCAAAGCCTTCTGAGTTCTTGGTTTATCATCCAGGTGGCAGACCTCCTGATTGCTTGGGAGCAGACCTTGAAGGTTACGGCTGCTTCTGGTTCTGGTGAGAGTCCTGGTTTCCGGTTCTCTTGTGCACAGGCATGAGCCATAACTCCTGCTGTCATGTAGTAATCTCACTCCAGCTTCCATGCCTTCACCACTATGGTGGACTGAATCCTCCGAAACTATGAGGCACAGTAAACTTCCTTGCTTACATTCCTTAGTCAGATGTGTTGCCACAGTGTGGAGAACAGTAAGACATAAACCTATTGTTTTGGGGGGTTTATCTGCCAAGTTATGGTAAGTTTTTATATGAGTGCATAGTGTATGGTTCAAGATTTGAACAGTGACATTGAATAACTTGAGACTTACCTGAGATCGTCACGTGACTAGGTAAATTGTTTCTATGACTAGAGGAGGCATATCTAATCATTTAGTAAGTTATTAGCTCATTAAGTTATTAGAAGTACCCATTGCTTCAGGACTTTCACATTTGTGTCCAATTTCTGTGACATAGCTCCACATCTATATTCTTTTTCTGCAAAACAAATTTCATTGTGTATATTTAATATTTACAATATAATGCTTTGTAACACATATAGATAGAAAAACTCATGAGCACGGGAGAGCTGGTCCTGACCCTCACCAGCTATGCGGTGGTTTGGGTGAAGGAGAACTAGTCATGCTCCTTGAAGGTTGTAGCGCCTGGGAAAGTAGCCTGCACCTTGCCTGGGCAGCACAGTAGACCCAGCCCCAAGAGTACGAGAGTGGGAGAGCTCGCCCTGGTTGGCTCAGAACAGGAGAACAGGTGGGCGGACCAGCTCGGCTACCGGCTACCATCCAGGGCTTTGAGTTGGCTCACTCCAGCATCCACGTCATCTGTGAACTGCTGGAGCATGTGAAGGGCCTGGTCCTGCAGAACTAAAGCTGCAGGACCTTCATGACACAGGACAACAGCAGGGTCTGAGAAGGGTCCCAGTGAGGATGCAGTATTTATAGTGTACCAGAGCCAGAGGCCTCAATCCAGACCAATGGCTCATTGCAATGAACATTTGTAAGTAAAGATATGTGGACAAGTGGGTACACTGTGGGACACAGTGACGCACAGGGGCTTTTATGGAGATTTTTGGTTTTTGTTTTCTTTGTCAGGGATGAGATGAGTGGGATTGGGGTGCGTGATGTAGAATTCATAAAGAATAAAAAAAACTGAGAAGAAAATGGTTGCATAGTGAACCAGATTAGCTTATTTATAATTTACATAGCTAGCTTTTTGTAACAAGAGCACATAGAATTTATTTATTTATTAAATACTTCTGAAACAATGTTGCAATGTACATAGCAGGAGTCCTGTCATAGCATGTACTAGTGTGGGAGAGGCCAAAGTATCACATGTTCCGAGCCAGTCTAGGTATGTAGTAGCAGTGTAATGAGATTATGTGTGCACGTGTTTGTGAGAGAGAGGAGAGAGCAAAATTCCAACACATCCAACCCAATATAGTTTTATTAGCTGCTATGAACATGGTTATTTTACTTCTGTGTACTCTTAATAATATACTCTCTACGAGTATTTAAGAATAGCAGTCAAACCCCTCCCCTTGAGGTTCAGGGATGTGTTCTGAAGAGGAGACAGAGAGACTGTAAGAGCCAGAGGGGGTGGATGACTCCAGGAAGCAGCATCTTCCAGATGCAACAGGACCCCTGCACATGCGAACGTAGAGACTGTGATGGCACAGATTCAAACCAGACAGAGTCCCAGCACTGAGAAAGGGGGTAGGAAGTTGTGGGTCGTTATGCTCACAGGTGAGCATACAGGGAACCAGGAATGCTCAACACTCGGGGTTGTGTCTTCCAGGGGAGAGATGTATAACCTGTTTCTGCCCAGAAGGCTGGGACAGTGCGATTCATAGCTGGTGACTCCGCACTATCTGTGTGGCCAGGCCACACGGCCTCCCTCAGACTCATGTTTATCTCAGTCAATCGGCAGTCCGTCCTCCCTGCCACCCTCATCAGGACCACTGTTCACCTTGAGCCTGCTTCCTCAGTTAATCCAGAGAACCTATCTGTATGGAAGATGTTGTTTGTACTCTACAAGAGTTCCAGTATAGCCATCTCTTAAGCTTTTTTGTACACACAGGGCTGATTAATTACCACCAGAAACTATTTTGAAATTGTGCTGTGCTTAAATATGTCTAAAACTACCTGGTGTCAGACTCCAGAAGTCTGAAAGAAAACTGTCCACTTAGTCATGCTGAGCCAGGCTTCCTTCTCGCCTTTCTTGGATCAGTACCCTGCTGGTTGTGGTATTTGCAGAGACCCCCACAAAGGGGAGGTCCAACCAAGAAGGTGTGTGCAATAGATAGCTGCTGAGAAAGGGGGATCAGTTTTCTCCAGTGGAGTGTCACTGGGCACATCCACTACCTGCCAGGCAGGCCCCATACCCCGGAGAAGTTGGCTAATATAAAATGGATGCTGTGTGTTTGTCTTTTTATTGATTTTCTTTTTTCTTTTTTGGTTTGTTTGTTTGCTTTGCTTTTCAACTTTTGTCTTTCTTGAGAGAGAGAGAACATGAAGTTGTATGAGGGGGGAGTGGGAGGATCTGGGAGGAGTCAGGAGGGAGAAAGCGCCTCACAGGACGATTCCGAGGGAGAAGTGTGAGATTCTTTACAACCATTTTTGAGCTATGCTCTTAATTAGTTGTATCATTAATTGTATCATAGACCACACTACAAAGGGGCTGTTTTGGAAGGACTGAATCAAACTTTGAAAAGTTGATGGGATTTGGCAGGTCTCCATAGAGAAGAGAACGTAAGCCAAGGGAAGGAGCCGACGGAGGCGCAGGATGCTTTAGAAACCTTGAGGGTCACTTTTAGCTGGACCGGGTGTACGCAGTGATGGGTGGTAAGTCAGGAGGTGGGTCTGATCCTGATGCGAGAGCTTTGAAGGCCCCACTTTTTTCCTCTAGCTAGCTGTCTTGTGAGATATTTTTCCTTACTTTAATAGTAGGAGCTTTGATTCCTCCTTTGTTCCTTTTGTACACAGAATTAGGATTTTTTTGTTTTTCACCGACTGTGGTTTTTGTTGAAATATTTTAGACATATTAAAAGCTAAGTATGTACAGAAGACAATGAATACCCATTTTAAATAAGATGTTCTAAACTCCTATATGAATACTCTTAATATAATTCTTTAAGGCCCTGATCCTAAGATATAAGAGACATGTACCCTAAGATATTTCAAACTAATAATTAGCCGAGCATTTGGTTAAGTCCATAGTTATGATGGGCTACCAAGAAATTATATGTCACTGATAACATTATATGTATAAATAAGAACTATATTACTGGCATTAAACACTTGGTGTGCTGTTTGAGAGGTGTGGCCTCACTAGAGGAAGTGCGTCACTGGGGGCGGGCTTTGAGGCTTCAAAGACTTATACCATTCTCAGTTTGCTTTTTCTGCTTCATGTTCGCTCTTCAAGGTATGAGCTCTCCTTTGGCTGCCATGCCTTTGCTGCACCATCACAGACTATGACCTCCTGGTGCCAGGACCGTAAACCTTGTCTTCTGTAAGCTACCTTGGTTGTGATGTTTTATCACAGCAATAAAAAATAACTAATACAGCAGATGTTGTCTTCATTATTATTTCTTCCCATTTCATAGATGAGGATGAGGAGGCACCGTGGTGCTCGCCCAGAGTCATCCCACACTAGGGTACGGACTTAAGCTGTAAAGAGAGACATGGGCTCCACACAGTGTCGTCGCTTGAACAGTATAGCAAACGCTCATTGCTAATATTACAAGGAAGAGAACTCAAACTCCTTCTCACCGGAAACCCAACAGTCAGAAAGCAAGCACATTCTAAAGTGGAGAAAGAATGACAGACAGCTGTGGCTAATAATGTCTCTCTTGTCTGTTTTCTAAATTTTCAGCAATACCTGTCCGTACATTTGAGGATGTTTGCTTCCTGTACTAAAACCCAGGTGCTCCTTCCCTACTTCTTTAGGGGCAGGGACCCAGTCTTCCGTGCTCCTCTGAGGAGGAGCTGGCTGTGAGACACCTCTCCAACCCCTGTTCCGTTCCAGCCCCCAACTGTTGTTGGTCTGTGTACCAGAGGCTATCTGCAGAGATCTCTGGCTGCCCGGTGGGAGAGTTCAAGAGAAGAGGAAAGGGCCGGAGCAGGGAGGGGAAATTGCCTCCACTGCCTCTGCCTCTGTTGAGCTGCAGCTGCTGCTGCCACTGCTCTGGTGTCACTGCCCCAGCAGCCACTGTTGCGCTGCTGCGCTGACTGTGCGGAGCCAAGCCAAGCCGAGCTGAGTCGGTAGCAGGCAAAGCTCTTACCGTCCCTTCTGGGTCTCTGGGGCTTCAAGCCCTAGCTCTACCTTACCAGGTTTCCTCATGGTCCACTGCACCACACCCAACTCTTCCTCTTCTGTGAATGGGCCATGGGTAGGGTCACCTGAGCCCTTCTCCCCACAGAGTAAAGGGCACTTTTTCAATCTTATGCCATTTATTCTTGTTAGAATTTGAGGTCAGCCTTGTCAAGCTGCCTACATGGTGAACCTTGCTATCCTCAACAACCTCTTCCTGCCCCTGCCATTTCAAATTGCGTTAACTTGAAAAACTACTGTTTCAGGAACTGAGAAGCAAGTATTCCACATGTGTGCTCTGTGGAGGACATTTTATATTCGGATTTTAACCATAGATGTGATGACTGGAGTCCTAACTCTGACAACTATGGAGAAAATGACTGCACAGGTGAGGTAGCTGAGTGGTTAACAGAAGGCAGCCTTGTCAGATGTGAACATTAGGGAGCAGAATCAGCCAGGCATGGAAGTTCCTACAGAGGCAGGAGGATTGCCACAAGTTTGAGGCCAGAGTGTGCCATGCCCCATCCCTGGTGAAAAAGGAGCAGAATCAACGTACCGCCCCCAGATTATCTACCCTTGGACTTTCATACATGAAGGAAAATAATGGGATTTAGTGGCAGCAAAATGGCTCTGTGGTGCCGGCAGTGGTGGCACACGCCTTTAATCCCAGCACTTGGGAGGCAGAGGCAGGTGGATTTCTGAGTTCGGGGCCAGCCTGGTCTACAGAGTGAGTTCCAGGACAGCCAGGGCTACACAGAGAAACCCTGTCTCGAAAAACCAAAAAAAAAAAAAAAAAAAAAAAAAAAAAAAAAAATGGCTCTGTGGTAAAGGTGCTTCCTGCCAAGGCTGAACACTGAATCCCCAGGAAGGAGAGCTCTGACTTCAGAAAGCTGTCCTCTGACCTCCACAAGAGTGCCCGCCCCATTCAGCGTATGTGCACAAGAATCAATAAATGTAATTAAAACCCCCACAGAAAACACTGCCAAGATGAAGGTCATTTTAGACACTTTCATAGTTTGTATATTGCACATCTGTGATGTTTTGAGTTAATTTTGTTAAAAGCTAAGATTTGTATGCAGATTTTTTTCATGCATTTTGGCTTCTTCTGCATCATGTACTGAAAGAACATTTTCCAATTGAATTGCTTTGATGCTTTTCAAAGGTCAGAGTTGCATTTGCAGGGTCTATTTGTGAACGTAATTGTATTCTGTTGATTCACTGATGTGTTATTTCAGAATCTACCATCTTGGTTGCTGTAGCTTATATTAAGTCTTGGTGTAAACAATGCTAGGGGAATGGAGAATTCTGACTGAATATGGTTTTTTGTTTTGTAGCAGATCTTTTTTTCTGTTACAGGGTCTCACTGTAGCTCAGGTGTGGAATTTATCTTCTGCTTCTGCCTGCTGGGTGCTAGGATTCCAGGCATAATCATTCTGTTTCATCTTAAGGAGTCTCTATTATTACATTTAAAAAAATAACTTCTTTAACAAAGGTCTGATGTCTTTGATATCACAGCACATGTATGACATAATATGTTTTGTCTTCCTTTCATTAATAGGGCATGCCTGCGTGTTTTTATATGATGCTAAGCATTCACATTTTCCCACTATTTAAGTGAAGGGTAAACAAAACAATCTATCTTTTTTTTTTTTTTTTAAATCACATTGCCAGAGTCTAATAAATAGGAGTGAGGAGTCATTTTGGATATTTGCACTCTGGGAAAGACCAGTACTTTCTGTGTATAATATTTATATGTGCCTCAATGGACCTTGTAAGCCAAGCTTTATAGAGTGGTTCTCGATTTGATTTTTTCCTTTTTATTTTTCTTCCTTCCTCCCCCCCCCCCCCATTCTGTTTTTCTGACCCTGCTGCATTCACGTCCCAAGTGTCAGGGTTACAGCCTCGCGCCACCTGCCCAGTTTATGACAGGCAAGCCTTCTACCAAATGAGCTCATCTTTAGCCTTGATCTTTCTTCTCTAAAATTTATTTTTTACTAGCTTGTATTTGTTGTGCCAAATATGAGTTCCCTAAGGGCAATACCTGTGTGGATGTGTATAATGTCTTTTCACGGTCTCCATTCCCAATATTACCCACTCTTCCTCCCTTTCTCTGTCCAAATCTCTAACAGTTCTCCCTCACTTTTCATGTCCCCTCCTACTTGGATCCCACGTATGAGAGCCAGGCTTGCTGAGTCTGGGCTGTTCATAAACATGGTGACCTCCAGTTCCATCCATTTCCTTGCGATGGCAGCTCCATTCCTTATGTCTAAAGCAAGCGTCACTACAGCAAACTTCGTCTACTCTTTACTCACTACCCACTGGCTGGCACCCAGGCCCGTTCCCTAACTTGGGTATGGTGGGTAGTGCCCAGGTGAGCATAGAAGTGGGGTTTAATTAAGCTGAGTTCCATTCTTTTGGGTATAGCCTCTGAAGTGGTGTAGACAAATTACATAGTAAGTCTGTTTTCAATCCTAAAAATGTTATGTAGAGGACTGTGTTGTCTCCATGTTTGTCAGTGCACTCCATGTATACTTGGTGCCTTTGGAGGAGGCCATAAGAAGATATTGGATCCCCAGGGGCTTACAGATGATTGTGCGCCACCTTGTGGGGTCTGAGAGTTGAGCCTGGGTCCTCTGGAAGAGTAGCCAGTGCTCTTACTGCTGTGTCATTTCCCTTGCTCCTAACTTCAGTTTTGAGGGGAGGCGGGCACTCTACACTGATTGATCTCCAGTCACACCAATCATGTTTGAGGGTTCCTTTCTCCTCCCAGGATCCTTATATCTGGTGGGTTTTGTTCTCCTATGACGACCATTTTGACTAAGACGAGAGAGACTCTCAGTACTTTTGGTTGATTGACAGTTCCCTGATGGCTAATGACATTGACCATGTTTTCATATATTCATTGATCATTTGTCCGTCTTCAGTTAGAAAGTGTCTATTGATCAGATTATTTGTTCTTATTGTTCAGTTTTAAAATTCATTTTATATCTTGGCTATTAATTCCCTCTTGGGTGAGTAGCTAGCTAAGATCCACCCCCCTCCATGGTAAGTAGTCTTTTCATTCTGCTAGCTCTTCCCCTTGCTGTGCACAAAGCTTTGCTAAAATGCCATTGAAAAGCTCTTGCTAGTGTTTCTCAAACAATGGAGCTCTATTTGGGGAAGCCGTTGCTTGTGCTTACATCTGAAGCCCCCCCTGCCACCATTTTACCCCCCACCCCCATGTTTTCATGTAGTAGTTTCAGATTTTCAGGTCTTGCATTAAGCTTTTTTTTTTCTTTTTAAATAGAATGAGAGATAATGATCTAGCTTCATAATTTTACATGTGGACATCCAGTTTCCATAGCAGCATTTGTTGAAAGGCTCTTTAATGTATATTTGTGACATCTTTGTTAAAGTTACGTGTCTGTGACTATGGGGCTTATTTCTGGGTCCTCAGCGCGAGTCCATTAGTCCTCACATTTCCTAGGTGGTTCTTATGTGGCTCTGTCCTATCAATTGCAATGAGCTAGTTAGTCCACTTCTCAGGGTTGCTTTGTCTGAGTTTCCATCCAAACGTTAGGGTTTTTGTTTGTTTGTTTGTTTTTTAACAACGTCATTGGGAGTTTTGTTGGGGCTGCACTGGCTCCGTATTACTTTGTATAAATAGCCACCTTTTTATATTAACTCTGCTGATCCATGAGCATGAGAAGTCTTTGCATTGTCTAGTGGCTTCATCGGTTTTTTTCTTCAGTGTTTTTGTTTTGTTTTGTTTTTTTGGTTTTTCGAGACAGGGTTTCTCTGTGTAGCCCTGGCTGTCCTGGAACTCACTCCATAGACCAGGCTGGTCTCGAACTCAGAAATCCGCCTGCCTCTGCCTCCCAAGTGCTGGGATTAAAGGTGTGCACCACCACTGCCAGGCTGCTTCAGTGTTTTTAAGTTTTCCTCATAGCACTCTTTCACTTCCTGGTTGGGCTTATGACTAGGTTTTTGTTTTTGTTTTAAGTTGTTGTCAGTGGGATTTGTTTTCTCAAGAGAGCCTGTTGATTTTTTAAAATTGCTTTTGTACCTGGCACTTTGCTGGAAGTTTATCATATCTAAGCATTTCCTGATGATCTGAGCATCATCTTCAAGGGTCCTTTAAGAGTGGCTCCTCATATCTTCTTTTGATGAAGGGTGAGAGCTACACCTTGCTGTGAGTATAAGGAGATGTACTTAGAATGCTGGCAGAAGTTGTGTTGGCCTAGTAAGGTGGCTTGAGTATGTTCTCTAAGATCAATGACCTCATTAGCCCCAGGTAGTTGGCTAAATTCCCAGTACCAGGCATGATACTGGTACTTCTGTTGAGTGGGCCTTAAGTCCAAATAGAGAGCTGTTGGTTACCACCAAGAAATGAGTGCCAGTACTGCACCCTTAGGAGTATCTTACAGAGTTAGCTGGTTAATGTTGCGGTTCATGCAGCAGACAGACCATTCCAGAAAATCACAGCTGGCCCAAATACACAGAATAGCTGATTGTGGGGTGCCCAGCCCCAACGGACAGATCTCCAACACAACTAACTCCTGCACCTAAGACTCAGGGAACATCACTGAAAAGAGGGCAGAAAGTGTGCCATGAGATTATGTTTCCTAGAAATGACAGGGAAGCTACATCATGGTACTGTAACAATAAGTCTGCCTAAACAAGATCCAAACAATAGACAATACCAATAGATATGCTAACATGGAAGGGGGAAATCTCATAGGATTCCCAGGACATGAGTACTCCAAGAAAATACCTATGAAAGATTCATTGGCTCAGGGAGAAAGCTTCCACTTCATAATCCTGTTGCCCAGAGATTTACAACTGAAGAACGGAGGGTTGCTATGCGGATGGCAGCTGTGAGCAATATTAAATGGGATCCATCAAACAGTCTAACAGAAGATGCAGCAGGGCTGGTCTAACGGGCTTTATGGAGCTTAAGATGGCTTTTGGAGTCTCAAGCACTCCCTCTTCACCTCACTGGCTTATTCTAGAGATAGGAGCTGTGGTTGGGATAGACTTCTATGAGTGGATACCTACCTCAGTGATGGTAAGTTAAAACCAGAAGATGCTTCCGGTGGAGAACATCTTACTCTAAGTTTGAATACCCCGAGAACCGGGCAGATTGTTTCCTGGCTTTTACAGCTGGTGCTTGCTAGTTTCATGTCAACTTGAGACAAGCTATAGTCACCTGAGAGAAGGGAACTTCAGCTGAGAAATCAGCTCCGTAAGATGGGGCTGCAGATGTGGTGGTGACAGTGAGAGATCAGACCAATTCCATCTTGGGTTCAGGCTCCATTTAAAAAAAAACAAAAAAAAAAACCTGACCTAAGGTTGAACTCGAGTTAACCACCAGGCCTGCACCTAGCGCTGGTCTTCAGGTCACTCCCTAACAACCACCAAGCAGGAGGAAAGCAGAAGTTACAGTTGTACCTAAAGATATTTACTTATAAAAGATTATGATTTGGATCTCAGCACCAGCCAATCATTTTAAAGGGGAACAAATTCCATAATAGCCCCCCAATCAGAGGAATTACAAGCTGGATCCCCCTTGCTGGCTTGCTTGCCTCTATAGACGCTTGCTTGGGACTGGGCTCAGGGCTTCAGCCTCCCATTCTGTTGCATCAGTGGTGACTGTGAGGCCCAAGCTTGAGCTTGAATAAAGACCCTTATGCATATTGCATTGGAGTTGGCTCCTCAGTGTCCTATGGGGGCTCAAGAGACAGACACAACAGTGGCTTATGCATTTAATCATAGCACTAAGGAGGCAGAGGTAAGTGGATCTCTGAGTTCAAAGTCAGCCTGGTCTACAAGATGGCCAGGGCTACACAGAGAAACCCTGTCTTGAGAAACAATCAATCAAACAAACGAAGTATTGGGCTGTAGGCAGGCCTGTAAAGCATGTAGGGCATTTTCTTAATTAGTGATAGAGGATGGAGGACCAGCCTATTGTAGGGTGGTGCCATGGGTCCTGGCTGGTATGAGAAAGCAGGTTGGGGCTGAAGAGATGGCTAATGGTTAAGAGCACTGGTTGTTCTTCCAGAGAACCGTGGTTCAATTCCCAGCACCCACGTGGCAGCTCACAACTGTCTGTAACTCCATCCAGTTCCAGAGGATCTGGCACCCTGGCACAGACATACATGCAGGTAAAAACATCAATAAACATAAAAATAAATAAATCTTTAACAAAAAGAAAAGAAAGCAAGCTAAACAAGCCATGAGGCCAAGCTGGTAAGCAGCATCCCCTTGTGGCCTCTGCTTTAGCTCCTGCCTCCAGGGTCTCGACAGGATTTGTAAGCCAAACAAACCCTCTGTTCCCCAAGTTGCTTTTGATCACGATTTTTCTTCATTAATAACCCTAACTAAGACCCAGCACCACCATCTGTTTCTTGGACACCATGGAGCTTCCAATAATCATTCATAGGGAGTTTTCCCCAGCATCAGAATCACTGAAAGCATTTTTGGATGTTATGGAATAAATGCATAAGACCTGGGTATTCAAAGTACAACTTAAAGTGCAACAGTGAGAAAAATTGCATTAGGAGATGAGGTATCTGGGGAAATAGGAAGAC
>CM052709.1:51003159-51019493 GCA_028551405.1 Uromys caudimaculatus
TATCAGTGAGTACATACCATGTTCCTTCTTTTGTGACTGAGTTACCTCGCTCAGGATGATATTTTCAAGTTCCATCCATTTGCCTGCAAATTTCATTAAGTCATTGTTTTTTAATAGCTGAGTAGTACTCCATTGTGTAAATGTACCACATTTTCTGTATCCATTCCTCTGATGAGGGACATCTGGGTTGTTTCCAGCTCCTGGCTATTATAAATATGCCTGCTATGAACATAGTGGCACGTGTGTCTTTATTACATGTTGGAGCATCTTCTGGGTATATGCCCAGGAGTGGTATAGCTGGGTCCTCGGGTAGTATTATGTCCATTTTTCTGAGGGTCCGCCAAACTGATTTCCAGAGTGGTTGTACCAGCTTGCAGTCCCACCAACAGTGGAGGAGTGTTCCTCTTTCTCCACATCTTCGCCAGCATCTGCTGTCACCTGAGTTTTTGATCTTGGCCATTCTGACTGGTGTGAGGTGGAATCTCAGACTTGTTTTGATTTGCATTTCCCTGATGACTAGGGATGTTGAGCATTTCTTTAGGTGCTTCTCAGCCCTGCGAATTTCCTCAGTTGAGAATTCTCGGTTTAGCTCTGTTCAGACTCACTATTTTAAACCTACTGTTTTAACTCTCTTTAACAAGAAAGAAGAGGAAGAAAACTAGAATACTTATTTGAAGCCCTGCTTGCAGACAGGAACCTAGCATAACTGTTTTCTGAGATGCTTCATCCAGCAGCCAATGGAAACAGATTCAGAGACCCACAGCCAAACATCAGGCAGAGCTTGGGAGTCTTGTGGAAGAGTGGGGGGAAGGATTGAGGGAGCTTGAGGGGTCAGGGACATCACAAGAAGACCTACAGAGTCAACTAACTTGCACCCATGGGGACTCACAGAAACTGAACCACCAACCAAAGAGCATATGGAGCTGGACCTAGGCTTCCCTGCATATATGTAGCATATGTTCAGCTTGGTCTTCATGTGGGTCCCCCAGTAACTGGAGCAGGCACAGAGAGGTCAGGGAGGTGCCTGTCTCTGACTCTGTTGCTTGCCTTTGGATCCCTTTCCTCTAGCTGGACTGCTTTGTCTGGCCTCAGTGAGAGAGGTCCAATTCCCAGCACCCACATGGCAGCTCACAACTGTCTGTAACTCCATGCCCAGGGGATTTAATGCCTTCTTATGGCCTCTGCAGGAAGCCTACATGCAAATACTGTACAGACACATATGCAAGCAAAATACTCATGCCATAAAATAAAAATTTAAAAAATCTTTTAAAAATCTCATTATCAGCATACCAGAAGGTAATGTTTCACTTTGAAAAATGAAATTTTTAAATTACACATTGTGAGCCGGACAGTGGTGGCGCATGCCTTTAATCCCAGCACTTGGGAGGCAGAGGCAGGCAGATTTCTGAGTTCGAGGCCAGCCTGGTCTACAGAGTGAGTTCCAGGACAGCCAGGGCTACACAGAGAAACCCTGTCTTGAAAAAAAAAAAAAAAAAAAAAAGATTTCAATTACACACTGTGGTGGTTTGAATGAGCAGTGTCCTTCATAGGCTTATGTATATGAACACTTGGTCCCCAGGCTGCCTGGAGAGGTCATGGAGCTTTTAGAATGCAGAACCTTGCGCGGGGGGGCGGGGGGGGGGAAGCACATCACCGGGGACAGACTTTGAGAGGTTTGGCCTCACCGACTTGCGGCTCACACTTTCTGTTTCCTGTGTGGATGACAGATGTGAAGTCCCAGCTTCCTGCCCCTGCCACGGTGCCTGCTTGCTGCCATGTTAGCTCTGCCATTACTAGCCCTCTGGAACTGTAATCCAACATTATCTCATCTATAAATTGCTTGGGGCATGGTATTTGACTACAGCATCAGAGAAGTAACTACTACACACAGATCCTGAATCATATTCCCCCACACTGGCCTCCTGCAACCAAATCCCTTCTCCTCCTCCTAAGTCCCTTTCTGTACCATGCTGCATGAAAGATAGATTATTTTATGGCTTTATTTTTCTCTGAATTGTGTACTTAGCCCTCAGTCTCACAAGTCACTTCACACATGCCACAGAAACATGTCCCTTCAGCCACACTTCCCAGTCCCCCACCACAGTCTTTCTACCCACCTGTAGGGAGAAACCTGGGCTTTGTCTAGAACCTGCATCTCCCTCACCATCTCTTCTCGGCTGCCGTTTAGGAAGTTGCAAAGCAGATCCCACCGACTGATGATGAAAAGCAGCTCCTTCAGGAAAGACAGATTGCCTTCCTCCAACATGCCCTTCTCCTGCAGCCTCTGAAATAGCACCAGGACATCGTCGATGGACTCCTGCTTCTTCTGTGGGATGTAGTCCAGGCACAGGAACTTGAGGGCAGCCAGCTCTTCACTGCCCAGTTTTTCAGCAATATCATAAAGACAACTGTTGAAATCCATTCTTATCAAGTGGTAGGAGAGCCTCGACCTGGATCAACACAAGATGCTAATGATAAGGGAGGAAGGTAAGTGTCAGCTACCAGTTTGTTTCCTGTCAAAAGCTAACTGCATCTACCATATTCCAGATACTTTAGAGGGAACAAATGGAGAATAACACGAAGCAAAACAGGAAGTTCCTGCTTCTCAGAAGCTTTTGTTTAGGGAGGGGAATATACAGAAAGCCACTGGTCAGACAGTCACCTCTTGGGTGCCATAACAGTCTTGGGAATAGGGATTCCTGTAGGCAAGAGACCTTTGGGGAGGAGGCAAGAAAAGCAGTTCTTAAAGGAAAAGTGCACACAAAACGTGGAGACAAATTGGAGACATCAAAGTTCAGTAGAGCAACCCCTAAGGGGCTGGAATGGATTGTTGGGGACTGCAGGATAGTAAGAGTCATGGCTAGGAACATGGGCTCCTCCTGAATCGAAACCTGGCTGTACCACTGGCCACTCTGCCTTGGGACACTACTTCCTCAGAGGATTATAAGTGTCTTTGTGTGTAAATGAGGGGTAGAAGGCTACCTTTCTCCTGAAGCTGTGAATCTGAGGTAACATTAAATAACGCTCAGCTACTAACAAACACCAAAACCATGACAACCTCCAAGAAAGAGAAACCCCTGGTCACGGGGCCTGTCGCAGTTCGTTGCTATGGCTTCGACAAACCCACCATGGCCAAAAGTAACTTGGAGAGGAAAATGTTCATCTACTCTTATAGCTTGAGAGTCCATCACCCAAGGAAGTCAGGGCAGGAACCTGAGGCAGAAACGGATGCAGAGGCTTGTTCCTCGTGGCTTGCTCCACCTGCCTTCCTGTGGCACCCAAGACCATCAGTGGCACTGCCCACAGAGAGTAGGGCCTTCCACATCAAACATGATCAAGAAAATATGCCACAGACCTGCCCACTAGAGGCTTCAAAATTCCATAGAAAACACCATGTTCACAACAAAGGTTTAAAGAAAGAATTCTCTATCACTTGACAACAAGCCAAGGAAACTGTGAGGCAGTGTCCTACTTGCTCATGATATAACCAAACTCCACTGCCTACAGGGTACCCAAAGAAATGACATTTGACAAATGGATGTGTTCCATGTTACAGAGTTTGGTAAACTAAGATATAGACATCATACGATAGACACATATTCAGGATTTCAATGGACAACTGTTTTAGCTTCAGAAATGGCTGATTCTGTAATCACATATTTGTTAGAAGTCATGGCCATTAGAGGAATACCCATACAAATTAAAGCAGACAATGGTCTGACATATGTGTCTAATAAGATGAAACAAGTTTTTACATATTATAATATAAAACCTGTTTCAGGAATATCACATAATCCTACAGGACAAGCAATTGTAGAGAGCTCTAATCGTACTCTACAAGAGATGCTTAACAGACAAAAAGGAGCCAACAAAGACCCTCAGAAACAGATTACATAGTGTTTTCTTAACCTTAAAATTTTAAATGCTAATGAGCAAAAAACTATGGCTGCTGAAAAACATTAGATTGTGGAAAAAACCTGCTGAACTAGACCAGTCTAGTTATTTTAAGGATGTTCTGACATCGAAATGAACAGCAAGAAATGTGCTATGCTGGGGGAGAGGTTATGCCTATGCTTCCACAGGAATAGAAAAGCTGGGGGTTCCTTCTAAGTTGATAAAAGTCAGACATGACAAAGGAAGAGCTCCTAAAGACCTTGGCGACAGACAAGAAGAAAGAGATTAAAAAGATCAACAAGATGGACTATGTATATGTTTCTGTACACAGAGACAGCCTGGGACCAGCTAAGACTTAAATTCATCCTTTAAGATGGCATGGATGGAATTTTATATTGTAGTTTGATTATGTGATCAAACTAACCTCTAAAGAAAGGCAGTCTTTATTGATCTTCCTTAACTGATCTGCACACCCTGAATGTCTTTACAGAGCTCTGTGTGGCTTGTAAGGTTTGTATATTGCAGAATGGAAGAGGAGAGAGACAGCCCTGACAAGATTCACACTCTGGGATGCTGAGATTCTGGGACCTTCCATTCTAGTTCCTTGCTTGATTCTACCTCAATTACATCGAAGCTGTTTCCTCTAAAGACTTGCTTCCATGACATTTCCAGAACAGCTAATTCACCCATCAGCCTTTCAGACTATTACAGTGAGGACTTCAGCTATGCCATAAATTTTCTCAATGTATAGAGGCTGGAGGGCATATGATGCCAGCTATCTCTCCTTTGACAAAACCAACTTTCCTATTCCCCTTTGGACTCCCAGAACGGAATTTTTTGCCCCAACTCATCTAGAAGCAAACAAAAGAAGATGATTGTCCCAGTCCCTTAGGTTAAAGTGGATGGCTCTGGCTATTTTATAAATTATAAATATATTGTCATTTTAAGGGATAACTTACAAATGTTGTGACTTTGGACAGGGAGGAAACTAGAGAGTTTTGACTCAGGGATTTCTACCTTTCCTTTCCTCTCTCTACCCTTCCTTTTTAGGTAAAGAAGAAGGAGGTGGAAAGGGAAAGGGGGATACAGCAATATAGAAATTAGAGGAATAGACAAATACAGATAGGATATTAAATTTACTCTTAAGCAAAGTATCATATAGCCATAATCTTATGTTGGTAGAAACCTTTATATTTGATACAAAATTGAAGTTTTAATTTCTTACATTGGTATAGAATTTATATAGATGATAGATAGATAGATAGATAGATAGATAGATAGATAGATAGATACAGGTTTAAGGTTTTCATTGTTATAAAATTTTGTATATTGATACAAAATTTAAAATTAATATTGTTACACTTAGATAGACATTGTGCCTATGTAACTCATATAAGAATACAAAGGCTGGCCTGGAGAAATGGCTCAGTGGTTAAGAGCACTGACTGCTCTTCCTGGGTTCAATTCTCAGCAACCACATGGTGGCTCACATCCATCTGTAATGGTATCTGATGCCCTCTTCTGGTGTGTCTGAAGACAGCTATAGTGTGCACTCATATACATAAAATAAATAAATAAATCTTTAAAAAAAAAAAAAAAAAGAATGCAAAGGCTTAGACCCAGTCCTTTTGATAGCTGCTGTTACAAATTGTTTAGGATAATTAAGTAATGTAAGTTAATAGTCACATAGTGAAACTCATGGTTATATTAGATTTTAATTTACTTAATTACAACCAGTGTTTTCAAGAGTATTCCAATAGTGAATAGCTAAGCATAATGATTATTCGACAATTCAGTTATGCTATATATTTAAATAGTCTTCAAAAGTGTCAGCAATCCACAGAATATGACTGTCTTAGTTATGTGCTGTGAACAGACACCACAACCAAGGCAACTCATAAGGACAACATTTAATTGGGACTGGCTTACAGGTTCAGAGGTTCAGTCCAGTATCATCAAGTCAGGAACATGGCAGTATCCAGGCAGGCATGGTGCAGGAGGAGCTGATAGCTCTACATCTTCATCTAAAGGCTGCTAGCAGAATATTGACTTCCAGGTTGAGGGTCTTAAAGCCCACACCTACAAAGACACACTTACTCCAACAGGGACACACCTTCTAATAGTGCCACTCCCTAGGCCAACCATATTCAAATCATGACACCACTCCCTAGCTCCCATAGGCTTGTTCAAACACATGAGTCTATGGGGGCCATAACTAAACATAGCATAATGCAAAATACATTTAGTCCAACTTCAAAAATCCCCATAATCTATAGCAGTCTCAACAATGTTAAAAATCCAAAGTTCAAGGTCTCTTCTGTGATCTATCCAATCATTTAATTGTAATCCCCAAAGCAAGATAGGAAATCAGCTGGACAAAGTCCAAACTCTGCATCTTCATGTCTGATGGCAAAGTGATCTCCAGATCTCCAACTTCTTTTTCATCTTTGTTGACTGCAACAAACTTCTTTCTCCTGGGCTGATTCGTATCCCTGTTAGCAGCTTTCCTCAGCAGATAGCCCATGGCTCTGGCATATCGAACATCCTGGAGTCTCCAAGGCAACTTCAATGTTACAGCTTCTTGTTTCAATGTCTGGGATCCACACATGATCTTCTGGGCTCCTCCAAAGGGCTGGCATCACTTCTCCAGCTCTGTCCTCTGTAACACTCTAAGCTCAGGTTGATCCACTCCACTGCTGCTCCTGTTCTTGGTGGTCATCCCATGGTGCTGGTGTTTCCAATGCGCTGGGGTCTTCTACTGCAACTAGGCTTCATCAATAGCCTCTCATAGGCTCTCTTCACAGTGCCAAGCCTCAAATCCTCTGCATGACCCCTTCAGTCCTGGGCTGTCAACTGCAACTAAGGCTGCACCTTCACCAATGGCCTTCCATGCATGGCCTCTCACAGTGGCAAGCCTCTGCTGCTCTTCATGACCCCTTCATGCCTTCAAAACCAGTACCACCTGGGTGACTCTTACACATTACCAAGTACAGCTTCAGAATGATGTGCAACCTTGGCTATCTATGGAACACAGCTTCTTTGTGCTCTCAGAAAACACTTCCCAGAAGATGTCACCTCAGTGATGCTGATCTCTTCTTAATCACCACCAATTTCTTAGCTGCAGCTAACCATCATCGATTGTCCCAGTAGTCTCCTTCTCCTCTTGACTGTACAGCCAGGTCCAAATGAGCAAAGCTGCTGGATTCTGCTGCTTCCTGAGTCTGTAAATTGGCCCCCTTGTTATACTACATCATCACCACCTTTCTGCTTCCTATCTCCTTCACTGCCTAAGCTTATCTCTCCTGGAACTTGCTCTGTAGACTGACATTGAACTCAGAGATCTGCATGCCTGTCTTATGGGATTAAAGGTATGTACTACCACACCTGGACTTACACTTTTCTTCACCTAGAACTTGCTCTGTTCCAGGCTGGCCTTGAACTCAAAGATTTGCTTGGCTTTATCTTCTGGGATTAAAGGTATGTACCACCATATCTAGATCTAAACTTAGCTGGGTAGGATCTTGCCCCAAAGTCCCACTACCTTAATCTGCTATCTCCTAGAACACAGGATTAGACTCCATTTCACTTCCTTGTGCCCCTTTAATATTCGAACAATATATTTAATTGGTTTTCTTTCTCAGCTTGCTCCACTTGTTTAAAATGCTCTTCATAAGACTTAACTAGAGAACAAAGTCTATGATGGGTGTTTCTGAGACTTACTTTGTCAATGCAGTTAATCTGAGTCTCTTCACCTTAGTCTCAGGCAGACGCTTCAGACAAGGGCAAAAAGTAGCCATATTCTTCACCAAAATACCACAAAAACAGTCTCTATGCCACATACTAATAATTCTCCTCTGAAACCTCTTGGGCCAGGTCTGCACAGTTCAAATAACTCTCAGCAACAAAGTCTTCCACATTCCCACAAGGATGTGGAACCATGAAAGGCAGTGGGGCAGTGGGCTGTGACAGGAAGCCTGGTCCCTGGTCTAGTACAGGTTTAAACCCTGGCAACCCAGTGGGGGTAATCCTGAAAGGGACGGTAGGCGTTTTGCCACACTCCTGGGCCTCAGGCTCCTGACACGAGGCTACAGCTCTCCTCCATAGGTCTGTGACTATCAGTCACATAAGGGCAATGCCCAAGCTCCTCCACAGGTAGAGGTGTGGTCACGTAGCCTCAAGATATCCCTATTTTAATGAGGCACCTAGAGGCTTAGCCAATAAACTCCCCTTCCCCTTCCCAGCCACTCCTCCTTGCAAAAGGTATTTAAATCTCAGGATCACCCTGAGATTGTGGAGTACAGATTCACTCATCTCCACCTCTCCACCATGACAATAAATGCCCTAAAACCATGGATTGTCTCTCTTCATTGGGATCTGCCATGGGGAACAGTGGAAAAGTCCTTCATCTAAAAAGCAGCGTCTAGTCTCCTGCAGAAGGCCTGTCTGTGCTCCCAACCAAGGCTTCTACCAAACCAACCCAGCTAGCCTGTGACAAGCTGTGAACCGAGGTCCTGGCGGGACCCAGCTGTGCTCCTCCCTGCCTTTTCCCCCTCGGTCTGGGCTATCCATGGGTCCCTACTCCATTCTCAGCTCTTCTGTGGCATCCAGCGGTGCCTGGGATGCCCAAGAGCCTGAGAACCAGATAGAGCCAGCTCCATGAAGTCCCTGGGACCTGCAGGCCACACTCCCCCACCAGCTTCTCACAGCCCGACACCCATCTGGTGGTGCTGTGGAGTGAGGACAGTCAAACTATTGTGTCTCGCCTCTCCCAGAGGCCCGAGCCCAGGGGCAGGATGCGGGACTCCTCACCACCCCACCATTAACCCAACATTAGGATGGCCCATTAAGCCCCCTTTAAAGCATTCCACCACTTTCAAATCCAAAGTCCAAAAATCCACATTCTTCCAAACAAAAGCATGGTCAGGCCTATCATAGCACTACCCTACTCCTGGTACCAACTTCTGTCTCAGTTAGGGTTTTACTGCTGTGAACAGACATCATGACCAAGGCAACTCTCATAAGGACAACATTAATTGGGGTTGGCTTACAGGTTCAGAGGTTGTATTAGTCATGTTTCTCTAGAGTCACAGAACTTATGGGTAGTCTCTATATAGTAAGGGAATTTGTTAATGATTTACAGTCTGTAGTCCAATTCCCCCAAAATGGTCAGCAGCAGCTGTGAATGAAAGTCCGAGGATCTAGCAGTTGCTCAGTCCCACAAGGCAGCAAGTGAAAAAGAGCGAATCTTCCTTCTTCCAATGTCCTTATGTAGGTCTCCAGAAGGTGTGGCCCAGATTAAAGGTATGTACCACCACACTTGAATCTGGGACTTGTTTTATCCCAGGCTGACCTTGAACTCAGAGATCTCCTTGTTTCAGTCTCTTGGGATTAAGGGCATGTACTATTTTGCCTGGGCCTAAACTTTTCATAGCCACTATGCCTCAAGATCTCCATGCCAAGATCCAGGTCAGAAAATTGTGTCTTCCAGACTCAAAATCTGGATCACAGGTGAGCCTTCTAATTCTGGATTGTAGTTCACTCCAGATATAGTCAAGTTGACAATCAGGAATAGCCACTACAGAGGTTCAGTCGATTATCATCAAGAAAGGAACATGGAAGCATTCAGGCAGGCATGGTACAGAAGGAGCTGATAGTTTTACATCTTCAGTTCTTCAGAAGGCTGCTAGCAGAATACTGGCTTCCAAGCAGTTAGGATGAGGGTCTTAAAGCCAACACCTACAGTGACACACCTACTCCAACAGGGTCACACCTTCTAATAGTGCCACTCCCTGGGCCAAGCATATTCAAGCCATGACAATGGCATTTAATATTATTTCATCAACAAAGATCATTTGACTATGAGACAGGCATGTTCCTGACAGTATCCCTATTCCACTGCAAGCAGGATATTGAGCATTGTTACCTCCAGGCAGAGTTGCTTTGAGAAGTGCCCTAATTCATCTGCAGACGAAAATACTGTCCAAAAAAAAGGACAAATAAATGTGGAATAGTCGATTGCTAAGCTCTGCCAAAACAGGGTATGCTAGTCCTTCAAAGTTCCTGCTTCACTTAAGGTCTTCTCAGATGGTTCTGAACCAGAAGGCTAAAGATATTATAAGAAATTAGGGAACTTTCCAGGCAGTCAGCTGTCTCCACAAATTATATAGTTTTGGAAACTATATCTTTTTGCCTCCTATATATTCAGGTAATATTTAATTCTTTCTCAGATATCTGATAGGATTGAAGACTAGTTAAAGTCTCATAATCAAACTTAAGTGGTTTAATATTAAGAAAGATGATCTAGATCTGTAGAATGGATTTCAGATGGGAATTCAAGTTAAAATCACTATAATTTAGACATAGGATTTTAAACTCTTTAAGTTAGGATAGATGGTAGAGTGCTTTATCTAATTGACAAATATAATGGACTAAATGCTAAGTGTATATCATGCTTTATAATTTACATAATTGTTATGGTTGTGCTCAATTTATATCTTAGAGAAAAGAGCCTTTTTAATTGGACAAAAAGGGGGAAATGCTGTGGGTTGCCCTGATGCTGTTTGGATTCTGATGTTAATTCTGCTTCTCAAAAAGGGGCTGCTCCCTGTTGAGCAGCTGATCATATATTTAAGTGATCTCATGTGAATCTTTTCCCCATTTTAACTGGTCAAATAAAGGCTAGAAGCTGTGATTGGGCAGTGGAAGGAAAAGGTGGGATGGGAGGTCTTAGAGAATGGGGGCAGGTTGGAGGAGGAAGAAGAGGAAACAATGATGGAGCAGAACCATGTGGCCAGGAGAAACTACAAGTAACAAAGGGTCTCATAGCTGGGGAATAAGTTAGTACAGTGCTATATCCGCTCAATTTAGACATATAGCTTATAAATATAATAACCAGATTGTGTATTTTTTATATGGGCTTATTGAGGTTGAAAAATCACTGCAAAAGGGTTGTGGTTTTTGCTTTTATTTTTGTTTTCTGTGTTTTCATCTTTTGAAACAGGTCCTTTACCAGCCAGTGGTGGTACACACCTTTACTCCTAGCAGTCATGAGGCAGAACCAGGTGGATCTCTGAGAGCAAGACCAGCCTGGTCTACAGAGTAAGTTCCATGGAAGCCAGGGCTACATAGAGAGAATCTGTATAGAGATGTAAGACCCTGACTAGCCTTAGCTAATAGGGACCCCCCAAGTGGACCACAAGGAGTGGAAGATGGATGCAAAAGCAAGAGGAATTTATTGTTCCAGCTAGCTGGGGCTGTCCTGCACCCAAAGGAGAGGCCACCCCAGGCAGCTTTTTAGAAAGCGAGTTTTTATCAGTTTCCAGGACCAGAATAGAGAAACAACAACTAGGCACAATATGATTGGTGGAACAGTGTGATCTTTGAACTGATTAGTACTTCGGGAATGAGGTAGTAAGGGCTCCCCATATCTGCAGGTGGCCAATGGTAGGACGCCCTGCAGTTTTTCTGAGAAATGTAATCAGCCTCTCCCTTGTGGGAAGGGGGGTGCCTATATGCTCTGTCAACCTCTCCCTTCTAGGAAAGGAGGGGCCTTCATGTTCTGGGGTCTAGTGGAATTTTCCAAAGGCCCTGAGCTGACCTCTTCAGAGAGAGAAAGAGAGAGAGAGGTCACAACAGGCGCCAGAAATACAGACCACAAAGACCAGAAGACCAAAGTCAAAACAGAAACCAAGAGCAAGTAACATATAAAGGGATAGCTCTTAGAATTACACTGGACTTCTCAATGGCATCTATAAAAGCCAGAAGGGCATGGACAGATGTCTTGCAGATTCTTAAGTGATCACAGATGCCAGTCCAGACTACTATACCCAGCAAAATTTCATTACCATAGATGGAGAAAACAAGATACTCAATGACAAAGCCAAATTTAAAAATCTCTATCCACAAATCCAACCCTAGAGAAGATACTAGAAGGAAAGCTCCAACCTAAGAAGATTAACTATATTCATGAAAACATGAAATAAATCATCTCACACTAACAAAACTGAGAGTAGGGAAACACACACACCCCACCATACCTAACAACAACAAAATAACAGGAATTAATAACCATTAGTCATTAATATATCTCAACATCAATAGACTCAACACCCCAATAAAAAGACACAGGCTAAGAGTATGGCTATGAAAACAGGATCCATCCTTATGCAGCATAAAAGAAATACACCTCACCAACAAAGAGACATTACCTCAGAGTAAAAGATTTAAAGAAACATTTTCCAAGCAAATGGACCCAGGAAGAAAGCTGGTATATCTTTTGAAAATCCAACAAGATAGAATTAAAACCAAGATTAATCAAAAGAGATGAGGAAGGACACCATACTCATCAAAGAAAATATCCTTAACATCTATGCCCCAAATGTAAGAACACCCACATTCGTAAAAGAAACATTAGTAAAGCTTAAGTTATACATTGAACCTCACACATGATTAGTGGAAGACTTAAATACCCCATTGTCACCAATGGACAGGTCATCTAGACAAAAACTAAATAGAGAAACAATGGAGCTAACAGAAGTTATGAACCAAATGGACCTAACAGATATCTACACAACATGTCACCCAAACACAAAAGAATGTGCCTTCTTCTCAGCACCTCATTGAACTTTCTCCAAAACTGACCACAAGTTCAGTCACAAAACAAGTCTTAACAGATACAAGAAAACTGAAATAACCTTCTCTATCCTATCAGACTACCACAGATTAAAACTGGATATTAACAATAACAGAAACAATAAAAAGCCTACAAATTCATGGCAACAGAACAACTCCCTACTGAATGATTTCAAGGTCAGGGCAGAAATAAGGAAATTAAAGACTTCCTAGAATTTAGTGAAAATGAATGCACAACACACCCAAACTTATGGAACACAATGAAAATGGTGCTAAGAGGAAAGTTCATAGCACTGAGTGCCTTCATAAAGAAATTAAAGATCTCATACTAGCAACTTAACAGGATACCTGAAAGCTCTAAAACAAAAAAGAAGCAAACACACCCAGGAGAAGTAGACAGCAGGAAATAATCAAACCAAGGGCTGAAATTACTAAAATAGAAATGAGATTAATCCAAAGCAATCAATGAAACAAAGAGTTGGTTCTTTGAGGGCCAACAAGATAGAGAAACTCTTATCTAAACTAACTAAAAAGAAGAGATAATATCCAAATGAACAAATTCAGAAATGAAAAGGAGGATTTAACAACAAACGCCAAAGAAATCTAAAGGATCGTTCAGTCATACTTCAAAATCCTGAACTTCACAAAATTGAAATATCTGAAAGAAATGGGCAATTTTCTTGATAGGTACCACTTTCCAAAGTTAAATCAAGATCAGACAACCAATTTAAAAAGATCTATAACCCCTAAGGAAATAGAAGTAGTCATTAAAAGTCTCCCAACCTAAAAACAAAACAAAACAAACAAAAAGACGGGGCCAGAAGATTTTAGCACAGATTTCTACCAGACTTTCAAAGAAGAACTAATGCCAATACTCAAGTTATTCCACAAAATAGAAACAGAAAAAACATTGCCAAAATCATTTTATGAGGCCACAGTCACCCTGATACCAAAACCACATAAAGATTCAACAAAGAAAGAGAATTACAGATCAATTTTCTTCATGAACATTGATGCAAAAATATTCAATAAAATTCTCACAAACCAAATCCAAGAACACACCAAAAAGATCATCTACCATGATCAAGTAGGCTTCATCCCAGAGATGCAGGGATGGTTCAACATACGAAAATCTGTCAATGTAGTACACCATATAAAGAAACTGAAAGACAAAACCCCACATGATCATCTCATTAGATATGGGAAAAGCCTTTGACAACATCCAACACCCATTCATGATAAAAGTCTTGGAAAGATCAGGAATACAGGGGGCATACCTAAACATAGTAAAGGCAATTTACAGCAAGCATATAGCCAACATTAAATTAAATGGAGAGAAACTCAAAGCAATTCCACTAAAACCAGGAACAAGGCAAGGCTGTCCACTCTCTCCATATCTATTCAATATAGTACTGGAAGTTCTAGATAGAGCAATAAGACAATTAAAGGAGATCAAGAAGATACAAATTGTAAGGGAAGAAGTCAAAGTATTGCTATTCACAGATGATATGATAATGTACATATGTGACCTCAGAATTTCTACCAGGGAATTCCTACAGCTGATAAACACCTTCTGTGAAATGGCTGGATACAAGATTAACAAAACAAGCAAACAAAAATTCACTAGCCCTTCTATATACAAATAATAAATCAGCTGAGAAAGAAATCAGGGAAACAGCATCCTTCCATTGCCACAAATTCTATAAAATATCTTGGGGTAACTCTAACCAAGCAAGTAAAAGACTTGCATGACAAAAGCTTCAAGTCTTTGAAGAAAGACTCAAGAAGGTATCAGAAGATGGAAAGATTTCACATGCTCATAGATCAGTAGGATTAACAAAGTAAAAATGGCCATCTTATCAAAAGCAATCTCCAGATTCAATGCCATCCCCATCAGTATTTCATCACAATGTTTTTATATACTTTGAAAGAACAATACTCAACTTCATATGGGAAAAAAAACAGGATAGCTAAAACAATCCTGCACAAAAAGAATTTGTATTACGACCCTTGATTTCAAGCTCTACCATAGAGCTGTAGTAATAAATCCACATGATATTAGCATAAAAAAAGACAGGTATATGATCAATGGAATCGAACTGAAGACACAAAAGTAAATCCCCACACCTATGAACACCTGGTTTTTGATAAAGAAACCAGAAAAATACAATTGAAAAAAAAGAAAAAAGAAAGCATCTTCAACAAATGGTGCTGGACTAACTGTAAGTCGACTGATTTCTGTGCCCAGAGATCTGGTTACAGTGTGGACACTAGCATCGTCTTGATTGTTGAACTGTCTCCTGTGTCAATGTTGTATAAAGAATGTCCCCCAATTGTCTATGATAGGTAATAAAATGCTGATCAGCCTTTGATGGGCAGGGGAGATAGGAAGTCTGGACTTCTGATCGCAGCCATGGGTCCCAGGTAGGGAGAGAAGTAGAAGAACCACAAGAAAGGAGGAAAAACGTTAGAATGTAGGACATGTGGGAACTACCAGATGGGCATAAGAATCGTAAGGCTGAATGAGCTCATACTCTGGGATCTCAGAGATCTGATGGCAGGATGGAGCCATTCCCTACCTGTCTCTGAACCTGCTCTAGAACATGTAACCACTACACCCCCACTGAGAGGACCACAGGCACTCAGTCACACAGCATGACACCTGGAGGTCTTCTCCATGCTAATGAGGTGTCTAGAGAGCCTTGAGCCTTCCGCCAATGAGCTTCCCTTCCTGGTTATTCCTGCCCACAAAAGGTATATATAATCCCTGGGTCATCCCAAATAAAGTGTATGCATGTACACCCACCACCAAATAAAGCAATAAAAACAAGCAAGGATTGTCTCAGAAAGTTACTTCATGAAGGATCACCCAAGGGGAAGGCCTTCGACTAAAGGGACATGCCTAAGACTCCAGAGGAAGCCTTCTCCTCCTAGCCCTCTGATACTCTTGGCCCCCACTCTAATCAGACTGGATTCTGCTCATCCAAGGCTCCATCTCCCCTCTGCGTTTGTCACAAAGATGCTCTGAGGGGAATCAACATTTGTACAGCCACTTTGGAAATCAATATGGCAGTTTCTCAGAAAATTAGGACTCAATCTACCTCAAGACCTAGCTATACCACTCCTGGGCATACCCAACGGACTCTCCGTCCCACCACAAAGATGGCTGCTCAACTGTGTTCCTAGCAGCTTTATTTGTAGTAGCCAGAAACTGGAAACAGCATAGATGCTCCTGAACTGAAGAATAGGTAAAGAAACTGCTACACTTATACAATGTAGTATTACTCAGCTATTAAAAACATGAAATTTTCAGGCAAATGGATGGAACTAGGAACAAAAAAAATCATCCCAAGTGAGGTAGCCCAGACACAGAAAGACAAACATGGTATGTGCTCACTTGTAAGTGTATATTGGCTGTAAAGTAAAGGATAACCATGCTACAATCCACAGACCCAGAGAGGCTAAGTAACAAGGAGGGGCACATAAATCATTCTGGGAAGGGGAACTAGGATAGATTTTGTGGTGTAATGGGGGTGGGTAGGACAGAAACAGGAGGGATGGGGTGGAGGGTACAGTACTAGGAAAGAGAACTAGGAGTGGGGGTGCATGTTGGGGGGTGAAGTAGAAACCTAGTGTAATAAAAACTCCCAGAGGGACCTTAGCTAAAGACCCTATATTAGCATAGGGGATATGGAGTCTGAACCAGCCATCTTCTGTAACCAGGTCAGACTTCCAACGGAGGAACCGGGACACCAATCTAGTCACAAAATCTTTGATCTTCAATTTGTCCTGCCTACAAGATGTGCTGG
>CM052709.1:51019593-51042450 GCA_028551405.1 Uromys caudimaculatus
CAGGAACCAGAAGCTAGATAACCTAGAGACCTAGGATACAACCAAACAGGACTGGAAAGGGGGGGGGGGGGAGGGAGGGAGAGAGAGAGGGAGGGAAGGAAGGAGAGGGAGGGAGGGAGGGAATGAGGGAGGGAGGGAGGGAGGGAGGGGGAGAGAGAGAGAGAGAGAGAGAGAGAGAGAGAGAGAGAGAGAGAGAGAGAGAGAGAGAGAGAGAGAATGTAGTGCATGTGGGACCATGTCACCATACACACATAAGAACTGGCAAGGTTGAGTGAGCTTAGATCCTGGGAATCTCAGAGATCAGAGGTAGGTAGGAGTGGAGCTACCTGTTTGTGTCCCTGCTTTGGAACATGTACCAGGACATCACACTGAGGACCATTGGCACTGAGTCGTGTAGCACAACACCTGGAGTTCTCCACGCTAATGAGGTGTCTAAATAGCTCTGCACCTTCAGCCAATGAGCTTCCCTTCCTGTGTATTTCTTCCTGCAAAGGTGTTTAATCCCTGGTTCACCCCAAATAAAGTGTGTGCATTTACATCCACAATCAAATAAATCAGTATGAACAAGCAAGGATCATCTCAGAGAGCTGCTTCATGAAGGATCACCCCAGGGAAGGCCTTCGACTAAAGAGATGTGCCTAAGACTGCAGAGGAAGCCTTCTCCTAGCCCTCTGGTACACTTGGCCCTCACTCCCAATCAGACTGGATTCTGCTCATCCGGGGCTCCACCTCTCTTCTCCTCTTGTCACAAAGATGCCCTGAGGGGAAGCAAAGACCACAGACAGGTTCCTGACTCCCTCTGATGGTACACCAGAGAGAAGACCAGGAATCATTGTGGACTCCCTGATTCAGACTTTGCCCTGTCTCCTCCAACGTGCCTGGGCACCCCAGAGAGGCAGGACCCAGTATGCAAGAAAGGCAAGGAAAGGCAAGGAACGGGGTTCCATTATGCAGTTCTGGAATTCAGTGTACACCAGTCCTGTCTTCCTGCCATGGCCTTTCAGGAGCTAGAATTGAAGATGTGTGCCACGCCCAGTACATCCATTATTAATTGTTGGAATGACACTACACACGGACATTTTTTCTTTCATTTCTACATGGTTCCCATTATTTTACTGAATTCATTATTTAGTGTGTGTGTGTGTGTGTGTTGGATATAGGCATGTGTGTGCCACAGCGAGTGTGCCAGGACCTCTGGGAAGTGTCCCTGCCTTCCACCTTTGCCTGGGTTTTGGGATTGAGCCAGGTTGCCAGCTTTGCCCAGCCAGTGCCTTCACCTGCTGTCCTGGCCCTCCCTCATTCCTTTCTTAAATAAATTGTTAGACTTGGAGAGAAAGAGAAAAAATATGAGAATGAGAAGAAATGCTGCCTTGGGTGTGTTTCCGTGTTAAAGGCTGTATAGTGTAGAAGACTGGAAGTAGACTTCCAGGAAGTCCACAGCAAGGCAGAAAGTGCCTCTCAGACCGGGCATCAGCACGAGTGCTCTTAAGAAAACACAGTACTAGAACAAAATTCTTAAGAGAACTGGAAATCTGCCTTCCCCCAAAGATCTGCAGTTCACACATCTCTCAGAGAAACCCAAAGCATGAACAGGCAGACACATCTTCCAGCTGTGAATCTCTCGCAGGAGAGAACACACATCCTTCCCAAATCCACGAGGTAATCACAAAAATGACCACAAGGATAGGTAGAATGACCCAGAGGACAGCCAGCCTGACGGGGTGTTAAACACACTGTGTTAGAACAATTACTGAAACTTAAAGAAAGAGAGGGAGGGAGGAAGAGAAAGAGAGGGAGGGATTCTAAATGAAATCCTTACATCAAAATAAATGGCAAATGGGTAGCGTTGAGCCTTTAAATAGTGCTGTGTGCGCACGCACATGGCTGATGATTGGTTCTCTCCCTGCACCTTGACACGGTTCCAGGGATCAGACTCAGATAGGCAGGCTTACTCATCCAGCAGTCTTACCAGGTGACCATGTCACCACTCCACAAAAAAAAAATTAATTAAATTAATTAATTAATCAATTAATATTTTACAAAAAGTAATTCAAGTATGGCCAGAATAGGGGAGAAAGAGGCATTGAAACTAACATATACATGAAGCCAGTCAGCAAACTGTAGGGTTTTGGTTTCTGCCAATTCGATTATTGAAAATTGGCTTCTCATAAGTGTGGTTTACCTTTCTGTAAATGAAATTGAGCATTTTTTTCTCAGAAGAATAAAAAACTGTTGGTCTTAAATGAGTCGCTGTATTTATCCATGACCAGCCTGCTCTGATCCGTGCCTGTTAAGGCACTGGATCTTTCTTGCCTTTTTGACTCCGGATCTTGCTCTGTAACTCAGGCTGGCCTCAGAAACTTCTGGTGCAGGTGCTGGTGCTCAGAGGGACAAATAAAGGGTCATAATGCTGCCCTCCCCTAGACCTGTCCCACACTGCAGCCTGCTTCCCCGGACAGCCATGCCTTTCTTTCTCTTCTTTAATACATTTAAAAAACAAAACAACAACAACAAAAAAAAACCCATCACAATCCATGGTCCAGTTCTTCGTTCTCAGACACAAGAACCTGGGGGTCTTAGAGAAGCTGCTGAGACCTCAGACCCCCAGGCCCACACCTACAACACAAAGGTAATTTTAAGACAAACTTTGTAATGGGGAAAACATCAATATTATGATTTTTAAATGGAGGAAGGGCTAATTTTCTTGTTTCCCATTAAGACAATTTAAAGAGAGACAGAGACAGAATAGGAACTCTGAGCATGGTGGCCATGCCTATAAATGGTCTCAAATTACAGTCCACCCTAAGTTACAGAACAAGATCCAGAGTCAAAAAAGGTAAGAAAGATCAGTAGCCCCGGGTATGAATAGATATAGGTCAGAGCAGGTAGGTCACACATAAAGACAATGACTAATTTAAGACCAACAATTTTTCAATCTTTTGGGGGGAAAATGCTCAATTTCATTTACAAAAAAATTAAACCACAACTATAATGAGAGGCCAATTTTCACCAATCAAACTGGCAGTATGAGGTGGTGGAAATTAAAAATAGGTAGGTAGGTAACTTCACCATTAAACCATAGAATACACTCTGATTCCCACAAATTAATTTCCAGGGGTTTTAATACCTAAATGTAGGTGACCTCAAAATCAAATATAGGTATAATAAATATACGGCAGCCTTGTTTGAAGCAATGGAGCAGAAACAGCTGTCCATTAGTGCTGGTGACATAAGCTGCCATTCATGCCGACAGAACTCAGGTGTCTTCTGTGTGTGAGCCACAGAATGAATTAGGAGGTGTACTCACACGTGGGTTCCCCGAGAGCCTGACCCTCATGGAAAACTGCTTCTGTATTGCCTAAGGAGACTGAAACCACGGACCAGGGACAGAGGTGGGAAAGACATCCCTGTTACGGTGGAGTCCTTTGGCAGTCCGTAGTAACACCACAGTCCCGTTCTAAATGCACCCGCACCTAACTAAGTCTCCATTTAGAGACCCTTAACTTAGGGCCAGTGCGTTGATCAACACAGGCCAAACATCCATAACATTTTAAAGCAATTTAATCTGTTAAAATCCCACTTAATAGGGGAAAAAATCCACAAGAAAAAGAAACAAGACTTCCTTCTTTCCTTCATTTTTTTCTGATGAAAATAGTTATTCATTATAGAAAAATAATTTAAAAAATAAAAAATAAAATTACCTGTAATTCTACCAACCAAAGATAAACATCTAGTAATATTTACTGCTTTATCTACCAAATATTTTAATCATGTTTATTTTCCCATTAATAATACTGAAAATACATTCTGATGTCTTTTTTCTCTATAGCACAGATTGTAGTATCCATAAGTACATAATTCACATAACCAGTCGTTATTAAATTCAGGATGATCTTAAAGTACAAATACCCGGATCCTATTTCCTTAGAATACTTTCCTATACTATTATAAGACCAAGAAATTTAGTTAATAAGTCTTTTCAGGCATCACATATTCAACAGCATTTCTTTTATTTAAAACTTTTAATTTTTTTAATTGGCAAGGCTGCTCCTTGACGGCTTATTTCACACATGTCTGTAACCCTTTCTGTCTGCCCTTGACGGCCCCACCATCTCTTATCTTCTTCCACCCCACAGCCTCCCTCCTTCTTGCAAGTCCCTTTCTCACATTCACGTCTTTTTAACAGCATTTCCTGATAGAAAAACAGAACACACACACACACTCACGCACGCACCCACACACACACGCACACACACACACACACACACACACACGCACACACACACTCGCGCACACACGCACACACAGGCACACACACTCACGCACGCACCCACACACGCACACACACACGCGCACACACACGCGCACACACACACGCACGTGCACACACACGCACACACACACCATTGTGATCTGAGGCCAGGATGACAGTGAGTCTGGACATGATGTGACCAGCACCTGGCCCCTGGCCCATCCCCAGTCACTCATCCCAGCACCTTTATGAGGTGACTGCTTCTGAAGGAGGTGATAACTTCCCAGGCCACTCCATGGTGCCTGACATTCCAGCTTGCTTGTTTCTGTTGGGGTCATACATTTCTCTACTCATAGCCCCCCAAAAAGCAATCAGTTTCATGGAATTTATGAGACCATAAAAACCACGGCTAGGCTACCCGCTCTATAAGAACAGGGCCACACTGTGGTCTTATTTTATGGGACCTAAACTGGTGACTTGAGCTTGTGGGAAATTAACACTGTTAATATTTTTGAAATAACACTTGCTGTTGTTTTTACTACTGAAAACACTAAGTGTAAAACACCTCGCAGAGAAAGTGTAGAAAAGTATGAAAATAAAATAAAATAATTTAAATCTTATCATTCTAAAAATTCCCTGGTCATATCTGGCATTATATACTGAAATTTATTCACATCTCTCTACATAAATAGATCTGTATAGATAAATTTGAGAAGTATTTGATAAGTTTATCATATTATGTATATATTTTATTATTGCTCTCAAATAATCTCAGTATATTTCCACTTTATAATATATAGAAGAACATTTAATATTTTATATATGTATAACTTAAAATATTTAAATGTAAATCAATGTTTGTATTTTGACTTAGAAGTGTTCAGAAGCATCCATAGTAGCATAAATCATTTTTTCTTATCTCATTTTTTTTAGAAGCCTCTGAAGAAACGATTACTACAGTCTTCATTTTCCTATGGCACTAAATCACAATTGAGATCAGCTAATGAGCCAGAAATAGCTCAGATTCAAGAGTCACGCTAGGGCTCTAACGGCACACACGCTAAAAATGTGACATTTTTAAAACACCAGCCAGCCTGCCTGGGCTACTTGGCGAGTTTTAGGCCAGCAAAAGATAGCTAGCACCTGAAGAACACACACAGATCAATATGTGGACATACCCACAAACAAGCACACATATACATAAAAGATATACTATTTTATTCTATTGGAAGACAATGAGGAAATTCAACAGAGAAAGACAAATAGTCATATTTTCAAATGCGTACAGCGGCCAAAGATATTAAAAGTTAAAGAAAGTAAAAACGGGAGAACAAACTGCACATGAAATGGAGCGTGTGGCCGGCCCACTGTTGAGGAAGGGCCAGGCTACCTTAGACAGGAGGCTTACTCGACGATTCAAGCTCCACCACAGCCTCTTGTGCCAGGTGACTGCTTCTAATCACGATACTTCGATGAATAATCAGGCACATCCTGCCCCTCCTAAGATTTAGATAACTACCTCCAAGATGGAGGTGGTAGGGAGACATAACATGAAACTTGCTAGAACTTTCCTAGAATAAAAGTCAACCGTCATCCAAAGCCTGCAATGGGCCAAATCCTAACCTTTAATGCTGCCTCTGCCTCCAAGCAAGGCTGCTCCCAGAACTGGGTTCCCCTAAACCTCAAAGAACTCCACACACCAGCACGACCAACAAGCCGCAGCAGGCAGGCAGGAGTTCGATCCATCTCATTAAAGGCAATCAAACATAAATAAAATGAACAACCAACCCCATCATTTTCTAATTGAATGTAACACGTAACTCGCCGCTGGAACGATTTCTGGGCTTTTAAACTATCCTTCCTATTATTTCATTCTCTGGACTGTCTTGTTTCTTTTTAATTTCTCAAAAATAGACGTGATAGGCTGAGGAGGTGGCTTGGTGACAGAGTGCTCCACTAGCATGTTTAAGGCCATGAATTCAATTCCCCGAGCTGAGGATTTAAAAACATACATAAATAAAATCGCTAGATCATGTCTGTGTGTGGGAGTATGCGCGTTGTGGGTATGCATGTGTGAGTATCAGATGTGTAGTTTGGGGGTAGGTGAGACGGCGAGGAGATAGCGCAGCCAAGACAATTAAGATCTGAATTTTGGCCCCTGTTCAAGGAGGGGGACAATAGATGGCTGTACTTAAAACATTCCAGGAACACCCAGAAGCACATGATCTAAGGGGGGAAGAGGAGGAGAAAGACTCGAAGAGGGAAGAGGGCAGCTACTCACACAGAGAAAGCTCCCAGCTTCCCTTTCGGTTTTCAAGTTTTCATAGAATCCCTCTATGGCCTTGTGGACTCCAGATCCCACACTCCGAAACCTAGAAAGCTCTAGAATCAAAATCTTCCCGGCTTAAAAGCCCAGCTGACCTTATCAGAAACAAATCCCGAGATCCTCATGAGGCACCTTGCTCCCAAGCCCCTTCTCTGGGGTCTGTGGCAGGCAGAGGGCAACAAAGAGCTGGAGGGTAGAGCCTTTTATACTTCCTGCTTTCCTGAGACAGGACATAGGAGGAGGCAAGAGGACTGGCCTGAGTAATCGGAATGGCGCTTGCTAAGGCTGTGCAAAGTTCTATACATGTATACACTGCATTGGCCATATTCTCCCCTCCTGCCTATCCCCCACTTCCTGTTAGTCCTTTGGTCTCCCAGACAGTTTCGCTTCTGCTTTCGCGGCATACAGATGAATTTATGTGACTAGATAAAATCTAAGAACCATAAACGATCAAAGCAAATGACATCTGTCCTTCTAAGATTGGTTCAGTTCACTTGAGATGATTATCTCAATTTTGGTCTATTTTCCGGCAAACATTTCCCGTTTTGTTTTGTTTTTTGGTTTGGTTTTGGTTTGGTTTGACCCTGGCTGTACTGGAACTCGCTTTGTAGACCAGACCAGCCTCAAACTCATGGATCCCCCTGCCTCTGCCTTCCAAGTGCTGGGATTAAAGGTGTGAGCCGCCACTGCTGGGGTGTCACTCCGGTCTTTTTTTTTTTTTTTTAAACAGTTTGTAATACCCTTCGAATGTGTATTTATTTATTTTATGTATGTGAGTACACTGTCACTCTTTTCAGACACACCAGAAGAAAGCATCAGATCTCATTACAGATGGTTGTGAGCCACCATGTGGTTGCTGGGAATTGAACTCAGGACTTCTGGAAGAGCAGTCAGTGCTCTTAACCCCTGAGCCATCTCTCCAGCCCTGTCACTCCGTTCTTTATAGCTGAAATGTGTGTGTGTGTGTGTGTGTGTGTGTGTGTGTGTGTGTGTGTGTGCGCGTGTGTGTGTGTGTGTGAAAAATGCCACATTTTCCTCATCCATTCCTCTGTTTTTAATGGTTGTGTCAGTTCCATAATTTAACCATTGTGATTAAGTATCGACCTGCAAGTGTCTCCATGATGTGCTGACTTAGAGTCATAAATGTAGCTGGTCTATGGAAGAGTTATTGTTAATTTTTTTTAACAACCTCCATTTTGACTCTCCAGAGGCTGGCCCAGTCCACATTCCCACAGCAGTGTGTTAGGGCCAGCATTTGTTGTTATTAGTTATCTTAAGAACTGCTATTCTGGGGGCTGGAGAGACGGCTCAGCGGGTAAGAGCACTGACTGCTCTTCCGAAGGTCCTGAGTTCAAATCCCAGCAACCACATGGTGGCACACAACCATCCATAATGAGAACTGATGCCCTCTGCTGGGGTGTCTGAAGACAGCTACAGTGTACTTACATATAATAAATAAATAAATCTTTAAAAAAAAAAACAAAAAAACAACTGCTATTCTGACAGGGATATGATGCAGCCTCAAAGTACGTTAACTCACACTTCTCTGATGGCTAGTGGGGTGGAGCGTTATTTCATTGTTATTAGCTATTTGTATTTTCTTACAATTTATTTAATGAATTACTTTTTGTTTATATATTTAACTGAGAGTGAGAGGCATTCTTGCCACTTGTGGAAGTCAGAGACAACTTTGGGGAGTCTGCCATTGACCATCATGTATGTTCTGTGGTAGAACTCAGGCTGTCTGGCCTAGTGACAAGCACCTCGGCCCCCTCAGCCAACCTCCTGGACCTTTATTTCAATTTTTGTGAGCCACTTGTTCATTTCATTAGCTCATTTATTAATTGGGTTGTTTGATTTCTTACTGTTTACTTTTTTAGTTCTTTGGATAGTCTAGACACTAATATTTTGTCAGATGTATGGTTTGCAAAGATTTCTCTCCCATTCTGAATGCTGTCTCTTTGCCCAATTCATAGTTCCTTCGACATACAAAGAGCTTTTTAGTTCCATGAGGTCCCATTTGGCAACTGTTAGACTGATTTCTTGAGCAACACCTTTCAAGGGTAATACCGGGTATTAGTGGTCTCAGAATCACAATCAAAAGTCACAAACTGCAGAGTGGGTTAAAAAACAAAAACAAAACAAGAAAACACCTATTGTCATCGAGAAAAAAACCCAACTTTGACATCAAAGATAAAGGAACACAAGGGTATCCAATGGACGTAAGGAGTGAATCTAAAGAACAAGCAAGCATCATTGTTCAAATACTTGACAAGAGAGACTTCAACCCAAAACTAGTCAGAAGGTACAGAAGCTTACTTCATATGGATTAAGGGAACACTTCAAGAGGACATTGTACTTCTAAACATTAACGTATACATAGAACAAATTCTACTCAGGGTAAAGTCTGAACTGACCCAGCACAGTAAGTGGGTAACTTCAACACTTCATTCTCACCTGTAAGTAGACAATCACCTGAGTTAAATGAGATCCCAGGTGGAGTTAACAGTAATCTACAGAACATTTCCGTCAAACACTGCCGAGTACATGGTCTTCTAATAATTCTTGGACCTCTAAGATAACGTAAGAGGACACAAAGCAAGCCTTAGCAAATATAGGAAACGGAAATAACATCTCGTGTTCTGTCTGACAACCATGAAGTAAAGCTAGAAATTAACGGCAAAAGACATTTTTAAAAATATGCAAACTCATTAACACACTAATTAACACTAATTAAACACACACACTAGTGAATGATGACTGGTTCACTGAAGAAGTCAAGAAAGAAAGAAAAAATCCCTAGGCAAAACTGAAAATGAAAACACAACATACTAAAACCTGTGGGATGCAATGAAAGCTGTCCTGAGCAGCAAATTTATAGCTACAAGTACCTACATTAAAAAGCAGAGAGAGGGGCTGGAGAGATGGCTCAGTGGTTAAGAGCACTTGCTGTGCTTGCAGAGAGCCAGAGTTCAATTCCCAGCACCTACATCAGGCAGCTCACAACCATCTGTAACTTCAACTCCAAGGGACCCAACACTCTCTTCTGGCCTCTTGGGCATGGCACTCACATGCATTTATATATCCATATACACATAATTTTAAATGATTAAAACATAATAATTTTTAAAAAACTGTGACACACACACAAACGAGAGGGACTGGCAAGATGGCTCAGCAGATAAAGGTGCTTACTTCTAAAGCCTGGAACCCATAGAGTGAAACAAGAGCACTGTGGCATGCACATAGCTACACACACACACACACAAATACACAATAAACAAATGGAAAAAAAGCCAGAGAGCTTTCAAATTAGTAACTCAAGGAAACACCTTAAGACCTTGGAAAAATGAGAACAAGCTAAACCCAAAAGCATATAGTGTTCTGAATGAGAACAGCTCTTTCTGGAACTCTTTGAGAAGGATTAGGAGGTATGGTCTTGCTGGAGAATATGCTTCACTGGGGGTGGGCTTTGATATTTCAAAAGCCCAGAGGCCCAGTTTCTCACTCTCTATTGACTTGTAACTTGTGGATCAGGTGAGCTCATCTCCTGTTCCAGCACTATGTCTGCCTGCATGCCCCCATGTTCCCCACCAGGATGATAATGAACTAACTCTCTGAAACTGTAAGCAAGCTCCCAACTAAATGCTTTCTTTTAAAAATTGCCTTGGTCATGGTGTCTCCTCATAGCAGCAGAACAATAACTAAGTCATACAGGAAAAATAATTAAGATTAGGGCAGAAATTAATGAAACAAAGCCAAACAAAACAAAAAGATTCACAACAAATTAAAGAAATGGAGTTGATATTAAGAAAAGATTAAAAACAACAAACTAACTAACTAAAACAACCAAAAGAGAGAAAACCCTCATTAATAAAGTTAGAGGCAAAAAGGGAGACATTACAACTGATATCTATGAAATTTAGAAAATCATATGGATATACCTGAAAAACTTTTGTTCTACTTGCTTTTAGAATCTAAAAAAAAATTAAAAGTGGATGAATTTCTAAAATTTTATTAACTAGCAAAAAGAGGCCCCAGGTATGCTTCACCTCCAATGGGCCTGGAGTCCTGGGCTCAGAGGGTCTGCCGACTTCCACAGCTAACTCTTACTGTTACACAGGGACATTCTCCGTGCTCCTAGTTCAGTAGTTTCCACTTACAGCTACTAAAAACAAAAACACCAAACAAATAAAAACAAAGAAACAAACAAAACACCTAAAATCAAAGGCTTTCCTACAGCAATCTCACCAAAGAGGCAAAGCCTAGGCCTTCACCATGTGAACAAACCTGTGCACAAGCACAAAAGCTCCTTGCTGGGAATTAGTTAAAATATTTTCTGGTGTTAAAGAGAAGAAAAAGGAAAGAACTTTGAAAGTGTGTTTTCTGCTACCTAAAATAGAATGTAAGTTTTCAGAGTAAAGAGCCCCAACTTCACAGCTGAGGGAACTGAAGGAGGTACCTCAAAGTACATGTCCACCCTCGAGGTCTGGGCAAAGGTGACACCGCGGTGCCAGGACCTTTAGCTGGCATTTGATTCTGTCCAGGAACATCACAGCAGCAGAAACAAATCCTGTCTCTGGCCCAATCCACTCCAGGAGTTACTCCAGCCTCTCTATAACCTCCACCCCAGTTCTGGCTCACTGTTTTCTGAGAATTTCCTGTCTGAGACCAAGAACTTCCTGGGGGCAGCAACTGGAGCTTTTATGGTAAAACCTGAACCATACAACAACAGCCTGAAAATCATCAATGAAAAATAACTCTGCAAAGAAGCAATGAACTTCTGTAAAGAGGGTATGAACAGAGTTCCCCCGTGGGCACTCAGCCCACGAGAGCACAGGATGGCACAGTAAATGGATCAGTAAGTCTGAGGAATGTTAAATAAAGCAAGAAGATGCCTACTTTCTTAATTATTAGAAAATTGGAAGTTGGAAGATTAGGGGAAAAAAAGAGCAACCTGATAGGGCGAGGTAGTCATGCTGTACAGGCCGCTGGAGAAACCACAGTAGTTCCTGGAGTGAACTTACCCACAAACAGAAATTACTAGACAAAATCAAATAACAGCTAAATGACCTGGTGCTATGGGGTCACCTTTCTCCCTCCTGGGGAAGAGACATGTGAGACATACAGCCATGACCAGCAACTCTTCTGTATCCACACACGAGTTCTTGGGTCTTCTTAAATAGGATTTGTAAGAAACAGGAGTGCTAATCGTCCTAATGCCAATCTGATCACTGCCATCTTTATTTTAAAAAGAAAGATTTGTTGGCGAAATGGCTCAGGAGTTTAAGAGCATTCAATGCTCACTCTTGCAGATGAGCTGGGTTCAGTTTCCAGCACCCATATGGTGGCTGAAACAGTCTGCAACTCCAGTTCAAGGGATCTGTGCTCCCCGGTGCCCCAGGTGCACATACATATATGCAGGCAAAACACTCATAGACATAAAATTAAAATAGAAGTAAATAATTTTTTAAAGAATGAAACTGAGACCTAGCCAAGCAGAAGGCACTTAAAGGACTCCCTTTAAATAAAAATAGTAAGACATAGAAATATGATTATATAATAATTCATTACTGGTACTTAATGCCAGTGACATTTACAGCTGCTTGGCACATAGAATTACTGGCCTCAGGTCACCTGTAGTTCTCTCTCTCTCTCTCTCTCTCTCTCTCTCTCTCTCTCTCTCTCTCTCTCTCTCTCTGTGTGTGTGTGTGTGTGTGTGTGTGTGTGTGTGTGTGTGTGTGTGTGTTGGTTGTTGTTGTTGTCGTTTTAAGCGCAGAGCTGGTGCCCGGCCACCCCCACCCTTGTACTGCCAGCACTCAGGAAGATCAGAAGTTCAAGAAGCTCGAGCCTGAGCCTTAGGAAATCTTGGAAGAAAGAGGCAGAGGGAGAGGGAGAGGAGGGAGGGGAAAGGGGAGGGGAGATGTTGGAGGAGGAGAAAGGGAGAGAGAATTGGGGATTAAGGTTGGGGGACGTCTCTTAAGAGTTGGGAGGAGCACGAAAATCACAGGAGGAAACGCAGCTCAAGTTAGAGAACTCAGCACAGTGACGTCACTGGATGATTAACTCAGCTCCAGGTCCTGAGTCGAACTACAAAGAAAGTAAGCCTAAGAAGTCGAATAAAGTTTTCTGGAGAGGCGACGACGGCACCCCAATGGTTATGTTTCAGGGAGTGCTACGCGAGATCGCCACCAGTGGAATCGCGGCCCTCTGAAGGGAGAGGAACGGGACTGCTCTGCAGCACTCACCTGTCGCCGAGTCCCTACCCCGCCGGTCACAGCTCCCCGCTCCGAGCGGCCCCGGGGAGCAGACCCCTTTGGCTTTGGCTTTCCAAGCCTCAGCCCGGGGCCGCGGTCCCCGGGACTGCGCTCACTTCCTGTTCCCACGCCGGCCGGCCGAGGTTTGCTACCGATTCCGAGGTCAGAGTGAAAGACAACTGAGAGAACTAGGGAGCGGAGAACAGAAATGACTCATAATGTTTAGAGGCGTTGAGTTAATCATTAGGCGGCATCGTGGTGCCAGCCCTAGAGGCTATAGGCTGCTTTGCTCTCTGCCCGCCTTAGGAGCTCCCGCCAGTTCTTGAGGACACTTCCTCATTCCCCCCCTACCCCAACCCCACCTCCTTGCATGCAGAAACCCTATACCTTGTAACCCGGATGGGTAAACCAGCTTTAGTGCCTACTCTAGAAAAGTCAGCACTCCGGAGATAGGGGCAGGAAAATTAGAAGTGACAAGTTCCAGGCTAGCCCAGAGACAATGGAACCAGAGCTAATGGAATGGGGGTGGGGGGGGGCAGTTTAAAAGAGCCAACTACAAGAAGAAAGTGATTTTATACTGAACCAAACAACCAGCAAGGGAACCAGAACTGCCTGGGGGAATGGTTCACACTGTAAAGTTAGATGTTCACGGAAGATGCTGAAAGAGAAATTTTACTTTGTGTCATGACCTAAATAAACTCAGCACTGAACTCATGGTCCTGGACCAGTCTCCTCCCCAAGATGCTATTTTAAGTGTTCTCAAAGGGCCACACAGGCCTGCAGCTGAAGTATTAGGAAGTGCACACACAGGAAGCCTAGCTCCTAGCCATGGTCTAGGAAGTCATAGTAACTGGTGGTTTTTGCAGTGCTGAGTCACCATTGTGGAGTCCAGAACATCCAAGAGATATAAAGAATAAAATCCTATCGACTACCACATACTAGCTCCCTATCCCAACACTTGGGCTTGGGAGTGATGAGTAGCAATTTAAACTGGGCTACGGAGTAAGAACTTGTCTGAAAAAAAGGGATGTGGGGTGGGAAAGATAAAGGAGTCGGAAAGTATGGTAGGTTATAAAACCTCAAGGCTGCTCCCAGGGACTCACTTCCACAGCCTCACCCGGGTACCACCCCCAGCCGGGTACCACCCCCAGCCGGGAACTAAGTGCTCAAACCCCTGAGCCCGCAGGAGACATTTTGTCAAAATACAACACCAAAAACAGTGAAATCTGGTAAAGCCAGACCAGTCTGTCACCAACACAATCCAGCTGTTACCTGGAGGGTTCCCAGGTGTGAGATGCATCTAATAAAGCCCCCAGATTGTAATCCAAGACCCATCCACAATGGCAGGTATGATTATTTATTGCTAGTGAGCAATTAAAGAACAGGGTCAAATGATTAGTGAGAGGAGAGCAAAACACCACCCTGGACAGCACGCACCAGGTGAGCCGTCTGGGTCTCAGGGTCTGGAAAAGGTCTATATCATTTGTTCTGTGCATTTGATCGTATTGTCTTATGGTTGCTATTGCTGTGAAGAGACAACATGACCAAGGCAACTCCTATCTATAAAGGACAGCATTTCACTGGGGTTGGCTTACAGGTTCAGAGGTTCAGTCCAGTATCATCACGGTGGGAACACAAGAGTGCAGCAGACAGTGCCGAAGTAGAAGCTGAGAGTTCTACATCTTGATCCAAAGGCAGCAGGAGACTGTCACTAGGCATGGCTTGAGCATATATGAGACCCCAAAGCCCACCTCCACAGTGACACACTTCCTCCAACAAGGCCACACCCACTCCATCAAGGACACACCTACTAACAGTGCCAGTACTGGGGGCCAAGCGTTCAAAAACATGAATCTATGGGGGCCATACCTATTCAAACCACCAAACCAGCTCTTCTTCTAATTGTAGAGCCTCATTCTGCAGGGAATCCATCAAGAACGCTCCATCCCTTTTAGTCCCATTCTGGAGATTCTCACAGATGAGAGACTAAAACAGCTATTAAACAACATACCTCAGCCCTGAGCAGACCTTGGGTGCAAACTTCTCAGCCAGTCCCACAACACCCAGAAGTAGCTCCACTCCCAGGCTCTCTAACACGCATAGGATCAGAGGTGAGGAGGACACAACATCTGTCCCAACACCGGGAGTAACTGGGACCAGTGGGATCCAGGGACCCAGGAACCCCCGCTGGACCAATGGCACGGGTTCCTTCTGGTCTGGGCCTGTGCCCTGAGCAAACCTTGGGCTCAAACTCCCCAGCCAGTCCCACAGCACCCAGAGGAAGCCTAACTCCCAGGTGCTCTAACACGCCCAGGATCCCATGATCCCAGGAGCTTGGTCACACCAGGATCCCAAGGTCACAGAAGCAGCTTGACTCCCAGGAGCTCTGTCACATCCAGGATCTCAGGATCCCAGGATCACAGAACCACAGTATGGAGACAGCTGGTCTCTGAGGAGTTCTGACACAACTAGGATCACAGGAAGGACAGGCTCCAGTCAGATAAAGGGAGGGCAGGTAGCACTAGAGATAACCAAATGGCAGGAGGCAAGCGCAAGAACATAAGCAACAGAAACCAAGGTTACCTGACATCATCAGAACTCAATTCTCCCACCATAGCAAATCCTGGATACACCATCACACCGGAAAAGCAAGATTCAGATCTAAAATCACTTCTCATGATGATGATAGAGGGCTTTTAAAAGGTCATAAATAACTCCCTTAAGGAAATACGGGAGAACACAGGTAAACAGCTAGAAGCCCTTAAAGAGGAAACACAAAAATCCCTTAAAGGATTACAGGAAAACACAACCAAACAGGCCAAGAAATTGAACAAAACCATCCAGGATCTAAAAATGGAAACAAACAATAAAGAAATCACAAAGGGAGACAACTCAGGAGATTAAAAACCTAGGAAAGAGATCAGGAGTCATAGATGCAAGCATCACCAACAGAATATAAGAGATAGAAGAGAGACTCTCAGGTGCAGAAGATACCATAGAAAACATTGACACAACAGTCAAAGAAAATGCAAAATGCAAAACGTTCCTAACACAAAACATCCTGAAAATTCAGGACACAGTGAGAAGACAAAATCTAAGGATAATAGGTATAGAAGAGAGCAAAGATTCCCAACTTAAAGGGCCAGTAAATATCTTCAACAAAATCATAGAAGAAAACTTTCCTAACCTAAAGAAAGAGATGCCCATGAGCATACAGGAAGCCTACAGAACTCCAAATAGACTGGATCAGAAAAGAAATTCCTCCTGTCACATAATAATCAAAATACCAAATGCACTAAACAAAGAAAGAATATTAAAAGCAATAAGGGAAAAAGGTCAAGTAACATAAAAAGGCAGACCTATCAGAATTACACCAGACTTCTCACCAGAGACTATGAAAGCTAGAAGATCCTGGGCAGATGTCATTCCGACCCTAAGAGAACACAAATGCCAGCCCAGGCTACTATACCCAGCAAAACTCTCAATTACCATAGATGGAAAAAACAAGATATTCCATGACAAAACCAAATTTACACAATATCTTTCCACAATTCCAGCCCTACAAAGGATAATAGATGGAAAACACCAACACAGGAGGGAAACTATACCCTAGAAAAAGCAAGAAAGTAATTTTCTTTCAACAAACCCAAAAGAAGATAGCCACACAAACATAAAAATAACATCAAAAATAACAGAAAGCAACAATCACTTTTTCTTAATATCTCTTAACATCAGTGGACTCAATTTCCCAATAAAAAGACATAGACTAGGAGACTGGATATGTAAACAGGACTCAACATTTTGCTGCATACAGGAAATGCACCTCAGTGACAAAGACAGATACTACCTCAGAGTAACAGGTTGGAAAACAAGTTTCCAAGCAAATGGTCCCAAGAAACAAGCTGGAGTAGCCATTCTAATATCAAATAAAATCAACTTTCAACCAAAAGTTATCAAAAAAGATAAGGAAGGACAGTTCGTGCTGGCCAAATAGAAATATTTAAGGGGTAACTTCAGCAAGTATTATAGGTATCTGATGAATCTCAGTGTAATGGCCGTGGGAAACGCAAAGGAATGTTGCTCTTTGCTCAGAGTGAAGCTAACATATCTTTAAGGGAGAACATTGGAGATATTTGCATTTTATGTTCATATTAGGGAGGTGAGTCCTGTATATTTTAGAAGGCTAGTATTTATTTTTTCTGAATTTAGTCAGGAGTTGTCAACTTATTTCTAGTTGAGTGTGACAGTAGTATAGTTTTCAAAACCTACTGAAAACAAGTAACATTAAACGTGTGATTTATGAGATTAGGTTGTGTGCTAAATTGACTGAAGTCAACTTTCCTTTGTCATTTCAAAGGAAAAAAATTAATGGCCTATAAAACTGTGAGAGTTGATCTGTCAGAAATAATTTCCAATTGCATAATGTTTTTACAAAGTGATTTAATTTATTTTAATCATATTTATAATGTGAAAGTATAAGATGATGATAATATTGGGTTATAAAGTTTTAGTCATAAAAATATTATTTTAATTATTATTTTAAAAAAAGCCATACCTCTGGAACACTAAGCCCCTCCTTCACTTGCCCCTGGGGTGAAGAGCATAGATGTTTTGCCACAAGAACTTCAAAGTTCACCACATACTTGAGGATTCTAATCCAACATTGTCCTTAAGACGGTCATACTGTTCTGCCTCAGTTATTCCAGTGAGACAGAAACCAATTTGCCAAAGAGAAACGAGTTGGGTCAGCAGAGAGACTGAGTCAGAGTTAGAGTTCATCTCCGTGGCAGACGAATAGAAAGGACATGTATTAAGATTGGACTATACAACCCAAAAGCCGGCAAAAGAGTCAAAGACAGGCCTTGCTCCCACTGTTAGGAGTCTTACAAGACCAAGCTGCAGGAACATAACCAATGCAGAGGTCCTAGGTCAGACCCATCAGTTCTCGGATGGTTGGTTCAGTCTCTGTGAGTGCCTATGAGGCCAGGTTAGTTGATTCTGTGAGCTTTCTTGTGGTGCCCTTGACCCCTCTGGTTCCTACAATCCTTCCTCCCCATATTCTGTAGGATTCCCCAAGCTCTGCCTAATGCTTGGCTGTGGGCCTCTCTGATGACCCTCTCTGATTATGCTAGGCTCGTGTCTACAAGTATAGAAGAATATCATTAGAAAACAGTTCATTGATATGGTTTTTTGGTCATGTTTGGTTCTATCCTAGTGTCTGAGGCATCCAACCTCTGTTTCCTGTCAGAGGTGGGCTCCCTCTTGTGACATGGGTCTCAAGTGGAACTAATAATTGATTGGGCACTCCCACAGGTTCTGTGCCATCTTTACTGTAACACATGTTTCAGGCAGGACAAATTGTAGGTCAAAGGTTGGTGTCCCAATCCCTCCACTGGAGGTCTTGCCTGGTTACAGAAGTTACAAGTTCACGCTCCATATTCCCCATTACTAGGAGTCCTAGCAAGGGTCACCCTCATAGATGTCTGGAAGTCTCCACTGCACTAGGTTTCTAGCTCGTCCCGGAGACGCCCCCACATTTCAGTTGCCTGTGCGTACTCCCTCCTTCCCCCCGACCTGATCCCTCTGTTCCCATCCCCACATGCCCCCAGTCCTAATCCCATAATATCTATTCTATTTCTCCCTCCTAGGGAGATTCATGTGTCCTTCCTGGACCCCTCCTTGTTACTTGGCCTCTCTGGGTCTGTGGATTCTAGCATGATTGCCTTTTAATTTATGGCTAATATCCACTTGTGAGTACATACCAGGCTTGTCTTTCTGGGTCTGGGTTACCTCGCTCAGGATGATTTTTTTTTTTTTCTGGTTCTACCCTTTTGCCTGCAATTTCACGATGTTAGGGGTTGTTTGTTTGTTTGTTTTGTTTTTAACTCTGAATAATACTCCATTGTGTAAATGTACCATTGTCTTTATCCATTCTTTGTTCAGTGTATCTGGTTTTATGTTGAGGTTTTTGATACACTTAGACTAGAGTTTTGTGCAGTGGTAGATATGACTCTATTTGCATTCTACATGCTGGTATCCAGTTAGACCAGCACCATATGTTAGAGATGCTTTCTTTTTTTCCATTGAATAATTCTGGATTCTTTATATTCAGGTGTCCATAGGTGTGTGGATTTACATCTGGGTCTTCAATTCGGTTCCATTGTTCAGCCTGTCTGTTTTTATGCCAATACTGAGGTTTTTATTACTATAGCTCTGTAGTAGAGCTTGAAATCAGGGGTGGTAATATCTTTTATTATATAAGGTTGTTTTTAGCTACCCCAGCTTTTTTTTTCCATATAAAGCTGAATATTGTTCTTTCAAAGTCTGTAAAAACTGTGTCAGAATTTTGAAGGGGATTGTACTGGACCTATAAGTTGCTTTTGGTAAGATGGCCATTTTTACTATGTTAATCTTACCTATTCGTGAGCATGGGAGATCTTTCCAACTTTTGATATCTTTTTCAATGTCTTCAAGTACTTGAAGTTTTTTGTCATACATCTTCACTTGTATGACAGAAGATATTTTTATATTATTTGTTACTGTTGTGAAGGATGTCATTTACCTGATTTCTTCCTCAGGCTATTTATCATCTGTATATAAGAAGGCAAGTGCTTTTTTTATTTTTTTTTTTTTGAGTTAATCTTGTATCTAACCACATTGCTGAAGGTATTTATCAGCTATAGGAGTTCCCTGGTAGAATTTTTGGGGTCACTTATGGCTACTATCATGTCATCTGCAAATATCGATACTATAACTTTAATTTGTAATTCCCTTTAGTTGTCTCATTGCTCTAGCTAAAACTTCAAGTACAATACTGAAGAGATATGGAGGGAGTGGACAGCCTTGTCTTGTTCCTGATTTTAGTGGAGTTGCTTTAAGTTTCTCTCTATTCAGTTTGATGTTGGCTCTATGGTTGCTGTAAACTGTCTTTACTATGGATGGGTATGAGCCCTGGAGCCTTGATCTCTCCAAGACTTTTATTGTGCAGAACTGTTGGATTTTGTCTAGGGCTTTCTCAGCATCTAATGGGATGATCATGGTTTTTTCTTTGAGTTTGTTTATATAGTGGATTACATTGATATATTTCCGTATGTTGAACCATCCCTGCATCTCTGGGAAGAAGCCCACTTGATCATGGTGCATGATCTTTTTGATGTTGTTGTGCCAGGAAGTGCCTACTCCATCATGGACTGGCTTCCAACTTAAAAAAAAAAAAAGCCTGAGAACTTGACCTGCAGCTGAACCCAAGCTGCATCCACGTACCAGGAAGGACCCTACGCTTGTTCTTGTCCAGAGTTACTTCCTGGCTACTTCCTAGCACCAGTTATTCAAAGACTAGTGTAATTGTTTCAGATGTACTTTCAGACTGTGATTGTATACAGTCTCGCTTCAGAGCACCCACCTGTCAGCTTATAGTCACTCTGTTAGATGCTCGTCAGACTGGACACCCCCTCCCTCACCCCCTCATGTACTCCCATTTTCTATAAAAACCTATCCTGCTGAGGGTTCGAGGCTGCTCTGCCTTCCCTTCCTGTCCTGCTGTGTCAGGGCTGGCTTGGAGGAGAGCCCAAGCCTGAGCTTGTAATAAAGAGACCCTAATGCTATTACATCGGAAACGGCTCCTTGGTGGTCTTTGGGGTTCAGGAATGCTTCCTACACAACAATGTGTTCTTGGATTCCATTTGTGAGTATTTTTGCATATATGTTTATGAGGGAGATTTGTGTGAGTTTTTCTTTCTTTGTTGAGTAGCAGGGTGACTGTGGCCTCATAAAATGAATCTGGCAATATTCCTTTGTTTCTATTTTGTGGAATAATTTGGGGATTGCTGGCATTAGCTCTTCTTTGAAAATCTGGTAGAATACTGAACTAAATAAAACCATCTGGCTCTGGGCTTTTTGCAGGGGGGTGGGGTTGGGAAATTTTAAATTACTATTTCTATTTCCTCAGGGGATATGGGTCTGTTTAAATTGTGTTATCTGATCTTGATTTAACTTTGCTAAGTGGTATCTATGAAGAAAATTGTCCATTCCTTTTAACTTTTTTACTTTTGTGGAGTACAAGTTTTTGAAGTGTCACCAAATGATTCTTTGCATCTCCTCGGTGTCTGTTGTTATGTCCCCCTGTTAGTTTCTAATTTTCTTAGTTTGGATATTCTCTCTCTACATTTTCATTAGTTTAAATAAGGGTTTGTCTATCTTGTTGGTTTTTTCAAAGAACCAACTCTTTGTATCATTGGTTTCTTTGGATTACTCTCATTTCTATTTTAGTAATTTCAGCCCTCAGTTTGACTATTTCCTGCCGTCTACTCCTCCTGGGTGTGTTTGCTTCTAGAGCTTTCAGGTATCCTGTTAAGTTGCTAGTATGAGATCTCCAATTTCTTTTTGAAGGCACTCAGTGCTATGAACTTTCCTCTTAGCACCATTTTCATTGTGTCGCATAAGTTTGGGTGTGTTGTGCATTCATTTTCACTAAATTCTAGGAAGTCTTTAATTTCCTTATTTCTGCCCTGACCTTGAAGTCATTCAGTAGGGAGTTGTTCTGTTGCCATGAATTTGCAGGCTTTCTATTGTTTCTGTTGTTGTTGATATCCAGCTTTAATCTGTGGTAGTCTGATAGGATAGAGAAGGTTATTTCAGCTTTTTTGTATCTGTTAAGACTTGCTTTGTGACTGAACTTGTGGTCAGTTTTGGAGAAAGTTGAATGAGGCGCTGAGAAGAAGGCACATTCTTTTGTGTTTGGGTGAAATGTGTAGATATCTGTTAGGTCCATTTGGTTCATAACTTCTGTTAGCTCCATTGTTTCTCTATTCAGTTTTGTCTGGATGGAGTGGGGAATTGCAGGCTCTCACTAACCATGTGTGAGGTTCAATGTGTGACTTGAGCTTTACTAATGTTTCTTTTACAAATGTGGGTGCCCTTGCATTGGGGGCATAGATGTTAAGGAGTTTTCCGTTGATAAATATGGTGTCTTCCCCATTCCTTTTGATTAATTTTGTTTTGAAGTCTAATTTGTTAGGTATTAGAATAGCTACACCAGCTTGCTTCCTGGGTCCATTTGCTTAGAAAATCTTTTCTAACCCCTTACTTTGAAGCAATGTTTCTCTTTGATATCGATATGTGCAAAAGGTTAGATCCTGTTTTCTCATCCATCCTGTGTCTTTTTATTAGGGAATTGAGCCCATTAACCTTGACAGATATTAATGAGTAGTGATTCTTGTTCTTTTGTTGTTGTTAGTGGTGGTGGTTCTCTCCCTGTGTCTCTCTGTGTGTGTCTCTTCTTTTGGTTTTGCTGGTGTGAGATAATTTATTTCCCATGTTTTCATAAGTGTAGTTAATCTTCTAGGGTTGGTGTTTGCTTATAGTACCTTCTGTAGGTGGATATTATTTAAATTTGGCTTTGTCATGGAGTATCTTGTTTTCGACATGTATGGTAATTGAAAGTTTTGCTGGGTATAGTAGTCTGGGCTGGCATCTGTGATCTCTTAAGAGTCTGCAAGGCATCTGTCCGGGCCCTTCAGGTTTTTAGAGTTTCCATTGAGGAATCGGGTATAATTCTAAGAGGTGTGCCTTTATATGTTACTAGGCCTTTTTCCCTTGCAGCTTGTAATATTCTTTTGTAGTTGTTGTTGTTGTTGTTGTTGTTCTGTATGTTTAGTGTTTTGATTTTTATGTGGTAGGGGGACGTTCTTTTCTGGTCCAATCTACTTGATGATCTGTAACCTTCTTGTACCTTTATAGGCAGTTCTTTCTTTAGGTTAGAAAATTCTTTTCCTATGATTTTGTCAAAAATATCTTCTGGGTTTTTGAGCTGGGACTCTTTTCCTTCTTCTACTCCTATTATTCTTAGGTTTAGTCTTTCCATAGTGTCCCAGATTTCCTCTGTAGTTTGTGTCAGGAATTTTTTATATTTAACATCTTCCTGGCCAGTGTATCTATTTCTTCCATCCTGTCTTCAGAGCCTGAGATTCTCTCTTCCATCTCCTGTATTCTGTTGGTGATGCTTGCATCTGTCATTCCTGCTT
>CM052709.1:51051501-51083934 GCA_028551405.1 Uromys caudimaculatus
TCTTTATTGTTTCTATTTCTGTTTTTACCTCCTGGATGGTTTTGTTCATTTCCTTCTCCCATTTGATTGTGTTTTCCTGTAATTCTTTAAGAGATTTTTGTGTTTCCTCTTTAAGGGCTTCTAGTTGTTTACCTGTGTTCTCTTGTATTTCTTTAAGGGAGTTATTTATTTCCTTCTTAAAATCTTCTATCATTATCATGAGATGTGATTTTAAATCTGAGTCTTGCTTTTCTGGTGTGTTGGGGTATCCAGGGCTTGCTGTGGTGGGAGAGCTGGGTTCTGATGATGCCAAGTAGCCTTGGTTTCTGTTCCTTATGTTCTTGCCCTTGCCTTTTGCCATCTGGTTATCTCTGGTGTTAGCTGGTCTTACTCTCTGACTGTGGCTTGTCCTTCTTGCAAGCCTCTGTGTCAATACTCCTTGAAGACTAGTTCTCTCTGTGAGGAATTTGGGTTTGGAGAGCTGTGGTACAGGGTCAGCTCTGGGATACTGACAGAAACCAGAAGGGTCTAGTCCCCAACTGTCCTTTGGTCCCTGTGTCCTGATGGCTCTGCAAGGGTCCCTCTTGATCCAGTGAGTTTGAACAGAAGTGATGGTTTTGCCTGTGCTCAAAGGTGTGTCAGCACTCCTGGGATACCAGCACTCTCCTGGCACTATTTGAGTATGGAGCCCTGTGTCACAGGATCTGCTCCCTGGCCACCGGAAGAAACCAGGAAACCACTCCTCAGTCACTGTGTACTGGGGATTCCAGGTGGATCTCTCTGAGCAGACAGGCTTGCCCACACTCCTGGGAGTCTAGCTTTCTCCCGGCACTATTTGGCTATGAAGCCCTGGTGGCCCAGGCAGAGGTCTCCTGCCACAGATGGAAACCAGAAGGCTCCTTCCCCTGATTGCTCCTCAGTCCCTGTGTCCCAAGGATTCTGGGCGAGTCCCGCTGAGCAATGGTGCTCCTCTTACCCCCTCTCACAGGCTTTTCCACATTCCTGGGAGGCTAGCTTTCTCCTGGAGCTATTTGGCTATGGAGCCCTGGTGGCCCAGGCTAAGGTCTCCAGCCACAGATCCTCTTGACACATTTTTAACAGGTGACATTTTTAGCATTTTGGTCATCAGTTCCAGTTTTGATCCTTTCTTTTCCAGCTCAGGCAGGTGACCAGGGCTGGAGTAACAGACAACAGCCATGCTCAGAAACATGCTCCCTGGTGTTACTGAAGGGAAGCTGTGAGGCTCTGCCTCCCCACAGCAGCCTTTGGTGCTGATTGGTCCCAGGCTGCCTGAAGCTTACAGTCATGAGCTGACTCACAACCAGGCTGATGCCTTTCCTAACTCTGATTTGTTACTATATTCCTGCAAAACCACTGCTGGGCTAATGTCTTCTTCTCCAAAAGAAAAATTGAACCTTGAGGAACATACATCATTTGTGGAAGGTGGTGGGGCTTCAGGCAAATTCACATTTTGATTTACCAGCACAAGCCCTGTGCAAGGCAACTTTAGAGACTGTCTTTATGCAGTGAAAGGGGTGTTGTTCTTGAAAATATTCCCACTTCTGAACAGCCCACTTGTAGCGAGACCTTTGAAAGGTCTCCGTGCAGAATTCAGGATGACACTGAGATGGGTGTAAGAAGTTTTTAGGAAGAGTTGTTAACACTACAGACAGACAGACAACAGCCTGGCAGAGACTCTGAGGAGTTGACACCCCATTGCCTCAGCATGCTGGGACTCTGAAGAAGAATCCAGGCCCACAATGTGGAGGAGGAGCCTGCAGCCAAGCTAGCTGATTCCCCAGCAGAGGGAGGGGAGAGGAGGGACTGTGCGGCCACAGGTCGCCCTTTGATATGTCCACAGTCTGACTGTTGGCTCTTTTTGACTCTCCCAGCCAAGTCTCTTGCTAAATAAGTGATTCCCAGGGGTGAAAGAACCCAGAGGTCACAGTATTGGGATGAAATGACAGAAGGAACCCAACAAAGTAGCAACAGAGTGGTGGCCATGCACCACCAGCATGACGGACAGATTAGGCAGAGGACAGTCAGCAGCTCCTCTGCTGTGTGTGTGCCCTGTGCACTGCTGAACAGGGCCAGGAGAGACTGAGGGGGGCATCCCCTCAGAATGGAGGGGCTTCACAGATGTAGATAAGAGCGGGCCGGGGCTCTCTATGCTGGTTGTTAACATTAGCCTCTTTTCCAGCTCTCCAACCAGTTCGATCTCCGCTGTGCTGACATGAAAAAGAAGTTTGAAACGGAGAGCAGGTACGCTTTCTGGTGATGGCCTGTGTGCTAAGAGCCCAGGCTCCTGTGCCCTGGCAGGATTCCAGGTCCCCACGCACTCCCAGTGGTACCAAGTGCAGCTGGTGACACTGTGTGTGAGATGTGTCTTCAGAGGGCAGGGTGGCTTCGTTGAAGGCCACTAAGATGAAGCAGCTTGTCTTTGATGTTCCTGCTTGTCACCACTCATCCATTTCACCTCCGCTGTAGTATTTCTTTTGATTGGCTGCTGAGAAATGCTTTGTTGTTCTCCATAAAGCTTCTGTCATACATGATTTGTTATGAGTACATTCGCCTTCCTTCCTCCTTCTCCTCCTCCTCCTCCTCCTCCTCCTCCTCCTCCTCCTCCTCCTCCTCCTCCTCCTCCTCCTCCTCCTCCTCCTTCTTTCCCTTGCTCTTAGGTCAGGGCCTGGGCAACAAAGGAAGGAGAGAGGAGAGGAGAAGGGACAGGCCATGACAAGTCAGGAGTGAGTAAGAAGGAAGTGTGTTGTCTGTGTGGAGAATTTTTTTTAAAGCTCAGAGGCTTCCTGTCCCAGCCTGGGACATCCTGGGGAAAGACAATCACTTCTTGCTGCAACTTGTTTGTTATTGCTTTCTGATTTTTTTGTTTTGTTTTTTTAAAGAACAGTTTTAGCTTCTTGAAGCTAAAGGGGAGCTTATTCTTAAAATAAGGGAGAGTCTGAACTCCCAGGCAGGCTTATTGTGCACCATGCACAGCAGCCTCGTCACAGAACCAACCTGAGTTCTGTCAGCAGACGAGAGTTTAAGAATGCTATTCTGCTCCTAAAAGAGAAGGGAATTCTCCCAACTGTGAGAACATGGGTGGATCGGAAGGATGGAAATGAAGTAAACCAGACAAAGTGTCTGTGCTCTCACTCACAGATGAAACCTCATAGAAAACAGAACCTAGACAGACGGTTACTGAGGCTAGCCGGTGAGAGGCGACTGTACACGTGATCGGACAAGGGTCTGGGTCAGTGCTTCCACCAGGCCTGATGGCCTGGATTTGATCCCCAGGGCCCACGCGGCAGAAGAACACTGAGTTTCTCAAGTTATACTCTGATTTCCATGCGTGGATGGTCACAGTGTTCACATACTCTCTCTCTCTCTCTCTCTCTCTCTCTCTCTCTCTCTCTCTCTCTCACACACACACACACACACACACACACACTAAATAAATAAATGTAATAACAATGTTTTTAAAGTATATAAAAATCTCAGACAGGAGAAATATTTTTAAAGCACTTTGCAGGCCTTAGGATAATGATAATTTTGTGTTCTTCATTTCTAATTGCATAAGAGTACATTTTAAGGCTGGAGAGATGGCTCAGTGGTTCTGAGCACACACTGCTCTTGCAGAGGGTCTGAGTTTGGTTCCCAGCATTGGTGTGGTGGCTCACAACCACCTGTCCAGCTCCAGGGGATACACTACCTTCTCTGACCTCTGCACTACACTCACGTATACTTACTCCCAAATGGACGCATACATATAAACAAAACCAACAACCAAAACCAAAACGTTTTTAAAAAGAAAAAAAAAAAGCAAATTTCAAATCTCCCCCTCCTCTTCCTCCTCCTCCTCCTCCTCCTCCTCCTCCTCCTCCTCCTCCTCCTCCTCCTCCTCTTCTTTCTTCGCCATGAGGTGTGTTTTATTTTCATCAATCATACAAATAATTTTCTATAATATCCCAGGGCAAACCGGTGAATTTGGCAGTCTGATTAGTGGCGGGGTCCCCTTCAGAGACCTGCGGGCCGGTGGCATCCGCGCGGAGTGCCCGGGTTCACAGTGCAGTTTGTGGCTCAAGTCCATCTTGTAGGTGGCTCTTCCCCCACATCACAAGGGGGTCTTGGAGATGACAGGGTAGGGTGGGGAAATCTTCCTAGACTTTCAGGAGATTTCACTCCTCTTTTCCTGTTCAGTGGTCTCTTGGGTCGGTAGGGTGTTCTTCTCCTGCGTCTTGGTTTTCTTCAGCTTGGCCTTATCGAAGCTGGCAATTTCCCCCATGTCCTGCTTGTCTGCCATTTTCTTTTCTTTTCTTTCTTTCTTTTCTTTCTTTCTTTCTTTCTTTCTTTCTTTCTTTCTTTCTTTCTTTCTTTCTTTCTTTCTTTCTTCCTTCCTTCCTTTTTTTTGTTTGTTTGTTTGTTTGTTTTTCGAGACAGGGTTTCTCTGTGTAGCCCTGGCTGTCCTGGAACTCACTCTGTAGACCAGGCTGGCCTCGAACTCAGAAATCCGCCTGCCTCTGCCTCCCAAGTGCTGGGATTAAAGGCGTGCGCCACCACTGCCCGGCCTGCCATTTTCTTACAACTCGTGGATTCTGGTTCCGAGCTCACACTCCAGGTGTTCCCACTCGTGCTGCTGCAGCAAGAGACCTCAAATATCCTTACCACAAAACATTTTAATCATTGAGTTGACGTCTGTGTCAACTACATTGATTTAGTTATTCTGCATTACATTCATGAGCTAGAGCAGCATGTTTAACCCCATAAGCACTTGTGATGTAAATAAGTATTGATAACAAAACAAATCCTCGTAGAGACAGCACCTCTGTAAACCACAGCATTTTATGCATTGATGTTTTTATTTATTTGTTTCTCTTGTTTTTTTGTTTGTTTGTTGTTTTTCCAGACAGGTTTCCAGACAGGGTTTCTCTCTTTGTAGACCATGCTGGCCTTGAGCTCACAGAGATCTGACCGCCTCTGCCTCCCAAATGCTGGAATTAAGGCGTGTGCCACCACATCCAGCTTATTTTGTTGTTTTATAATAATTTAAAGTTTACAGCAAAATGACCAGGAAGGTACAGAGGCCCGTCTATCCCTTGTGCCCACCCTATAGCCACCCTCATTTTCAGCGTCCCTGAAAACTGTTACATTTGTTACATTGATGGGCCTGCATTGCCACATCATCGTCACCTGCTTGGAAGTCACTCCTGGTGCAGAACGGTGTGTGCGTGCGTGTGTGTGTGTGTGTGTGTGCGCGTGTGCACGCGTGTGTGTGCGTGTGCGTGTGTGTGTACATGCATTTACTGTGAGAGTGTTGTACGCTGTGGTTTCACTGTCTTAGCTCCACCTACTGGTCCCTCCACAGTCCTTTCGGAGGCAATGCCTAGAAACAACTGTCACAGGCCCTCTTGCTATGTAGTCTTTGCAGACAGGCATTTTTCCTGTAGTAAGGTATGTTTCGGTTTCTTCCATCTGATTTAAGGCTTGGGGCTCTCACTTTCACACTCAAACACTCTCAGCATGTGAATCCTGGGATAGGGGCTGGATCTGGGGTTCTACACTTATTCTGGGTGCTTCTATAAGTGAGCTGTAAGCAAAGACTGTTGACTGAGAAGTGGAGTCTGAGGTGCTCGCCTGAGCACTATTCAAAGCAGCGACTGTAGGAAATGCCTTGCTCTGAATAGAAACCAAGAGAATACTACAGGAAATGAGCCCCACCTTGTTGAGGATATAGGGGGAGGGCAGATAATTGCAACAGCTCAACTCCAGACTGCATGTGTGCATATGTGTGAGTGTGTGTATGTATGCATGTATGCATAAGTATATGTGTGCATGCGTGTGTATACAAATGTGTGTGTAAAGGTGTGTGAGAAACTTGCGTATATGTATATTTGTATGTGTATGTAAGTATGCAAGTGTCTATGTGTGTATGTGTGTGTGAGTGCAAGTGAGTATGTGTGTGTGTATGTGCACGTAAGTATGTGTATATGTGTGTGTAAATGTGTGTGAAAAGTGTGTATATATGTATGTGAGTGTGTGAGTGTATATGTGTGAGTGTGTGTGTGTGTGTATGAGAGAGTGTATGTGAGCATGTGTGTGTGTGAGCGTGTGAGTGTGTATATATGAGTATGTGTATATATGACTATGCATATGTGTATATGTGAGCATATATATCTGAGTATGTGTGTGTATATGAATATGTGTGTGTGAAGCACTGCCTCCCCCCATGTGCTTGATGTCACTATGTTTCTGTGAACCATAGGAGACAGCTTTTGGAAGTAAATTCTTTCCTTCACTGTAGATTCTGGGGTTCAAATTCAGGTTGTTAGGCTGCGGCAGCGGCAAGCACCTACACCTGCTGAGCCACCTTGGTGACTCTGAACTTCTTTGCACGCTTGTCCCACAGGGAACTCAGACAGACTCACAAGGAGGAGCTCGAGAAGTTAGAAAACAGCTACAAGGAAGCCTTGAAGGTGGAAAAGGCCGCTGCCCAAGAGAAACTAGGTACTGTCAGGCCCTGGGAAAGGTGGGTAGCCTGGGCCCTGACGTCCCTATGGCCATGGGTTGGCACAGCCAACCGTTTCCGTTCCGAGGCTTAGGGCATGAGAGTGACTGAGAACTGGAGAGAGAGAACCTGTGTCCTTGAAAATTCACTTTCATCAGTGAAGGGGGAACGTGAAACTTTTTAAAAGTGCATTTTAAAGTTTAAACCTATAATACCACCGTGAAGCCTTCAGGTTTTCTTGCATGTAAAATGGCAGTGCTTTATTGAATCCTAACTGGGGTACTGTGATGGCAAGGCTCTGTAGCACATAGGGCTGTGCTGACCGTAGCTCACCATTTCTACTGCCCCTGGGAAAGCAGAATGTGCGTCCTTCAGACTCTGGGTTTACTGATGAATGTCCACAGAGAGAATGCGACGCTGTAACGTCCTCCTCTGTTTGAAGTTAGTATCTTATTTACACTTGGCTTGTTTTCCACTTTCCGCAAGAGAATGTGCAGTTTTCAGAACCTCTGTTAAGGAGGAAATGCTACAAAAAGGAGATGCATTCTGGGAGGTTTTGTTCCTCCTTCCCACAGATACAGATTACCCTGTGGGGGAGAGGGTTGACTTACTAAAACAGCTGAACAGAGCATGTGAGTTCCGAAATCTCTGAGAAGTGGATTTATCAGAAAGTAGCAGGCCTCTCTTGCAGAGGCTCTGCGTCCACCGGTTCATGGGGGATCTAATGACTGATATGCTTTCTCATAAGCTTCCAGAGTGACTTGGGAAACCTGTGCCGGTTTCATCACCTCAGGGACAGCTTGGGCGTGATACTCAGGAGCTCATGTGAGTTTTGGAAAGTATGCCCACCGGAGGAATAATGACAACCTTGTTTTCTTTTCATCCAGATGAGATGAGCAAAGAGTATAAGTATCTGAAGAATATGTTCCACATGTATCAGGTGAGATTCCAAGCTGTACGGGAGGTTCTGAGAGGAAGAGGGGAGGCTTGCTCCTGGCTGAGAACATGAGGATGACTGGAGACCTGGAGAGATTCTAATATCCCCCTACCACAATGTTGAACCCAGTGGCTTCCATGTTTGACAAACCAGCCATCCAACTCTGAAGAGACCTGTTGAAGAGTGTGTAACAGCTGTTCACTGTTTTCTAAAAATGAAGACTAAGAAGGGGATAGGGGCTGGAGAGAGGGCTCGACAGCCAAGAGAAGTGGCCGCTCTTCCAGAGGTCCCAGGTTCAGTTCCCAGCACCCACATGATAGCTCAAAACCACATGTAACTACAGTGTCAGGAGACCCAGTGTCCTTTCCTGGCCTCCTCAGCTACTGCTACCAGGCGCACACAGTGCACAGACATTCATGCTGACAAAACACTTATACACAAAAAACAAGTTGTTTTGTTTTGTTTTTAAAGTGGAACTAAGCACCAACAGTAATACCAAAAAGAAAGAATTGTCATTCACCAGAGGCAGACCATGCAAATTCCTGTACTTTGTTGAAACATTCACTGAGCAAATCTATGGATATTTTTGTGTCCTCTTTTCTCCTTTGTCGTGACTGCCTCTGTGCCTTTGGGATGTCACTGTCCCTTTCCCACTGACCACATGCTATTACAGTCACTTGCCATGACAGAGCATAGATAGCATTTTGAACATCTGATCCTAGCAGTGGAGTGCTGGTCAGAGCAATGAGCACATTTAAGGCCTTTCACGGATTTGATCAAATTGCCACCCAAAAAGTTTTATCTCATTCCACATTCTACAAGCTGAGACCTGAAGCCATTTTCTCTAATCCCTGTCCTGGTTGAGTTTGTTGTCAACTTGACACAAAATGGAGTCATCTGGGAGGAAGGGGGGAGCCTCATTTGAGAAATTGCCTCCACTGCCTGTGGACAAGTTGATGAGGCATTTTCTTGGTTAATAATTGATGTGGGTGGGGCCAGCCCACTGCAGGTGGGCCCGCCTCCAGGCAGATGGCTCAGCAAGCTGAGCAAGCTACAGGAGCAAGCCAGTAGCCAGGACTCCCCCTGGCACCAGTTCCTGCCTGAGTTCCAGCCAAGTTCCCTCAGTGATGGGCTGTGATATAGAAATATAAGCAAAATAAACCCTTTCCTGCCCAAGCTGCTTTTAATCAGACTGTTTTATCACAGTAGTAGAAAGAAAATAGGATGATTCCCCAAACTCGATGAAGTCCCAGAGCAGGCTGCCTTACAGGGAGATGCAGACTCAGATGTGATTCTCAGATTTAGAGAGCCTATCTGTCTTCCAAAGAAATCAAGATCCAGCAGGGTAAACACTGTTCATAGAGGGCCTTTGACCTTTGGGCTTATCCTAGCTTTTCTCTGAGCTTAGCTGGAATTGGTTTTCTTATGTATAACCCATGGAAGGGCCCTCAGCGAGGCCCAAGTGAGGGGAGAATAAAGCCCCGTGCAACACTGTGAGAACCTTAGCTCCACACAGCATTCCCGTGTTATAGCTCTTCTCAAGGTGCCTTTGTGCTCCACAGGATAGCATTTACGATGAAATGGAAGACAAGTGGACAAGGCGGAAGGCAGAATGGGAGAAAGATGAGAAGATGGAGCGGGAAAGGATCCTGCTACAACAAAGTGAGTCATGCAGAGGCTGCTGACTTTTCCAATACGAGAATATCAAAAACAAAAACAAAGCCTGCTATAGATCTTGACCTTGACTTGAGGGAAGGGGCCTTGGATTTACCAAGAGTGAAAGGCTAGATGCTGAACTTCAGAGGACAGTGAGGGCAGGCTTGCTTTTTCTTTCTTTCTTTCTTTCTTTCTTTCTTTCTTTCTTTCTTTCTTTCTTTCTTTCTTTCTTTCTCTCTCTCTCTCTCTCTCTCTCTCTCTCTCTCTCTCTTTCTTTCTTTCTTTCCTTTTTTTTTTTTTTTTAAATTTCAGACACATGAATTAAGGGATCTAAAACTTACATGTTTGCCCACCACGGGCTGGAACAATATGGCTATTGGCATCTATAATGAAAATATAAAACCTAAAATTCCAGGAGGAATTCTTAAATTTGAATTTAAATTATTCGGGGCTCTGCTGCCAGGTCTTCCAACACTGAGAACAGGTGAACCTACCTCTGCCCAAGGGCTAGGTGTGAAATTCTGTTATGAACAATCTGGCTAACCAAGAGCTTTAAAGAGAAAAATGCCCAAGAGAGCACAGCCATTACTTCAGCGGAGGAGACAGAAAGACAACAGCAGACAGAAATTAAACCATGCAGCAAAGAAGGAACAGAGATGCTGCGGACTGATCCCACGTGGCTGCTGTCACGGCACACAGGAGGCCCACCTCACCCCAGGCATCACCACAGCTGAGGTCAGAGCATCAGCTCAGCCTGAAAGGCTCTCCGGTTCAGTCCAGTCTGGAGCCAAGCCTGTGCTCAGTTATTCTGGGTTTCTCTTCGGCCTTTCCCAACTTTAACACACATACCTACCTTCTCTTATTCTCCTCCACAGAACATAAGATAACAAAAAAGTTTGAGTTAGAGTCTGAAGAAGAAAAGAAGAAAATGAATGAGTCCTTCAGCGCTGTTTTTGATAACTTCACTCGAGAGAAAGAGGTAACTGGAACTAGTTGAGAGTGGTCTGGGCGGAGCAGCTGAGCCCGGTGGGCCTACATACTTGGGTGACTTTTTTGTCCTAGTGGACATACTCTCCTCTTTGTCCAACTTTCCTGGGAATATATGAAAAAAGAACAACCGCTCTAGTTTGGGCTTGATTGCTATGATAAACTATGATCAAAAGTAAATGGAAAGAAAAGGAGTTATTTCATCTTACAGGGGGCAGTTCATCCTCAATTTCCAATGCAGGAAAGCAAGGCAGGGACTTGAAACAAACCACAGAGGACACAGCTTTCTGGCTTGCTCATTCTTGTTTAGCTGCCTTTCTTATACTGGCCAGGCACACCTGCCTAGGGATGGAACCACCCACAGTAGGCTGGGCCATCTCACATCAATTGGCTGTCAAGAAAATGCCCCATAGGCATGCCCATGGACACAGTCTCCAAACTGAAAGCCCCTGAAGTAACTCTCGGCTGTGTCAAGTTGACAGCTGAGGCCAAGTTAGAGAAGAATTGTCTTGGGGTCCTTTATAGCTAGGCAGTCTTACTGCAGGATTTTTGGAATGAAAGTTGTAATTAGTAGGAAATAGCAGTACATTAAACATGCAAAACTTAAAAAGTTCCATGGTTTGCCTAACTGGCCTCTCTGAATGCCACCCCACCCCCAGTCCTTTCTATAAATGAAGGAAAAGGCACTGGTATCAGCTAGTCAAGACAATTTGGTTATGCACCACTCCTACTAGATCAGAGTGCTTATCTAAAAGCTAAGATGAGTCAAGATCCATGCACCTTCTAGCCAACAAGAACGTCATAGACAAGATTTTCCCCAAACAGATGGATACTGACTAAGCAAAATGTGTTAGCATTCCAGACCCCACCAGTTTGCATGGCCGATCTCTGAGCTCTTAGATGCATTAAAGGTTTGCTGGCAGCCAAAGTGGTCACAACTCTGTAATGCTGTCACCATCTGGCCATCAGCCACATGCCTCCTTAGCGGAAGAGAGGGCCGTTCTGGGATCAGGTCTTAGGCATCACCCCTAAATATACAAACTATACGCTTTCTTAGATTCCTCCATCTTTCTCATGCAAATGGAGAGTTGTGCTATATTGTCTGTATTTTGAATATTTCGCTTATGTGTACATTTCTTAATCACTGTGCTAATTCCTCTTCCGTTAAATCCATCTCCTCTTACCTGCCCCCAGATCACCACTCTTTTGGTTTCTATCACCATAGACTCAATTTATCAATAGTTTTTTGTTTTGTTAAAAAAAAAATACAGTTGGTTCCGATGTACTATAGCATAACTTATTATAAAATAAACACACAGTAGTTAGTCATCCTTGCAATGTGCCAAAATCAACCTTTAAAAGTTTATAAAAGCCAAATGTAGAAAGAATCCTCCTCAGTGAACTTCTAAGGACAACACAGATACTAAGACAAAAGTTGGTGCTTATCATAATCACAAGGGTTTTTTTTATTATTATTCTGATTTTTAAGTTTAAGTAGCTCCAGATAAAAGAGCGCCATCTTCCCACACGCTCTATCTCTGAACTCTGCCCACCAAGGCAAAGGTCGCCTTGTCCTTCGGAGCCACTGGGGATGATGACTTGGTAATTCCTCTTTCTGACAGACCCTTGGCTTCTTTGGGAAAGACCATAAGGATGGGCTTCTGAGAACTGAGTTGTGACAGAGTAAAGAAATTCCAGTTTTTGCTAGGCATCCATCTTGGTACCCACAGGCATTTGTGTGTGACTCCGGTTCCTGAGGGTGACTCAGTGGTCCCTACCCAGAAATGTGCAGCCGTGACTATAACTGTTCTTCGGCTTCAGGAACCTGTTTATGCAGACACTCAAGGACCATTTCAAGGTCGCCTGGACTACCTGCTCCTGGCAGAGCAGAGCCACGCTTGATTGGCTTATGCAGATTCTTGAGGTCTTCTTCTGGTTTTCACCTTTACAAATCCTTCCCTCTGTCCTCTTTGCATGGCAATCTTAAGTTTGGCTCAGAGAGTGTTGTCCTGCTAGCAGGATCAATACATTTAACTAAGTATATTCTTGATTGAGCCTGTGGTCTGTTTACAGGGGTCTCAGACTCTATAGCAACAGGCGAGCTGGGGACCAGGGTTCCACCATGGAGACCTGTGAGCCTTCGATGGGTTTTCCATGTCTGTCTCTGAGGCTGGGTTTAGTTTTTGCATTTTCCAGCCATACCTTAAGTCCTCTACTTTTGCTTTCCTCCCAAGCTTGGTTAGCTGATGTTCATTGTCTCCTCCCTTCTGCTCCCCTCCCTCAGCTGACTGTCTCACACTTGATATTTCATGCAGACACTCTTCTCCGGTTTCTTTGCTGATTTTCCTATTAGTGAAATTTATTTTTAATATTTATTAATATCAAGTCAGGTGTGGTGGTGCACACTACAGAGACAGACACAGGAGGGTCCCTCTGAGTTTGAGGCCAGCCTAGCTTACAGAGTGAATTCTAAGGTAGCCAGAATTATGGAGAGAGACCTTGCCTCAAAACCCGCAAATATGTACGCCCTTTCCTGGTCCCCTTTCTGCTGACCTGCTCCTCCATGCTCAGTAATGATCTTTTTCATGTCTCCCCACTTTCAACTCTAGCATAGTTGATGAAATTCTGCTCCGAGTTTTCTCTTGGCAGCTGTCCTGGTCCTTTTTTTCTCAACAAACCTCACTTCCTGATGTGTCAGGGTGCTTTGTGGAAACCCCCTGCTTCTGTCCAGATCATTTTCTGACTCATCATGTCTACTGGAACTGTAAGTGGTATTCTCTTCAGACTCCCTGTCTGAACCAGACTAAATCACCTGCATGTTTGCCCCTCCCTACTCCATTCTACCCCGCACCCCCACTTCCTCATCCTTCTCAATCCTTCCACCGTCATCTCTGTTCAACCAAAAGCTCTGGTGGCCAAGGGGAGATCACAAGAGGGTGGTGGGATTCCTGCATCTCAGAGGTGCACTAGTGAGTGCTCAGATATCACCCCCACCTCCAGCCTCAGACCCTGCCCAGAGCAGTGAGACCAGGGCAGAGCAGGGCCCACATCTGCTCAGAACCAACTGAACCACGGGGTGGGAAGGGGATGGGGGTAGTTGGAGAGGAGAAACAGTGGACACACCCCACTGCCACCTCTGGCCCACCAAGGTCAAACTAGCCAAAAAGCAGCATTGCTCGATTTTCGGGTTATCTAACATCTAATGTATTGCTTCCCCCTAAAAATAACTGATAAAATTTGTGGCTTGAGGCAGATCTCTCTCTGTAGCCCAGGCTGGACTCCAACTGATGTGCAACCCAGGATGACCCTGATCTTCTTGCCTTGGCCCCCTAGCACTAGGATCCAAGCTCAAGCCCATACCCAGCCCTGTTCCTTTCTACTGCTCAGCAGTATTGCTTTGTTGAAATGTCATACAATGTGTTTCTTGTTTTCCTGGTTTGTAATATTTGGATTATTTTCATTTATTAGATTTTAAACAAAGCTTCTATGAATATTCTTGCACAAACAATTCATAGGTATATTCTTGCACTTCTTGTGGAGTGCATTACTAAAGCTCTAGGGCACACATAGGAAATTTGTGGTTTCCACAGTAGAAATGTTTTACTCTGAGATCTTAAATGTGTGAATTCTAACTGTACCAAATCCTCCTCACTCAGGCCACTCAGCCTTTAATTAAGGCCATTACATTGGGTATGAATATGAAGTGACAGTCACTTTTTTTTTTTAAAGTCTCTCTGATGATTAAACATGACCTAAAATGTTGGGGGATGTTGATAGATTACTATCTTCTTTGATATGCCTGTTCAACTTTTATATTACTTAAAAGATATGGATAATACAAATATTTTGTATATATGATGCAAATAATAACTTCTAGCCTGGGAGTTTGCTTTCTCATTTTGCAAATGTTATCTTTCAATGTACAGAAATTTCTACTTTTGATGAAAGGCAGATTATCAATCTTTTATTTTTAGAATTAAAACTCTTTCTGCCTTCCCCATAACACTACTGACTATCATAAAGTGGTGAATATTCTCTTTTAGAAACTTTATGATTTTAGCATTTCTGAGTCTATGGTCTATATTGAATACTCTTTTTTTGTAGAGTGAAGCAGAGGTCATAAGAAAATTTTCTATATGAATATACAGTTATTCCATCATTCTTTCTGAAAAACAGAAATGTTCCTTCCTTGATGTCTTGATGTCTGTGGAATGAAGGGCAGGACCCCTTCCCTCTCTGTTTAGCCGTTCCTCTACACTCAAGGCGACACTGCACCGTCTCGGTGCCACATAAAGCCAGTTAGTGCATGCAGACAGTCTGACTTTGCTATTTGTCTTTTGGATGTTTTCCTCTTACTTTATTTATTTGTTAGTTTTGATATTGTTTTCTGGAATTTCTGTGTGAATCTTAGAGCTCGTCATATCCATCAGTTGATAATGTATTCCTGAATCCCCCGGTGGCTTCTTAATTCTCTAAAAGAATATCCAGAACCATGGTGCTAACCTTTCCAAATACAATTGTTTCTAGGCGCTCTTAAGACAACATAACGAAGATATCCTGAAAATACAGGAGCTGAGGAAATCCAAAGAGGTAAGCGCTCTGTTCAGCTTTATGAAACTAGTGTCTTCCAAGCTATACACTCTTGGAGAAATGAAATTAATTTTACCCAAACCAGTAAAATTATTGGAGCACACAAACCTAAGTGTTGAACTCTGTAAGTCAAAATGAAACTTGAACTCGATGTAAAACAAATGCAGCCTTTCTCAGAGCCAGCTGTGAACAAGGAGAAGAGCAAAGGCTGCACGGTCATCAGTGGTGAATAACGTCCATATCTAGCCAAGCTTAAAACGCAGGACTTTGAATGACAGAACATCATTGTCTTAGTTAACATTTTACTGCTGTGAAGAGACACCATGACCAAGGCAACTCTTATAAAGGACAACATTTAATTGGGGCTGGCTTACAGGTTCAGAGAATGAATCCATTATCATCATGGTGGGAAGCATGGCAGCGTTCAGGCCCACATGGTGCTGGAGTAGCCAAGAGTTCTACATCCTGATCCCCAGGGACTGTGTATCACAGTGGACACAGGACCTCAAAGCCCTCCCTGACAGTGGCACACTTCCCTCAACAAGGCCACACCTCCTAACAGTGCCATTCCCTATGGCCAAGCATTCGAACACATGAGTCTATGGGGCCACACCTGTTCAGACCGCCACAGTCATGCTCTTGCCTCTGAGCCCTCAGTCTTCCTAATGGCTCCTGCAGAGCTTTGTCTCCAAGCCTCTCTTTTTTTTTTTTTTTTTCCTCGAGATGGTTTCTCTGTGTAGCCCTGGCTGTCCTGGAACTCACTTTGTAGACCAGGCTGGCCTCGAACTCAGAAATCCGCCTGCCTCTGCCTCCCAAGTGCTGGGATTAAAGGCGTGCACCACCACCGCCCGGCTTCCAAGCCTCTCTTGTGTGTGCCTTACACATGATGGTTTCTGCTGTGCTCCTTTCTGCTGAGATACACAAGACCATGTGTGAAGGTCGATGAAAAAAAAATCTGTTAAACAAAAGAAACTTTGTGCTTCCCTTTCCACTGAGAAATTTAATTTGTATCTAGAATAGACATGTCTTTAAAAAAAGACTAGTCACTGCACAAACATTATAAAGAACTCATATCTTAAACTGCTATCAAACAAGCAGCAACATCCTACAAGGTAGACAACATGGCCTCTGAGCCAGGGAGTCCTAACGTATTAGGAAACAGCTCTGCTGAGCTTCTCTATTAATTCCATCATAGGTATAATTTCTGAGTCTGTTTCTGTCTGGTTTCTTTTGTTTGCCAGTCTGCTGAGTTCTCAGTAGGTGCTAGCCATTGTGAAGCTTAGCTTTTTGGGTACTGAATATTTTTATATTCCTTTACGTGCTCACAGACTTTATTCTGGGATGCAGTTAAGTGGTTTGGAAGCAGTGTGATCCTTTTGAATTTTGCTAGTCAGAATTAAAGCTTGGTGTAGAGTCACCCCTTTTGAAAGTCCTCCAGACCCTCTGCATCAGGTTTGCTCCAGCCTAGTTGGTGGGACTGGGTCAGTCTCAGCCCCTCATTGTCTGAGGACTTGTTCTACCTGCTCTCTTCTCTCTCTCAACTCCTCTCCTTTATTTCTGCCTCGACCACTCCTCTCCAAAGGCCCTGGACTTCTTGTTGGTTCTTTAAAGGGATAGAGTGCCCTACCTTGGAGGTCTTTGCATTTGACAGTCTCTACCTAAACATCTCTTTCCCCAAGATTTCCATGGCAAATGTTTTCCCTTCTGGTCTTCATTCAAATGGTAGCCTCTTGGGAGTCACTCTATTTAAAGGCTCAGCTCTCTGCTCCAACACTTTTCTTTCTCTGTTTTGCTTTTCTACATTAATTTAATCACACAAGCAGATAAATTCAATGAAGGAAGAGATTTCTGTATGTTTTCTTCACTGCTAATTCTTATTTCCTAAAGCAGTACCTGGCTCACTCTGGGCTTTAAATAGACACCAATAGATCCTTGAGTGGATATGTGAGTGTAAGAACGTAAGCTGGGCCTGGAACAGCGCTGAACTTAACGCAGTTTCACTCGGTGATGTTACATGTCCACTCATGAATCATGGGAAGATGTATGTCATGTGGGGATTTCTCTAAGGATCTGAGGAGATGGAGGTACTAAGTGGGCTGAAACCCAGGGAAAGAGACCAATCTGACTGATATCCTCATCCTTGTCAGTGCCTAACAAAATGCACACAGTAACTGCTCAGTTCTGACTGTGGGGTACTATGAAGATGACAAATTGGAAGAGAGATATGTAGTAAATCTTCTTGGTCCATTTGTTTTTGCTGTCGTTGTGTTTAAGATAGGGTCTTACTGTGTATCTCTGGCTGACCTGGAACCTGTTTTATAGACCAGGTTGGCCTCTAACTCACAGAGAGCACTTGCCTCTGCCTCCCAAGTGCTTGGATTAGAGGCATGCACAACCATGCAGGCAGAAAAGATATGTTCATGATAAAATATAAGTGTGATATCATTTCTTCAGAGGAAAGAAGCATGAGCTCTGTTGGGGGTGGGGGTGCATCTGCATGAAGTCAGCAAGGGTCACCTTGTGGTATGTGGTATGTGGATACAGCTGGGTATTTCTGGATTTCGGAACATGGAAAAGGCAGAGATAGAGTTCCAACCCAACATAATGAAAGAAGCTGGTGTGCATAGAAAGCAGCAAGATAGGCAGAGAGACTTGAAGACAATGTCAGGAGCATTGTCTTCTGTGGTCCTTGAGACAGTTCTCACAGCAAGCCAGAGATAACTTATACAGACCCACAGGAAGCAGCACAGGCTAGTTCAGTAGCCTGTCCATCACATTAAGGAATCTGGGTTAGGCAATGAGAGCCTCCAGGAGCATCTGAGGAGAAGAATGTCACCTGACGTGAGGACTGTCAACAAGGGGAGGAAGGGCTGAAGAGCTGGAACGTGGAACGTGGGAGACAGAGCCTGCCATTAGGACATGTCCCCTCCATAGCTCAGCCCAGCATCTGTTTCCTCCACTGTCCGAGACTGTCCTGTTAAAATTACCAGTAACTCCAAGTCACTAAATCCGGAGCTTGTGCTGCCTCACTCACCCAGGATAAGCTGGCTTCAGATGCTGCTGGCCATTCCTTCCCAGGGCGTCCGGTGCTTCCATGACTTGGGTGGCTGTCCCTCCATCTTCCTGGTATGCCGTCCTTGTCCCTGAGCTGCTGGGCCCTGGAATGCTTTATCTTACCTTCATTCTCGTTAGGCGGCCCCATGGTCCCCAGCAATTTAACCATCCACTCTGTTGCTAATGGGTGGGTGCCTCAGCCTAACCTCATCTCTGAGCTCCAAACTCCAGTCTCTTCCTGCCAGCTCTCTGCAGCTCAGCCACCCTTGCCCACTCTATTACTCCTTACCTGAGCTACAGCTGCACCCTCTCCTCACCCTTGTTCCATTCCTCCAGCCCACCCTCCAGGGAGCAAGAAGACGAAGGTGACAGGACGCCAGTAGAAAACCTCATCTGCCCTAAAACCCTTGCGTGGCCCCTGCTGTTCTCAGCTCACCATGGCCTCCAGGATGACTAATTGTGCATGCCTTAGCCTTGGCTTATTGCTTGCTCTCTGCATTCTAGCTATACTAGTACCCCTTATCAACACCCAAGCACTTTGCTTTCTTGGCTCTTTTGTACCACTTTCCTTCATAATTTGTTTAATCAGTGGATTACCTGTTAGAGCAGATTTAGGTTTGCAGAAAAATGAGGTACAGTTGAAAAATGGCATAGAGTATGTGGCTTAGATTTTTCAAACTCTACTTTAATTAAGGTTCCTAAATGTTTAACCTCCCTTCTAGCCCACCACCCACCAGAGATAGTAGAAAAGAAAAGCTTACAGGGCAAAGGAGGGTATGGACCTGTTTAGAAATAGTTCTTTTGGGCAATTCCAATCTTCATGGTCAGGATAGCAGCAGTTCAGTTCACACAATTATTCTTCTTCTTCTTCTTCTTCTTCTTCTTCTTCTTCTTCTTCTTCTTCTTCTTCTTCTTCTTCTTCTTCTTCTTCTTCTTCTTCTTCTTCTTCACCACCACCACCACCACCACCACCACCACCAGCAGCAGCAGCCTGATTCACTCGCAAACACCATTCACAAATCAGCAACAGCAGTTTGATCAAGAAGAATCCTTGAGGCTCTGCCAATCGGCTTGGGTTCATGGAAACAGCAAGAAACATCACCAGAAGGTCTTTGGTGTGCTTCTCTCTATGAAGTCACAGCAAACGATGATCAGTGAAGAAGGCATGGTGAACCAATGCCACAGTATCATGCATGGAGACCAGTGCCAGCAAAGCCCAATGGAGACCAGCAAAGAGTGGCAAGGCGAACCAATGCCACACCGCATTGCCCACTGTCTGCTGGTTATATTTATACCCTTCCCAAACATCACATGTTCTCTTAAGCATCCACTCTAGCAAAACACCACATGCCCCTTTTCCAGGCAGCTTCTAGAAAAACGCCATGTGTCAGTCTCAACAAAACATCCTCTCATAAGAGTTTCCACAAAAACTGAGTCTCCAAAGAAACCAGAAATTTCCACTCAGTCATCCATCTTGAAAGTTCCTATATAAGCTCCCCTGCTAGCAGCTTGCACTAGATGGCATGTTAGTTACTGAGCAGTCAGTATCAGAACACTGTTGTTAACTGAGGTTCCCTAGTTTACAACAGGGATCACTCTTATGGCATATATGCTATGGGTTTTGGTTAATACATCATGCCAGGTATTCATCATTACTGAGTCAAACAAAATAGTTTTGTGCTTGAAAAATGCTCTAAAAATCATGCATGGATGAGTGGCTGATGATCACGTTGACTGATGAAGGCTGCTTTGGCAGCAGTGGCAGTGAGCATGAAGGCAGGACACAGGAGGGAGAGGAAGAGACGGTAGAAATGTTGGCATGGTGACAGTTTAGCAGTAAGTGGTACAGGAGAGCATGCCTGAAGCAGGCATAGTGCATTGTGTTCCAGATGCCCTGGAGAAGGGAGTATTCCTGAGTTCTTTCTTGTCTTGGGGACTTTATGTCAGCATGATGTCCTGAGGCAGTTTCCTCTTGTGCAGATCTTGGAGGCTGAGTTGCAGACACAAGCTATTGTTCTGGAGACCCTGAACTCAAACCTTTACCAGTGCCAGATGGAACTCCAGAGAGAGGCAAGTCCTGGTTAGACTGAGAGTGGGGCTGGAGAGGAAGCCAGGGAGCTGTGCTGTTCTTCCCAGGAGCTATGTCCCAAGGGCTCTGGGGAAGACAGTTATTCAAATTTATCTTCTAGAAAACTATAGCAGGAAATCTAGAGAAATTGTTCCAGACGAAGCTTACTGAAGCTGAAGAAAAGTATAAGTATACCATACAGATCCTGACAGAAGAAAATAACTGCCTCAGGTATGGGTTCATTGCTCAGGGGGCCTTGGCTGAGTTGCTTTTGAGAGTGGGAGGTTGCAAGTGACCGATAGGTCAGGACAAACCAGGAACTCCTTGCAGATGTCACTGACCTGATCTTTGGGAGGAGGTAAATTTCTGGGCCTGGACACATACTATGGAGGTAGACTTTTCATCTGAGGTGAACTATGTATCTAGCCTTTTCTCCTGTGTGCCAGTGGGTTTCTGAGCTGCTTTGTCCCATGACTGAAGGTTATTTCTCAGAGTTCAGTGGGTTTTAGTGCTCTGATTCTGGCCCCTGTTGAGAAAAGTTGCCAATCACAGCCACCATTCCCTAAGGGCCTTCTTTTTTTTTTTTTTTTTTTTTTTGGTTTTTCGAGACAGGGTTTCTCTGTGTAGCCCTGGCTGTCCTGGAACTCACTCTGTAGTCCAGGCTGGCCTCGAACTCAGAAATCTGCCTGTCTCTGCCTCCCAAGTGCTGGGATTAAAGGCGTGTGCCACCACTGCCCGGCCCCTGAGGGCCTTCTTAAACCACTAACCCAGAAGGTAAGTTACCAGCGCACCAATTTCCCTTGGGAATATGATCTTCCAAACACCACATTTCACCAGATTTAAACCAATTACTGTGATGAGAGAGGCTGCTTCCTCAGGCAAGAAGAAAGCCGAATTCTTCTACCTGCTAGCAAACACCCCCATCCCCTCTACCTTGGAGGTTTCATGATATAGTGACCCATCATTGTTTTTACAGGCAAAAGTTGCTAACCATAACCACAAATGAAGAAACGCCTGAAAACAGATCTGAGAAGTCGTCCTCGGCCAGTCCTAATGTGTATGAACTCTGATGTTCCTGAACACAACAGCAACAAAAAGCAAGCACTGTAGGTAACAAACTGCCCCCGGGCTGACCACACTGTGCAGGGAAGCTACAAACCCTGGCAAGACTTTTCTGGAGAGATACACAGGAAAGGTTGAGTTCTTGAGTTGTTCTGATGCTACTTTTGTCTTTTATACAATTTGCTTTCTTCAGAATGGTTACAAATGTTTGAATTCTTATCTCAATTATATCGCGACTCTTCACTGAGAACTGATGTCCTTAGTACTGGAGTTGGACTTCTGTGGGCTGTGTGCTATGTTCTTTTCTGCTCTTTACTTAATACCAGTTTGAAAGGTCTTCTTTCTGGGTGGTCCCTGCATTTTGGGGTGTGACTTTTATCCCCCGAGGGAAAACAGCAAGCAAGGCAATTCGTCGATTTAATTCCAAAATCTTTCTTCCCTTCCATACCATACCCCTTAGCCCAAAGACTTGGGAAGAGTAACTGAATGTTAACCCTGTCTCTGACCATCACAAGACTTCAAATGCCCACAGGGCAGGCAACATATCTGTGGAACTGGGGTGGACACAGAGGAACCAGTCACAGAAGCAGCATGCTAGAGGGGGTTGGTAAACTCAGAGCCACAGCTTTGTCTGATCATGGTGCTTCTTAGACTCATTGGACTGCCTGCCATTTGGGGTCATTATGATTAAAAAGCAAATTCTGTTTTTTATGTGGAAGTGCTCCTTTTAAGTGTTGGCAAGGAATATTAAACAGTGTCGGGTGACAATACTAGAAGTTGAATGCTCCCCGCATGTGAACATGCCAATTGTAAAACAAAAAAATAGAAACAAATCAAAAACAAACGAAAGGATCCCCTAGGAACAGTAAGGGAAATCTATTTGATCTTTCTTTAAAAAAACAAACAGCTTTTTCTTCTGACAGTTTATTTAGGAGGGAACAGGAGACTATGAAAGTTTATAGGTACAGATTCAATACAATATACACTGAAGAGCAATGCATAGAACAGCTCAGTTTCTTTTAAAAAGTTATATGAAAGCATAGGAAAAATCTATACATTAATATGGAATTTGAAAAACAAACAAAATTCAAGATAAAGATCTTGCTAGGTCCTGATTCAAACAGACTGTAAAAATGCAAGATCAGGAGATTTTGAATACCAACAATGACTGGTATTTAATGTTTAAAAATGCTTTGGCTATCTAAAAGGTACCGCATCCTTAGAGACACTTGGATCTCTAAACTATTCAGACGGAAGAATATTCTACTTCAATGGGACCCAGGCCAGGGCACCCGAGGCGGGCGGGGGACCCAGTCAGTGAGGACAGCACCGGGCAGCTTTTGAAGCACATGGCTCCACCAAGCTGCCATTGCTTTCTTTACTTTTTGTATATTTGTGAGAATTTTCATAATATAATAATTTTTTTTAAAAAAATGAGCTTTGTTTTAATGTTATTTATTTAATGTCTGTAGGATAATGTTATTATTAATTTTTAATTAATATAAATTTAATTATTTAATGTTATTAAAACCTTTTATAAAAACTTCCAGAAAAAAATAGAATTTTCTGATGGACCATCAACTAGAAGTACATTAATTTAAAAACCTGTAAGTTACCTAAAAACTAACAAAAATAATTTTTACTCCTTTTTTTTTTTTTAAGAAAAAAAAGGGAGGGATCAAATGTAGCCCAGGCTGGCCTCAAACTTGTTATGTAGCTGAGATGATCCTACATTCCAGATGTTCCTGCCTCTACATCCCAAGTGCTTAGTGTGGTTCACCACAACTGGCCTCATTTTTCCTTAAACTGTGTCCGCATCTCCTTACCCAGTCATGTGCCGTGTGTGCGAGAGAGTGAGCTTTGGGGGTCAGAGATAACTTATGGGGTCACTTCCTCCCTTCTATCATTTTGGTTCCAGGGATCAAACTTGGGCACCAGTCTTGGCAGCAAGCCTTCTTACCCAATGAACCGTCTCACCAGCCCCCCATTTATTGAAGATATAACAGCAATGTTAACATTGGCAAGTTTACCTTTTGCTCATGTGCATGCTTGTGAGGGGTGCTTGCATTCATGCTCACACATGCATAAGTACATGTGTGAGGGCATACATGCTTTGGCAGGTACATGCAGGCAGGGTCCTTGTACTGGCTAGGTTTGTGTGTCAACTTGACACAAGCTAAAGTTATCACAGAGAAAGGAGCCTCAGTTGAGAAAATGCCTCCATGAGACCCAGCTGTAAGGCACTTTCTCAATTGGTGATCAAGGGGGGAGGGCCCCTTGTGGGTGGTACCATCTGTGGGCGGGTAGTCTTGTGTTCTATAAGAAAGCAGGCTGAGCAAGCTAGGGGAAGTAAGTCAGTAAGTGACATCCCTCCATGGCCTCTGCATCAGCTCCTGCTTCCTGACCTGCTTGAGTTCCAGTCCTGACTTCCTTTGGTGATGAACAGCAGCATGGAAGTGTAAGCCGAATCAACCCTTTCCTCCCCAACTTGATTCTTGGTCATGATGTTTGTGCAGGAATAGAAACTCTGACTTAGACAGTCCTCAATTGAACCTAGAGTCCACTGATACCACTGGTCTGGCTATACAGCTTGCCCCGGGATCTTGTCCCAGTCTCCAAGTGCAGGGATCACAGGAGGGACAACATGGCCATCGGCATTTACATCGGTTCCAGGAATCTGAACTCAGGCCTTCGAGTTTGCTTGGCAAGTTCTTTTTTTTCTTTCTTTCTTTCTTTTCTTTCTTTCTTTCTTTCTTTCTTTCTTTCTTTCTTTCTTTCTTTCTTTTTTTTTTAAGAGTTATTTATTCATTTTATGTATGTGAGTACACTATTGCTGTCAGGCACACCAGAAGAGGGCATCCAATCCCATTACAGATGGTTGTGAGCCACCATATGGTTGCTGGGAATTGAACTCTGAACCTCTGGAAGAGCAGTCAGTGCTCTTAATCACTGAGCCAACTCTCCAGCCCCCGCCTGGTGAGTTCTTTAACCACTGAGCCACCTCCTCATCCTGGCCAAGGTTAATCCTTAATGGCACTTAACCACAGAAGTGTTTTTACAGTTACTCCCTACAAAAACAAAGGGACCTTTTCTTTCATTATCAACCATGTATTCCAGCAGCTCTCACTCTGAAAAACTTTCAGTTGATCATGAAATATCCAGAGACTAACAAAAACCTAACCTGGAAGAATTACATACTGCATGGGAAAAAGTTTACAATTTTTATTAACTCTGAGAATTTCGTGCAGTGAATGCTGACAATATTCCCCCCTCTGTTAACTCATCCCCGGTCCACGCTCCGGTCTTGCTTTCTTATTCACGCATCTTCAAGTTTTCTTTTTTCTTTTTCTTTTTTTTTTCAAGACAAGCTTTCTCTGTGTAGCCCTGGCTATCTCAGAACTTGCTCTGTAGAGCAGGCTGGCTTTGAACTCAGAGATCCTCCTGCGTCTGCCTCCAGAGTGCTGGGATTAAAGGTGAACCCGTGGAATCCAATTTGTGTTGCCCACCTATTCTAGGGAGAGGGGCCTGCCTCGGCATGTGATTGGCCTACCAGAGGTCACTCCATCTTAAAAAAGCAAAATAAAATGTACATCCAAGTGACAGTATACAGACTGGGTAGGTGACATTTAGAAGTGTGTGTGTGTGTGTGTGTGTGTGTGTGTGTGTGTGTGTGTGTACAATGACAATGACAAAAGAGGTCATGTATTTGAAATTGGAAGGTTACATAGAAAGATTTGAAGGGAGGAAACGGGAAATGATGTAAGTGTAAACCAAAAAACAAAAGAAAGCATAAAAAAATAAATTAGACTGACTCCTCCACACAAAAGTGCACAGATAACCCATGCACAGTGTGGAAGCACACATCAGTTAGGCGGGAAGAAGAGCTTCTTCCGTAGTGTGAAGGTGGGCTGTGGCATCTGCTTCCTCCTGTTGTCTTTATTGCTTACATCATAGTTCACACCAGTCAGGATGCTGAGAATATCGTCACCTCTGAAAAACAAAGCAGCATAAAGAACCTCTGGGGTAAGGCAGTGCCCACCGTCTCACTGACTGTGCCCACCCACCGTCTCACTGGCTGTGCCCACCCACCATCTCACTGGCTGTGCCCACCCACCATCTCACTGGCTGTGCCCACCCACCGTCTCACTGACTGTGCCCACCCACAGTCTCACTGGCTGTGTTCACAGTCTCACTGGCTGTGCCCACCCACAGTCTCACTGGCTGTGCCCACCCACTGTCTCACTGACTGTGCCCACCCACCGTCTCACTGGATGTGCCCACCCACCGTCTCACTGGCTGTGCCCACCCACAGTCTCACTGGCTGTGCCCACCCACCGTCTCACTGGCTGTGCCCACCCACCATCTCACTGGCTGTGCCCACCCACCGTCTCACTGGCTGTGCCCACCCACCGTCTCACTGGCTGTGCCCACCCACCGTCTCGCTGGCTGTGCCCACCATCTCACTGCCTGTGCCTCAGGTAGGCTCTCTAGTTCTGTCTCTCAGAGAAAGCATCAGGCATTTGAATTTGAAAGTCACTGAATCAAGACCTCTCACATCTGTTCTGACAACTCAATTTCCTCAGAGCACACAGAATTAATTGCCTTTTGTGTACTTGGAATCTCTGCTGGTTACAAGAAACCCCAGAGTTCCTATCAGACTTGCTTTCCTTCCCTCTGTGCCCCTCCATGCTTCCCACCATGTCGTTTGGACTTGACAAATGCCTCCCCTTTCCTCCGGTACCCTCTGCCTGAATCAGCATTGCTCCTGCAGGGTCACCCACAGATTTCTACCAAAATGTAGACAAGTGAAGGCTAAGCATTTCCTGTAGCTGCCTCCCCACCTCTGACACTAGCTGTCTGAGCAATCTTGTGGAGCTACCGCTTCATCTCTCTGCGTAGCTGACATAGATCTGGTAGGACTCAGAGTCTGTGTTACAAAATAAAAATACTGCAGTGGTGTTACAGTCTACTCTCCACATGCCATGGGAAATTCTCACTCTTCATACACTCAAAACAATCAGACAAGGATGTAAAAGGATCCTGTAGAAGGGCTCTTCACTGTTCAGCTATCAGCTGGGTGTATGTGGGGGGAACCTGAAATATGGAGCCCTAATTTAACTGAAGATAACCATATGCCATAGGGCTACCATCCCACACTTGTGGCTTTGTAGCAGGTCAAATTAGTAGAAACATAGAGGTCCCCTGCTCTTGAGCACTGTTACAGTCTGCTAAGAAGAGTCAAGGCTAGATAGCAATTAGAGAATTTCTTTTCTAATTTTTAAAAATTACGTTTACTTATTCATGCAGGCACATGACATGGTACACATGTGGTGGCCATAGGACAATTTGAAGGAGTTGGTCTTCCCCACTGTGTAGGTTCCTGGGGATCTAACTCATGTCATCAGACTTGAGAGTAAGTGACTTTACCCAGTGAGCCATCTGGCCAGCCCTAAAATATGACTTCTGACAAAGGTAAGGTACATTAAACATGGTGGATTGCTTCCATCTGGGAAGACTCCCCAAAGGGGTTGAGTTGCCTCAGTCAGTTACTACACAAAGACAGAGCTGGACTGTGTGGTATTAGCAACCTCTCTGGCTCTATGGTACCCTGGTTGCTGAATAAAGGAAACTCCTCAATAAACATATTCGTTTTTCCATCTATGAACTAAGGAGAGCAATATGTGCCATCTCTGTCACTTTGCAACTGACCTGGAAAATACAGCTATGTGAGCTACAGCTAGACATTCAGAGATGCAACATGCCAGTGGCTACTTCTCTGCTTAGTATGTGTGATCTCGGCCACAAAGCACCTTCTAATGGGCTCTAATTACAGCAATGAGCAAGGTAGCATAACCCTGAGAAGGACCCAAACTCACTGAGGACATCTTTTCCTCAGGCTCTGGCAAAGTGACTGGATATACCAGGTTCCATGCATGGGATCTCGGTAGGAAACACAGTTTTGCACAGTAGCCATCCCCAGCAGAAAGTCTGCCTCATCCGGAATATAGTTCTTGTGAGATGATGAATCCACTTCTAAAATGTTGTGCTGCTCTAAGCCTGTCTCATCAGGCACTGCTTTCTGGAAGTTATTTCCTTGACAAGCCTGAATAAAAAAGATTTTGGGTTTTCCAGCCAGGGAAGGGCACTTTGAACCAGTGAAATAAGATGTCAGCTCATAGATGGAGGCTTCTTTCCCATCCGTTCCATAGATGATGCCCTTGTCTCCGTGGGATAGGATACAGCAGATGAAGCAGTCTTTGTTCTTGTGGTCCATGTGTTGGTAGGATTTTAGAACCTCATGCATTTCCTTTGCTGTGCAGTCATCGTAAGATATTATCTCAAAATGAAGCTCCCCAAAGGTCTTACTCAGAGCCTCTGAAACATAAGATAGGAAAACATGCATTACAATAGTTCCCACAACACAGCCAAGAGATGGGTAAAACCCTGCAGGCAAGAACCAGAACCTGAGCGGGCCTTCTGCATTACCGACTGGACCCGATAGGCTTCTTATGTTTACTGCTGCCCGCTGACGGCACTGTGCACAAGCTGGCACTTTGCTGGGTCCTTGCACTGTGAGGATTCTTTTCTACTCTCAATCTTTTTGATAGTCCAGCTACTAGATACAGCGTTCTTTCCAAAATCCCCTGTCCTCTGAATTTTCATCTTTTAACTTCCAGATCTGCTGTTATGAAATTCAGTGATCCTGATCCCTGTCCGCTCTACATACTTAGCTTGTCTGTACCCCTCCCTCTCAATCTCTAATATGCAACGAGCTCTTTCAGACTGGAGAACGTCCACTCACTTCTTGCACGGGTCCACTTCCTTGTCTTCTTTTTATAGATCTCATGGTCACAGATCTGGCATCCGTAACTAGTATTCTCCATTTCTACTCCTTTCGCTCCCATTTCCATCAGCATTTTCTTTTTGTCTGACTTCCTGAGACTTAACCTTCCACACGTTTATTGTTGCTCATGTATTTTAAATGTTTTATAGTGTCATTTTGTGTGTAAGAGTGTTTTTAATGCTTGTATGTGTGTGCATCACATGTATGCCTAGTGCCTGCGGAGGCCAGAAGAAGAGATTGACTCCTCAGGAACTGGAGTTACTGGCAGCATGTGAGCTGCCATGTGGGTGCTGGGAATTGAATCTGGAGCCTCAGAATGAGCATCCAGTGCTTTTAACCACTGAGTCACCTGTAGAGAGAACATCCTGTGTATTGTATGAATGCATGACCTGTCAATTAAAAAGCCTATGGCCTATGGCTTAGGCAGGAAAGAGAAGGTGGGACATTGGGAGGAGAAAGAATTCTGGGTAAGAAGGAGACTGGGAGATTCACAGGGAAGATGTGACCAGACAGACATGGTACCTGAGCACAGGTAACCAGCCGTGGGGCAGAATGTAGGTTAGAATATATGGGATATTTTAAGTTATATCTAATCAGAGAAGAGCCTAGCTAGATAACCCAGGCATTTGTGAAAATATTTTGAATCTGAGTATTATTTCTGTAAGCATGGGGCTGGGAGGAAGAACCAGGGCCTAACTTACAGTCATCTCTCCAGCCCGGAGTTCGTATACACTTAATTTTTTTTTCATTTTCAGGAAAATGGATTTATTAAACTCACATGCTCAGTTACATACAAGTACTTCATCTGGTCACAAGACAAGCCATTACATCATTCTAAAACATTATTAATTTAAGCATTACTTGATACGTGCTAAAACTATCCCCTCATATAACAAGCTCTGAAATGAAAAACTTTTTTGAGAATCACTAAATATTGTTTGAAAGTCTGGATACATAATTTTTTATTGTTAGGATTTAAAATTTACTAATTCAATCAGTGTTGGCTTAATAATGCAGGCATTTGAGGAAATAATTACACTCTGATGTATCCAGTGGTAAGCTATGAGCCGACATGTGAGCACTCCATTTTATCTCATTTAAGAACCTCAGACACTGTGTGAAGATGATGCATCCACTTTTTTGTTGCTGTTGGTTTTTTTGTTTTTTGTTTTAAATTGTATTTATTTTATTTATATGAGTACCCTGTAGCTGTCTTCAGACACACCAGAAGGATGCATTGGATCCCATTACAGATGGTTGTGAGCCACCATGTGGGTGCTGGGAATTGAACTCAGGACCTCTGGAAGAGCAGTGAGTGCTCTTAACTGCTGAGCCATCTCTCCAGCCCCTTGTTGCTGTTGTTTTAAAGATTATCTATGGGACCAGGATTCTCAATACAGATTCATCAGACCACTTATCAGTACTGAAATGACAAAATATTTTTATTTAAATGAAATCTAAAGGAAAACATTAATTAGAAACATCACCTTCATCTGCCTCAGACTTCTCTTGTGTTATCCTTGGGATCTACCAGTGCTGTTTTGGTTTTGGTTTTGTTTTTTTTACTTTCTTACTGTCGTGATTTTGTGGAATCTTAAAGGTACTGGGGGCTAAGAAGATCTGAAGATGCATAACTATCATATAAAATCTTCCTGGTAATTTTAAGTGACAGTTTAAGGAGAAACCAATCTGCTTACAGGATTGTGATAAGAAAACTGTGCTAGTTGTCAGTCCAGAGTCAATTTAAAGTTCTTCAGGACACAAATAATTCCATGGTGTTCACCTATCAATTAACTCCAAGTCCTATACACTTATTTTTTAATGACTCCATCTATCTGTTTCTCTCCACATCACCTTTCCTACTACTCTATGTGAGAATGCTAAATACAGCCTTTCCATACAATATGTTAGTTTACATTTACATTGTGTTTTTTCTGGTTTGCATTTCTTTTCTTCAATATTAACTAACTGGTCAACTAAAATGTTGACAGAAAGCTTCATATCTGGGAGTGGGCTCTGTTCACTGACAGCTGCTGCAGCACAGTGCTTAGATGGGGGTTGCCCATTCACCAGGTGATCCCCCAGTCTCCTTATCTGTAGATGACAATCCATAGCTACTGCCAGTGTTTTGGAAACAACTTGGGTTAGAAATCGGACTTCTATGGGGCTTGAGAGATGGCTCAGGGGTTAAGAGCACTGACAGCTCTTCCAGAAGTCCTGAGTTCAATTTCCAGCAATCACATGGTGGCCCACAACCATCTGTAATGGTATCCAATGCCTTCTTCTAGTGTGTATGAAGACAGCTACAGTGTACTCATATACATAAAATAAATATTTTTAAAAGTAATCTGGCCCACAACACCCAGAGGAAGCTCCACTCCCAGGCGCTCTAACACACCCAGGATCATAGGATCAGAGGGAGGAGGACACAACATCTGTCCCAACACCAGACTTAACTGGGACCAGCGGGATCCAGGGACCCAGGAACCCCCGCCGGACCAGTGGCATGGATTCCTTCCTGTCTGGGCTGGTGCCCTGAGCAGACCTTGGGCACAAACTCCTCAGCCAATCCCACAACACCCAGAGGAAGCTCTACTCCCAGGTGCTCTCAAATGCCCAGGATCACAGGAATTTGGCCACACCAGGATCTCAGGGTCACAGGATCCCAGAATCACAGCATCCTAGAGACAGCTGGAATCTGAGAAGTTCTGACACAACCAGGATCACAGGAAGGACAGGCTCCAGTCAGATAAAGGGAGGGCAGGTAGCACTAGAGATAGCCAGATGGCAGGAGGCAGGCGCAAGAATATAAGCAACAGAAACCAAGGTTACCTGGCATCATCAGAACCCAATTCTCCCACCATAGCAAATCCTGGATACACCATCACACCAGAAAAGCAAGATTCAGATCTAAAATCACTTCTCATGATGATGATAGGGGACTTTTAAAAGGTCATAAATAACTCCCTTAAGGAAATACAGGAGAACACAGGTAAAAAGCTAGAAGCCCTTAAAGAGGAAACACAAAAATCCTTTAACGAATTACAGGAAAACACAACAAAACAGGTGAAGGAATAGAACAAAACCATCCAAGACCTAAAAATGGAAACAGAAACAATAAAGAAATCACAAAGGAAGATAACCCGGGGGATTGAAAACTTAGGAAAGAGATCAGGAGTCATTGATGCAAGCATCACCAACAGAATACAAGAGATAGAAGAGAGAATCTCAGGTGCAGGAGATACCATAGAAAACATTGACATGACAGTCAAAGACAATTCAAAATGCAAAACACTCCTAACACAAAACATCCAGGAAATCCGGGACACAATGAGAAGACGAAACCTAAGGATAATAGGTATAGAAAGGAGTGAAGATTCCCAACTTAAAGGGCCAGTAAATATCTTCAACAAAATTATAGAAGAAAACTTTCCTAACTTAAAGAAAGAGATGCCCATGAACATACAGGAATCCTACAGAACTCCAAATAGACTGGGCCAGAAAAGAAATTCCTTCTGTCACATAATAATCAAAACACCAAATGCATTAAACAAAGAAAGAATATTAAAGCAGTAAGGGAAAAAGGTCAAGTAACATATAAAGGCAGACCTATCAGAATTACACCAGACTTCTCACCAGAGACTATGAAAGCTAGAAGATCCTGGGCAGATGTCATTCCGACCCTAAGAGAACACAAATGCCAGCCCAGGCTACTATACCCAACAAAACTCTCAATTACCGTAGACGGAGAAAACAAGATATTCCATGACAAAACCAAATTTACACAATATCTTTTCACAAATGGAAATAGATGGAAAACACCAGCACAAGAGGGAAACTATACCCTAGAAAAAGCAAGAAAGTAATCTCCTTTCAACAAACCCAAAAGATAGCCACATAAACATAAAAATAACATAAAAAATAACACTTTTCCTTAATATCTCTTAACATCAATGGACTCAATTCCCCAATAAAAAAACATTGACTAAGAGACTAGATATGTAAACAGGACCCAGCATTGTGCTGCATACAGGAAACGCACCTCAGTGACAAAGACAGACACTACCTCAGAGTAAAAGGTTGGAAAACAAGTTTCCAAGCAAATGGTCCCAAGAAACAAGCTTGAGTAGCCATTCTAATATCAAATAAAATCAACTTTCAACCAAAAGTTTTCAAAAAAGATAAGGAAGGACACTTTGTACTGGTCCAATAGAAATATTTAAGGGGTAACTTCAGCAAGTGTTATAGGTATCTGATGACTCTCAGTGTAATGGCCTTGGGAAATGCAAAGGAATGGTGCTCTTTGCTCAGAGTGAAGCTAACATATCTTCAAGGGAGGACATTGGAGGGATTTGAATTTTATGTTCACATTAGGGAGGTGAGTCCTATTTTAGAAGACTAATATTTATTTTCTCTGAATTTAGTCAGGAGTTGTCAACTTATTTCTAGTTGAGTGTGATAAGGTTTTCAAAACCTACTGAAAACAAGTAACATTTAATGTGTGACTTATGAGATTAGGTTGTGTGCTATTTTGACTGAAGTCAACTTTCCTTTGTTTCAAAGGAGAAAAATGAATGGTCTATAAAACTGTAAGAGTTGATCTGTCAGCCAGGCAGTGGTGGCGCACGCCTTTAATTCCAGCACTTGGGAGGCAGAGGCAGGTGGATTTCTGAGTTCGAGGCCAGCCTGGTGTACAGAGTGAGTTCCAGGACAGCCAAGGCTACACAGAGAAACCCTGTCTCGAAAAAACCAAA
>CM052709.1:51084434-51098949 GCA_028551405.1 Uromys caudimaculatus
GGCTAATATCCAACATATATAAAGAACTCAAGAAGTTAGACTCCAGAGAACCAAATAACCCTATCAAAAAATGGGGAACAGAGTTAAGCAGAGAATTCTCAACTGAGGAAATTCGCAGGGCTGAGAAGCACCTAAAGAAATGCTCAACATCCTTAGTCATAGGGAAATGCAAATCAAAACAACTTGAGATTCCACCTCACAGCAGTCAGAATGGCTAAGATCAAAAACTCAGGTGACAGCAGATGCTGGCGAGGATGTGGAGAAAGAGGAACACTCCTCCATTGTTGGTGGGATTGCAAGCTGGTACAACCACTCTGGAAATCAGTTTGGCGGACTCTCAGAAAAATGGACATAGTACTACCTGAGGACCCACCCAGTTATTCCACTCCTGGGCATATACCCAGAAGATGCTCCAACATGTAATAAAGACACATGCTCCACTATGTTCATAGCAGCCATATTTACAATAGCCGGAAGCTGGAAACAACCCAGATGTCCCTCAGCAGAGTAATGGATACAGAAAATGTGGTACATCTACACAATGGAATACTACTCAGCTATTAAAAACAATGACCTCATGAAATTCCCAGGCAAATGAATGGAACTTGAAAATATCATCCTGAGCGAAGTAACTCAGTCACAAAAGAACGAACATGGTATGTACTCAATGATAAGTGGATATTAGCCCAAAAGTTCGGAATACCCAAGTTTCACTTCACAGTAACAGCTGGACTGAGAGTGAGGTCCCAGATGGAGGAGTTGGAGAAGGGACTGAAGGAGCTGAGGGAGTTTGCAGCCCCATGGAGGGAGCAACAGTGTCAACTGGCCTGACACCCCCCCTCCCCCGTCCTCCTGGGGGCTGGACCACCAACCAAAGAATACACATGGAGGGACCCATGGTGTTGACCACATATGTGGCAGAGGAGGGCCTTGTTAGCCATCAAGGGGAGGAGAGGCCCTTGGGCCTGAGGGTGTTAGATGCCTCAATATAGGGGAATGCCAAGGAGGGAAGATGAGAGTGGGTGGTTGGGTGGGTGGAGGAATATCCTCATAGAGGCAGGGGAGTGGGTTTCCAAAGGGGAGATCTGGAAAGGGGGAAACATTTGAAATGTAAATAAAGTATTTAAAAAATGTGTCAAGAGGGGCTGGAGAGATGGCTCAGAGGATAAGATCACTGGCTGCTCTTCCAGAGAGAGACCCTGAGCTCAATCCCAGCAGACCCATTATAGATGGCTCGTAACCATCTATATAATGAGATCTGGTGCCCTCTTCTGGCCTGTGGGCATACATGCAGGCAGAATGCTATATATATAATAAATAAATGAGTCTTTTTAAAAAATGCATCAAGACTGAAAGGACTCCAACTGATTCTGAAGAATGGTCTCTGAGACCTTCATAGTAACAGAGAGTGGACCCTGGGGCTTCCTAGAAGGCTTTGCACGACATAGGAGGCACCCTTCTTGCTGGGGTCATTAGCAATAGCCTGGCAACCTGTGACATTTGCATATCTCATGACAGTGTTTGCAGTGTAGAAGAGACAGTGTTACCACATACGCAGAGGCACCAGAGAACCCCAGGAATGCAATGCCTTTGAGTGTTTACAGTGATGGAGGAGGAGGGAGATACTGCTCATTGCACAGTACGCAGAGCCATGCGCCTGGGTACCAGGGACCTGCCGGCATGCTACCTGGCCCATCGATAATCCGCATGTATTAGCCACGAGGATGTGGCTAATGCGAGGGTCACTCACCAGCTTCTGGGCAGACTGGTGGTCTCTGCTCATCTGTTCTATTATTGCTGTCAATTCGGAGATCTGCTCCTCAAGGTCAGAAATGACATCAGTCCTGTGGGACAAACACTCTATCACCAAGAGAGCTGTGGTTACTCACACCAGCAGGCCCCCAGGCTGCCTGACCCTGGTCTGTTTTGTGCCTGCTCCACCACTAAGGAAGGCAGTGGTCTTGGATAAGGCAGTTTCACAGTAGGGTGGTTGGACCTCGCATCTAGGCCCTCACGGTAAGCTAGGTGGAGGTGATGAGGGTGGTTGGTGTCCCACTGAGCAGAAGAGAAATAAGAATGTGTTGGACACTTATCAGAATTTGGGTATCAATAGTTGACCTCAAGAGGCCAGAAGATTAGGAAGTGTGGGGAGACTCATGATGACAGGCAAGGGTAGACAAGGACTGCCGTGGAGGGGACTAAGAGAGGGCAGGAGTGAATGTGCGTCTGCACTCGCGTCTGCACTCTCAGCACTCAAGAGCAGGGTAGAAGTGTCCTGCTTGAGCCAGACAGACAGCAACATAGGTCTTCAAAAAAATTTTTTTTTCTTTTTTTGAGACAAGTTTGTGTGTGTGTGTGTGTGTGTGTGTGTGTGTGTGTGTGTGTGTGTGTGTGTGTAGCACGCGCACATGTAGCCCTGGCTGTCCTGGAACTCAATATGTAGACCAGGCTGGCCTTAAACTCACAGAGATTCTACTGCCTCTTGCCTCCCAAGTGCTGGGATTAAAGGTGTGCATCACCAGGCAAGGGGAGGGAGGAACTTTTTCAAAAGTAGCTTTCAGAACATGTGATGGCTTTCTGTGTGTCATGGGGAGAGCTTCCATGATGCCTGTGAGCTATGCAACCAGGGGAGGCAACAATGTGCTGGGGCTGTGTGGCGGGTCTTAGGTCAAGAGGTTTCATTTCCTTGGCACAGAGAAGATGTCAAGTGAGAAAACAAGAGAAAGGATGTAGGTGAGGGGCCGAGGTGGAAAAGCGGGAACCTTTGTCTTTTACACACAACCTGGACTGTGGACAATATCCACAGCTTTACCCTGAGCCTGAGTGAGCGTGGCCAGTTCCGTTCTACCACAGCTTCTTTATGACAAAGTAGGCAGCAGTGAGACAACCAGCTCTTTCTGGACATGGACAACATTTCAGCTTTTCGCCCACACCCGAAAGCAGAACTGAGCCCCAACGTCAGCAGGAAGTAATCCTGGACTGGTACAGTGCCCCTTATTCATCTATAATTAACAAGAGGCTGAGGTGTTTGGTGTTGGACCCAGGACAAGGAACTCAGGTGCGTATTTTACATATCAAAGCAGACCTGGCCTCCAGCTCCTCCTCCCAGCGTCCCTCAGTCCCTACTTGGCAAACCCTGTCCCAAACCCTGAACTTTCCAGACCAAGGATGGGCTGGGCTGCCCTTCGCCTCGAGGCCTGTCCTTATATAATCTCTTCTCTCCTCACACCCCCACGGTGACTCCCCTGGCCTCTTCCCTGAGGCCAGTGAACTTGCCCTAGGGCAGCTTCCCAATAAGCCTGCCTTTAAAATAATCTAATCTGGGCTTGAATTGGCTCATTTCGCTGTCGGAAAAATAACCTGTCAGTAGCTATGAATACTACTCTCACTATAGGTATATCACCCTGCAGAGTGGTGGGTTAAGCAGGGAAGAGAAAAAAACGAGGTTGAATCCTGACAGCAGCCCTGACTGAACGGGAAGACAGGGATATGGCTCTGGCTTCTCTGAGCCAGAGATTAGTAACTCCATGGCCTCCATTGCATGGACCTCATTCCCATTCCTTGTCAGAGATATCCACTGCTCTTCATGCATCAACAGATGGGTGTCTATATATGTGTGTTTATGTATGGTATATCTGTGTGTGTGTGTGTGTGTGTGTGTGTGTGTGTGTGTGTGTGTGTGTGTGTGTGTGTGAGAGAGAGAGAGAGAGAGAGAGAGAGAGAGAGAGAGAGAGAGAGAGAGAGAGAGAGCACATGTGCTCACATGCTCACATGGAAGCCAGGGATCAATTTTAAGTGTGTTCCTCTGTTGCTCTCCACTCATTTATGAGACAGGCTTTCTCACGGAACCTAGAACTCATGTTCCAACTAGTTCAGCTGGCCAATGAGCCCCGGGATTCTCTCCTATCTGTCTTTCAGTGCTAAGAGTATAGGCATGTGCCACCATGCCCAGGTTTTTACAGGACACTAGAGATAAGAACTAACTTAATACGTTGAACGTCTTCTAGATCCTTTGGAACAATGAGCTCTTTTTCTTGCTTGCTTTTTGTTTTCGATACAGGGTCTCTCTACATAGCCCTGGCTGTCCTGAAACTTGCTATACAGGTCAGGCTGTTCTTTAACTCACAGAGATCAACCCCCTACACAACCCCCAGTGCAGGGTTAACAGTGTGTGCCCACTGTGGCTTCAGGACTGTTCCTACAGCAGACAAAGGCTGGAGGGGAGACACTGGAGAGCTCTCCAGTGATGTAGTAAGGCGTGAGAGGCCTGACTAGAAGATATGAATGAGGAGTTTAGGAAGGAGAACTGAGATGGATGGATGAATATGAGTATGACATCAGAGGATAGAAAAAGAGGCGGGGCTTCTGAGAAAGTAGATGCCTGGTGTTTAACAGGATGCCAGGTGTAGAACAGGCCAGAACCTTCCTAACAGTGTCTCCCAGAGTCATGGGCATTTTGAATTGCTTATAATGAAAGAGACCCATGCTCCAGTCTTCCAGAATCCCTGGCTTTGCTCTTTATTCCCATATTCGGAACCCAGACCATCTTTTGGGTATGTCACCTGTGCCTCCCGGCAGGAGCACTTGCCTCTTTAGTCTTGCTGGCTGGACCCCTATTCTTGTAGCTGCTTCTGGGCAGGGACCTGTGACCTGGGCATAGATGTCAGGTGCTTAACTGGTGCCAGGCAGGACTGACTAGCTGGGCAGAGCCAGCTCTGAGAAATCAGTGCTGATCCAAAGACTTTACCTGGAAATTTTGACTTTGTTCAAGATGTCTGATTCCAAGTGTTTTTTCCTATTGAACATCTCATCTCCCAAGGTGACTGTAATCTGTTCCCGGTTTCGAACGAGTTTATAGCCAGGTGACACTTCAATCACTTCCTGGGTCACAGGGTGGAAGACAAATGGAAACTGTGAACCCAGAAGAGCTGAGATTCCTCTACCTACTGTGTGCTTCCACATGACCTACTGTGGGCTTCTGTGGTAGTTTGAATATGCTTGGCCCAGGGAATGGCACTATTAAGGTGTGGCCTTGTTGGAGTAGGTGTGGCCTTGTTAGAAGAAGTGTTTCATTGTGGGGGTGGGCAATGAGACCTTCTCCTAACCACATAGAAGCCAGTCTTCTCCTAGCAGACTTCAGATGAAGATGAAGAACTCTCAGCTCCTCCTGTACCATGACTCTCTGGACTCTATCATGCTCCCTCCTTGATGATAATGGACTGAACCTCTGAACCTGTAAGCCACCCCCAATTCAATGTTGTTCTTTATAGGAGTTACCTTGGTCATGGTGTCTGTTCACATCATTGGAAACCCTAGGACAGCTTCCTCACATCTTCTACACAGAGACGCTGTGCTGAATTCTAGGGCCCAAGACCCTTCTGTGCTCTCCTCCTGGCACTACTCCCAAATCTCTCAGATCCGATCCCAACACTCACTAAAAAACTCAGCAGTGCCGACTGATCTACGGTCACTGCTTTTCTTCTTCCCTTCCTCCATGGTGGGCAGTAGCTGGGCATTGTGGGAACTGCTCAACTTTTAGAATTGGACAGGCCAAGGTTTATATATTTGGCCCTGGAGCTATTTCACATCTCTGTGACTCAGTTTCCTCATCAGAAAAATGGAGAAAATAACTTCTTCAAGTGGCCTTTTAAAGGGAGAAGAACAACAAAAATAACTCTCAAGGAGATGATTAATAAGGACACAAACATCAGTGAGTTAATCCTCCCGTCTCCATCAGATGACAAGGCAGAACCCTGGCGTAGTCAGTGGCTAACTCGGATCCAATCATAGCATCTAGAGATGGGCAGAACACTTAGCAGTATCCAGCCGTCCAGGCCGTTGTGGCCGTCTCCTAGCTGGTTCTCTGTATCACCTTCCCTACGCCCTGTTCCGTCCTGGATCAAGTGCACAGCATCCTGTACTTGGACTCTCAAGGTTAGCATTTCTTCTAGGCTCCTCCCAACAGTTACCTAGCAACAGCCAGTTAAGAGCCTGGCTTGCTATAAAAGGACTTTTGCACCCCCCTTTCTCTCTCCTCTTCCTGTCCTCCAACCCCGTGTTCCCAGCGGGCCTCTTCCCTCCTTTCTCTCTCCTCTCTCTTTCCATCCTTCTCTGTCCCCTTCCTTTCTCTGCCTCTATTCCCTTCTCACCTCCTTCTCATCCCCCAAAATAAACTTCATTTTTTTACTTGACTCATTGTATGACTGGCACCTCAAGGAGGGACGCCTCAGCATGGGCCCACTAAGGCACCCCCTCCTGCCACGTGACACCACCACATTATAAAACACAACACTCATGATACTGTCCAGCTGTTCTCTGCTTTCACTCATTTGCCTCCAGCGTTCACAACCTTTCCACCTTACAGGGTAATTGGGGTTTTCTTTGCTTATTTTGTTCCCGGCCACTGAAGCCCTTTAAAGGACTGCATGATCCTTGTTTTAGGAAGGGCAGGAATGGATAAAACCATAACACAAAAACTAGCAGACTGCCCTACCAGAAAGTTCATTTTCTAAAATGTAGATATAACCTGATCTTGTGCCGCTGTCATGATGTGAGGCCGGGGTTCTTGCCCTTGCCATAGGTGCCCTGACAGTCATTGCTTCAAGGTCTCTGGCTTCCAGTATGCAGAGGGCTTTCTATACTGGGTCATGAGATGTACCCTAACCCACCACCATCTGTTTTCCCCCAGAGACCTACACAAAGCCAAGGAGAGTTGCTGGGGTTAGTTACAGTTTGGCCACATACCAGCTACCTCAAATGTGTGCCATTAATAATATAAGGATTACTCCTAAAATCTCTGTTAAGATTTGGCAGAGTGAGTGTAAAAACCTCATGCTTGCACACAGTGGGTGCCAGATAAATGCTCACCCTGTCCTTTTTCCCATTTTTACTCACAGAAGGTGATTTGCTGCTGTCCTCTGTCTTTCCTGACTGGACTTTGTCTCTGCAAGAGAAAAATGTGCTCAGAAAGCAACAGAGCAGCAAAAGGGCAGAGCTCAGGAAGCTGCCCCTGGTGTTGCCAGCTCTCACCTTCTGGAGGAGCACCCTGGATAGCTGGGGAACGCTTTGGTACAGGGCCCCAGTGAGGGGGGCGTCCAAATGGATGTGGGTGCAGTCTGGGGCTCTCAGGGCAAATTGATTCCATGCTTTGCCAGCATCCAGAAGCTGCTCGTGTCCCCAGTGCTCGTCTGCGCAGCGTTCACATCTTCTCTCTGACTGACACTTTCTTTTTTATAAGGGCCTTGGTCACACACAGAGAACACACGTGAAGGAACTGTTACATCCCAGGTCAGCTACCTGACAACCACCAGTCTGTGCTCACTGCTCCATCTCCTCACACACACTCCAGAGGGCTCCTCTGAAGCCAATCACCACTTCCTCATCTTCTCTGAGCTGAAACCACCATGGATTTGGTTGGGGGAACAAATCAATGGATTGTGGCAGTTTTCTGACACCCTTGGTAGCAAATTAGCTCAAGTCAGCCATGAGGTCTCGTGTGTGTGTGTGTGTGTGTGTGTGTGTGTGTGTGTGTGTGTGTGTGTGTGGCCAGCCTTTGGGTAGCTAGGGAAATCTGTTGGTACAGAGCCTCAGTGAAGGAGAAGTCCAAAATAAATGTGAGAGCAAGGCTGTACTCTGGAGCTCTCAGAGAGAATTGATCTCTTGTGTAGTGTTAGATTATTTTATTTATTGCTTCATGGAGTTAAAAGTACTTACTTTAGGGAAACAGTAGATTTTGCTGGTTGGGACAGGAGGTAGTTGCGTTCTTTTTTTGGTGAAGGGAAAATTGGTCTGGAAACAATAAATAAATAAACACTGGAAATTAAAAAGTTATCTCAAACCTCCCCCACAAGGCCATGTCCATGGTGACTCCAAATTGGAATATATAATGTGATAATTGGGATTGTGGAGATTTGAGGCCTTGAAGACCTCAGGTCCAAGGTGCTGGTACTTGTCTACCATCTCCTGGTTGTCAGCACGAGCCCCAAGGCCAGTGTTCCTGGGGAGGGACAGCTGACACCAAAGCTCTCTGTTTGGGTGTTTTACACACACACACACACACACACACACACACACACACACACACACACACACTGCACTACAAAATTGCAAAGTTGGGACTTTATTGAAATGCCATTGAGTCAAACAGGTTTGCAAGATCAGGGCAGCACCCAGGCTGAAGGGGAGGGCAGGAAGGCAGGGGGCAGGGCTTCCTGTTCTGTGGAGAATTTGTGGCAAGTTCTCTACTGGGGAGTCTTGTAAGGCAAAGAGGACCACAAAGGAAACTTTCACCTCCTGTACCTAGCCCAACCCAACTTATCCTTACTTAGACTTCCCCATGGGGGTCTTTGGTAGTGGATGAGGGGTCTTGATTAGCTTCCGTGGTCCCAAGTTCCAGGGGTCCCAGCAGGTGCAGTAGATGAGAGGATTGGGGTACATGGTCATGTCAGAGGCAGTCTTGCTAGGCCAGGGGCTCTTGCTGAGATGCAAAAACAACCACAGAGAGTTAAACCATTCAGAAATCAAAGCAAACAGAGACAGGAAACGATCAAGAGGCAGTGCAAAGAACAAAGATAGAGCTGAGCTGATGCAGGCTCTCTGTAGAGTGATACTGCCTTATGTTTGTTACTTGACATGAAAGCAAATACACATCTTGCATAACTGAGTTATCACTGTTAACTATTGCTACCCAGGTTTACAGGTGACATGCAGAGATGTCACAGAGGCAACATACTGCAGAGCTGGGAGCGTCCCCTCAGTTCCTATGACCCCATTCCTCCTCAAGTTCACATCGGCTCACTCTGCACGGAGAGATCCCCACAGCAGATCCTGCACAGAACCTTCTGAGCACAACTAGAGCACAAATGGCCCTGTTTCTTCATTTGGGTCATTCACCTGAATTGCAGAAGGCAACTAAAAACAACCTCCCATCATGATTGCTGCATGGACGTTAACTCTCAGATGACTCCAGATGTGGAGAGAAATGATTTCTGATGACACTGATAGGTAGGGAGTTGGCAGTACACGGAGTCTATGGTAAATCAATAGTGTCCATGTCTTTTCAGGACCAGACCCATCCCGGTTCCCACCCCCTAGATGTATGCATACATATACATACATACATGCATGCATGCATACATATATATACATACATGCACGCATGCATATATATATACATATGTACATGCATGCATACATATACATACATGCATATGGACACACACACACATATATATGTATATGTATATATACATTTATACACACACACACCTGTACGTAGAGAAAGAGACTTTGTAGCTCAGGTACTAAAACTGAAAACTGGGTCAGAATGTTAGAATTATGTTTCCTGTTCCCCTCATGACATCTGTTATGAAAATTTTGGGGGTTCCTTGAAATCAGGTGAGCCCAATTTTACACATTAGACACGGGACTGCAGAAAACCTGCTTTTCTGAGCCTATAAATTTAAATTTTTTAAGTTTACAATTTACATTTTAAATGAGCCTCTTAAGAAGTATCACTCATGCTCGTCCATGCTGGGTTGCATTACTGCAGACATTTAATCAGAACCTTGGTCTCAGCCCTGCCCAGGGAAAGGGATACCATGGGCTACAGTGGCATGTTACACAGAGAAAGTACTCTCTCATTTTAAAAGAAATATAAGTTTATTCGTATGTGCATGTATATTAACTTAAAATCAGCTCATTGCAGAGACCATCACAACAGAAAAGATTAAGGAAGTAAAAATATCAAAAATACAACCTCCAGAGATGACCAACGAAAATGCTTGAATGTATGCCTTCCAGAATTTTCAGCATTCTAAAGAAACAAGACTTACATAATTTTCTATAAACAGGAGCAAACTAGATTTACATCCTGGATATATTTTTTAAGATAATGCCATAAGTTCCCATTATGTAAAATATGTCATCATTTTTAAATGTAAGTTTTTTTTTTACAATCAAGAAATTTAAAAATATTCCAAATGTAGAGAAAGAGTAAAATAAGCTCACCTATGCCCTAGTTTCAACAGTGTCAGTGTGACTAATCTTACTCGTCTGTACCCCCTCCCACTGCGTGCCACTCCTCCAACATCATATTATCTTAAAGCAAAATTTAAACAACCATTCAAGTAAGTCTGGGATACGTTTCCATATCATTGCAATTCTAAAATTTTAAAAAAAAGTTGTATTTTTGTGTATGTGTTTTTGTCTGTGTGAGTGTATACCATAAGTGGTCAGGAACCCATGGAAGCCAGAAGACAGCATTAGATACTCTGGAGCTGGAGTTACAGGCTGTTGGGAGCCATTAGATGTGGTTTATTGGAACAAAATTGAGGTCCTCTGGAAGCACAGCAAGCATCCCTAATCTCTGAGCCATTTCTCTTGGCTCACAACTCTAAATTTATATGAATGCATTTACTTATATTTTAACCAGTTTTGTATTGATAAATGTTTGTTTCCTTCACCCCCTTCCCCTGTTCTAAAAAAATGCCTTAATGTTTACTACTTTGCTCTTAAAAAGAAAAGTGCCCTTTGCATCCACTGAAACATATTCAAAGCGTTTAAAATCAGCAATGCAAAACTAATGAGCCATTTGAACAGACTTGGGCTGTTGGCAAATCTATAGGTGGGTCTGCGGGTGTCAGGGGGAGAAACTGAGGCAAGCAAGCTGGTAAGGAGCACTTTGAGAGCCTTTTGATAAAGACTGTTTTTCTGGTTGGTGCGTGTGTGTGTGCATGCGTATGTGCGTGTGCGTGTACGTGTATGTGCATACGTGCACATGTGTGTATGCATGTGTATGTGCATGCGTGTGTGTGTGTATGTGTGCACGCGTGTGGATGTATGTGCATGCATATGTGTGTGCGAGCACGTGTGCGTGTATGTGTATATGCGAGTGCGTGCGTGTTTGTGTATATGTGCGTGTGTGTATACATGTGTGTGTGCGTGTGCATGCGTGTGTGTGTGTGTGTGTGTGTGTGTGTGTGTGTTTCCTTCTTTTCTTTCCCTGTATTTTCTCCCTGGTGTTTCACTCACAGCCGAGCGCTGGCTATGAGTGAGCGGAGCTTTAGAAAGGGTCTGGGTTTTGAACAACCAGCCGGAAACTCTTCCCAAGATCTTACCTTAATTCTTTCAAAGATTCATTGGCCTTTGGTTCCTTCCCAAGTTGAGAGTCTTAAAGAAACAGCAAGGTTTTAGGAAAACCAGACCCCATCAGCGCAAAATCAGGGTTCATTTCTCACCGAATCAAGATGTTTCATGCTTTGAAGACTTGCAAACCCAGCCAGTGACTTTCAGAAGGGTTAAGCGGGCACTTCAGCAGCTTCCCTTAGAAGACAGTTCAGTTGTCCCCAGGTATTACAGTGAAAGTCACCCTTGAGGAGAAATTCACCCTCTAGCTAGAGTCCTATGACTGAGCCGGACTTGTGAGGTTTGTTTTAGGGAGATAACCCGGAAGGGTTTGTTTCTTTTATCACTATGGAAACAGAATGGTGGCACCTCATTGGCTCAAAGCTCTCTGTTCTTAACAACAGAAGGTCGGGGAAGAAGCCGTTAAACAGTTAAATCTTCACACTCTAGTCAGTGTCTGTTCTCAACAGCAGGGAATTCATATACAATTTTTACTTCAGTACCAGCGTGAGATCAAAGAAGCTTAATTTCCAGAACAATAGATTTACACAGGACCCCTCGGCCTTACCTGCACGAGGCCACAGTCCCAGGATTTTGTAATTGATTTTAACTTCCTCTGTTTTCTCAGAAACCTTGAACTAACTCTACAGTGGGCATTTCCTTCTTTGAAGCTTAGCCTTTGAGACCTGTGGCAGTCCACAGAGAGGAGCCAACTTTTAGCTACCTGTGGTTTCAGTTTTTTCCCCAAAGCAAAGTTGATCTTGCCAAATAAAGCAAAACAAAAAAGGCAAACCAACCAAACTAAAAAAGTGCTTGCTTTATTTTTATTTTACTACAACCCACTAAAAGACACACATTTTATACTGAAGCTTTGCAAACAATTCCTATTACTTACTATTCTGTTTGTCTTTTATAAATCAAGACTGATTGTAATCCATTAGACTGACTTCCTGGTCCTGAGATGGTCCACATCTCATAGTTTACAAAAGATGGGAGAAGTTCACAAGCCGTGTGCATCTGCCTGAATGGCAGTGTGGCTAGGCACAGGGCAATGCCTCCGTCCTGTGCTCAGTGCAGCAGAAAGGCTAATGGGCAAACAAAGCTCGATAAATGTTATATTAAGAGACTCAATTGCCCTTCTGCTTTCTGGCATCAACAAGAACTTCAACCAGAGAAGGAATCTGACTAGATTCACATGTAAGATAAATCATGGTGACCAAGGCAGAGAAACAGGTGGAGGGGCTGTGGTAGGAGACAGAAACCATGTAGAAATGTCTCAGAGGCCTGATGAGTCTTAGATGTGGGCCAGTAGTGGGGATGAGCAGGGACAACACAGGCTGGGACGTGGGAGGGAAGGAGAGGCATTGAGCTCCTAGGTCTCCGGCTCCAGTGACTGAGCTGCTGTTCACTGGTAGGAGGATGTTGGCGATGAACAGATTTGGGAAGAGACTGTGTATTCTGTTTTGGACACGCTGAGGTGCCAAGGGGACACCTAACTGGTGATTTCTATTGGGGAGTTTATTAAAAGTCCTATAAGTTGAAAGAAGAGTCTAGAAACAGATTTAGTGGTTCATTGAGGGAGTGGGTAAACACATAGGGGACAGTGACTCGTAAGAAGACGACTCGGAGGCAGTGTGGTCAGTCAGTGAGAGGACTCAGCCACAGGCCTGCTAACTGGCTTCTGGCTAGGCCATTAAGTTTTGAGTGAGCAGTGGCTGAAAATGGAGACACGAGGACAAAAGATGGTGAAGGAACTCCAGACGACTGCCTCGAACACTGATCTGTTAGCATTACTTCAGTTGTTTTCTTACGGTGTTTTCTCAGATAGAGGCAGGCTCTGTCACCCACTGAGCTACCTGCCCAGCAGTTATACCATATTGGGATATCAGTGCCCTCCACCCCACCCCATCCAGCCTCAATACAGTCACACTTTTGTCAGCTCCAGAACAGCAGAGAGGCATGAAGTGAAGGCTTTCAAAGAGAAGTAGCATTCGCCTTGTCTTTCCTCAAGGCATGGAGGGAACACTGCTTAACCTTCTAGTTAGCTGTGTTCTCAGACTTGGTTTGTGTGCTGCTGCTGCCCTCTTGTGGTGGCAAGTGTGATGAGCCATGAGCAGCCAGGGTCTTTGCATTTTAAGTGTGAATGTATTTGCTGACTGTGAGAACTGACCCAAAGAGGAAGGCAGTGCTCTCTCTTCAGAGGCTTGTAAAGATCTCCAGGGCACTCAGCTGCTGTTGGCTGCTTCTTGACTTTCGAGTTCTGACTTTAGGATGCTGTGCTCTTGGACTCATTCAGCTGTTCCGGAAAGCTTCCAACCAAGGAGCTACAGAAGTGTGAAAGCTCGTGCTTCTGTGATCACACCCAGAGGGACCACAACTGGGGTTTCACTCCTTCTCCCCCTCCTCCACCTCACTCTAGAGGATGGACGGGGTCTCACTACACTTCACAGACAGGCTTCCGACTGACAATGCCACTGCTGTCTCCCAGGGGTTGGGCTCACAGGCATCACCACAGCTGGTACCTCCCCTCTTAATAGGAAAGCTGACAGAGTCTGGATGCTTTGCGGGTTTGTGCTTTGTGTTGCCAGCAGGCAGGTCAGTGACAGATACTGCTTGAGAGAGAGCACAGGAGGGACTGGGGTGGCAAAGGCAGGGCAGAGGGAGGGGAGCTGTGCAGAACTCTGCAAAAGGAAAGTGTCCCATGTTTTCTCTTTTTTTTCTTCTTTTGATGCTTTAATTTCTAATTGCACTTGCTAAAATTTCTGGCCTATTATAATGTCTGAATGTGATGTGAAAACTTTGTTCTTTAACAATTTAGTGGTTTCAGTGAAATAACTAAGTTTTGTGAAATAATATTTCTTTTGAGTTTATGTTGTTTTCACTAACACCTCATTCTTCGGCACACTTTGCATGCTGAAAATTTTTTTTTAGCTATTGTTGGTGACACCACTTGCCAGCCTGTATTTAGACATTTTTTAAAATTTGAAAATGTTGTGGCATTTGGTCCTTCATATAAAACAATGAGAGAACAAAACAATGCTAACATATGTCAAACTTAATACAGTGAAGACAGAAGCCAAGGTGACACCCAAAGCCTCTAATCTTGTTGAGTTTATGGATACATGAATGTTGACTAATACTTATTTGTTAAAGAAAATACAAAGATACTGAGAATGTTACCAACATCTTATGTCAAAAAGTAGAGTTTTAGCCCAGCATAGTGGCACATGCCTTTATTTCCAGCCCTCAGGAGGCAGAAGTAGGCCAGTCTCTGAGAGTTCAAGGCCAATATGGTCTACAAAACAAGTTTCAAGCCAGCCAGGGCAGAAGCTCTATCTCAAAATACACACACACACACACACACACACACACACACACACACACACACACA
>CM052709.1:51099049-51139414 GCA_028551405.1 Uromys caudimaculatus
ACTTCCTGTCAGCTGGTTGCTAGCTCTGCCTCTTGACCTCTGGTTGACTTTATTTAATCCTATTTACAATATTCAAGCAGAAAGTTCTTGGATTAAAGGTGTGTACTAGGGATGAGCCACAGCACCACTAAAAACAGGTTTTTCCGGTAAATAACACAACCTCGGGTTCACAGTGTAATCTGCAACAATATACTTCATTCTCAAAATGTCCACACTTCAGTATGGAAATGAGTCTTAAACAACATAGGAGAGGATTTACTGTTTGTTGTTGTTTGTTTTTGAGGGTTTCTCAGAGGGGAGAAAAAACAACAAGAACAATCCTAGCTGTTGTGGAAATTGTAGATGAGGCTGGCCTTGAACTCAGAGATCCACCTGCCTCTGCCTCCCGAGTGCTGGGATATAGCTCAATGGTGGGGCCCTAAATTCAACCCCAGTACCACAAACAAAACAAACAATACAAAAACAAACCTGTAAGGGAGAAACAAGGATATTGAAAGATCTTTTCTATTGATTCCAATACTTAGAAACAATTTCTAAATAGCCGTCAGGAAAGTGTGAACTACTGGAAAGAATTGCTTCCTATTCTGAACATTTCCACATTTACTATCTGCTTAGCAATGACTTCTTGTTAGCTGGTGTGATTTTGGTATGGAGCTACTGTGGTACGCATGGTGTAGTCTAGTTGTAGCAATACTATGGGGGCGGGCAAGGGGCTCGGCGGGAAAGGCACTCGATGCCAGGCCTGACCACCTCAATTCCTTACCCAGAAGCCACGTGGTTGAAGTCAAGAACTGACTCTTGAAAACTGTGTTTGACTCTCAACTTTCACCCCCATATTAATAAAAATCTTAAAAGTAAAAGGAAATTCTATAAAATATTAGATCTGCTTACTACTTGACTGTTAATTTTTTTTTTTTTGGTATTCTTCAACAAAATATGGGATGTTTTTTCATAGACTCTGTGCTGGATGGTGTCAGGCTGGGACAAAAATCACAGGGGGACACAGGGCAATTTAAGAAGCCTCATGTTTATTATCTGATTTACAATTTATTATCTGATTTACAATTGATAAAGCAAAGGAAGGTGCATAAAGAGCTATTTGACAAAGTCATGCTCCAGATATGACACAATAGTATTTCCCTGGAGCCCCCAGGATCCATACCTGGGGCCACACTTGGCAGTGGACTGACTAGTGTGCGTGCCTGTAGTACACTCCGAGTACTGGTCTCTACACACCCGACAGCAGAGAAGGCCCCAGACAGACAGCCCTAGCTCCAGATGTCAAGTTGATATGAGAACCACCCACTACTAATTATGTACTAGGGGCTTAGAATACTGTGTAAAATGTGCCTTCAACAGATAGGCTCTTGTGAGCCTCCTCTAACAGCCTCTCCTGACAGAGTCTGATCATTTATGTCAGACCAAGGGCAAGCACAAGACTAAAAAACAAAACCCACTTAATTAACAGTGGCTATTTACAAATGATTTGGGATCTTCAAAAATTCAGAGCAATTTTAATTCTGAGCTTAAGGAGACTCTCTGAATAGGTAGCAGGCTACTTGGAAGTACCTGAGAAATCACCACAGAAAATCCTCAAGGAGAAAACAGTTGGGTTTTCCCAAGCTAGCATGAAAGTACATACTAGCTGACACTGAATGAAAAAGAAAAGTGAACAGCCTTGAAATGTACAACTCCTGTAGAGGAAGAACTCACTGGAAGGTCCTAGTTCTTGTTACAGTTTGCAGATAGTCCCATGTAACAGGTTCTCAGGCTGTACCAAAATAATTTTAGGTAAAAACTGAAAATCAGCAAAACCCAGTTTTAAGACAGGATTCACTTTCGGAGACAAGCATGCATGGGTATAATTTGTTCTGATAGAACATCAAGATCAATTTAATTTTCAGAAACCCAAGTCTGTTTTTCTCTAATCAGCCGTGTTCATCTGGTTGCCAAGATGTAACTGCTTCCAGTGGTCACTTAGGCACTGACAAAAGTACAGAATTATTGTCAGCACAGAACGCCACAGAACCTAGCTCATTATAGTGGCTTATGTACCATGGGCAAACCTGGCTATTTAACTTTACTACCCCTCAGCCCCATGCTCCCCTCCTCTGTGCTGTTCCTTCCTCAGAAGCTGTAAATGTCCAGGCAACAGGCAGAGTCCTTTCTTCAGGAACCAAGGCAAAGCTTTAAGGCTCTGCTGAAGGAGGTAGTTATTTATAGACTAGAAATGCAAATGCTGTTTTTAAAAAGTAAATTGGAATATTTAGGAAATTTAAACAGCAGAATTCTTGTTAATGCCTGCTTCAGGCAGGGTCAATCACTAACCTGGAGTCCTTCATAAACATGTGTGTGTGTGTGTGTGTGTGTGTGTGTGTGTGTGTGTGTGTGTGTGTGTGTGATGAACTGTTGGTAGCAGCTAGACTGGGCGAAGGGGGGCAGAGGGAGGGGCACCTCTCTACTCTTTGTTTCTGAGAAATTTAGAAAAGTTCTATTAAAGATTCTAGAAACATAGAAAACCCATAAGTTCTTAGCATTGTGTGGATGCTGGCTTTCCTAACCCTTGAATGCTTTTCTTCTTGGGGAGGAGGCTCAAGAGAGAAAGACAAAACTCCCAGGCAGAAAGGGATTTCTCTTAAGCAAAATATTTGCAAGTTAAGCACCAAGAGGACAAGTGAAAGACTTTCTGCCTTGACAAACAAAACAAGCAGTTCCCACCCTCATCTTCTCCCCATGTGCTTGAACAACCCCATGGAGACAAAGCCATGTCATCTGCAGAGGCAGACCGTGACCTGCCACCTCAGAGCACAGATCTGCTCCTCCCCAGTGTGAGGCCTGCATCACAGGCTAAATGCCGAAACCCCAGCTTCAGGCCTCACTTGCTTTTCAGCTTGTTAAAAAAGAAATCAGAGGAAAAGAAGTCTTGGCTCTCCCATAACAAGACCCTTCTCTACTCCTGCAGATACCAAGAGACAGGCAGATGCTTTGATGTACACAAGGAAAACAACAAAATCCAACAAAAACACTTGCAAAGCAGGCACCTGGGTTTTACTTCAGCTTATAATTTAATGTGCCTGAGAATTTTTGTGCAAATACATGTCATCTTTCATTAAAAATATGCATAGCACACTTTGGAAAAAGTTAGTTACAACTAACTTTTCTTTTAAAATTTAAATATATAAATATACAACATAATCTCCTGCCTACTGATTGATTGCACTTCTGGTTTAAACCCTTCTGGCCTCCAAGGAAAACTGAGAAACACGCAGTTATGCTTGCAGTCCTAGGCCAACATATTGTCCAGAAGAAATATCCTAAAAAAGTTTTTGATTCCAATTTACCCTTATTTTCCTCTTAAATCCCTCCAAGCCCACTCACATTGCTATTTTAAATTTTTTTGTTGTGTTGTACAAAAATACAAGCTTAAAAAACTGAAGTTTTAGTAATCACAAATACAAAGGAATCTGTCTAGGTGGTGCTTGGGTTCTCAGTGCCTCAAAGTCCCCAAATAAGAAAGTCTCCATTTTTGATGTAAAGGACAAGATAAAATCCCTTATTTTGCTAAAGCTGAGAGTGTACCATTGGATGGATGCATTTGACCAGGGACCTGCAGAGAAGGCATCGCCCATCGGCCTAACAGACTACTCTGCGCATGCACCAACTCTCCGGACCGGCCTTCAACAGCCTTGGCTGTTCCAGGTTTCCTCCCTAGGCAGGCGCTTCTAGCTTTGTGCTCTCTAGAGACAGGTGCCAGCAGTTTGGCATTACTGTCACGTTTCGATAGAATTTGGTTTATTTTTCTATTCACTTTGTATTTTCAAGGCCAGGAAGCGTAGCTGAAAAAGCAAACTAACCCTTTCTTCCATTTCTGTCTCCGAACTGCTCGTCACTGGACCCCACTTTGTTTACTAGACTCCATTCTCAAAGACCTCTTCGAAACGCTCTATCCCTTCAGCGCGCCCTCTCCACATTCACAGTCCTTCTGCAACATTCCTTTCCCTCAGGTTAGGCTGGTCCCCATTCTCAGTGCATTGCTATCCTTCATGTGCTTTATACACGAGGTCAGTTAAGGCTGAGCCTCAGTCTTCTTTCAGGATACCCATTTTGGGTGAGGTTGTGCAAACTGGGGCTCCAAAGCTACCCATCATGACTGGAAGACTCTGATTCCTCCTTAGTCCACCCAATAAACTGCCACCTGAATTTAAATAAACAGCAGAGTCTGGTTTTTGAAGACCCATTTCCGCCTCTCGGCTTTTCCCGTTCTCCTGGGGATCCGGGGTCTTGACCACCCTGGCTATTCCCAGCCTCTTCAGCCTGTCTACCAAGTTCATCTTCAACTGGCCAACATCAGGAGGGGCTCTTGATGGTCTCAAGCCATACATTTCTTGCAGGAATGTTTCAGCTGGTCGGGAAGCCAAGAAATTCTCGGAGACATGGACTCGGGGTTCAAAGGGCAAAGGGGAAGAGCATGGTGACTGTGATGGGGAATTTGGTGGTGTGGAAGGGGTGGCCAGGGCCTTGGGGCGAGGCTGTAGGAGGGGGTTTTCTGAAGCCGGGCTGTGGTACACTTTAGCAGAGATGCCTCGTTCCTGCAGGAGTTTGGCTAAGCTCCTCGTGCTACTGAACGTTATGGTGGAGTCGCGCCGGTTCGTGATGGATTCCCCAATGCTTAGTCGATAGGACGCAGCAGGAGAGTTCACAGCGGTGTTGGCTGAGCTGCTCGCACTACTTCCACAGGACAGTGACGGGAAACCGGAACTGGAAGAAAGGTGGGCAAAGTGCTTAGGAGTCAGAAACACCAGCCGACATTTAACTTTCAAGGATGACCAACCAGCTGCGTTCTTAAGGACACCATTCCAACTTTATCTCACTGAAAAACAGTGTCTAATTGAACTGTCATTCTCTCAAGCAGTGTTAACTCGAAAGTCGGCAACACACGGACATTCAGAATGCCTTGACAGTCTCCCTTTGGAATGTATATTTTTAAGAAATTAAAAATAATGAAAAGCTCTGACATCTATTAAATCTTGTTTCTTATTCTATACTTAGTTAAGACAAAAAAAAAAAAAGCTACATAAATCATATATTTAAGGTCAGGTGGAATGGGAGGGCTTTTAGCCAGCTTTCCTCTGTGAATAAAGGTTACCAGGAGTTAATGCATTTTCACTGGTACAAAATGATCATGCATATAGTATCAAGATTTTAAAGATTATGAACTATAAAGACAAGTATAAAACTAACAAATTAACCAATAACCTTCAAGAGCACGAACTTGTACAAGGGAAACAGCACTCATGAAAGTTTGAGTCCTTGGTCAAAGCTCAACTGAAACCTCCGACCTTCCTCCCACTTCACTGCAGAACTTCTGTGTTCCTACAAAAGAGTCCCTTTAAGAGGCAAACTTCTAAGTCTTCTTTTGGTGTCTGACAAATGTAGAAGTCCTGAAAATGCATTCAAGAGGCCCTCTGCTGGGATCTTGACTGGGTACCCCGGGTGGTCCTGATGACTGGGTACCACCTGGGTACCACCCGGTGGCCCTGATGACTGGGTACCACCTGGGTACCACCCGGTGGCCCTGATGACTGAGTACCACCCAGTGGTCTTGACTGCTTCCCTCTCACATATGCTTGAATCACCATCTTATTTCTCTCCTTGTTGGCAGTTAGAGATTTCAGACTCCCACTCGAGAGTTGCCTTAGGGATAGTCTTCCTGGTCTGCCTTACACGCTGGATTTTACTCTTCTACCTAACATACTCTTACAACCGGCTTACCTCTGCATCATCTTTCTTCTTTATTTTTGACTATACTTTCTCTACAAACACCAAAGTATCTCTGAAAAACCACCTCAGATTCTAAATTGGCAGGCTAGAACCAGTCTCAATATGGCTCAGGAAGTGAAGTCTGTGTCTCGAATAATTTGGCCTTGGTAGTGATGCCATAACTCATAGAAACGTCTTTGCACAGAGTTGGGTGAGCTAGATAGTCACAGGGTGAGGGCTGGCCTTGCTAGGAGCAACACAGTGCTTAGGACGGGGTCTGGGACTGTGAGGCACTGGTGTGGAGGCTGGAGCCCGGGGGACCGATCAACAATGCCTATACTACAAAACCTGATGACAACTTTGGAAACTGATGCTTGCGGGTTTTTCTGGGGCAGAATTCCAACTGCACTGTTAGAAACTGAAGGTTAAATAATGAATGGAGGAATAAGACAAGCCACACGGATGGAGACCCAGGTCAGTAAATAAAGCATCTATCTAGAGCTTTATAACTCTGTGAGCCTTTGTAGTGAAGTACTGACCCTGGAAGGATCTGGAACCACCTGAACTTGTCAGCACCGGGGATGGAGGGCTTGTAACGAGTGTGGTAGCTCAAACCTTGCAGCCTGGTTCAGTTTGGGTATAAACAGCCTCAGGTGGGTTAGTTGTGTTCCTGGACCAGTCACCTTAATTTTCTATGCCTCAATTTCTTCATTTTATCCCACATATTCTGCCTACTTTGAAGAGTTATGATCAAATGAGAAAATACAATGTCAAAATATTCTAAAGACAAATAGTCACAAATACTAATTAAAACCCTGGGAATTAAACCTGAAGGTAATTTACAAAGAGCACTGGTGTGAGCCCCTGACTTCCCAGGCCCTCTTACCTAGGGGTGACCTGAGTGATGTCAGAGGGATGTAAGATCCTGCAGGTGGTGAAGGTGAATGTCGAATTCGTGAATGAGAGACACTTTCCTGGGTTCGAAGTTGCAACTGAAATAAGAGATGTTTAGAAAGCCAAACACAGAACTGAAAGACTGGGTTAATAACATAAATGGCTCATCGTTATTTTGTTAGCAATTCAGCATTTATCAACTGCCTTTTGTAGTAGAAAGTTCCTAAATACGGAAACGAAATATAAAGAATACACTAGTATTAACTGATTAGTATACAACTGAACTCTCAGTACTTTAAAATTACTAATAAAAGGAGTAAAAATAGCTTAGAGATGAGAGAAAAGACACTGAAAAACACACTAAAAAAATTAATAGTTGTCTAGGCACCCAGATCAAACTATTCCTCTGGTTCTTAGAGTATTGTGTGCTGACTCTAGAACACTTCACAGTAATGCAAAGATGAGGCATCTTTTATTTAATTATTATTATTATTATTATTATTATGGTTGAGATTTGCATGTGGGCACAAAAGCAGTGGTGGGTAAAAATTCCGTCTCCTTAGCACCAACCAAGGCAATGACACCAGATTATACTTGCAGACTTCATTCTTACACATTCATGGTATTTTTTTCAAAGCCAAATTTATTAAAGAAGGCGCTTGATAAAAGAGTAAAGTTTTCGTGTAGTCATAAATCTTTTTACTATGCGGCACGTGGAGGTGGGAAGGGCCTGCTAAGAGGCCCTGCTGTCTAAAGGCAGTCGATACAAACTGTGGTTGCCTACAGAAAAGCATTTGTGTAGCTAAGCTGAAACGGTATCAGGGAACACTATTTACTCAAAAGTACACTTAACACACAAGATAATTTCTCAGACTCGGGAATCTGGCAAGCATTTTCTTGGGAAAAAAAAAAAGCTGTCAATATTTTCTGCCAATGACACACATAAGCTTCAAGTGAAAATCAGTTTTAGAAACCTTAAGTCCACCACTGAGAGCTTGGAGACATCCTAATATTTACAGCCTTCATGTTGATGGAATTAGTAGTGACACCAAGACGCCATCTGATGGAAAGCGACAACACCTGGGTATCTGTGTAACTGTCTTAATGACCAATGCAGGTCACCAAAACATGCAGAGCAAATGTTCGGAGAAAGACAAGCACATTTTCATGAAAACACAAGAACATCCATTGTCAGAGTTTCCACACTGCCGTGACTACTCAAGGACTGCCACTTACCCAGTTCTCGTGGGATTTAAACATCAGCCTCAATTCTCACAAAGGCAATTAGAATTCTCTTTTCTAGCTACATACTCATCTGAGAGTGCATTTTCTTCACATTTTTCATATAAAACATTGTATCAGACTGAATGCAGAAGTTTATAATGAGAATCTTCGATTAAGTCAGAAATTAGAGACTTGTAAAATTGTAAAATAAAACCATTTTCTTACTATTTCCAACACAGTTGTTTTTCAGAAACCGGTATACGTATAACAGAACTTTTATTTTTAAATGGATTATTTTTTTATAAGTTCTCAGTTTTTATTCTAACTTAATTAGTATCAGTAGACATAACCTATATAGACAAACCTGAGGTTCTCAGGGACTTTTAAGAGCATCAAGGACCCTGAGACCAAGTCTTGCAAACCACTGACTGACCTGACCTCTCACTCTGCCTAACTTACTTCTGCAGGGTAGTAGGGGAGGGGAGGAATTGGAAACGGTATTATTTTATCTCCACTATCGAGTAAACTCCAGTGAGACTGTGCAGGAGCCAGACAACCACAGCAAGACAATGCAATGTACTGGTTAGGCGGCCATATTCAACTGCGCCTCCTCTCACCTGTAGCCGGTCCACCTGCCGAGCTCATAGGCGGCAGGAAGATGCCCGTTACTGAAGTGGGTGGCGCAGGCTTCTGCTCCAGTTGAAGAGGCTGCTGAACCTGAAAAGTGATTCCCTCCTCTTCATCCTCCTCTAAATCTGAGATGCGATAGACAACATCCTTGGGCACCTGTGTGAAGCCTTTAGTAATCACGCCTGGCCGCGGATCAAGAATGGTTCCCAAGTTTGGTTGAGCGAGCTGCTGCCAATGATGTAGAGTCTGCGATCCTGAACGGGCAAGCAGGACAGGAATGCTTTACATTCCCCACAGATCCTCAATCTTGAAGAAGTTAGAACTATGTGAGCGACAACAGCAACGATAGAGATACTTACTTGGTTTTGGCATTTTGTTAAAGTTTGTAAATTTAAGTTCTCTGTAGAAAACTAACGTGACATGGAACATCTGAGCAATCAATGCCTTTTCTATTTCAAAAGACAATCTTCTAAAGAAGAGGAGAAAAAGACCCACTAAGGGTTTTAAACAGGACCCAGGCTGCTCAGACAGGAAGGAGGCCGCCCATTTCAAGGACAGGCTGCACCTTCTCAGGTGGCAAAAACCAATATTCACGCAGCACAGTCGACGAACTTGGAAGCAAAAACTGGGCACTTAAGTTGGAAAATAACTTGAATTTCCTTGTGCACTTCTCTGCTTGCTATGCCTCTACTGTCCCTGGACTGCCAGGAAGAACAGGGAAACACAGGAGATAAAGCAGAGAGCATGCCCCTTTGGTTCCAGCCTGGGTAACTCTGATGAGAGAGCATCCCATGCCCGTGTACAGGATGGAACATTTAATTGTGTCACTGTGGTAATGTCATCCTGAAATCAGCAACTCTAACTAACACTTGGAGCAAAGTAGGAGTCTACAGGATACCTATTTAACTTTTGTTTTACAAGGAGCTTTTAAGCACAGAATTAGAGAACCACTCATGAACCATTAATATCTCACAAATAAGATATTTCTTTTGAATTTCAGTTGTGCTTAAACTGAACTGAAGAAGAGTACAGATGTAACAGTGTGCCTCCACGGCAGGGACACTCCTCCAGCTGCTCCTCTTCACTCATCACAGCCTGTTGGTCCTACCACGCAACTGCTGTCAATGGGGCTCCATAGCAAAGTCAGGATAAGAGCCTCCCCACTTCCCTCTTCCACTGATACTAAAACACCAGAAAAGGACGAATGGCTGAAGACTGGGTGACTCAGGTCTCATCACTCATTAACTGTCTGCTTTGTGGCACCACAGCACAGCACAGCCAGACAGACAGCCTGTGCACAGGGTGCTATCATAACACAGGTCTCGATTCTAGGAGAGACGTCTAACATACACACGACTTCTAAAAGCTGTTACTGACTTTTTACCTTCCAGGGGCTTAACAATCTGTAACTTCTCTGGCATGAAGCCTCGCAGGCAGCCGGCACTGCCAAGCTCTGTGGTCTCCGACTGGTCAGCACAGACTGAGGCAAGGTTCTCTGTGGGGGCGTCACAGCTGCTAACTTCCTCCTGCTCGGCCAGAGTCTGGATCTTCCGCTCCCATTCTTCAGCGAAGAACTGCTTCTCACTTAGGTAGTTCTGTCTTCTCAGGCTGAGGCGATGCAGTGCTGTAGCCAGGTCGCTATCTTCAGGGGATCCTGGGGGGTTCATGGGCTGAGAGTTTCTGTGGGAAAATCATATCTGATGATGAGACTGTAGATCCTGAGAATCTAGACCTCTCCTTTCTACAGTGCTGGACATTAGAGAAAGACTGACCTTAAGAAGGAGGTGTTTTCTTAGCCATTTGAATACAGAAATAACAATAAACAAAATCATCAACAATGCTGCTATCATAATCATCACTGTAACACATCGTACTGGCTGGTTTTGTGTGTCAACTTGACACAAGCTGGAGTTATCAGAGAAAGGAACCTCCCTTGAGGAAATGCCTCCATGAGATCCAACTGTAAGGCATTTTCTCAATTAATGATCAAGGGGGGAGGGCCCAGCCCATTGTGGGTGGTGCCATCCCTCGGCTGGTGGTCCTGGGTTCTATAAGAAGGCAAGCTGAGCAAGCCAACGAAAGCAAGCCAGTAAGCAGCACCCCTCCATGGCCTTTGCATCGGCTCCTGCCTCCAGGTTCCTGCTCTGTGTGAGTTCCTGTCCTGACTTCCTTTGGTGATGAACAGCAATGTGGAAGTGTAAGCTGAATAAACCCTTTCTTCCCCAGCTTGCTTCTTGGTCATGATGTTTTGTGCAGAAATAGAAACCCTGACTAAGACACACATCCTTTCCAATTACCTCTAGAAAGTAAACTATGTTATGCTGTGCTTGCTAATTTCTCTCTATCATTTAATTAAGAAACTACAGGTGTGTCTATTTTTATGTTCAGGTCAGGTACTCCCAAGGTAAGTATTCCCACAGTTCACAGAATCTATTACTGAGAGCAAGAGTACCATTGCTTATATAACTGTGAATGAAGAGAAATGCTAGCTATAAACTATTACATGCTTTTACTCACAAAAAGTATGAGTAGAGTGTGGTGGCACATGTCAGCAATTCCAGCACTCAGGAGACTGAGGCAGGAGAATCATGATTTTGATGGCAGCCTAGGCTGTACAGGAAAACACCCTACCTCAAAGCAAACAAACAATAACAGGAAAGAAAGAAAGAAAGAAAGAAAGAAAGAAAGAAAGAAAGAAAGAAAGAAAGAAAGAAAGAAAGAAAGAAAGAAAGAAAGAAAGAAGGAAGCAACTGGCACTGAGAAAAGCATGAAAACATTCATTTGAAGCCACAACCATCCCTGAATATGCTGCATATCTGAAAGAAAGCACGGATTAGAACTGATGTAGAAAGAACATGGCAAGTGAATGCGCACACCCTTGTAACACCACCGTGGCACGATGCAGGCATCAGAATGCAGAACCTGGACAGCGTGGAGGGATGCTGGGATCTGAGTCCTGGAATCTAGTATGCCAACATGGTAAGGAATGCAGACCCACCAGCACCTCCCTCCTTCCGCGCCTTACCCTGGAACCTCCGTGCTGCTCCCGTGGCTCAGAAGTGTTTTGTCCTCTGTTTGCTGGACACCAGACTCAAAAGGCTTTGCTGTCATGATGACACTCGAACGGTTGGAGCCTGGGATGGGCAGCAGGACTGGGAATGTGGCAGAGCGGCCCCGAGTGTCGTTGGCGACCTTGACAGTATCAAACACCCGTTTCTGCTGGGCCCTGTCAGAAAGGAAGCATTCGCTCCTGTCAGTCTCACCCATGAGAGTGCTTCCTGAGTGCTGTACACACAGACACAGAACCAGACATAAGTCCGTCCTGAGTACTCTCGTTTGGGGAAATTGAGAAAATAACTTTGGTACAGGAGAGCTCTCTCATGGGAGGACAACCTGGACAGCAAGCAGATTCACTCCTGACTGGCAGTCACTGCTCTGTTCTGTGGCTCCTTCCCTCACACTGCCTCGCCAGCCTCCACCACACAGCTTGATGCTTCTTTTAAATTTCTACTCTGATGGTACAGCAACAGTTCTTGTGACCTGCACTTACTTTTGTTTAAACACATATTCCTCATCCAAACTCAGCTTTTTACGCATGGTTCCTTCAATCTCAGCTGCCAACGATTCCTAAGAAAAGGAATTCAAGATTAGTAAAGTGAGTACTATGTGTGTGGACACACAAACACAGAAGGTCTGACAGGCTGCAGACCAAGACATCTTCTTGCTTTGCTGTAGTTTCTGTGCTAATGTTTCATCTACTTACATGGTTTTGATGATCAGCTCAGACATGAGGGCTCAGCCAGCATGGCTCAGTGGGGCTGGACTGAGGACGGCTGGTTCTGACCTGATTTTTAACATCCTCAGACACACAGATGGAGAAACAGATATATACATAGGGGCATGTATGAAACACATACATGTCCTGACTTGACCTTCTGAGAGTCCAGAAGCCACAGTGGCAATTGGCACATCTGGCACCCAGGTCTTGGACTCAGAATGTCATTTCTCAAAGTCACCAAAGCTCCTTGGAGAAATGGCTGACTCCTGGGCTGGGACAAAAAGTACAAAATTTGCATGAAGGAGATCCTATTGGCTATATCTGGGACAACCTGAGAATCAAATTAATTAATAAAAATGGTTTATAATCTACTGAGTAAATAAGAACCCATATTTCATACTGACTAAACAAATAAATGTGTCCAAAAAGCTCTAGTAAAAGACCATTAGTAAATACTGAAAAAAAAAAAAAGGATGGAATTAGAAAACTGCTCCTCGGAACCTGTGCTGAGTAACTTTAATTGTCAGCTTGGCCCAGACTAGAAACACCTGGGAAGAGAGCCTCAGTGAGCAACTGTCTATGTTGGGTTGGCCTGTGGGTGCATCTGTGAGGGTACTATTTCAATTAAGCTAACTGAAGAAGCCCAGCCCACTGTGGGCAGCACCATTCCCAAGGCGGGGTGGGGTGGGGTGTCTGAACTGTATAAAAGTAGAGAAACTGAGCTGAGCACGCGCAAGTAAGCAAGAAAGTGTGCATCCTTCATTTTTCTCTGCTCCTGACTGTGGATATGATACGAGCAGATGACTTAAGTTCCTGCCTTGACTTCCCACCACAGACTTGCAGACCTAGAATTATGAGATAAAAAACCCTTTCTCCCCCAAGTTGCTTTTTGTCAGAGAATTGTATCACAGCAACTAGAACAATATCATCACAGAAATTACCAAAGAGCCCTGGGTGGAGCTGATACCAAGGGCTGAAAGTCTGATGAAGACATTTACCCTTGATCCCTTGGTTAATGTAGTATGTGCTAGCTTTCATTCACAGATGTTCATTATTAATATTAACTTTCAAGGGTAAAAAATTGGCAGATAACACTTTAACCAAAAATTCATAGTTAGTAAACACTGACAATAGGATGAATGTCCTTTGTGAAATCACATAACATCATTTCACACTGAAGTAAGCACATACACAGGTATCCTGTTTTTTAATTTCTCTGTGTATGCAAGCATGTATAGTGGTCAGAGGACAACCTGTGGAGTTAGCTCTCTCCTTCCAGTCCTAAGAGATGTGATGGTTTGAATATGGTTAGCCCAGGGAGTGGCACTATTAGGAGGTGTGGCCTTGTTGGAGTGGGTGTGGCCTTGTAGGAAGTGCACATTGCAGGCCTGGGCTTTAATACCCTCATTCTAGCTCTCTGGAAGCCGATCTTTGGTTTGCCTTTGGAACAAGATATAGAACTCTCAGCTCTCCTGCACCATGCCTGCCTGGATGCTACCTGGCTCCCGCCTTGATGATAATGGACTGAACTCCTGAACCTGTAAGCCAGCCCCAATTCATTGTTGTCCTTATAAGAGTTGCCTTGGTCCCGGTATCTGTTCACAGCAGCAAAACCCTAACTAAGACATGTGGGTTCTGGGGATTGAACTCAAGTCTCCAGGTTTGTGTGGTAGAGGCCTTTTACCCCCTGAGCCATTTTGTTGGCCCCCAAACATATAATCTCAAGTAGTCAGGAGGCTAAGGCAAGAGAATCACTTGAGGCTAGGAGGTTGGAGCTAGCCTGGGTAATGTAGAAAGACACCTCTCAAAATGAATGAATGGATGAATATATAAATGTGAAAATGAACACAAACCACAGTTTACAAGGAATAGAATAAGAGGCATTGTTGGGAGAACCAGGGAGATCTGAGTGGGCTCTGCAGGCGAGACGACAGTGTTGTACTGAGTCAACTTCATGGTGACGGACAGGCGTAGTGCCATCACTCAGGCAAGTCCTCGTCCATAATAAACACTGCCTGTCTTTAGTAAGCACTAAGGGCTAATAGGGAGATCTGCAGCTTGCTCTAACACAGCTCAGGAAAGCAAGAACAATGAACCAACCAAACAAACAAACAAATAACACTGAGAGGAAATAGCAAATATATTAATTAACATGTGAAAAAACAAGGAATCTACTACGTGAAGAATACATAAACATTCTTGGTACTACTATTTGGAATTGTATTCTAAGTTTCAAATGATTTCAAAATTGAAAATTAAAGAAAAAAATGCCGAGGCTGTAAGCTGTAGACCCAGCTTACTGGTCAGGACCTGGATGCATAGGTCCTAAGTTCAATCCCCTACAGTGGTGAGTAAATAGTGTCCAAAACAAACCCAAACAATATGATTTAGGGTAAAGGTGCACACCCCAGACAACTGTTCTCTGATCCTCATCAGCTATGACAAGGAAGGAAGTGGGGAGACATGAAAAAGATCTGAGGAGGAGCATAAGGAACAGGTCAGCGGAAAGTGACCAGGAAAGGAAGAAAACAGTTGCTAACAGATATCAACACGCACACACATAGACAGACACACACACAGATACTGACAGACACACACACACACACACACACTCTCTCTCTAAAATATAGCCCGGCCAGTCTGTGCTACACAGCGAGCTGGAGGCAGCCTGCAGCAAACACTGACAGTCTCAAAAGGCCAGAGTTGCACACTTTCTCCAGGAACCAGGTGTTAAAATAGCTCTTTGAAGCAATGTGACAAATTCTAGCAAAGACTTAATTTTTAATTGAGTTCTACACTCTGCAAATACTATTTATTAATGAATTTAAAAAAAAAATCAAAGTTCCCACAAGAGACTTATAGTCTAAGTAGAGCTAAACCTACCAAGAAACTTAAGCTTTACAGAGAAAGGTTTAGAGGTGTAACTCATGCTATAAGGCTGATGAGATTCCTGAAACTCTCATGGTAGGAAGAGAGAACCAACTCTGAAAGTCTTCTGAGAGCTTCTCTTGCTACGATAAATCACCATGATCAAGAGCAACTCGGGGGAAGAAAGGGATGGTTTCTCCTTAGGTATTATTACCCCATCATCAGGGGATGTCTGTTGGGCAGGAACTCGGGGCAGGTAGGGGAGCAGGATCTAATGCAGCGGCCATGGTGGTTTGCTCAGCCTGCTTTCTTACAGTACTCAGGACCACCAGTCCAGGGATGGCACCACCACAGTGGTCAGGCCCTGCCCATCAATCACTAATAAGGAAAATAGCCCCAGGCTTGCCCACAGGTCTATCTTATGGAGACATTTTCTCAGTCGAGAGTCCCCTTTCCCAAATTACCCTAGCCTGTGACAAGTTGGCAAAAAGTAGCCAGAAAAATGTTGTCTTCTGCCTTCCGTAAGTGCACATGACACATGAGCAGGCAATGCACATGTACATACACCAAATGGGGGAAAAATCTTTAAAAAAATTTTTTTGGGGGCTAGGGAATGGCTTTTTGTATAAAGACACTTGCTTCCAAGTCTGACAACCTAAGTTTAAACCCTGAGTCCCACACTGGCCTGGAAGGAAAGAACCAACTTCCATAAGTTGTTCTCTGACCTCTACAACTATGCAATGGCTTGTGTATATCAAACACACGCAAAGCAAACAGACATAAAGATTGAAAAGTATGGCCTCCATAGGTGGTAGACGGTGGGTCTAAGGTAGGACAACCTTGTTTGAGTGATATGTGGTACACAGATCAAAACCCAATTTCCTTAGAGTTAATCTCAAACACTGCAGCAACTTCAGAATGTCAACTGGGGAATAGGAGTGATAAGGAAGGTGTGGGTATGCAAATTAGACCGAGACTCCGAGTGGTGTCCCAGAGACAAGAGCAAAGCATGTTCTGTCTTCTCCAGCTAGCTAACAAATCACACTCTGGAAAACAGAATCTAAACTTCTTTTCCTTTCTTCCTTTAGGAACATAGCGTCTTTCATTATTTCTTACCCCTGTAAAAACTCCGTAAGACTGGGAGAAGCAGAGATGAGCAGAAGGGCCGGACTTGCTACGAAGCTCTTTTATTTCTTCTTGAGACTCATGTAACATCCCCAGGCACTCCATGTTTCTGTCCTGTAACTCGTGAAGCTGACAAAGAAAAAAGCAGGACATTTTATTACCTCTCCAGTCAACCTTGGCTACCATAAATACCTGAGAAAAAGTACTTCGAAGGAATATTAATTTTATCCAGGGCCCAGCAGACTGTATCATTTCAACAACAGACTCTGGAAGCAAACCCACTAAGAGCATCTTCATGTTGAGCTGCCAGGATCTGAGAAGTCTTGGGCAAGTGCTGTAAAGATATGACTTCTCAAACCTGAAATGTGGCACAGACCACGGAAACTGTCAGTTCAGTATCTGATGGCTCATGCCCCAAACAGCCAGGGAGGAAATACAAAAGCACTAACCAGTCAGCTTTAGCATAATAGTACATTTGCTCATGAACCTCACCCTGAGGTCTTTAAGAGGTAAGATCAGGATCTAGAAAGTGACTCATTTAATGTGAGGGTGTTCCATCAACCAAAACACCCCCCCCCATTTGAAAACCTTTCACAACAGTCTAGCAAAAACATAAAACTCAGAGTGTATTTTAACTGAAGACATTTCTCCACAAGTAGCAACTGTCCAGTTCTTCAGGATCAGCAGGGGTGGGGAAGCTTAAAATATGCATTACCCTTCCTCCCATTTTAAGAGACTGGCAGAAGCTTCCTTTCTTTTCCATGTGCTGCAAAGCCATCTAGAATGAGGAAGACCTGAAACTTAGGGGACACGTGGTCCACACCCACTGCTGCATCTGGAAACACCAGAAGCACCATGCACTGGGGAGGGGTCAGCGCGCGAGCACACACACACACTGGTAACATGCTCCACCAGACCTTTGACTTCTACAAACATCACGCAAGCGACTTTGGAAAAGCTGATGTGAGACATTTCTGCTGAAAGAGAAAGTGGAGCTTCTGCCCACCTATCTCCCGTCAACTGTGGACTGCACTCAGTGTGCAGACACAGACACAGGCAGATGCTGCCCTGAGAATCTGCAGCTGCTCCCATCATCAGCAGGGTGCAATGGGACTACAACAAAGCTCTAGGGAGGGAAAGCTCTTAAAGAAGCCAGTCTTGGTGAAAGCTAAATGCCCCAGCAGAAGGGCTGAGGAGATTCAGGGGCTGGAGTCTGTCTTCACATAGGGAGGTTCAGTAATGCTAACAAATCCTCTGAAAACAAAATGTGGATTCTAAACTGAGGTGGTAGAGGCATACCCAGTACTGGGGAGGTCAAGGATCGAAAGTTTGAGGATAGCCTGGGCTACATAGAGTATCCTCAGTCTACATAGAAAACTTGGTTTCAAAGTTAAAAAGATAAATAAGTTAAAGTAAGAACGTACATGCAGTTCTCATTTGATCAACTGAGTATAAACTCAGAATGGTATCTAGGAATCTATTTAAAACTTGCTGTTCCTGGTGATTATTATGAATGCTGAACTGCCACTAAGTTAAATCTAGTATAGAAGCATGTAGACAGAATGTAAGAAATATTTGCTATTATGCTTATATACTTGCAAAAATACTTATCAGAAATTATCTTGCTAGGCTGGTTAACATATGTTGACAAAAAAGTCCTATATTGAATAGAAGACCCAGATATAAACCAACATAATTATAGCCACTTTATTTTTGACAGATGCCAAAAACACATATTTAAGAAAAACAACAACATCACAAAAATTTCAGTTTCTCTAACAAAATGGTGTTGGGAAGCTGGGTCTTAGCAAGTAGAAGACTGAGACAGGATCCTATCTCTCACCCTGCACAGAAATCAACTCCTAAACGGCCAATAACATGAACATAAGACCTGAGACTCTGAGACAGTTCGAGGGAAAAGTGCAGAAGACTTCTAGATAGAGGCACAGGCAAGGACTTCTTGAATGGGGCCCCAGTTGCTCGGGAGATAAACAGAAGGGACTTCATGTGAGCAAAGGGCAGCAGCACACAAAGGAAGCAGTTAATCAGTGATCAGACAGCCATGCCCTGGGAGGAAGCCCTTGCCAGGCTCGAGCTAACGGAGGGTTAATGTCTACAATGCACTACTAAGACTAAGACAAGAAACTAAGCAAGCCGATCAACAAAGGAGCCAAGGAAACAACAAAACTCAAAAACATGAAACTCAAATAAACACATGGAAAACGGTCAGTCTCACGAGCTACCAAAGAGATGCAAGCTGAAACAATACCGAGATGCCACCTTCCCCTAGTCAGAACGAGGCTGGTAAGGAGGTTGGCAAGGTGAACCCTTCGGCAGGGAGGGCAAGTCAGTGCATCTGTCTGGGAATCACCATGGAGGTTCCTCAGAACCCAAAGCCAGACCCCCCACGACCCTGCTGTCTGTCCGTGCATTTACCAGCACACCCCATGCCAGCATGTCAGATACTTGCTCTCCACTGTACTGCAACACTGTGCACAGCAGATACATTACAGAACCAACCGAAGTGTCTAAAACAGGCACAGTTAAAGGACACGTGGGTGTACAGCGTGAAATCCATTTCAGTCATAAGTCAGAATAAAGAGATGTCATTTGGAGAAAAATGGATACAAGTAGAGGCAATCATGTGAGTGAGTTAAATGGTCTCAGAGACAAATCTGTTTCCTCTCATTTGTGCTTGTTGCTCTTATATAGCTACATAAGATGCCTGTGTATGTGACAAAAAAGTAAAGGAGAACCCATGTAGAGGGGCAAAGGGGAAGGTGGGGGTACAGGAGATAATATGCTTGACATATGATATTTACTTACTTTAAAAACCTTTAAAGTCCTATATTTTTAAAGAAAGTCAAGGTTTTCTCTTACTCAGGGGAAAGGCTATCATGATTAGCTTTGGAAACAAAACTTTTCAAATGTTTTCTTAGATCTTAATTCATCTCAACTGTTCTTTGTTGCTGCTGTATTCCAAATCTGGCAGTTCTTTTACTTTTTACAGAGATGGATGAACTCTTCTTCCCCTCCTACACTATGAAGAGAAAGGAAGCCCTCATTACCTCCATCGTCAGCTGTCGCTGGGCATCTTTGGAAGCCTGCAGGTGAAGTCTTAGCTCTTCCTTCTCGATCACATGCTGGCAACACACAAGAGGGACACGTAAGGCACTCCCTCCCGCAGGGAGTGTAAGTACCTCTTCCCTGCAAAGACACTAAGAGTGTCCATGTGGGTACAGTCTTAGACTACAGCAGGGAACCCATCACAAGTCAACTAAGAGTGATAATTAAAAGTACACGTGTTCAGAGGATATGGATCATAAATTCAGCATTGACATCACAACCTTCTCAGGAAAAGCTGATATATTTGCAAAAATAAATACAGCCTTGGAAGTTATTTATGCTATTCCAGCAGAGGAGCAGTACTGGACATGGACAGAGGAAACTATTTAAAAGGGGAAGAGCCTGTTTGCTCTGCTCAGTGTGTAGCACTTAGAATGCAGTGCACCAGGACTGGACTTAGCAAGCCTGGGCTGAGAGAGTGAATGAACCCACTTCCTTCAGTTTGTGCTGAAGGTCTACGATCTGAGACAGCAGGGAAGAGATCTCTTCTTGGTATCGAAGCAGCTCGTCACTCTTTCCGGACAGCTCTTCAGTCATTCTGGACATCTGTGCGTTGGTCTCACCTGGGGAGAGAAGGGAACACTTAGGACCAGCATAAAGGTAGAATTAGAAGCAGACGCTGATTTATAACAAGCACTGCAGAGCTATGAGTAAAATCTTTTTAACATAAAAAAAATAAGGGTTGTGCTCCAACTAACTAACGCTGAATTGGAAAGAATGTTGCTAATGAGAGATTACTTAAAAAGGCAAAAGCTAAGGAGCTGACTTAAGCATTTTCTTCATGAAAAAGGTTTTTTTGTGACAATCTTCACGAAAGGCTGAAGGGAGAGCTAGCTTCATCATGTATCTTTGCAAGTGTACCATTAAGAACACTTCAGGGACATAAATAAAATCGCACAAGCAATGAAAATCAATTTTAGCAGGTCTAACAGAGGAAACCTAGAAGGGAACCGCCCCAATCTAGGACAGAATGTGAGGAAGCTCCTGAAATGCTTCTGTAGGACGGCTATTCAGGGACAGCTACCAAGCCGAGTGGGGCCCTAGACTAACAACAGCCCAGCGCATGCATAGATTTAAAGCAAAAACCCTTAGAACTGGATTTGGAGATCTTTATTTCATATAGCAAATTTCACATCCAGACATAAGCAGAAGAACTATTTTTCACTTTTTAAATCGACAGACATCCTCCCCCTATCAGAGGGTGGCAGCTGAGAAGGGAAGGGACGGCAGAGCTCCCGGGACGGTAGGTTCTCTGTGAAAATGGAGAAGGTGGGCAACGAGGTGGAAGGGAGTTAGGTGAGCTCCTTCTGGACCGCTAGTGTGCTGTTGACTGAGATACCCCATTTTGAGACCTACACCAAAATGAACTGATGTGACGTTATTGCCAGCATAAAGGCTTATATTTACAGAGTGATTCAACAATCTCTTTCCATGATTTTGAAAAAAAAATTTTTTTTTTTAAGTTCACATTCCTTGAAAATGAAATACATCCCTTAACGACACAGCCAGCACTTAGCAAATGCTCACAGGCAGCTGTGTGCCTGCCATCTTTAAGCTCTGGCTCTACCACTTACGAACTTCCTGACTTCAGTATAATGTATTCTCTCTTTGACTATTCCTGCAAATAAAATGAGAGCTTTGGTGTTCTCTCTCTCTCTCTCTCTCTCTCTCTCTCTCTCTCGATGCTACAGCTTATTTATAGAAATTCAGGTCTTTACTTAGTGATAATGGTAGACAGAGCGATAAAAATCTTAAAAATACATATGTGTCTAATTAGGGTTGGCAACGCAATGTGACATTCTGATTTTCACTAACTGAAACTTTGATCCTCAAAAGTTTGGTTGGTCTCGGGTGAAGCCTTGTGCCCAGTGTGGTAGTGCTGAGGTGACAGGAGGGAGGCTTTACAGTACAGCTTAGCAGGGGGATTCTGGTCATTGGGTACTGTCTTTGGAAAGGACCAACCCTGGTCCCTCCAAGGGGGTCAGTTCCCCAAGCAGCAAGCTGCTGTAAACAAGACGGTCCCGTGTGTTTGGCCCCTTCCGCAAGCCGATGCCTTTCTGTTTCTCCTCAAGTTTAAACAATTAGGGAACCTCACTACGCTGCTTGGACCCTCCAGCCACAGAACTGTGAGCCAGACAGCTGCTTCACTTTGTAAGTAACCCAGCAGCAGGTATTTATTTATAGTGACACAAGAGCAGACTAAGACAGCAACCATGTAGCACTGGGTCTATTGAAACCAACAGTCTGAGTCGGAGATAGCCCACCAAACTGCCCCAGAGCAGAGTCTGACACTACTTACGAAGTTCTTTAACGCAGTCATTGACAAGTTGTTGCTCCTTCTCTTCATAGGTAAACGTTTCTGTCTTGATATGACAAGCCTTCAGTGGGAGAAAAACAACCCACGTGACAGCGCTTCGTAGTGAATTGGAAGTAAACGTTACGAAAAGCTTTGCCACTCGAAGAATAATGTGCATTACTTATAAAAGAAACAAAGCCATCCATCAGGTCTAATCCCTCACAAAATAAAGGAATAGAAAAGGGATGATAGACAAACACCTCTCCCTTCATCCACACAGGGCCTTGGCACACGCCTGCTCACGCACACGCCTGCTCACGCACCTCCGCCCGTTTGATGGCCCTCAAGCCTCAGCTAAGACACCACCTGCTTGATTCACATCAGTTTACAAACCCAAAGAAACTTGTAATTTTCTGACAATTCTCTCAAAGTTGGTTTCTGTTAACCACACAAGATGTACACACTCTGCTGCTGCTCTTTTATCTGTCAGCTTCTCTTATGTATTCTCAGCCAGCCTGGCAGAAAACAGAAGGCACGGAGGGAACGCCGTGCTGTACGCCAGCTCAGTATTACCCAGACCTAACCATGGCGTTGAAGTGAGGGAAAGTGAGACGCACCTTGGATCGAAGGGCCATGTTCTCTTCTTCCAGCTCCCTGAGCTTCTCGTGCAGCATGTCCAGCTGCAGCAGCCCTTGAGATAAGTTGAAGGACTCATTGAACCGAAGAGGTGTGGAACAGCTAGAATCAGTCTCACTCTCCTCGGAGGCGATGGACACGATTCGGAGCAGCTCGTCTTTCTTGGATAGCTCGTGCTGCAGCTGATTAACCTGCACAGAATGAGGTTACAACATTCCGCCACTTTTCATGCACTATAGCTCCTATTCACCACGAAAGCAGACAAGTGTGTAAAGAGAGAAACAAAACTTCATGCATATTGTTTCCTACGTTACTTAGGCCAGCAGCTCAACAAATACAGCTTTCCCAGAGCATGTATGAAGAAAGCCATACATTACTGTTTTCAGACTCCATAGGGCAATACTAGAAGTATCTTCAAAGCCTTATAAGAGGCCCCACTTTAAAACTCGTCCCCAGAACTTGCACTTTCTGTTCACCTCACCGGGGAGAATGGACAGCCTTACACAGCTAAACATAGCCACTGAGTTACAGCTACAAGCCCATCTGTTTTTCTTCTATTTTTAAAAATTATTTTATTTTATATTTTAATTTTCAAGTTACAGTTTCTTGATAACTTGTCTAGGCTGGCCTTGAACTTGCAGTGTGCCTGTCTCAGCCTCCAGAGTAGTTGTGATCACAAGCTTGTGCCATCTGGCATGGTGATGACTTACATGTTTCTGACTATGCAAATATTCCCAGTGTGGATGACCACGTTTTAAGGAAATACATATTTTCAACCAAACGTACTCATAAGATATAAACAAAATCAGATAAAAAGCAAGTTAATGCTGGGCATGGTTGTACATGTGTTTAATACCAGTACTGGGGAAGCAGAGGCAGGTGAATCTCTGTGAGTTCAAGGCCAGCCTGATCCATACAGTTCCAGGCCAGAGCTAAATGGTAAAAAAAAAAAAAAAAAAAGAAAAAAAAGAAAAAGAAAACTTGAAATTTAATTACTCAACATGATAATAAATTATTTAGTACATTTACACACACACACACACACACACACACACACACACACACACAGCCTTTTGTTTTGGTTTCTGAGTAAGATGATGGTATCTTGACACCATAGGCTATCAAATAAAAAGCCTACTGCCTCTTTTGGAGTTGTTGGTAAATGAGGTCCCACAGGCCCTCAAATATAGGCTGTAGCCACTACTCTTGATCACCCTCCAGAACTTGATTTGCTGGCGATAAATACCATATACTTGAGTCATCAACATGAAGCAATCCAGTTGGTACCGGCCTGGAGTTCCTTCCCTACTGTCTATAGTTTTCACAGTGCTGGCAGGTGTTACACAGCTGAGGACCCTGCCACCACCACCAACCACCAGCCTAGTAAGACACACCCTCGCTGCAATAGTGGCACCAGTGTCACGGGAGTAACCAACCTCTCTCTGATTAGATTTAAAACTTGATCCACAAGATGGAACTCATGTGTGACAGCATTGTTTTAGGGTTGAGAACCCGTGGTCGGGTGGGTCAGGGCTAAACAGACACAGTAGTAAACTAACTCCTAATGACCTAGCCGTATACTTTTACCAGAAAAGTTTCATTTTGCAGTATATGGAAATACATAAAGTCAATAGGTACTGGTGTCATAAATCATTGCCATTATTTCAGAAATATCCATGGAAATACATTTCTCCAGTAAATAAGGCCTAATTATTATTATTCCCATTCCAAATACAAGGTCCAAGGCTTACTTGATCAAAGGCTTGTCCCAACTGCTCCTCCAGAGCTTCATTCTGCTCAGATAAGACATGGTTCCGCTTTAGGAGAGCTTGCCCAATTCGAGCAGCTAGCTCTAGATCTCGGTCCCTCTGTAAAGTGACAAATACACATTTTCATTGAGTATATAAAAAAGAGCAAGTTCTAAATTCTGCACTGAATTTTGCTAACGATGAGAACAAATCTCCTACAAAGCATAGAGATTCGTTTTATCATCCTAATAAATGAATGAATAGGAGCCAGACCCACAGGCAGTGTTTAGTAAATCCTAGTCAAATGGGGGACTATATAGCTATCAATGTGAGAGGTCACCTCTTGGTATCACATGAGGCTTCATTGACATCCTATTCATTATGGCCTGCCAATCCAACTTGTACTTAAAACCTTAACAAGTTAGAAAATCAACATAGGCTTTAGAGGTGGGGGTGGGGGCAGTGGGGGTGGCTCAATAGGAAGAGTATGCTTTTAATGCTTGGGGCCCTGGGTCAATCTCCAGTGCATCCCCCACACACAAGGAAAATAATAAAGTAGTTAGAGCCTGTCCAGTAAAAGCTGACCCAACATTTGCTGAGTTTATCAATATAGCAATGACATAGATTAGGTAGTTAGGATACGAATCAGGTTAGAAGGCTGGAACAGTTCCATTTAGTGCAGACCACACACATTTAGAATCAGAAGCATGGCCAGAGGTCTGGCTCACAACTAGTGCAAGAACGATAGGACTACAGACTGGGAAGTGAGGTTGTAGGACCTCCTCCAGCATGGAGAAGAGAGCCTAAGAAGCTGGTGCTAATGAGCAGGGCGTGTGGGGATCCCCATCTGGTGATAATGAGGGCCTTATTTGTTAAATGGAAAACTGTTGGTAAACTTTTAATTGTCTTCTATATGAATATGAGTTCTTTTTTACATTAGCTTTTCTCTAATACATGAAAGTCCATCAATTATCCCCACACTTCAGGGTAACGTTTCTGTTTAACCTAAGCTAAGTGGCATATATGGGAAGCATTCTTAGGACGGCCGCGTATGTCAGGGAGGAAGTCTTCTATAAGATCAACTGAAACTGAGCTATAGGAGACAATACTGCTGCATGCCAAGTGGAAAAGATATGCTATATATGTTAAAACTTCCACATGGGGCTGGAGAAATGCTCAGCGGTTAAGATCACTGGCTGTTCTTGCAGAGTACCCAGGTCTGGTTCCCAGCACATACATGGTGGCTACAAACCATCTGTAATTCCAGTTCTAGAGGATCTGACACCCTCTGCTGACCTCTGCACACACAAACAGACAAAAAAACCTATACACGTTAAAAACCAAAACACCTTAAAACTTCCACAGGCAAGGCAAGCTCACATAACGGCCTGAGCTGGAAGTAGAAAGGAGATGCTCCAAACTGCGGGTGGGATAGTCCACTTTCTCAATGGGCAGCTGGGTTAGACTAATTACCAGCAGGACAACTTAAAAGTGACTCTCTGGGGGCTGGAAATACGGCTCAGTGATTATGGGTTTGCACTGCCCTTGCGGAGAATCCAAATCCCAGTTACAAACACTCACATAGGCGGCCCACAACCACTTAAAACTCCAGCTTCCAGGGACCCAGTGCCCCCTGTGCTCCAGGCACTGCACTCAAGAGCACTGTCCCCATAGTTAAAAATAAAGGCGTTTTAAACAATTACTTTTTCCTGAGACAGGGAGGTCAGACAGCACTATATATGCTCATCCACCCACATAAAACAATGAGCTTCAGAAGCCCTTCTACTCAGGACGCCAGCTGGCATATCACTCATAACAGCCAATGCAGAACAATCTAGAGAACAGCCTGACTACCACGTTTTATCTGTGCAAAACCGACTCATTTCAAACTTTAGTTTTTATACCAGAGAGAAAAAAGATGCATACCTACCTCTGCCAGGAGATGTGTGACCATGTCAATGTCATTGTAGGTTTTGGTCATCTGCTCCACTTTGTCTGTGCCTAGAACTAAGACAGTTAAAAAGAAGCTTTAAAAACATCAGAAAAGCTAAATCACTCATAAAAGTCCAAAGTATCCACAAACCCACCAAGTGTTTACAAAAGCCATTGAGGAGAATGAAAATACACATGAAAACAGAAAAAGAACAAGTGTTCGACACATAACCCCAGATACACCAGTGTTCCGAAAAAGGCACACACGCAATAAACTAAGAAAGTACCGATGGTCACAGGCAGCCCAGGCCTGACTACTTCTGCCCTAGGGAGGTAAATCTGGTTCACTCACCTTTGAAGGTGTGAGCTGGGAGGAGGGATTAAGTTATCTACTTTATACTCTAATCAATTAAGGTTACTCAGGGGTTATGTGCTATCACGGAATTCAATTACAAAGTCCTCACAAATTTAAAACTTAAGAAACAAAGAGAAATGGCAATACCAAATAGTTTTTCTGTGAAATTTTCCCAGAAAACATCAACAATAAGAGCAACACTAAATGGACCCAGTATGGTGTACATGCACATATATGTATATATATGCAATAAATAAAACAAAAATTATAGAATAAGAAGTCATGAACTTGAGGGGGTCCAGGAGTTGAAGGGGGTTACAGCGAGGGGTGGAAATAACATGAATCATTACTCATGTGAAAAGCTAAAAAAAATATTCAAAAATTTTAAAATAAAAAAAGACAATTTGAACGCCTTGATTTAACTTACTTCAGCTATTTTAAATATTGAGGGCAGAAATACATCCTTATTTGATATTTCAATTCAAGTTTAAATAATAGTTACATCCTCAACTCACTCTCTCTCTGTTTCTCTCTCTCTCTCTCTCTGATACACACACACACACACACACACACACACACACACACACACACACGGAAGGAGGGAGGGAGGGAGAGAGAGAGTGTTAGTTCTAAGGAAGTGCTTGGGTTCTAGGAACCTACCATTCAGAGCAGGTTAATAATTACTAAAAATAACCATTTAAAAGAGAAAAAGGAGGAGAAGAAGGAACAATGACTCTCGAACAGTCTCATTAAAAGATGGCTGAGCTGGCTAAGGCCTTGTTGCCAAGTCTGATGACCTAAGTCTGATCCCTGGAACCCACCTGGTGAAAGGAGGGAACCAATGCCCTAAGTTGCCTCTGACCTCCTCCAGACATGGACGATGGTGCCTCTCCCTACTATAAATAAATAAAATGTAATAAAAAAAGGCTAAAGTGCTCACTGGGAAATGTATAAGATTTGATGTAATCTCCTAAGTAAGTAAAATTATAGGAATTTCACAAACATACCAATGCTGAGCTCAGAGACTTTTGTTACATATTCTAACAGCTACTATGTACATTACATTTTTACACTGAATAAGTAGTGAAACACATTTTTTAAAAATGCAAAAAGGAAACCAAACTAAAATAAAATGGAAATAGGGCTCTGTATTTGAGACAAATTTGGCTCAGTTGTTCATTCTCTGTGGGTCATTGAGTAAAAATGAAGATTACTATGTAGTTCACATGTGTTTCCCCTTGGCATGATGAAAAGTATTCAGAAGCATGCCTGTAATCCCTAGCATGTAGGCGGAGGCAGCCCGATCAGAAGTTCCTATCAGGTACACAGTATGTTCAAGGCAGCCCGGTTATGTAGCAGTCTGCCTTTAACAAATAAAATATAATGTACTGATGTATCTGAGAACTGTGTTCTTTAAGGAATGGCATAATTCCTGGGAATGTGTTTAATAAGGAAATATGGGAACCAAAAAAGTTAACACTCAAGATACCAAAATACTAGGATAATAAATGTTGGCAGACAACATACAAATATACAATTATAAATAACTGCACTACTTTTTAAACAGTTCTCTTCTCTCCTTACCCTGAGGAAAATGTCAAGTAAAAGACAAAAGAAGTGGAAGTGTAAACTGTTTGTAATAATTCTTTCTCAGTCACAAGCGTGGCAGCAGTTCTCTCAGACGTCACATCTGCCATCTCTCCTGTCAGGTCAGGCTGAGTTCAAGCAGGTGAACACTGAACAGTGGTACTAAATGCTAACTGTTTTAAAAGGCTAGGCTAAATACTCCTGATCTTTAGTTCTATGCACAAACTCTGGACAGGCTAAAAACAACAAATAAACCAAACAAACTCACTCATGTAGCGGAACGTCTCTTCAGCAAGGACTGGAGAGAGGGTCTCGGATGCATCCTGCTGCTGGTGCGATGGCTGTGCCCAGTCTTGGTTTTCATAGAGGAAGAGAGAGTCTACTCTCAGCTTATACTGTGGCAGCTGTTCCTCTAGCAAGTTCACCAGCTCGACTTCAGGGAGATCCTCGTTGGAGCAGACATCTAAGAAGGAGAGCCCCCATAAGTGAATCTAGTATGTTCCATTTATCAAGCTGCAGTGAAATTACTTTTTTGAAAGTAGGTAACCACAGAAATGTTGGACAAGATCATGTCTCCCCTGATATTTATTAAGATATTCTAGTATCTCAGTTTGCTTTCTAGATTGCTTTGAAAAGAGAACTTATAAAGTAAAAATCATATTAATAATTTCAATTATATGCTGCCTAAAATATTGCTTATTGAATATAAGCATGTTTTTGAATTTTAAAATGGATCAGAATATGTTTCTTATTTCCTTCTTTTTAGTACTGTGTAAAATCAATCTATAGGGAAAGGAACAAGAAAACCAGAGGAAACAGTCAATTCAAAAGGAATAGAAACTATATTTTCCTTAGTAATAAAATTTGGACTTGGGGGGAAGACTCTTCAAAATCTGGAAACATTACATTTTAGTGTATTTTCACACACAGGAGGAACATTAATGTTTGCTAAGCACTGGAAGTGGAATACATATTTTATCATTTTTACTGTGAAGATGGATATATGTAAAGCACTGGTATGTAAGAAGGAACATGAAACTGGAGCCCTCGCATTTGGTGTGATACATGGGGGACCCCCCGACCCAGCCTCCTGAATGAACTCTGCACATCCCATGTGACCCAGAGGAGGCCGTCTCACTTCTAGCCTCCGCTCTTCCATCTGTAAAACTGAGAGGGTGACTGGAGGTACTCGACCTCCACGGTGGTTGTGAGAACAAAGTGATAATCCATGAAACATACTTATATCGTGAGAAAATGCCTGGCTCAGGTGGAGACACCGCCTAACAGGGAATTTCCTGTCTCCTCCACCTCTCATCTCCTCTTTGAAGTTCCTCACGCATGGTGCGTGACAAGAGCTTTGCCACTGAGCTGTTGCCCTGGCTTAGTGCTCTTTATTATTGTTTTACTACTGAGTCTTTAGACCTTGTGGTGGTCAGTGTCAATCATCAACTTGGAGAGTCTACAGTCACCTGGGAGACAGGCCTCCGGAATGGCTGTGCAAACTCCCACACATTGTCTCTGACATACCATACACACTTCTGTCCAGAGCCTGACTTCTCCAGGTGCTGCCCACTGTCCTGGTTTTCAGCCTTAATATTAGAAAGTACATGGGCTTTGGCATCAGATTTAGTTCCCAAGCATTACTGACGGGATCTTAGGCACGTGACCCATCTCTCCTGAGCTCCATTCCCCACACATTTGCAAACTGAAGAGCTTCTCTATTTCACCCGGGGGTATACTTGCCAGAGGAGACACTCACTGAATACCACTGATGTCACTAGTCTCTCACACACTGGCTCTGAACATAGTTGGGGCTTTCTTATGTGTCTGCTCCTGGCTTTATGTTTACAATATTACCAAGCATTTAACACCTCCCAAATTTAGTGTTTCCAAAGAAGAGTTATCTCTTTTAGCACAATTAAAATACTAGGGCTTAAAATAGAGACATAGAGGATGGCATATCCACCCTCCTACATGCCAGAGACCTGGCAGCACTCTGTGGGTAGTATACAGAAGCATGCTCTAACTGGCAAAGAACCACAGTTTAAGAACACAAACCTTGAAAAATCACATTTCTATTAGTTGGCCTGAACTTACAAAAGCCAATTTAAAAAGTTCAATACAGAGACTGGCACTATCACACATCTCCATTCAGCCAGAAAATAAGCAGTGAATTCATAACCTCAGAGGAGATGTGGTCCATTTAAGCCTTAATCTAAGGAAGCCTCAAACCCAGGCAGAACTATGACACAGAGCCCTGAGAATGTATTCACAGCTTAGTATTACAAACTACAAATGATTATGTACATTCTGCTTGCTGCGCACGTTACAGACTGCCATTTTAGAGACACTGACTACAAATGCAGACAAGCTGTTGCAGGCCACGATGGCAGTGACGACCTCAAGCAAGCCATCACTGATGTCCCTCACACTCATGGTGCTACCTGAGAGTGCAGCTAGAGCCAACTGTGGTCCTAAGGCACTCCTGGCAAACCTGGAGTTCTTACTTTGATTATTGCTAGCTATGGACTGAGGTTTGTGTGGGTTGCCTGCTCTCAGGGGCAGCAAGGGTAAGATAACTTTGGTAGCTGGAACCTTTCCCAGCCCCAATTAACCTTGTATAATGTTTGAGTAAAGTAACTGGAGTGAGCTAGCTGGGTGTCAGGTTTTTCCAAGAAGGCTGAACCCCTCTGCTCCTTTGGAAAATGAAGGCTTAGCATCTTTGTGAGCTTCTTTCTCTACTGTGGCATCTACAACTGACATCAATCAATAGAAAAATCTCAAAAAGTACCTTGCCACAAAAGGACAAACTCAACTCATCTGAAACTCTAGTATAGGCAAATTTCATCCGTAGAAGTACTGAGTAGGCTGAGGGCTGCCTGCAGCTGGCAGTGAGGGCTAAAGGTTTGGATGAGAGAACCTGATGGGATGCTATACAATTATAGACCTTGACTGCACTGCTTACATATTTGTCAAGACTCAAGCGTTATGCTTAACATAGGCACCATTTTCTATACCTTAATAAAACACATGATAATAAAGCTGGAGTTCAAAAGATAGCCTTGATTTCATCAGGGTTTCAGAAGAATTCAGAATGTTCAGGACCTAAAGCTTTAGAAAAGCAGGACTATGCACTGACAGTGTTTTATAACAACTGGTTCTGGAGAAGTACATAAACATACTCAGTACGCTAATATATCTTTAGCAAATGTAAATCTAATAAATGGGATAGTCTAGAAAAGGCTACCCAACGCCGGGCTTTGTGAGCTACTGACTATTACTATGTTGATGACAATGATGTGTGTACGGCGCACCTGCAGCACATGTGTGCCACAACACGCATGTGGAGATCAGAGGACGACTCTCAGGAGTTGGTTCTTGCCTTCTGTCCTTGTTGGGACAGGGTTGCACTTGTTTCTGCTGCACTGTACAAGTCAGGCTAGTTGTCTGATGCTCCTTGGGAGGCATGCCTCCCCGCTCCCCACGTGTACTGGCTGGTTTTGTGTCAACTTGACACAAGCTGGAGTTATCACAGAGAAAGGAGTTTCAGTTGAGAAAATGCCTCCATGAGATCCAGCGGTAAGGCATTTTCTCAATTAGTGATAAAGGGGGGAGGGCCCCTTGTGAGTGGTACCATCTGTGGGCTGGTAGTCTTGGGTTCTATAAGAAAGCCGGCTGAGCAAGCCAGGGGAAGCAAGCCAGTCAGTAAGAAATACCCCTCCATGGCCTCTGCATCAGCTCCTGCTCCTTGACCTGCCTGAGTTCCAATCCTGACTTCCTTTGGTGATGAACAGCAGCATGGAAGTGTAAGCTCAATAAACCCTTTCCTCCCCAACTTGCATCTTGGTCATGATGTTTGTGCAGGAATAGAGACCCCGACTAAGACACCACGGGATTACAGAAGTGTGCTGCTCCGTCCAGCTTGTTTTGTTATGTGGGATCTGGGGCTTGAACTTGAGTTGTGAGGTGTGATTGGCTACTTCCTTCCTCACTGAACTACCTCCCAGTCTCCATTTAGTGAGTTTTAAAACAAAAACTTCAGGAAAAATACTTCTGAATATTCTGAGTTTGTAAAAAGAATTTATTTACTTACCTACTTTTGCCTGTGTCTATGTGAGTATATGAACATATGTGTATGTAGATATGTACATATGGTGACCAGAAGAGGACACGAGATCACCTCTTTGCTATCGCTATTTTCCCGCTCCTTTGAGACAGGGGCTCTCCCTGAATTTGGGGCTTGTGTTTTTTAGTTGAGCTAGAAACCGAGCAAGCCTCAGAGATTGTCTGTCGCTGCTGCCCTATCCCCCCTCCAAATCTGGCACATACAGGCATGGACAGGACACACACACACACACACACACACACACACACACACACACACCCCAGTTTGTTACATAGGTGCTAGGATCCAAACTCTGGTCCTCATGTTGGCAAGTTCTTTATGTTCTTATATTTTTTAAAAAACGATTTATTCTTGCACATATAACATCAAGGGCCTACAACTTTGTCTACATACCCTTCCAAATCCCAAGGGCCTCTAGTGTGCCAGGTTCTGTGGTCAGATGTGTGTAGGTACATAAACATAGGTAAGGTGAGCTTACAATTCCTGCTCACAGGGGTTCAGTGGATATGTGGGAGTCAGGCACAAAGAACTGCAGAGAAGGCAGATTTTGCTAATGTGAGAGGAGACCAAGGATGAACTGAGTCATTCTGTCTCGGGGCCACCAGGCTGCAAAGGGAGGCTGGGGTTTCATCACAGCAGGTCACGCAGGTCAGACTGAGGAATTTGTACTTTGTCCTATAGGAAATAACACTTCGACATTGTCAAAGTGAACTCACCAGTGATGCTCTCCGAGTCTCTATGATTGCTACTCATGAGGTTTTCTTCACCTGTTCGTGATTTGAAAATGGCATTCTGGGATTGACTCATGCAGAATCCTTTCCTGCTTTGGTTGAAAGGGGCAGCTTTCATATGAATTGGAGTAAAGGAAATCCATTAAGCCATTTAGTAAAGAAACGGCCGTGGTCATGTGGATATTTTCTTTCGGACAGAGTTTCTGCCATGAGTCAGGTGACATCTGCAGCTGTAAGTGCTCCCATGTGGTTACCGCCCCTGGACAGTCATGGCCTAAAACAAAGAACAGAGCGGGTGGTCAGAACTCAGCATACTCTTTAATAACAGGACTCTAATTACCTGGCATGCCTGTCATTAAAAATGTTTTTCTGAGATATACACAACAACATGAGTAAACCTCAGTGCAATTAGGTTGGGCCAAAAAAAAAAAATAATAATCAGCTCATAGTTTATGACTGCATTTTTATAAGACTTCTAGGAAAAAACCACCACCAACAATATATCTACAGTGCCAAAAAGCAGATGAATGGTGGTTGGGTTAGGAAAGGACTTCGGCATAGAAGGGTTTGGAGAATGGCACATAGAGCCACAGTGATGGCTTCAAATGTGCATGAATATGATGCCAAATGTAATCCAACTCCACAGCTGAAGCATGGCGTTGGATTTTTATAGAAAACCAGCTCTTTACTACAGTGACCTATCATAGGGAAATGAAATGCAGTGCCTGGCACAGGCCTGGGGAGACATGGAGGCACACTTGCCAGGTCTTTATGCTGTATGCGGAACAGTGAAACGCTACTTGAAGGCCAACTGTGACAGGGAACCATGTACAAACCAAAAGCAAATGATGTAATAACTCAAGAATTGTAGATAATAACTAATAAGAGACAAAATGGAATAAGTGGCTCTGGCCACTACTGACATTTGGGTTATTTGTGTGGCCCACACTGAGTGAACCTTAGCAACACTTGCCCAGTTCTGACTAGGTGCTAGCATAACCTCCTTTGTAGGCCTTCTCCCAGATGCAACAAGCAAAATGTCTCCAGACACTGCCAGATGTTCCTGGAGGCAAAATTACTCCTGGTGGAGAACCATTGATAAAAAAGAAACTCAACATCACTCAAAATAAGTCAAAATGTAAATAAAATATTTGTATCTGCCAGGCAGTGGTGGTGCACGCCTTTAATCCCAGCACTTGGGAGGCAGAGGCAGGTGGATTTCTGAGTTCGAGGCCAGCCTGGTCTACAGAGTGAGTTCCAGGACAGCCAGGGCTACACAGAGAAACCCTGTCTCGAAAAAACAAACAAACAAACAAAAATATTTGTATCTGCTAGCCACCAAATACTAAGCTTTACTCATTATTGGATAGGGCCTAGAGAAAAGGCTGTTTCAAAGCTCTACTGATAACAGTGTACACTGCCGTAAGATTTTAGAAAGGTTTTCCCAATGTCTACCAAGCTTTAGATGCACAGGAACTGCAACAATTCTACCAACAGAATTTATACAATGTAGATACTCACAGAGCATGCCCAGACATTAAGTATTGACTTAATGACTTAAGTATTTTTTCAGTAGCACACATACAAGTGGAATTTCTATAATGGTATGTTTTAGTAATGCATATATGTAATGCATAATGTTTTAGTAGTTTAGTAATGTGCATGAAAGGAGTCATGGTCCAGGCCAGGAGCATGTGATCCCAACACTCAGGAGGCAGAGGCAAACGACTGTGAGTTGGAGACCAGCTTGGCTACAGAAAAAGTTTTAGGGGAGCCTACACAACTTAATAAGACCTGGATTCAAGATGATCAAAGAGCCAGGCATGGTGGCACACTCCTTTAATACCAGCACTTGGAAGGCCAGAGGCGGGTGGATCTCTGAGAATTTGAGGTCAGCCAGTACTATATAGTAAGGCGTCATAAACGTCAAATTGAAACAAAATAAACAAAGGTTGCAGTATATATATATATACACACATACATGCTTACTTAAAGAACAACAAAAAGCAGGAACTTGTCAGGGACTTATTCAGCTGGGTGTGGTGGTGCACACCTGTAATCTTAGCACTAAATGGGGAGAGGCAGGAGAACTGTGGATTCAAGGCCCCTGTGAGAGATGGGTGTGGAGGGAAGGGGTGTCCGGTGTAACTAGAGGCTTTGCTTTACAAAGGGACATCTGTTGTTGGGCAGGCACAGCCACTTCTGTCAGGGCTGGTGCATCTTCATGAGGTTATGTCTATGTCTAAGAAGTAGAGAGCACAGAAAAGAACAGTCAGTGAAGAACAGAGGCACACTTAGAAACAGGAGGGAGACAAAGTGAGCAACAGAATCAGAAAAGTCAAAGGGGAAATTTGAGAGGCTTAAAAATTAATAGTGACCTTTTGGAGGACAATGTTAGACCTCAAACCAGGATGGTAAACAAATTACCAAGTAGGAGAGGAGTTTAGTGAATACAGACCAGAAATTCCCAACTCCTAGGCTTTCAGATTTCCACAAATTGGCACACTTTAAAAACTTGTGTGGTCACTGGCACAGGGTTTCCATTTCTGACTGTTTCTATTTCCCCCTTTCCTTTTGAGATTTATTTATATTTAGTGAATGCAAGTGTTTGCCTGTGGAAGAGGGCATCCGATCCCCCTGGAACCGGATGGAGTTACAGACAGCTGTGAGCCACCACGCACGTGCTGGGGACTGAATGTGGGTCCTCTGGAAGAGCAGCCAGTGCTCTTAACTGCTGAGCCATCTCTTCAGCCCCATTCAATTACTTCTTAAAACATTTTATAAAAAACAAAAACAAACAGAATAAACAACAGTCCTTTCCCTGCAAAAAGTTTATAATTTCATGCTCACATAACAAAATTCAATTTTTCTGTAATTGAATTCTGATAATTTTAATAAATACTCAACATTTCTTTTACATGTGCAACTATTTCCTGGAAAAAGTTTGCAATTCAGTAATGTGGATTAGCCAGTGCAACATTAAGCAAAGCTCACAATATTTGTTAGGTACCATGATTCTCGTCATCAAAGATCATTTTCAAGTTCTGAGGGCACTCTACTCTATACACTTGGTTTCCCCATAGTATCTTGCTATTCAGAATTGTGATTTCCAAACCAACCACCACAAAGGGAATAGAAATACATTTGGATGAAACCAATAAAGATTCACCCCCTGAACTGGAGAGGAAGAAGAAAGAAGCCGTCTCTGGGTATATCCCATCTAGGAACATAGATGAAATGTTAATGATGCTCTGTCAACATCTGTGACTTTTCTATGTTGTGTTCATATCAGAGATACTTCTTAATCAATCTTTTTAAAGTTAAAAATACCCAAACCTGGACTTGAGATAGAGTTAGGATCTAGGAGCACAGGAGGAAACCCAGGGACCAGGGCTATACAAGGCTGAGGGTGAGGTCCGTTAGAAAGCCCGGCGCAGTGCTGCGCGCTCATAATGCCCATGTCGGGGACACCCAAGTAGCCCAGTCTATAGGGCGGCTTCTAGGTGGGTGAGAAACTGTCTCAAAAAATAAGGTGAACAGCTCCTGAGGAACAACCTCTGCCCCCCCCCCCCAGGCACAGGGACCTGCACACCAGTGAACACAACATATACACAGAGAGTCTAGTGATGTATTTTAAAAGACAGAATGGCAATGGAGATGCAAGAATGACCTTGTCATCAGGAAGCTCATCTAGTGCGTGGCCAGCAAACTACTGCCAACATCCATATTCGGTCTGTCACCTGTTTTTGCATAGTATGTGAGCTAAGAATAGCTCTTACTTTTAAACGACTGGAAGGAAAAAAAAACTACACAATGTAAAAACAAGACAATTTAATTTTCAGTGTGTACAAATGAATACTGTCCATTGACTGCATTCATATTCCCTGACAGCTTAGAAACTGTAGTAATTGTGCCATTGGCTGTACATACAGAGCTAGCAAGATATTAGGCTATCACACACACACACACACAATTTGATACTTGATACAAAAAGCTTCCTAACCCTTGATCAGTATTAAAATAATTCAGTCATCAAAATACTATTATGTAAAACCAAGATCAACTCCTGAAAGCTAGGTTTCCTTCTACATTTATACACTTGTAATTAGACTAAAGGAACATCTACTCTCTGCACCCATAAGTGTATTTAAAAGTTACTTTCAATTTCTAAAAAGGCCTTTGTGAGAGCAGTAAGTTACAAGCTTGCCTGTGAAGGGGCAGAGGTGGTGAAGGGGAAAGGAAGTGCGAAGACATGAAGGGTCTCTAACTGGTCACACTGATCCTTTAACAGAACTGTGGCTTTTCTTCTTCAAATCGTGACTTGCTCAAAGACCACTGTGAAAACTCTAACTGTAACCTTGAGGCCGGCTGCTGTTGCTCCCTCGGTAACATGCCAGTTGCTTTATTCTTACACGGAAGCTGTTGTTATGCCTCCCCCGACTCTAGTTCCTGTATTCCTGAACTACACTGTGGTGAGGATGACTTTAAACTTCTTACCATTCTGACTCCATATCCTGGAATTACAGATATGAGCCACTACAATGTTTCCATTTCTTTTTTTATTTATTCCTTTTTGCTTAAAAAAAAAAAAAAAAAAAAAAAAAAAGCACGTATATGAGTGTTTTGCCTGCATGCATGTCTGTGCACTATGTGCATGCCTGGTCTCCGACAAAGTCAAAAGAAGGTGTCAGATCCCTTGAAACTGAAGTTACTGATGGCTGTGAACCACCATCCTGGGGATTGAACCCAGGTCCTCTGAAGAACAGCCAATGCCCTTAACCTCTGAGCCATTTTGTGCTTTTTTCTATTTATACATATCACCTAAGAATACAAACGTTTATATACAGGTTTTGATCATGGTTGCAGACCTGTGTTGTAGAGATTACTGTTTAAATTAGCTCTGGAGTTTTGTGGGTGATTTGTTCTCAACACTTGGATACAAGAATAGAGAAAACTAGACTGAACACAGGACTAAGTCCAGGTAAGAGTCATGCAGAAAGAATGCAGACCTCCAGGGCGACCCAGGAACCCGCCCAGCCTACGCATGGCACTCCAGGTCAGGGTGATTTAGCAATGAAGCATTTTTCCTGGGAACTCCACAGAACACACCCCGATTTAACTTGATCTTCTTAGCAAGGGCAGTTCAGAGTGGCAGCAGTGACCACAGTACTGTTTATATATCTTGATGTTAGAGCTGGAATTTTACTCTGATTTACTGTGATTCTGACCTTGTGCTCATTACTTAGTATTTCTGAATTTTATTTTAATTTGTTTGCCAAGATGGAGGTATTTACAAATAAGAGGGGTTAGATATAAAGACTAAATACAAAATAAAAATCCCTAGTTTGGCAACTGAGACACAGCAGACACTCAAATGCACATTCTCTTTAGCTTTCCTTTATCCCTTAAGCCTGAGGAAAAGTGTCTATATCTGAAGTTCCTGCACGTCTGAATACAGAACATCTGAAGATCGGCTAAGCAATCTTCCATCTGAAAGAGATAAGGACCAAGAGGATTGAACAAATGACCTAAGGCTGGCCACTGGGGGTTATCACTGGAGTTCATTCCCCATGGACTCGCAGGAAGCTCGTTCGTAATGGCAAGTCTTACAAGTCCGTATCACGCCGGCCAACTGCATAAGTGCTTCCTGAAGCTCTAACTTAATGCTTAACCACCATCAACATGTGACCTTCCAGTTCTGGAGGTCAGAGGCAGGAATCAGCTCCACTGCTTGGTACCAAGGTGTCACCAAGGCCAAACTCCAGTGAAAAGCTTAGCCCCTTGCTTTCTAGCTGCTGCAGCTGCTTCTCTTGGCTCTGGGCCTCTTTTCTCTTGAAAGCCAGCAACATGGAATCCTGGAGCCTCCTCCTCTGCTTCTATTGTCACACTGCTGGCTTTTTTTTTTTTTTTTTCCTTATAAGGAACCTACAATCAATGTTTAAGGCCCAACTGGATAACCCAAGATAAACTTCTTCTCAGGATCCCATCTGCGAAGTCCCTCTGCCTCAGGTAACATTCACAGGTTCCAAGAACTTGGATCTTGATGGCTGTGATTCAGGTGGCCACAGTGGCTCAGAATGTGAATCCCAGTGCCAATACTTACTGGTTGTATGACCTGTCCTCTCTTCCCTCATGTGTCCCCAAGGGGTAGAACTCAGATGACAGGCTTGGGGGCAAGGGTCTTTCCAGCTGAGCCATCTCGCAGCCCTGGAATTCTGCACAAACTACCATGCTTCTTCATCTGTTAAATGGGCTTAATAACAGGATCTACCTCACTGGCTTTGCGATGAGGATTAAGGGAGTTATGAGAGCAGCAGCCTCACAGGGTCACTGGGCAGTCACAGCAGCTGCAGTGCAGCTTGCTATGATTGTCTCCACCCTACCAATGCAACACCAGAAAGGCTTACCATCCATGGCTCAGTGCATCTCCTCTCAACACAAGAAGTCATGCGTCCTAGCTGTCCCCTGACAGTGGATTGGTCTGGGGAGAGTCATTTTTTCCCTTTGATGTCTGAGGAACAGGAAGCACAGTCCAGAGTCCCAGTTCTCAGAAACTGAACTCTGGCAAGTGGGAAGTGTGGGTCCTCAGCACCTCCTGTAGCTGCACAGTTCTGTGTTCTCCCTCTGTGTCATCATCTTTCTCTGGTGGCTCTTTATTTAATCTTTTCAGAAACAACTGCTTTTCTCTATAAGCTACCAAGTCAAGTATGACACATTTAACAAGAAACAGACCTCTGTAAATTATGCATATTTAGGAGAAAATCAAGTAAAATAACCAACTAACTTGTTTAAAGAAGAATGGGACTCAAAATGAACCACCAAAACATGTCACTGTTCTAATCATTGCTAGAACACATCATGTCTGAGAACTGAGGTAGCTCAGCCACAGAACTCAATGGCTGACAGAGAGAGCCTAAATATAGGCACTGTGCCTTAAAAAAGAAGTTGATACAACCTTAAAACAGGATACCATGGAAAAGACTAGAAACTCAGGGAAATCACCTTATGAGAAGGCACAGCCTAGAATTACAGCAAATGTAGATTTAATGAAATATTAAAATATATCTCAAATTTTTATTTACAAACAATACTTTGGGGATTAATTAGAAATGCATGCTGGCTGCTAAGTTGTATGTAAGAGTGGGAACAATGCCAATCACCGACCTGCAACAGCTCCTCAGGCAGAGGCAAACCAAGCCGGACCACAGACAAGCTTTTTAAAATGAAATAAATTCATCTTGCTTCTATATGAAATAATTAGCTTTTGACCAAGACTAACTGGTTGTAACATATCTGGTCATACTTTGGGCAAATTTACCAAAACTTCACAGGAACTACTGGACCATAACAAGACTGTCATGACTTAGTGCTGTAAAGGCATGGGGAGCATCATCCCCCAAATCAAAGGGGGCCAGTGAGCAGCAGACATCTTGAAGGTGGAGAACACATACTGCACCAAGCAGCAAGGCAGCAGGGAATGGGCTACGCCCAACATGGCTGCTCTAGCAGCTGTCTGTCCATGTTCCTGTTTCCTATTTTTTTTTTTTTT
>CM052709.1:51139914-51233184 GCA_028551405.1 Uromys caudimaculatus
ACACCCCCCCCCCCCCCCGTCCTCCTGGAGGCTGGACCACCAACCAAAGAATACACATGGAGGGACCCATGGTTCGGACCACATATGTGGCAGAGGAGGGCCTTGTTGGCCATCAGGGGGAGGAAAGGCCCTTGGGCCTGAGGGAGTTAGAGGCCCCAGTAAAGGGGAATGCCAAGGTGGAAAGAGGAGAGTGGGCGGGCGGGTGGGGGAGGGAATACCCTCACAGAGGCAGGGGGAGGGGCAGGGGATAGGGGGTTTCCAAAGTAGAGACCTGGAAAGGGGGAAATATTTGAAATGTAAATAAAGTATAACCCCCCCCCAAAAAAAAAAAACACATGCAGCTCCGCATATCTAAGACCCGTTAAGTATTTGTCATTGACCTAAGCCTTGTTTTTCAAAGTCAGTTGTCATAAGGATCTTCAGGATTTTAAGACAAGATTTTTTTTTAGATTAATTTTATTTTTACGTGTGTAAGTGTTTTGCCTGGTGCCCATGGAGCTCAGAAGAGGATACTAGATGCCCTGGAGCTAGAGTTATAGACTGTTGTCAGCCACCATGTGGGTGCTAGGAGTCGAACTCAGATCTTCTGCAAGAACAAGTACTCTTAACTGCCGAGTCATCTTTCTAGTCCCTAAAGTTACTTTTTGAGCGAAATTTTATATGTAATGGATGATTTTTGTTTAACAATAAAATTCAGAGAACAAAGAATAGATAACTTTTTGAGCTATGGCTACTGATAACTCAGGAAACAACTGGATTCCAAGTCGGAGGGACGCAATTAAGTGGGCGGCTGACTCTACCTGGCTTTAACAGTCAATATACCACATTTCAAGATTTTCTCACAAGCCCTCTTCTTTCTCACCCTAAAAGTCACATAACTTCAAAGACCTTCATTTCCCACTTCATGGCCGTCACAACTCAAGTTTCAATCTTTAGCTCAAACTGGCATTTCATAACTTTACATTAGAAATGCCAGTATCAGTTTATATGGTACCATAAAACCTTCACATTCTAAACTCAACTTTTCCCCAATCTCCAATGATACTTGCATTATTATTATTATTATTATTATTATTATTATCTTTTTAAAATATTTATTTTTATTTTATGTATTTTGCCTGTATGTATGTGAAGGTGCCATGTCCCCTAGAATTGGAGCTACAGAAAGTTGTGAGCTGACATGTGGTTGCTGAGAATTGAACCTGGGTCCTCTGGAAGAACAGTCAGTGCTCTTAACTGCTGAGCCATCTCTTCAGCCACTATTGGAAATTCTTTTTCTTTCTCTTCTCTTCTCTTCTCTTCTCTTCTCTTCTCTTCTCTTCTCTTCTCTTCTCTTCTCATCTTTTCTTTGAGACAGGGTTTCTCTGTGTAGCCCTGGCTGCCCTGGAACTCACTTTGTAGACCAGGCTGGCCTCGAACTCACAAAGATTCATTTCATCTGCCGTTGCCTCCCGATTAAAGGCGTGCGCCACCTCTGTTATTCGTTTTTATCTGCTTCACTTTATAAGCACATGTGGCTTTAGAATTATCTGCATTTCTCAAGGTCATCCACGCTGCAGAGCCCAAAACTCAGTCCCCATCTCCTCTTCTCTGCTCTCCCTGGTCTCTAGTTCCTATGGATTTACTCTCTAAGACACGGCCACTGCCTTCAGTCACACCTTCCCCTTCAATAACTGCTGCAATAGTTGGCTATTCGCCTGCTTTGTGCCCGCCCGTTCTCTTTGCTTCCTGCCCCTATGCCTTCAATGTCCTCTATCTCTACACTTGTGGCAATTTGGGTTCTCAGGCAGATATTCTGATAAAGGAAACTGCTAAGTGTGGAGACAGATCTGTAATTCACTTCCCAAGTTTGCTCATCGTTCTGTTTGCTGTGACACTTCCTTCAGACTTGGAAACTGAGCACACTGAAGTGACTTTACTATCCAGCTCTGCACAGCTAGAGAGAGGAAGAGACTTCTGAGCAACACTAGCTCTTTGACCCTGAAGGCGTAACTCCAAACATTCCAGTGAAATTCCAGACTTTCTTAAAGAGTATGCCGAATGAAACTAGACTCAGAAGTTTCTAAGATCTACTTCTAATGGAAACAATTCAGAATACTGGCATAAGAGCTTCCTGAGTTTCAATAAAAAGCTATATTCACGTCTCTATTCACGCCTCTGCTCCAAACTGGCTTCCCTAATACAGTGTCTAGCGTAGGCTGAACACATACTACATCTTGGCACTGACTTCAAAGCTTTCCACCCATAATCCTCTTTAATCCTCACAGCAGCCCCAGGATGTGGACATTGTTGTCACCATTTTATAGACAAGGCCACTGAGGCTTAGTAGTTAATTGACATACCGAGATCCAGGAATGAAACCCAAGCCTATTCTACAGTTGATACCTGTAACCTCTGAGGTCTGACAGTGACTGGGAGGGACAAAAAGTATATGTCATTTGAAAGGCTTCAAAGATAACTGTAAAACAATTTCCTCACTTTAAACACACACACACTGATTCCAAAATAAAGAAGAGAAAAGCAAACAAGTCCTCAATTTGTTCACACACACACACACACACACACATTTATCTGGGGCCACAGAGATGGCTCAGTGGGTAACGGTGATTGTTGCCAAGACTGACAACTTGAGTTTGATACCTGGGACCCACATGGCAGAAGGAGGGAATCCCTGAAAGTTGTCCTCTGACCTCCACATATGCCCTCCCCCCACTCATACATACTCACACTAATAATAATAACAATGATACATAAAAGCATAGATGAGAAGATAATTTCTATTTAAAGTTAAGACATAATAGTAAGGAAAGGCTAACACTGGCTGAGGGAGGGGAAATGGCCTGAGCTGACTCCAGTCATGACCATAAGCAGCAGCTACTATATGCAATGCGTACATACCTAATGGTGTGATGTGAAGGCCTCCAGGGCCAGCTTCCAAAGACTTTTTTCTCTCTACTCTCAGTGTACAAATTGCTATTTATTTATTTATGATGTTTAAATTCATTTTTAATCTTGTTTCTTCATTCCTTGTGAGGCTATCAACCATCACACATGCTGGTGCCAGCATGCCTCTTCCCTTTCTAGCCCGATGTTGGGGTGAGAAACCAGATAACCAGGTTATCAGAGAAACCACAAGGTGTCTGTTTGAGACTGAACCCCAGGACCTGTTTTCCTGCACCTGGCACTTTCTTAAGTGCCTGCTTCTTATCCTTCAAGCACAAGGGATTCAGCTGGCGCCCTTCTCTTCCTGGCACTGCTGCCAAGTGCTGCCTGGCGTCCTTCTTCCTAGTCTGGCTACGGACCCTCTGCTTTCTCCACTGCTCCTAAGGAGTGAGGTCCTCCTTTCTTCCTTTGTAAGAGTTTTCCTGTTAATCAATAGAGAGACCAGGAGTGGATTATAAACACAGAAATCTTCCATTTTCTCACTGTGATTTTGCTAGTGTTTATAGAACCCTCTTCTGTGGACTAAATTATCCCAGAAGACAATGAGCTCATCTGTTGTCTTTCCTCACTGCACTCAGAGCTCTTTGACATAACTTATTTTGCATGACCCAAACCTAACAGCAAATATCACAGAGAGACAGCAATGTGAGCCTACTGGATCACTGATTAAAAGTAAGCAAGCTAGCCCTATGTGGTAGCACAGAGCTCCCAGCACTCTGGAGGCAGAGGCAGGCAGCTCTCTGTGAATTTGAGGTCAGGCTAATTTACACAGCAAGTTCTAGGACAGCCAGGACTACATAGAGAGACCCTGTCTCAAAAAACAAAACAACTAAGTAAGCTATTAGAAGCAATTTAACAAATAAAGTTGATTATGGATACAATTTCAGTCCAGTAACAATTCTAAAGAAATTCTAAAGAAATGCTGTATTGGCTTTAGGAAAATTATAAGATGGGCATAGTAGTGCAAGCCTGTAATCTGATCTGGGAAGGTGAGACCAGAAGATTCTAAATTGGCGACTAACCTGGGCTACACAGTGAGATTTATTAGTAGCTCCAACTTAAAAAGGGTTTGGTGTTGAATGACCTATCGTTTTATAGTAATAACAGTACCTACTTCTCTTGTATTAAATGGGGGGAAAGGACCGGTTTTGGCTCATTGCTTAGACTTATTATGCTCTCCACTAAGCATGTGTAGCTAATTGACAAAGCATTTTAAACAAGCCCCACATGAGAAAATAGTCAGATAGCTTAAAAAATTCACAGCTGCTAACATAAGCCTCACTTGTAGTCTTTTAATGTTGTGACTAAAAGAACAAAGTCAAACTCAGTAGGATAAAGGCTATGGCTTCTTGGTTTGGGTTTTATTTGTTTTCCAGTTGTTAAATCTATGCTTTGGGAACAGCGGTCCTATCTCAGACACATGGTTGCTGGTTTCTAGGCTCCTCCTCTCCCCTCCCAGACAGAGTGCTCTTTCTTAGCTAACAAGATTCCCTTTGTTGTGATTTATAGCACTGGCCTGAATAACCAACTCTCGGCCCTCTACATGACATGAAAGCAGGGCTTTGGTGCTGGGACCCCAGATACCACTCACTCTAAATGAGTTATGAATCTTCGAACAGATGACTTTTTGAAATTGACTACATTTTAAAGACAAAACAGTTAATTTCTCCCAAAGTATCACAAAACCACACTGCGGTGTGAGGTTACTGTAAATGTAGTCAGCAAGCATGGGCATCACGCCACAGACCAGCCCTCCATGGCCTGCCTAGCTGTCCTTTCCCTTTGGAGACTCTTCTACATCGGCTTTCTCACCTACCTCTGACTCCCCACCCCACCCCATCCCAGTTCTTAGCATCTCTCACTCTTCACAGCAGTGCATGCCTAGGATCTACAGCTTTCACATGAACACCTGATTGGGGTAAAAACTCATAATCTCTGAAAGGAAGAACTGGAGCAGGAAGTGGTCATGAACCCCTAAAAACCAGCATGGGAAGCTAATGCAGGAGGACCCCTGTGGGTCAGTGATCTGTGACAGGCAATCTGGCACCCAGTTGAACAGGCGTAAAATCTGGGCGACCCAGTGGAACAATCCGCAAGGGACCGTAAACGTTATGCCAATGCTCCTGGGAGGCTTTAGGCTCCAGTCACGGTCACGTATCACCCCTCCTCAGGTAGAGGTGTGGCCACACAGTTCCAAGCCATCCCCATGTTAATGAGACACCTAGAGGCTTAGCCACACCCCTTCTCAGTTACTATATCGGCCTCGCATCTCCCAGAGGCCAGGAGGTACAATTCCATCCAGGCCACTCCACATGATGAAAATAAACGTCTTAGAATTATGGACTGTCTCTTCATCTGGACCCGCCCTGGGAATTGGGGTATGCCCTCGATTAAGGAGCCGTGTCTAATCTCTCGACAAGGACTTCCCAGCACTCCCAGACGGTACCCATTCACCCAAGCCTAAGCAGGTAGCCTGGAGCCCCAAGCTGGTCTTGGTGGGAACCCCAGCTGTGCTCCGGCTAGCCTGTCTGCAGCACCCTGTGGCGACTTCGGTGCCCCGGGCTAGAGAACCCACGGAGACAGCTGCCATGCATTCCCCGAGAATGGCCCCCTCCCCCACCCACAGGCAGGGCCCACAAAGGCTTCCCACAGCCCCCACCTGTCCGTGTGGGAAGACGTGCAGCCACTTCCCTCGTGTCTCCTGTCCCACCCAGAGCTGCAGCACCCGGGAAAGACACGTGGGGCTTCTTTCCACCGCACCAGGATTGGTCCCACAGATCCCAGGTTTGATGCCAGCCTGGGCTATATGGCAAAACTGACTTAAACAACAAATTAAAAAAACAACAATACTTTTCAGCTTTTCTGCTATGTATGTACATATATTATTACAAAATAATTGCATGTAAGTCACTTAGCCACCCACCCCTGCCTTCTCTGAACTGTGGTCCACTGGATACCCCTGCCTACTAACTTCTCCACCTTCTATGGGATACCAGCATGCTCAAAATCTTCTTTACAATTTTTGTAGTCACAGTCTCACTTTTGCCTGGAACTTCATAGGTAGCTCAGGCTAGCCTACAATTTGTGATTCTCATGCTCAGTCAAAATCTTCTATTATTAAAACCAGGTAAGTGTACTAAAAACGCCCTTCCTCGGGGCTTGGGTACTTTTTACAACCACTGCCCTCTCAGGAGAGGATCATTCAAGAGTCGTAGAAAGCATTTGTTCTCATTTTTTTAGTTCTTCATCTCTCAATCATAACTCCATACTGGCACACTGAACTCTCCAGAAACAGCTCTGGTTTTTCTACCACCACCTGGTAACCAACCAAACCACACTTAGGCACTACATCCTCTCTGGTTCAGCACTGACACCCTTCCTTAGCTTTCTTCTTCCCATGCTTATTCTCAGAGATCTCGCTGAATTACCTTGGTACTTTGAATGAAAAATGTCCCCCCAGGCTCACTTGAACCCTCGATTCCCAGATGGTGGTGCTGTTTGGGAAGTTTTGGAAACCTTGGGGGGGGGGGTAGGGCCTTACTGGAGGAAAAATATGTGTGAATGTAACAGACCAGACACGAAGGCATCGGGTGAGCTGAGGCCTGAGTAGTAGTCAGCTATAGAGAACAGGAAGAGGGCTCATTCAGTGAACCAGTGACTGAGGCTAAGACTGTGGGAAGGAGGCGATAGGAAGCTATCCCTTCGTATGTTATATTCACTTCCAAGTCCTCTTGGAAAGAAATTATATATATGTTTGTTTTTGTTTTTGTTTTTGTTTTTAGTGTGGGGCACTAATCTGGTACTCCTGCAAGTACCCTACCACTAGCTACATCCCCGGCCTGAGGTGAAGAAGTACACTAAATTGTTGGGCAAATTCTTTCCCCACTGACTTCCATAATATATCAACTTTGTTGTTGTTTGGTTTGGTTTGGTTTTTGAGACAGGGTTTCACTGTGTAACCCTGGCTGTCCAGGAACTCACAGAGATTCACCTGCCTCTGCTTCCCAAGTGCTGGGATCAAAGGTGTGCACCATCACCACCCAGCTAATTTATCAACTCTTAAATTATGTCCTTTAAAAAAAAAATTATTAAACAGTTTCTTCCTTTTTTATCTGATTTAAAAAATACTAGCAGATAAACACAGATAAGCTCCAAAGACCTTAGCAACCTTTACAAAATGAGTTTGTTCCACTTTAACGATAGCAGCTCTGTATGCTTGTTTCCTAGCATGAATAACCTACAATTCTGGATGTCCTCAAGGTCCTGTGTGTCAACAGTAAGGCTAAGAATGAAGTAGGCATGTCAGAAATCTAAGAAAACAAGATAATAAATATTTAATGGGTATTACAACATCTCTATCTATAGATAGATAGCAGGGAGGAGAGGTCATTTCTAGCTAAAATGTCTGTCTTCATACTAGATTTAGTATTTTAGTGAGTTTCTTAAGTATGAAAGAGTTGGCTGAGAACAAGGACATCTATAAAACAAAGTAATCAATCAAACAAACAAACCACAAAACCAGAACCCCACAAAAAGGAAAGGGGTTGGTTGGGGAAGAGGTCCCAAAGCATTTAGCTATTAATGGGGGGGGGGGTAGATTATTAGCAAATAATGTGTTTGGCAATTTAAACTTAGCTAGTTAAAGTTAAGAAGTCTGAACTTGATCCCATTGCAAAGTGGCTTTCAAGAGGAATCAATCTGGAGACAGAATACAGGGTAAATTTCAGGAAGAGAAAGACCAGAGACAGAGAGATAATTGGGGAAGTTTTAGCATATTTCCCACAGACGACTGTAAGAAAGCCCTAGGATGGTGAATGCCAACAGCGGGACCTGTGTGATGGTGTAGACAGAATTGGTTAACTGGGGAACTGGGACTAGAGTTTTTCTTCCTCTTATAAAAAAAAAGATAATGACATCCAGCATATGCTTCATTCGTTCAGGCTTAAAATGGGACTGGAGAGACAGACTCTCAGAACTTTTTGTTTTTGCAGAGGACCCAGGTTCGAGTCTCAGTATCCACAGGACAGCGCACAATTGTATATCACTCTAGCCCCCAGGGATCCAATGCCCTCTTCACACTTCCAAGGGCCCCAGGCATGCACATGGTGCACAGACATGCATGTGAGCAAACTGCAGAGACACATTAGAAAGAAAGAACAAAAGAAAGAAAGAAAGAATCATCACCTCCCCATAAGCTGACTCCTAATTCCTTCACCAACCAGACAACATATTCAGCCGAAACAAAGGACAGCATTTACTAGCTCTCTAAAAATACCAGGAAATCTTCAATCCTATGATTGGTCACACAATTTCTTCGAAATTCCCATGTCCTCTTTCAATTCTACAAATTCAAACGCTAACCAGCTCAAAAGCCCCTTTTCCATCAAGTCTTCCCAGGAGCCTCACCTCAAAGTCCGCACTCCCTCCGGCCATTCTATTTGTCTGTTTCTTTTTTTGTTTGTTTGTTTTTGTTTTTTTGTTTTTTGAGACAGGGTTTCTCTGTGTAGCCCTGGCTGTCCTGGAACTCACTCTGTAGACCAGGCTGGCCTCGAACTCAGAAATTCGCCTGCCTCTGCCTCCCAAGTGCTGGGATTAAAGGCGTGCACCACCACTGCCCGGGTGTCTGTTTCTTAAATCAACATTGTAGAGGCCCCTTTAACAGTTATTCCCCATCCCCTCGGATAAACTGTCCATTCCTTACAGCAGGCACAGTCTTTTCAATTCCTCCCTGATTTCCGTCACACCTGGCTTTTGTATGTCAATAGCGGAGTGTAAGGTTAAGACTACAGATAATGAAGACAGAGTTTTGAATTTTAATTTGGCTCTTCATTAGTTGTGTGCCCTTGGAAAACCTACTTAACCTATATTTCTATATATTTATGAATTCAGAATGGAGGTTAACAGTACATATTTCATAGGCAGCCAGAGGAAGGGATTAAAGAGTATAAATACTATAAAAGTGTCCTAAAGATAAAATATACCTTTAAATAATCACTTCATAGGATAGCAAACTACTGAATATGTTGGGATAGTTGTGTAAAGCTTTACAATCTATGCAGGTAAAGGTAAAAAAAAAAAATTAATTATAAAGCCAAAGTTTAAGTCAAAATAGGTACATGCAAATTCTAAGTCTGCTGGCCTAAGGCTGGCTATGACTTTTTAAGACAATTTTTTGCTATATTTATTTATTTGCTGTGTATATGTGCTTGTTCATGCCATGGCACTCATGTGATGCCAGAGGACAGACAATCCAGGGAAGTCAGTTCTCTCCGGGGATCAAACTCAGGGACAGGTGCCTTTACCCAGTGAGCCGGTTCCCACGTTGAGCTGTGCCTTATAGTTTGAGAATTTAAGTTCCTTATAATAAGCAGCCACCTGAACGGGCGCTCCCGCTTCAGCATTTCTCCCATCGCCACAGCCTTTCTAACCGCAAATGTAACGTCTCCCCACTGCTATAAAATCCTCCATTTTATCCCCTCAGTTTAAACCTCCTTGGATCTCAGACAAAGTCCTCCTTATGGCTCCAGCTTCCTCCCTCAAAGCTCTCAGGGAAGCCTGAATCATATCTCAAAGGCTTTCTGTGCAGCATGCCCTCCGCCGGTGACACCTCTTTATTATTTACTGGGGCTACAAGGACAAGGTCACAGACTGAGCAGGTCAAATAACATCTTCTCTTAGTTCAGGGAGTTGGAAGTCCCAACTGAAGGTACTAGAAGGTTTGTTTTCTCCTGAGGCCTGTCTTCTTGGCCTTGTTGATAATTTTTACTTGAGTCTTCCTATGCAGGTGTAATGTGTGTCCAGTTTTTTTCTTGTAAGCACACTTGTCACGTTGCACTGGGACCCTTAAGGGTCTCATTTTAACTTAATCACCTCAGAAGCCCTACACAAATATAGATTCATTTTCAGGCAATGGGGGTTAGGTTGGGCTACCACCTAAGAATTTTGAGGACATAATTGAGCCCTTTACAACTCTTACCCCTTTGCCTTGCCCAAGCTAACTCCCATCTGTTTTTCCAAGACTGGCCCAAGCCTTCCCCTCCAGCCCTTTCTCTGTCCCTAGCCTCTGAACACTGCTGTCATAGTGCTCAATCCACTAACGTAACTCTGGCTTCTCTTCTCCAGGATACAATTGCTTAACAGTGATGATTATCCTTATCACCCAGGACAGAAACCTACATGGACTTAAAGTAAAAGATGTACAGGTTCAAATCCCAGTTCTACTGTTTCCCCACAGAGGTAGGGAAGTCCCTTAATGTTGAGTTTCCATCTAAATAAAGAGTTGCAATAATGCACAACTGATTTAGAATAAAACTACTCAGGTTTGGTTACAAAGTTAAGTGCTTAGATGTTGAAGTGAAGGTTGGATACTGGCTTGTTTGACAGCCACTTTTATCATTCAGTAATTAAATCATTTTGAGTACATTTAATATTCTGCTTTAGTTGCCTAGCTGTTTAAAAAAAAAAACAAAAAACAAAAAACAAAAAACCCAACAACCTCAGATGGTGCTATTATGTCCACGGTAACTAGGTAAAACGTTCAGTTGGGCATGCAGCACACCGTATTATTTCTATGCTTCCTATTATTGCTATTATAAGAACACTGCAGGTCTGAACAGATGTGACTGTCATGTCAAGGACTCAGCTTTCTTTCCAACTAAGTAGGATAACTTAATGAAGTTAAAAGCTGGTCCAGGGCCAGCAAGGTGGCTGAGAGATAAAGGTGCATGCCACCAAGACTGACACCCTGAGTTTGATCCCCAGGGCTCACATAGTAGAAAGAGAAAACCGAATCCTACAAGTTGTCCTCTGATTTCCACATGCATTCATGCAGGCATGCTCCCAGGCACACATGCAGAGCAACAAACAAACAAACAAACAAAGAAGCAAACAAATGTAATTTTAAAAACGAGACAGGCGTGGTAGCACACAACTTTAATCTCAGCACTCAAGAGGCAGAAGCACGCAGATTTCTTTGAGTTCCAGGTCAGCAAGAGCTACATAGTGAAACTGTCTCAAAAAAAGTAAAACAAGAAAAAATAAATCCAAAACAAAAAAGGGAACCAGACAGAAGATATAAATGAGTGGCAGATGAGAAGAAAATGAGCAAGAACTACAGTGCTACCATCCCCCATCACTCATGTTGGCTCTAATATAGTCTGGGCAGTGAAATAAAACACATTAAGAGGTAAATTTCCGGCCAGGCAGGGGTGGCACACGCCTTTAATCCCAGCACTTGGGAGGCATTGGCAGGTGGATTTCTGAGTTCGAGGCCAGCCTGGTCTACAGAGTGAGTTCCAGGACAGCCAGGGCTACACAGAGAAACCCTGTCTCGAACCCCCCCCCCAAAAGAGGTAAATTTCCATAGTCTTTATGACTATGTATGTTACACATTCATAGGGAAGAATGACATTGCTTTGTGACTATGGATGTTAAGCATTCCCAGTGAAGAATAATAACCATAGAACCATAAATCCTGTGAATTGGAAAGAACCTTTGTGATACAAGTCCAATCTTATCATTATTTTTTTAGACATAAATGCATACAGGTAGCTTTGGAATGAGCTCTTAGTGTCGTAATGAGCAGTTCTAGGAGGGATGAGACTGGCAGACTGAGTGTACAATTTGTTCAGAGTGCTAAAGTAGGGGTTATGAACGTATTCATAGCCAAGGAATGGTGGAACCAGCACTAGGAAACAATATGAGAAATTCTTTCTAACCATTCAGCCTTTGAGGAAAAGATAACCTGATTCATAACTTTGAAGCAAAGCAGGTCTAGATGTAAATCTCGACTTGTTACATAAAGTCTTCCGAGCCTCACATTATGAGCAACTGGTGAGCAGTGTAAGTGATTAAGTGAACCAGTACATCACATAAGTAAAAATGGGTACGATTAAAAAACGTTGTCCTTCACATAGGTATGCACGTGCTGGCTAAATGTCAGATACTACTTCATTTTAAACAGAGAAAGCTGGATAGTTGCTGAGATGATAAAGTGCCTTTAATTTTGCCCTTCCCCAACACCAAATGTCCTTCACAATTTGTTTTCAAGTGTCATGTCACCACCTATTTGGAGCTTACTGTAGCTCAGACTTTTAATAGGACAGCAAAGATTTGAAAGATCACAAACATTTTTACTAAGGTAGAGCAAGAACTCTGAGTCCAGCTCATTTTGTTCCGTGGTCCATATAAGTCAGGTGAATTTCCAGCAAAAAATTACCATTTTTTCGTTTCAACCTAAACTCTAACTCTCTCTCTCTCTCTCTCTCTCTCTCTCTCTCTCTCTCTCTCTCTCTCTCTCTCTCTCTCTCTCTCTCCTTTTAAAAGACATGTGGGTCTGGTTCCAAATCAATTGCAAAGAAAAGCCCAGTAAATAAAGAGCTCTTTCTAGTGTCCTCTCCTCCTATTTGCATCACAGATGGCCACCGAGAGCTTAAGGTTTAACGTCCAGACACTAAAGCCACTCATCCTAAAACGACGGAGTTCCAGATGGATGCTGTCTGGCAAAGGATGGGAAGCTGCCAATCTTCGGAGGTGCAGATAGGGTGAACCCCGGAGGCTAGCGCCCAGCTCCCATCACTTTGCACCCACACTTGGGAAACATCCCTTTCCCATCTCGGGGCGGGATCCTTCCGTGAGTGACCTCCGGGGACCAGAGGGACGCGGGACAGGAAGGCTTCTCTGCCTTCGGGAGAAGTTGACAAGGACATGTTCGAATCGCACGCCGGAGCTTACTCACGGGAACGGCCCGGCGTCCTCGCTCCTCCGCCCGCACTCGCTCAGAATGTGCTGAATGAAGCCCCTAACGCTGCGGCAGCCTGAGAGCAGCAGCTGATGCTGCCGCCGCCGCAGCTAACCCCTCGGGCGTGGCAGGAACTGGCAGGCACCCTCACATCATCATCGGGCGACCTTGGAGCTGCAGTGACGCCCGATCAATGGCAGCCCCCACCCGGCTAAGGAAACTAAAAGGAGACTCACTCTCCCAACAGCCTTTGCAGCCCTAGCGCACGGCCCTCTGGGAACTGTAGTTTTCTTTCCGTCCCGCCTACAGCTCGAGGGTCCCGCCTCCTCACTACTGAGCTAGAAGCTGGAGGCGCGGTGGGGCGGAGCGGCGGGCCCCGACCCCTCTGGGGTGGGGCGAATCCCGTCCCGGCCGGTTGCCCCGGGTTAGGGCAGAGGTCCAGGCCGACAGGCCTTCTTGCGGCCGTGCTGCACTTGGTGCCTTGAGGCTCGCCCTGGAAGCGGGCCTAGTGTTCTCGCCTCGCCCCTCCGCGAGGCAGGTCCTGGAGCTCGCGCGTGTCCCCTCTGCGCCCGCCGCCTGGAGAGTCGCTGGCCTTGGTCTCCGCCTAGGTAATGTGGGGAGGCAGGCGGGCAGGGGATAGTGTGGGGACCCGGGGAGCGACAGGGATCGCAGCTCGGTAGGTGCACAGCGGAAGGCTGCAAGGCCAGTCCTCGCCGCCGCTCCTCACCAGCGTTGACACGGCCCGCCGAGCAGCGGCCGGAGTCTGCGGGAAGCCCGCTCCCGCTGTGCGTGCCAGCGCACCGGGACCAGGGCTCCCGGGTGCCCCGCAGCGGTGCCAGGTGCAGGAGCCCAACCACCGCCATCCCGCTCCCCCGGCTCTCACCTTTGGTGGCGCACACCGGCCTGGCGGCTTCCCAAGCTGAAGACACTCTCTGGCCCCAGCTCTGTCTGCTGGGAGACTTCAAAGGGACCTTTTCTCAAATTAAATGTCCAAGCGTCGTTTTGTCTTCAATGTTTATATTTGATGTCGTGTTTTCTCCTCGTGGGTTTGTTATGTCAAATACCTTTCCTCCAAACTTGATCACGATTTGTGACAACACCTACATAGCCCAGTGCTTGGCTCTCTCTCCGTAAATGTTTGTTGAAACCATGAGTCATGATACTAAGTTTGAAAAATTGTATTGAGCTATGTGCATCGCTATGATCTTCGTTAAGGTTTTATGAGATTTCAAGATCACCTTGAGAATTACTGTAATTTTGAAGCCTAACAAAGAGTATTGGTAGGTTTTTTGTTTTTGTTTTTGTTAGCATTTCCTGTAACCATAGACCATTGAATGCCTAGATTAACTCAAAACCCAAGTCCTGTAAATATATAGCCCCTTTGGTGTCCATTTAAAGTGTTAACCTTTCAAATGAAAGGCTTTGGGTATGACTTCTATATTATGCAACACATTAGATTATTTATAAAGCTTTATTGTGGCTAGCTTTTTAGGTACAATTGCAAAGGGCTACACTGAGGTACTGGTCAATACACTGAGGTACTCATCAATATGTTTAGGAATACAGGCTTCTTACACACACACACACACACACACACAAACAAATACACACACACACACACACACACTTACGAATACATACATACACACATTTTAAAGATGGACTCTCACTATGTTGGTATCCCTAGATGGCTTAGAACTCATAAAGATCAGTCTGCTTCTGTCTCTGCCTCCTGAATGCTGGAATTAAAGGCATGTTCCACCAAGCCTCAGTAAGCTTTTTAATTTATTTTTAAGGATTTATAATCTTAGCATAATAGGAAAAACTAACAGAGAATCTTTCAGTCAACTCCTTTGCCAGATACAACTGCTGCCTTGATCTCAAAATGTCTTGAAAAATTATCTGTTAATAGAGTGGTATACCGAAGGTAAAACTTCTGAGATCAAACCACACCACTGGTAGTAACAGTTCTAGAAGACTGTGACCTGACCTTTTTTTTCCAAATTGTTTTGTTGTTTAAAACAACAAACTCAACAACAACTTGCTGATACTAAGTGTGAAGCAGATGCAGAATCATGGTAACCACAAAAATTAAGTTAATCACCAGACCTTCCTGCCTCAGGTAAAGTCAGCAGCAGGAGGAGAGGGCCTGGTGGTAATTACTAGTGGGGGGAGTTGTCTTCCGGGCTCACCAGTGCCTATTCCCATAGTGGCTATTCTTCAAGTGTGTTAATACAAACTTTGTGTGGTTTCTTTCCTTATTTGGGCATTATCTTAGAATAGATGAATGAAAGTCAGCTTTTCCTGGGTCACAAGCTGTGAATATTTTCATTGCTATTCAGAAGTCCCCAGCTTGCATTTCCTATGACCCTCAATATTTTGCCTTAAAGTGTTGTACTTGGCTTTGTTGTTGTCTGTTGTTTGTTTGTTTGTTGAGACAGTTCCCTTGTGTATCCCTGGCTGTCCTGGAATTAGCTCCAAGACCAGGATAGCCTTGAACTCTGCCTCCTGAGGTCCAGGATTAAAGGCATGTGCCACCACCGCCCTGCTGCACCTGTCTTTTATATCCTAGAGTGTATATAAAATGTCGTCTACATTCATTTGCTCTCCATCATCTGGAGGATAGGCAGCACAGGCATCACTTCCCTCATCTCATACCCAGCCTCCCAGCCCATGCCTTAAGACAGCGTTAACCCTTGGCAGGTGACAAGAGTGTTTTCCAGTTCTTCTTTTCCTTCCTCTCCCTTTGGCTTATAGAGGTTGTCCTGAGAAAATCCACTTCTTCCCTAAGCAATAAAATTGGATAGTACCTTATAATATCTATGGTCTATAAACTCTTTCTTTCCTCATTTTGTTTAGCTATTTGTAGATGCCTTGATCAAATATAGGCTTTGACTAAGATGAAGTAATGAAACCAGTTTCAAGAGATGATATTTAGAAGGGAACAAGCACCACTAGCAAATACTGCCCTCTACAATGGAAAAGACCCATAAGACTTAGGTGGTCAGTTTGTAGCTCTGTGAAGCTGAAGAAGTCACTGTGCGAAAATTCTGAATCTATCAGTGAAATGGACAAGAGTTGTTTGCATAATAAAATGCATGATTTTGTGTCTGTCAACAGTCGAGAACATCATTTTTACATGAAAACTACAAAGTGTCTTTCTTAAGCAGGTGGCAACAAGAGTTTATTCATTTTAGCCCATTACAAACCCTGTTTCATATTTGTGAATCCTGGACCTCAAATGAGTTAGTAGGTGATTAGTCAGAAATCTTTGGAGATGCTCAAAGCTTACTTGTAAATGGAATCATTAGAGATTCTTAGGATTTATTTGCAAGTGGCACTACTTGTATAAAGAGGATCCAAAATTGCTTCTCTGTATTGCCTTCATGTTTGTTCAGGGCAGAAAAAGATAGGAGAGGTGCAGTATCTTGAGACTTTGGAAATAGAAACTCTTTAGCCTTCTGCCTTTCAGGAACCATGTCAAAACAATGTTTTTTAAAGATACTCAGAGATGGCACTAGTCTTTGTGCCAATGAGCAGCTGTCTAAATATCTGATAAATTAAGACATCTAGTTCTTCAAGGAGTTTACGTAAATCTAAATAATTTTGCTTTTGTTTTTATAGTGGGATATATCTGCAACTTGAAGGGAAGATAAAGGCCAAATCTTCTGTGGAGTAGATGGGATTCTGTTACTTTCTGTGAACTAAATCGATTCAATGTCTCTTTTGGTAAGTTCTGCTATACTTCTATACCATCAGAGTGGTTCCATCTGGAACAAAAGACATTCAGATTTAAGCTCTGAGAAGCCCTGACCTGAATGACCTGTGGTCTTGAGAATGATGTAAACTCTCAATGAGTTTTGTCTTTTTTCACTGTTTTTAAATATACCCACTATTCCATTTGTTCTCATATATTTTTATTAGATGCCAGTCATATCTAGTTAGCTATGCACTTTCTTTTAAAACTTCAAAAATCCTTTTTATAAGTTTTCGTGTGTCCCAAGGCAGGTAAGATAGCATTTATAAAATAAACCTTTGACTTAATCAGACAAAAAAAAATTGAATCATTATATTATGTGAACCACAGATGGAATATATTTGTTTATATGTTAGATACATGGCATCTGCTTTAGATGAAGTAGCTTGGGGACTTTCTGTTATGTACAACTTAGTATTTGGAAAGGGGGGGTTAATATAAAGACAGCGATCTTGCTCTTTAAATTGTGGGACCTTGGCAGATCAGACAGCATCCTCATTTAAGTTTGCTCATGGTTGCCAAAAAGTAGAGCCAGTGTTCAGACTAATGCCTGACATTGTGTCTACCAGCCAGCAGGCTGAGGAATAGAACTACGCAGTTGGGAGACTATAGTTGCTTTATAAGGGAAATATATAACACATTTGCTTTAAATGTGTGTATCTGGAAAATATATTAAAATGCTTCGTCAGAAAGCAGAGTCAGCAAATACTTTCTGTAAAGGCCAAAAGATGATAAAGCATGCGACTGCTCTTCCGCCCTAGCAGCTCAAAAGCAGCTGTCAGCAGTGTGGGAAGGAAAAGTAAAGCAGTGAGAGCCCGCGTGTGAACTAGAGCAGAGTTTGTTGGTCCCCGTCCTAAAGGAAAGTAAAGATTTACAGTTTCACATCATGTCGGAAGTGAGAAAAGACGTGTAGTGCCCTTCGTTAGTCCCCACGTCGGAGTGAGGATTCTGAGACTCCCAGTGCTGAATTCACTTAAAATAATTAGTAGATCGGCCTAGCTGGAAAACACTAGTTGTTGAAAAATTTTGGAAAACACTAGTTTTTGAGAAATTTTGGTACCTTGTAAAAGAAAGGATGTGATTACGTCTAAGTAACTGACAGTCGTGTTAACAGACATGGGTGGACTTTGAGAACCACCTGGTGCTTTTTTCGGTGCTCACACAGGGGCGGTGATGAGATACTACTAGAGACTCGTTCTGTAAAAGTCTCTCTGTACTTTTACCTTTCCCTTCCTCAGCAGATCAGTATCATCCCACTAATTGCTGATGGGATAGATAATGTAGATATTACATTTTATTATGGGCAATACCTGATAATAGAACCATGACTGATATTCAGGATAATGTAAATTTCCTTAAATTAAGCAAGTCTCTTAATTTGCTTTGAGTTGAACATGTTTGTCACCTTAAGAAACAAAACTGGTTACAAATATATTCAATATGTTCATAAATAAATAAAAGGTTTAATGTAGAAAACCATGCTTCCTGTATTCAAAACTATCTGAGAAAAAGATAAAAACTATGGGAACAGCAAAATAACTTTTAGCTTAATAGTTAGAAGATGATCATTTTCAGCCAAGTATTTAGGAATTTGGCAGATTTATGAGGTGCTAAAAGATTTATAAATTAAAACCAACAGTTAAAATAGATTCATAACCTCAGGAAAAGTGAGGCAAGGAGCAGAGGTGGCACTAAGAGCAACTGTAATGGAGTGACATTGCTGCCTGTGCACCTGGCTGCTTCCCTGTCCCATCCTATCAGTACACATCTGGGTTGTTGTTTTAAGTTGTATTTATTTATTTTATATATGTGAGTACACTGTTGCTCTCTTCAGACACACCAGAAGAGGGCATTAGATCCCGTTACAAATGACTGTGAGCCACCATGTGGTTGCTGGGAATTGAACTCAGGACTCTGGAAGAGCAGTCAGTGCTCTTAACTGCTGAGCCATCTCTCCAGTCCCCGGGTTGGGTTTTTGATTCTGCTTTCAGCCCTGATCTTTTGTATACACAAGCCAGCCCTGTGTGTGTTCCACACTTTTCACTTATCTCAATTATTTCTGACTTCCAGGATTGTTTCTGTGCTTCACGAACACGAGTCGAATCACTCAGACCGGAAAAACAGTCTGAAACCAGCATCCATCAATACTTGGTAAGAAAATGGTTGAGCACAGTCAGTGCTCCTCCTTTGCCTTCTGTGATACTCTTTCCTGACTCCTCGTTTTCCTGCTGGTCTCCATGGGTCTGCAACTGACCTCTTCTTAACCCACTCTTTCTGAACAGTGTCATAGATTCCTGTGGTTTCCATTGCTGAGGTTCACGTTGTCCTGGAGCTTTCTCGGGTATTCTAACATGGTGATTACCAGACTTACTGTTCCCTGGGCCCTGGGATTCTCTACATAATACATCTGATTAGATTGTTCATCCAGGGTATTTCTACTGATTTGAGTGAAACTTTAATCTGCTTCCAAATCTTTCCATCCCCTGTACATCTCACCTTGGCTAACGAAAGCATGACTATTACTCCTACATGCTAGAAATGCTGGTGTTCTCTGTCTTAATCAGGGCTTCTATTCCTGCACAAACATCATGACCAAGAAGCAAGTTGGGGAGGAAAGGGTTTATTCAGCTTACACTTCCACATTGCTGTTCATCACCAAAGGAAGTCAGGACTGGAACTCAAGCAGGTCAAGGAGCAGGAGCTGATGCAGAGGCCATGGAGGAATGTTTCTTACTGGCTTGCTTGCTTCTCCTGGCTTGCTCAGCCGGCTTTCTTATAGAGCCCAAGACTACCAGCCCACAGATGGTACCACTCACAAGGGGCCCTCCCCCTTGATCACTAATTGAGAAAATGCCTTACCGCTGGATCTCATGGAGGCATTTTCTCAACTGAAACTCCTTTCCCTGTGATAACTCCAGCTTGTGTCAAGTTGACACAAAACCAGCCAGTGCATTCTCCTCACACCACCTGTACCCCTCTCTTCAGGAGCAGAGGCACTACTCAGTCTTATCTCCACCTGGCCTGGAGTCTGCTCACACCAGCCTTCAGTACTGTTGTAAGACGCCCACTCATGCCACTTTGAAGCCAATGGGTAAATCCAAATATCTCAGCATGACAGAGATTCTCACTGGTATGGCGTATGACCGGTGTTTGAGTTTCCTTTCTGACTAGGAGTGTTTTCTTCTTTCTGCTTGAAGAACTCTTGTTTCTGCCCATCCCTGAAGTTTCTCCTCATACTCGAAGAGTTGATTCCATTTTGTATCTGTAAACTCTTTGCCCAGGTCCTTTTATTTCATTGTGCTGTCACCTGTCCAGAACATTCTCATGGAACACCTGTCACTGTGCTGTCTGTCTTACAATGAGTGAGGTCTGTGTGTCTTCAAACATAATGTGATCCCCATGTACGGGGCACCCCGGTCTTACTCATCTTTCTCTGACATACTAAGCAATATAAAGGGTCATACTTGGTAATATGTCTCTGAAATCTTTACTCCTCTTAATCCTTAATTTATACTACAAATTTTGCTATACAGTGAAACCTGCTTTGAAATTTTTGTTACAGCATAAGGTAATTCCAGTTATTTTTGCTTATCTCAGGCCCGGAGTATGACTATTTTAATAAGTCCTGGTGGTGTTTCTTCCTGCCATTGACCATTTAAGTTCTGAAAACATGCACACACGAGCACACACGAGCACACACACACACACCACGTCTATATTGGGCGCCAGCCCATAGCATTACAATGAACAGCAAAAGACAAAACCTCACACAGGCCTGCCTTCAACCAGTGCCATTTTTATTCACCAAAGTTCCACTTCAAGGTCCATGCCTTTGCGTGTAGTAGGAGGTGGTCTCTAACCCTTTCTACCCTTCAGACTGACTTGTGATGTTGTTGAGCCCTGAAACTAGAAATTTCCATGCTGGTATTCTTCTAACCTCTGGGTTTGGAGCTCTTTTGTATTTTAAGTTAGACAAAAAAAATCTTAAGCAGAGACTGGAGAAGTTCTGGGATGGAAACTGGTGCCTGGAGGTTAGGAAGGCCTCCTGGGTGCTCCCTGGGTAGCTGCTGAAAGAGCAGTATCAGTTGCTCCTATTGTTGACTTGTAGCTTTTTGTCAGGCTGGATACTTACTGTACACTGAGTTAAATGTTAGGTTAGAATGATACAAATTTAAGTACTTCGACATCTGACATTAGTTTCTCATTATAAACTATAAAACTTCTAATTATGATTTTGTTTCCCATAATACTTCCCTTAAGCCTGTTGATGCTAAAGATATATAGTCTAAGCAGTGCAGTTTATAAGAATATTCCCTAGATTTGCTGGCTAAATCCAGTTTCTGACTCTGAGATAACTAAGGAACAGACTTCAATATATGGGTTAAAAACCAAACCAGTGAACTGTCTTCTCTGAAGTGCTTTTAGAGATATTAAATTGGGCCTTTTGCATCTTTAGGAAGTCATTAAACAATCTTCTGGGATAAAGTTAGTTGTGTTTTGATGTGAAATCCCCGTAGCTTATGTGTTGGTGCACTTGGTCCGTAGGAGGGTGCTGTTTGGGAAGGCTATGGAACCGACAGGAAGTGGAGCCTTGATAGAAGTCCATCCCTGGCGGGGAGCCATGAGGTTTTATGGCCTGGTGCTGGCTTAAATGTTTTCAAATCCTACTTTTAATATGAGTTCTTAAATGCTTTGCCTTCCTTCTAGCCCACCACCCACCAGAGGTAGAGGAAGAAAGGGTAGTAGGATATGGGGAAGTGGACCTGTTTAGAACTAGTTCTTTAGAGCAAAGCTAATCTGCATTGTACACCAGCAGTCGAGTTCAGTAGAGTTGGGGTAGCAAACACAAATCAGCAGCAGCGGCATGACCCAGCAGGGACAGCCAGGCCTCCAAGTTCTCTGCTGTGCCTCTCTCCACGAAGTGAAGATCAGGGAAGACTCCGTCACTGGTGAGTCCTGTTTATACGCCCTCCAAACGTCATGTGTTCTCCCATGGATCTTGCCTCATGTGGTGACATGAGTCTCTCTTAGCAAAACTCCATGTGAGTCTGTATCACTCTGCCAATCGGCCCCTGTCCACAGAAGCAGCAAGAAGCTGCCAGAACACCACCAGAATTTTTTTGGTGCATTTCTTTTTATGAAGTCACGACAAGCGATGACCATTAAGATTAAGAAATGGCAAAGCATACCAATACCATCCAGCGCCATCCACCATCTGTTGGGTCCTTCTTGACATCATGTGTCCTTTCATGTATTTGCTTTAGCTAAACATCCTCTCAGCTATGTCTGCTTCAGGAAAACACTCCTTCACAGGCCTGTCCCAGCAAAACACTTTCAGACACAACTGACTTTCCAAAGAACCCATAAGTGTCCACTTCAGCCTGGTCTCCCTTCCTGCTTTTCCTCTGCTCCTCACCTCTGAGGCAGCTGTGGTGAGCCAGCCGGCCTCCTGCTTCCTGCAGTCCTGCCTTTGTTGCCATGGTAGACTCTATTCCTTTGAAACTAGATGCCAAAGTAAACCCTGTCTTCCTAAGTTAGCTTTTGTCAGGATATTTTATCACAGCAACAGACATGAAACCAGGACAAGAGCCTGCCATAACTTTTTGTGGTTTTAGTTCTCTAGTCGTTAAATTACTAGGAGAAGTGAGGTTAGTTTGAGATGAGTTTCTGCCAGCCTATGCTGTCTTCTTGTGATTATCATGACATTTTCTTCATGGCTCATATTCCTCTGTCAGTTTGATCTCAGCCTCTTCTGGGAAGAAACATCAAACTTCCTGCTTTATTGTACTCTACTTTTTGAAAATTGGGTCTGTTGCCAGGTATGATGGGTCATGTCTGTATTCCTAACACTTGAGAGATTGCAACAGGAGGATTGCCACAAGTTCAAGGCCAGTATCTGGGCTAGGGAATGAAACCTTTCCTTAAAAAAAGAAAGGAAGGAAGGAAGGAAGGAAAAGAAAGGAAGGAAGGAAAGGGAAAAGGAAGGAAAAGCAAAACTAGAGAAGGAAGACTGGAGATGTCGGACGTGCGGTTGCTCTTGAGTGAGTTAGGAGTTCACTCTGTGTTCATAGCAAGACAGACCAGGGCAGGAGGAGACTTTACGTTGCAGAGCTAGACCCTGTCTCAAAAACAACAAAAACAAACTCAGCAAACAATAAAGACCCTTAGCCTTTGAATATTGCTTGTTACATCCGTATCTTGATTTAAGAAGACTATTTCCCTCATGCAATGGATGGAGGGGTTAGAGGCGTGCTGGTTAGCTGGCCTTAGCTCATCGTGCAGGGACATTGTCATTTCCCTTTTTATTTTATGTGTGTTTAGCCTGCATGTATGTCTGTGTGCCACGTGCATGAAGTGTCTGCAGAGGCTCGAAGAGACCATTCGATCCCCTGGAACTGGATAGTTACACTGCCATGTGTGTATTGAGAATTGAACCTGTGTCCTCTAGAAGAGCAGCAAATGCTCTTAACCATTGAGCCATCTCTGCCCCCTGCCATTGTACAAATTATGAAAATAAACCTTGGTGCTTTCTGTCTCTAGCATTTCTAACAGCCTTACAGATTGATATCACTTTAAAATGTTAAGGCATTGCTATACAGTCTTCTTTTTATTGCATGCTTTCTTACATCTGTTTATCTGAATGCTTCCTGTTCTAAATTAACTTATGGTATCATCCCACCCCAAGTCGGGCTTACTTTCACTGGTATGGTAGAGTTCTCTTCCATCCCCTTTATTTGTCTTCACCATAAATACAGTGTTATCAGTCTGTTCTCACGTTAGGAATCACACCTGCCACTTCTGTATAACTCCGTCTATTGGCTTTAAACTCCACCTATTTCTCCTGATTAACGAGGTAGCTAGGAATGGAGTTAGCACAATTCCTCACACATCATACTCTTGCTTCTCCCCTTCCTTCTCGCCTCCTTGGAGGCAGTAACAGGACTCTTGCCACCTACTAGTTCCTATAAAGGCTTTTTAGTGTCCTTTGGGGTCCTGCTGTCCTTTAGGACATTCTCATGGGTATCATATTATGCCCGTAGGTTAGGCCTCCTCGTTCTGCTTCATGTGTGACATTTCACTGCTGCTATATTTAGACACACACTTGACTCTGACCCCAGAGCACCCGCATATGACCTCATATTGCTGCGGGCACCTTCAGCTGGGAAGCCTGTAATACTGAGCTCCCATCTCCTTAGGTTTACTGTTCTTGTTGACCTTCTCTTACTTCATTTTATCATATGAAAGACTTCTTTACTGTTAACACAGCGCATCTACCTCAGACTCAAGCAAGAACACAAGCCTAGAATCTCCTCACAGGACTGCAGTCCTCCCTTGAGCACTTATCAATGATCATCTATTCTTAGAACCTTCTAGAAGTTTTACTGGAAATGAGATGGAAAGTATGTCTTGCTCTTGTCCATCTGTTTTTCCTGCCTTTCTCTCTTCAGGCTGAAACCTGACGTCTGTTAGTAAGTGCTAAATTCCTCCTAGATCTTACAATATTCTTTTCAGTCACCTTCCAGTACCTTCCTGGTGACTGTCAATATTTTCTGTTGGGATAGGGAGATCAAACTGGGGGACTAATGATATTTATTCTGTTTTATTTTATCATGTAAAAACCTGCAGGTTGATGAGCCAGCCATTCCCTGGTCCCCTCCATCGGCCAGAGCCAATGAAGTGATCCGCTCCACTAATGTCTCTCACTATGAACTGCAGGTGGAGATAGGTAACGATGCTGCTTCACCGTCCTCGTCAGTGCTGGGGGTGAAACTGGCACACAGACTGTTTTATAGGCACGCCTTTCTTCCTTATCACCTACTGCATAAAACTGGATTTTAGCTGCATCTGTTAGCTGAATCTGAAGCATTTTATGTCTGTCTAAAAATAATCACTCATATTTTAAGATTTCTGTCTAGTATTACTTTTCCACTGAAGTACATTTAGGGAAAAAGAGAGAGAACTTTAGATAACCTAAGTACATACTTGAATCATTTTGTAGGAAGTTTTTAATTTTATGCATTTAATTTTTACAGGGTAGAAATTTAAATTAAGTTATACAAATTTTTTCAGTCATGACACTTAACCCAAATTACTTGTTAATTTATATTTTTATCCAAATTTTATTGTACAAATCATTCTCATTTAAGTATAAAACAAAATCAGTTCCTGATTATAGCTTTATATTTGTGAAACATTTGCTCTGAACATTCAGGAGCATTTATTAATCACTAAAAACCAGTGACACTGTTGGGTTGAGGCTATAAAAAAAGCTCTGATTTAAGGTTTATCCTCTCTGGGAGGTGAACACAGAGAACTACTACTGAGATACTAGAAGGCATTAGAGGAGAGGTGTGTAAAGGGGCCTCTTAAAGATGTCTGCCTCCGGCGTGACTGGCTATAATGTGCACATGCCTTTCAGTGTCAAGATTATTTACCTAATGCAGTAGAGGGGAACCAGTTACCTCATTCTAGTTCATCCCTCAATAGCAGAAGAGAAGACTGAGCAGCAGACCAGCAGCTCTGGGAGTGCAGAATAACGGCACGAGGGCGTGCCTCTTAAGGAGAGTTGGGGCTGCTTGTTGTTGTTTAAGTAGAAACCATAGAGAACAATCTTGGCTGTCTTAGGACGTTTCGAACACTATTGCTAACTCACAGAATTGTCGGCCAGAAGAAAAGGCTTACAAGAAACCAAAATGAAGCTGAGGAACCCGACTGAGTCAAAGCCTTGGCGGTGCATCAGGCTTGGGTATTCTGCCACAGACTTGGGCTCTGCTGAAGAAGGAATGGTTCCCAGCGATCGGACGGAGGCGGAACTTTTGAACACGATGGCGTATACCTTGAGAAAGGATTGATCGATCTATGGGATGATATCTTAGAGGCTTTGGGGAGTGAGTGGGCCGAGCATGGTCAACTCTCAGGCATCGTTTGTAAGAATGCAAAGATAGTTCAGTCACCTTAGGAAACAGTTTGGCAACTCACAAATTCAAACCTGTATTTACCACTTGCCCTGGCAATCTCATGTGTAGGTACTTGCCAAAAAGAAAGGAAGATATGTCTTCTTAAGGACCTGTGTAGGACTAGATAGGGAAACATTATTTATAGTCACCAGAAACTGAAAGTAACTCAAATGCCCACCACCTAGGAATGCATAAAATATCTCTGATGGAGTCGCATAATACATTTTTTCAGCAACAGGGGAAATCGGATACATGGAACATGGGTAAATCTCAGAAGCATTGTGCTAAGTGAGAGGCGAAGCACAAAAGGCTCCAGTTTTTTTTCTTTTAGTGCCCTCTATGTGATAAGCACAGGCAGGTCAGTAGCTGCTAGGGACTGTAAGTAGAGACTTGAGACTGCTGAATAACATTCCACTGTTTGCCTAAATGACAATTTGTTCATCAAGTCATAATTTTAGAAGTTACTGTGAATATGCAGTTGCTTCAATGCACCTTTCTCTAGATTAAGCATCTTTTCATAGGTCTATTATTATTATTATTGAATTGCTTTCTGTCTTATAAAATTCCAAGAGTTCTTTATAAGTTCGGAATGAAAATCTTATCAGATATAGATACTCTTAATGTTTTCAGTCAATGACTTATCCTTTATTTTTTTGTATATTGGTAAATAAATATACACTCCTGATAAAAAACATTTCAGTACTCAAGTAAAACCTTAATGACAAAAGAAAGTGCACTGATAAATAAAAGTGAACACAGAGCAAGTGGATAGAGTCAATAGAGTCAGTCTGACAGACACCCTTCATCCAGGTGTGTCAGGCATCACACTGTACTGACCTGTACTCTGTGTGTCTGTGTTGGGATGGAGGTGTCTTCACAAAAGCTCAGAGGCCACCTTCCCTTCCCATTGCCTGTTACGTGACCTTTGAAACAGTGAGTCTGAGCCACTCCAGGCCACTAGAAGGAAAGCGAGAGACCGGAGAATGTATGGCATGTGATCCTTTGTACAAAACCTGTCCAGTAAATTATACAGAACTCTTTCCATTCCTCCAAAGATGTTTCCTTAAGATGGATGGCTAGAAAGTCATGGAGAGAACTCAGAGTTGAGTGGACAAGAAAGTAAGGGTGGTACGGAGAAAAGAACGTTTAATGTCTTTTTAAGGGTGAATGTGGGATGAGTTGGGAGGCTAAATATGACCAAGACACTCTTAAGAAAATTTCAAAAAATTAAAAATATCATTAAAAAAATCAAGGGCTGGAGAGATAGCTCAGCAGTTATGAGTAATGGCTGCTCCTATAGAGGATCTGGGTTGAATTCCCAGCACCCACATGGCAGCTCACAATTGTCTATAACTCCAGCTCCAAGGGATCTATGACACCAGGCATACACGAGGTATACATACATGTGCACGGGGGTAAACCCCACACATATAAAATAAGATGTATCTTTTAATAAAAGGAAGTCCAGGAGGGAAACACTGTGTTGAAGTAAGGGTCATGTCTGAATCACGTACCAGCAGGCAGTTTGAGACATGTAAGTGGAGGCCCGAGCTTGGTACCATTGGAAACTGCTGATAAGCAGGCTGCATCTCCCACATGTGGAAGGTCCTGCCTTCCTGAGCAGCAGTGTGGACCAACCCTAACTGGGGAGTATTGACCTCTCTCTTGAATAGCTGGCAATGGCTGGGTTGAAGTGTTGGGGAGTGAGGGGCTTGAGTTCTGGGACGTCACTGGTGCTGAGATACCCGAGCCTTTTATTTTCTTAGTGGTTTTGGAAGGGCAGGAAGTTTGCAATTTTGCTGAAGTGCATAGTGTCCACTTTTTCCCTGCTTTGATTGTTTCTGTGGGTTTTTTATGTGTGACTGCAGGAAGAGGGTTTGACAACTTGACCTCTGTTCATCTTGCAAGGCACACGCCTACGGGAACACTGGTAACTATAAAAATTACAAACCTGGAGACCTGCACTGAAGAGCGTCTGAGAGCTTTACAGGTAACGATACAAAGGGAGGAAGTGTTGGCTGTGATGGCTATTGGAGAGAATTGTGTCACCTGTAAGAAATTTCCTGTCCCCAACTGATAGTTCTGTTAAGGTAAATTTAACTAAGTCATGCTGTTACCAGATTGGGAAGAAAACATGGAAGCAAGATGCATTAGTTGATAGATCAAATATATTCAAACTTTGGTAAATACTATGGATTCTTCGTGAGTGGCATATTTCAGTGTTACATTGGAGACTGACAACACCTGCAGTCTAATGACAAACAGGAAAGGAAAGGGGTTTCTTTTCTATCGTTTAAGCAAAATTAACCTCAGAATTGGTAAATTTTAATGGGATTATATTTCAGGTATATAAAATTACTTTGTTGTTTCTAATCATTTTTGGTACAAAGGGGGAAATTTATTTTAGTGTTGTCTCAAATTCCAAAATATTTATATGGGGGTGAGGAAATGTCTCAGCAAGTGAAGGCGCTTATTCCAAACCTCAGGACCTGAGTTTGACCTCTGGAGCCCACCTGATGGAAAAAGAGGAGCAATTCCTGCAAGATGTCTCTGGCATCCACCTGTATACTGTGTCAGGTGCATGTCCCTCCCCAGCAAATAAGTAAATACATGTAAAAACATTTTAAGAACAGGTAGGCCTCTAAGTAGGTGGGTAGGTAGCATAGGGGGAAAAGATGGGGAGAAACAGTGGTTCTCTCCATGATGTGTCAGTGATTCCCTCTGTCCTCATTCTTAGGTGTTCTTAAACATTTCTACAACAAAAAATTATACAATATTTAAATGTATACCCCTTGGAGGTAAACTAAGTCACATTTCTTTTTCACTGTGTGCTTCTGGACAAGTTTTCTGACATTCTAAAAGTGCCTTACAAAACACAAGTCAGTGTCATGTATTTTCTGGAACAGCTATGAAATTTAGAAGCAAAAGCTAACACGGTCTCTTGAGTATTAGGCACAGTCACTGCTATTGAGAAAGAGAAAGGTGACTTTTGAACGTCTTTTCTCTTTTCTATTTATCCTAGAGAGCAGTGATTCTATCTCACTTTTTCCAACATCCCAATATTACAACTTATTGGACAGTTTTCACTGTTGGCAGCTGGCTTTGGGTTATTTCTCCATTTATGGCCTACGGTAAGAAGATGGTTTTAAGTAAAACAACCAATTGTGTAACACAGATGGTATCATTGTAAAATGGAGTAGGGTCTTGTATCCATCCTTCACTACTTTTAATGTATAGCTTTAATGGCCAGTTCTAGGTTTCACACTGTATTTCTGTGTCTTCTCTGAGTAGAATGGGAACGGTGACCCACCAACCACCACTGACTCTAAAAGCGCTGTGCCCTGCCCCACTGCCCTCCCTCAGCCTCCTTCCCTCTCGTTAGAGAGTAGTGGTGGGTTTGCAAGCAGAAATAGTTTCCCCATATCAGCACACTGTCTTTGCCTCTGCTTCACTGTGCTATGAACTGATATCAGTGAATTGTAGACAGCAGGTGTGTGCCTGGCTTCCTTACCTGTGCTTCTCACGGAAGGAAATCACTCACGCTTTCTGTTCTGATATGCCCAGGTGCTTAACACAATCATTGTTCAGTAAATGTGCTGAACAAGTAGCAGTGGGTTCTAGAGCCTCAGTCTTTAGAGAGCTCTTGTGAATTACTTCTAAATTTAAAATAGCACATATATACATTTTTATTCCATACTGAAAAACGCTGTTTTAAAAAGTCACTAAAAGGGGTGGGTGTGTGTGCGTGCGTGCGTGCACGTGCTTGTGTGTGCTTGTGTGTGGTGTTACTGTGGTTGAAATACGGGGCCTTGAGCAGTGTAGGCAAATGCTCTACCTTTGAGTTATATTCCTAGCCCCTCCCCCAAGAAAAAAAAATAGCAAGGAGGGAGCAAGAGGGGGCTAGGAATTGAGGATTAGGATTAAAGATTTCTAGCCAGGTCTGGTGACACAGGTGGCACAAAACTATAAGCTACTTAGGAAGCTAAGACAGGAGGATTACAAGTCAGGGCCTGCCTGAACTGTAGAATAAGTTCAAAGCCAACCTCAGCAACTTAAATGAGAGTCTACCTTAAAATTAAAAAATGGATAGAGAGCTGGGGATATAGCACAGTAATAACACATATGAGGTTCTGAATCCAAGCCTCAGTTCTGTTTTGTGATGGTGATGATGGTCATGATGATAATGATGATGGTGATGGGGTGATGATTGTGATGATGGTGATTATGGTGATTGTGATCATGGTGAGATGGTGATGATGGTGATGATGATGGTGGTAGTGATTCTTGAATGGAAATTGAGTTTGCATGGGAAATTGGCTGTGCTCAAACAGTAAGATATATGTTTGTCTTCTTATGTATGATTGAAAAGAATATTTAAAGCATAGTTGAAAGTAAAATCACTTTAAGTGTTCATCTGAATACATCTGGGCTTTTTTTCAGGTTCAGCAAGTCAGCTCCTAAGGACCTACTTTCCTGATGGAATGAGTGAAACTTTAATAAGGAACATTCTCTTTGGAGCAGTACGAGGGTTGGACTATCTGCACCAAAATGGCTGTATCCATAGGTATTTGCTAATTTACAGTCTACACAAATGAAAGAATTTTAAAAGAAGTCACCCAGGGAAACTTTTGTAAAGAGAAGTGTTAGAAAAAGAGGGATAAGAAATTAATAAATGAAAATTAAAAATAACCAGTAGATATCTGACCAGTAGATAATAATGGTGCCTACCGTTCATGTCCATTCACCAGAAATGTTCATATCACGGTGTGCACGCTGGGGTGGCACCGGTGTGTGCACGCTGGGGTGGCACCGGTATGTGCACGCTGGTGTGGTGGGAGAGGAGAGAGCATCTTAGTGGGGGTGGGATAGGGAGGACTCACATGCCCAGGTATCAGCTGGGATTTTGTTGTTTTGTTTTTTTGTTTTTTTGGTTTTTTTTAAATAAAGAGCATCTTTGGCTACTTTCCTGCTTATGTCATGTCTCTGTCTTGTGTGAGTTACAACAGTCCTTCCCTCTGAGTGGTCTTCAGCCCTGCAGAGCACCATACTAAATACCAGTTCTCCCTGTGCTTCTCTGGAATTTTGTGGTTCATTGTAGATTAATTTTGAGTTGACTTGCTTGTTGTTTTTGTCTCCTTAATGCTTGCTGCTGGGTTGCTTGTTTGTCAGCAGCATTCTGACTGAAGATTCCAAGTTGAATGTCTTCAAATGGAGGTTCTCTTCACCCTACCAGATTATTGGCTATCCCACTCTGATAGTTTCCAAATGTAGTGTTTTAGATGGAAAAACAAGGCTCTTGCATCATCTATAGGACAGTTAAAGGGACTTTAATATGACATCTTTATAAATGATGGTATCCCACAGAGACTTCTATTGTATTTCATTTAACCTCGAATAATAACTATAAGGGTCAGTGCATCCTCAAATAGCAAAACTATTTCTTTGTGACATCCCCCTGCTGTGGTACTATATAAGCACCCGAGGAGCTCCGTGCCTCCTTGGAGATGTCATGGGTTTTACAGTCAGATAGTCCACTGCTGTTTTATAAAGGGTATTTACTTCCCAAGGGGATAGAAGGGTATGTTCTCACCAGACTTTTGTTCATTCTTCATTGGCCAGATTCCTAGTACTTAGGATTGTTTCTTTTTGTTCTAGGAGTTTTAAAGCCAGCCATATCCTCATTTCTGGCGATGGCCTGGTGACCCTCTCTGGCCTGTCCCGTCTGCATAGTTTGGTTAAGCACGGACAGAGGCGTAGGGCTGTGTTTGATTTCCCACAGTTCAGCACATCAGTGCAGCCGTGGCTGAGTCCAGAACTACTCAGACAGGTCAGCTGTAGCTACCGCTATTGTGTCTGTGCGTCTCAAGTGTCTTTGAATTTGACTAAAGGACAACCGTGTCCTTGGCTTTTTGGTGAATGGCTGCCACAAGAACTTTTCTCTTCTCACACTTGTGTTAGGAATTTTAAATTGTGAAAGCGTTTATCAGGTGGATCTTGATTTTGTGCTTTGGGGGTTCTTTTCCATTGCTCACCATCCTTTATCAAGAGGACACCTGTACACCACTCTGCTATTTGGACTAAGGCTTCCCGTTGTGCTTACAGGATTTACATGGATATAATGTGAAGTCAGATATTTACAGTGTTGGGATCACAGCATGTGAATTGGCCAGTGGGCAGGTACCTTTCCAGGACATGCATAGGACTCAGGTAATGCTCCTGAACTTAACTGTGACAGCTCTCTTAGGTCTAGGTAACTTGCGTTGAACATGTTTGTTATAGACTCTAGAGCTTTATTAGCATTTTTGTGTATGTTTTACCTATAGATGTTTTTCTTTCTCCTAGATGCTATTACAAAAACTGAAAGGTCCTCCATATAGCCCACTGGATGTCAGTATTTTTCCTCAGTCTGACTCTAGAATGAGAAATTCCCAGTCAGGAGTAGACTCTGGGATTGGAGAGAGCGTGCTTGTCTCCACTGGAACTCACACAGTCAATAGTGACCGGCTCCACACACCATCCACAAAAACGTTCTCTCCTGCCTTTTTTAGCTTGGTACAGCTCTGTTTGCAGCAAGATCCTGAGAAAAGGTAATACTGGTCACCTCTAAATAGCACAAAACATATGTGCTTTACATCTTATATTAGTTTTATGATATTATCCTTCTCATAAAATTAACATACTTTGATCAAAAACTCAATCTGGAGAATGTCATTGCTAAGAACAAGTCAAAGTGATGAGCAAATATGAAGAGCACTTGGGCTCCTTTCTTGGCCATGCTATACCCAGCCGAGCTGCCTGTGCTGTACCCGGCCGGGCTGCCTATGCTGTACCCAGAAGAGCTGCCTGTGCTATACACAGCCGAACTGCCATGTACAAGTCAGTCCTTAGTGTGTTAAAGCACCTTTGGAAACTCCTAAGAAGTATAAAACAGTTTTGTGTATATACACACACACACATACACACTTGAACACAAATACACACACATACACACATTTTCTGATGTTAGGTTTTATTTTCTGATAAGTTTTTCAAATATTTCAGGCCATCAGCAAGCAGTTTGTTGTCCCATGTGTTCTTCAAGCAGGTGAGCTGGTCCATTATCTGTTGTTTTAAAATAGTATTTTTAAAAGCCTTTATTTAGTTGACTTCATAGGACACTTGGGTTACAAAGAATTTTACTAATAACGTTTCTAAAAAATAGAATTAAAGTATGAACACATTTTTAGTAGTTAATTTTAGGCTCATTTTACTCTGTGTGTGTGTGTGTGTGTACATGGTAATGTTCATGCATGTGTCATAAGGACACTTGTGGAAGTCACTCTCTCACTCCATTGTGTGGACCCCAGGATAGAGCTCAGGTTTTCAAGTGTAGGCCTGAAATACCCTTGGCACCTTTGCCTACTAAGCCATCTGATGGCCCTAATTATAGAATATCTAAAAGATTTTTATTCTTCAAAAACAAAGCAATAAAAGCAGCGTATCATATTACTCACTGTATTTTCATTAACTTAACACTGGTGTCTGTCTTACCTAGAAATAATGACGGGGCAGAATAATTCTGCTTAAAAACTAGTTTATTTGGCTTTTAAGTCTTTGTTTTTCTCTGATTGTCAGAATTAGAAGCATTTATAAGAAAAAGACCTAAAAATAATTTTAAAGTTTTATAATTTCTTTAAAAGTTACTTATTGCTTATAAAATCTGTGTTGCATCTCTGTGCCCACATCACTACTTTAAGTTTCTTTAACAGATGAAAGAAGAAAGCCAGGACTCCATACTCTCCCTGTTGCCACCTGCTTACAACAGGCCAGAAGCGTCACTGCCGCCAGTGTCGCCATGGAGCGAGCTGGAATTCCAGTTTCCTGATGACAGAGACCCAGACTGGGAATTCTAGGGTTGCCAAATCATTTCATGTCCTCTATACTTGACAACCTCTCCTTGCTGCTTGTCTTCTGTCTTGTTAGGTACAAATGACAAATCTATACTTGAAAATACAGTTGGTGCACTGGAGATTGATCAGTTAAACCACTCTGTTCATGGGCATGGATTTACCCTCTCTGCCTAGATCAGAGCACCCGCACGACTTCAACGTCAGTTAGTGCCTAGCTCAGCTAGTGTCAGCTCGCCCTTCCTTTCTCTCTCTCTCTCTCTCTCTCTCTTCTCTTTCTCTTTTTCTTTTTTTTTTTTTTTCACTTTCTAAGTTGTGACTGGTACTTTCTGGATTTCAGGGTAATGTTTGCGCTGATTACTTTTCCTCTACATTTTCCTGTTCTCTGGGGAGTGAACCTTCCTCAGAGGACAGTGCTTTCCTGTTCTCTGGGGAGTGAACCTTCCTCAGGGACAGTGCTTTCCTGTTCTCTGGGGAGTGAATCTTCCTCAGGGGACAGTGCTTCCAGAACACCTTTCCTTCCAGGCTCACAGCCTTTTTGACCAGCTATTGTTAGATGAACAGGCTGGTTTATTCTGGTACAAAGCCTTTTTTTTGGAGAAGGGAAAATGTTTGTACTATCCCTTTTACATATGACAACATCAAACTGAGCCTTGCTCACATTAAATAAATCACTTGAACTATAAAAGATGCAATTTGCATTCTAAAAGGGAGGGGGCTAACATAACACTTTTCTACCTGTGTAAATTATAGATAACATTAATTCATGCACCCTGTGGGAGCTCAATAAAAATGTATTGAACATATCTTTTATATATTTTGTGTGGCTTAACAAAGCTAGAACACAGATTCTAATTTAGTTTGCTGAGAGAATCTCTTTTTTTAAACATAATTTACATAACATAGTAAACTGCAATCTCGAGTAGCTCTTAGAGACTGATGGCATTCTGGCCTTTCATATGCTTGTTCCAGTAGTGGGGTAAACCTTTAAGACCATGCTGTTGTTAATGGTATTGCCTCCCTAGCAGGAGATGTGTGTTTTAGTTACATTTTTGTTGCTATGATAAAATACCATAATCAAAAGAGTGGCAGAGGGCTAGTTGTCCATAATGACAGAGAAGGCAAGGCAGCAGGAGCAGAGAGCTAAGAGATCCTATCAGCTACATCACAGCAAGCAGAGAGGGCGAACTGGAACTGAGGCAAGACTACAAGCTCTCAGAGCACCCTCCGCGGCATACTTCCTCCAGTAGGGCAAAGAGCATCACCAAATAGGTGATCACCAACACTAGCTAGGTGTTCAGATACATGAGCCCATAGGGCACATTTTTCATCCAAACTAGCATAGTGTCTCAAAAATGGTTTGTAATTAAACTTGTAATAAATTGGGGTCTATGTCAGTTGGTTTTCTTAATCTATATGACTATATAGATTGAAAGTTAATCTATGTGACTATATTACTGTAAAATGATTGTCTTAAGACTAAATAGGCAATTTGAAGCAATTCTGTTCATGTTTGTTGGCTATACCCCTGCCTCAAGTATGAATGTTAGGGCTTCTTTATCAACACAGCTGCCAAGACCTGCAGAGGTGGGAAATGGAGGTGAGAGAAATTAGAGTGGGCCATAGAGGAGGAGAGGACAGGACCACTGGAGCCCTGAGAGCAGTTGCCGTAGTGGGAGTTGTACTTCATCCCACTCAGTGCCTTAGCATCTCCCAATCTGAGAAGGTCCTGCATGTGTAAAATGCCAAAGGTAGATGGGGTTGTCGTGAGACGCTGCCTGTCAGAGCTCCTACTGTAGGTATGTTAGGACTTCATGGCTCATGAAGTTATGGAGGCTGACAAGCCTCAGGGTCTGCCAGATGAGCTAATGAGCAAGTGCTGACATTCTAGCTCAAAAGCTCTCAGGCTTTATCTAGGCCAAGACAGTGTCGAGTTTGAGTCCAGTGGCTATGAAAAGCTAAATCCGTGTTCAGAGTCAGGCAGGAGGGTATTACTTGGGGAATGTTATTAAGGGTAATAATAGCATTTGATTAGGGGAAACTTCGGAGATATCCATGCTGAAATGTTTTAGAAGTACTGCTTGTAAGTGACAATGTTGTCATAAAATTTTAGTGGAGTACAGGAATTTGAGATTTCCTTCTAGAAAGTATGTCTGCTAAAGCCAGACCAGTGGTTTCCTCCTTACCGTTGACCAGTAGCCTGCTACCTCTCAATCTCACTCGCCTCTGCTTCACTGCAACTATATTTCTTATGCTTACCTTGTTCCTCTGGCATCTAGGACAGAAACAGCTAGGATTTCTTTTGGTTGTTTTGTTTTGTTTTGAGTGGTGCTGGGGAGCTGGGTCTCACAGTGACCTCACCTCTGGTCCTCCTGGTGGCAGCTGCCTCTTCCTTTTCTGAAGTCTTTTGGAACGCTGGGAGCACTTCTTGTTTTTACTAGCTTTGGGCCTTTCTCACTTCCTTTTGGCTTCTTAGCCTGGACCCATCATTCAATAAAATAAGTCCCTGCATTCTTTCTCCCTGGAAGAGCAGTACATGATATTAAAATGAACAAAAGTTCTATCAGCTCAGAGAACTATAGACTGTTGAATCTAGAAATGTAACTAGTGCTAAGTAAAGTTTTGTTGCTAAGCATAGACAGATGTAAATAGAGAATTGGCAAACTAGGCAGGTCACAATAACCAAGTGCCACAAATGCCGAGGAACTTAGACTACTTCAACCCAAAAGAGGAGTGCTGGGTGCAAAACTTTGCTAATGAACACCAACTGAATATACATTTTTTAGTTTGTTCTGGAAGGTTTATAAACAAAAACACGTTTACGTAGAATGTTTATTTTTCACTTTAATTATAACAAAATGGTCTAACAAGATGAAATTTAGTTGCTGACTTCTATCACACAAGGATAGATCTCCAAACCATTTTGTTAATGGAGAAATTATATTCTGACTGGTGGCCTCACATATCATTCTGTAGTATCTAGCATCTGGATAATCTCACTAATGAGCGGATGCCTTTCAATATCCTCTTTTAATTTTCTTTTGGACCGCAATTTACGGATTTCATACTCTGGGGTGGCATATAAGTGAACTAAGCCCGCTGAAACCATCCGAGGACTTGCAAATTTCCAGGCGGCACTTTCTCGTCGTTTGTTAGGCTCTGGAGCAGTGTATGGTCGTGCACAGTGTTTTGCCTGATTATGGGAATCATCTGGACTCTTGCCTAAAAGTCTTGCTCTTGATTTTGATTTTTTAGGACATTTAACTGAGGGTGCATGTAAATCGTCGAATCTATCCAAACAATCCTAAATATTGAAACAAAACATCAAATTGGTAAGTTAGGCTTCTTGAAAACACATTGTTTCATTATAAGGACTCTTTGTAATAGCAACACTTAAGAAATGAATGCCTTGATGTCTCATAGGCAATCCCAGTTTGTGCTCTGTACCCAGCACTTGCCACTAGATACTCCCTTACAAGTCATGTTTAAAAAACAAACAAATAAACAAACAAACAAACAAACCCTAACCTTTTAAGAGGACTTGCTGCTTCAAAAGGGTGAAAGATATGAAACTGAAACTCAGACACACTTAAAAGACTCAGGCAAAGCCTAGTCTACAGTTCTTCTAATCCAAAATATCTTTCCCATGACTTCAAATATAAATGATCAATTTTGATATTTTACTTTTATAGCATCTAATCTTGTATTGATCAGTCTATACAAGTTAATTTAATAACCATCTTTGTGTGTGTGTATATGTGTGTGTGTGTGTGTGTGTGTGTGTGTGTATATATATATATATATATATATATACACACATGCATAGGTACAATATAACGTTCAAGAATATGATTGTAATATTTGTTTCTGTGGGGCTTAATCTCAGTATATAGTCCGAGCTGGCCTCTTACTCAATCTTCCTGTCTCAGTCTCCTGATTGCTAGGATTCTAAGTGTATATCACCATACCCAGCCTGATTATTATGTTTACATTAAAAATAACTTGCAGCCTGGGCTGTGGTAGCACATGCCTAGAATCCCAGCACTCAGGAGGCAGAGGCAGGCAGACCTCCTGAGCTCCAGGCCAGCCTGGGCTACAGAGTGAGTTCCAGGATAGCCAGGACTACACAGAGAAAGCCTGTCTCAAAACACCAAAATAATAATAATATCAAAATATATAAAAATTACTATATATATCATATATAACATAAATATAAAAGTAGTATATAATAGTTTATTATATATTATTTTGGTTTTATAATTTTAACAATATTATTATTATTTGCAAAGTGTAGTTCCATCACTCAGAAGGTAGAGGAAGGAGGATTACCATGAGTTCAAGAACACCAAACTAACAAGAGGGGAAAAGTAACAGTTCTCCTCTTTACACATTTTATGGCTTTATTTTAAAATAAAAATTTGAAGATCTACATGTATCTCCTAAAAGGGTATGGTGCTGTTAGCTATACAGTGGTGTGAGCTAGTTTATTCACACAGTGGTTCATCCTCTTTTGGGGACAGGGTTATGGCAGCCACCCACAGGAGTGGCTGCTTTGATGAGAGATAAGGTAGGAGTGGATTGATTGAATTGTAGGTCCAAAAGTAAGGATTTGAACCAGAGAGATAGACACTGTCTCTCTTTTTTGGAGGGAGGGGTGGACAGGATCTTACACTCTAGTCCACACTAGCCTAGAACTCACTGGCTTGGAGCTCACTGTAGTGTAGGTTGGCCTAAAACTTGAGATCATCTAGCCATTGGAGGGCATGGTGTATGTACCACGCCTAGTGATTCTTTTTCCTCTAGTGTGGGTGGAACAAGCCCCATCTCATTTTTAAAGAGAGTTTCTGCTGCAGTAATAATTATTAACAACTTTAGCTCCACAGCTGATAGCTATGGCATCAGTGGAAGGACATGAGAGCCACAGCACTGGTTCAGAAGAAGTGCCTTCTATTCCTAGACTTTTAAAAAGGGTCTGCTCCTTCAAAGGAAGTGGGAAACATGAAGTTGAAAGGCAAACAAACGTAAGGGGCTGTCTCTGGGGTCAGCCTTTCTGTCTTCTGACTGATTTATTTTAGAAATTCTTAAGATTTCAGAAAATAAAAGGCCATCTTTGCAATCATTTAGCAAACACTCTAGTGCCATGCACTTCTGTTATCCACTGAATATAAAGGTTTAAACCACGTAGTCCTCATTAGAAAGATTTAAACCACGTAGTTCTCATTAGAGAGATAACAAAATTGCCCTTCCCTGCTCTAGACGACAGGGTTGTGAATGCTGGGGAGAAGTTCAGCTGGTAAATGCAAGCAGTAGGACCTGAACTGAATCTCCAGAATCCACATTAAAAGACAAAAACGAGCAAACAAAAACCTAGGCCTGCTCATAAGCATTTGGAATCCCAGGTCTGGGATTAGACATAAGATTCCTGGAGCTTGCTAACCTGCCATCCAGCAACTCCAATTGTCAAATTCCAGACCAGTGAGAGACCCTGTCTCAAAGCCAAGCAAAGCAAGACAAATCAAAACATAAAAAATGTGGATAGCAGGGAGAAGCAACAGCCAGGGTTGACCTCTAGCCTCCATAATATGTGCATGTGCACCTACACACACACACACACACACACACACACACACACACACACACACTAGCTCAATACTAAATTACTGTATTTAGATAGAAAAATCTAAAACTAAGGATATAAATTGTTATTCTCCCACTACACAGCTGTTAGAATGCTTACATCATATGTGGTATATAGCTGTTTGCCCTACCACTATAAAGTTACTAGTTTGCTGTGTAAAACAACTTTAAAGTAACTATTCTGAAATTAGTTTTATTTTCCCTTTCAAAAGCAGATTTATACACATCAAGTTATTGATTTAAGATCAATATTAGATCTGAATAGTTTTCCAAATTATGAGTCATGGCTATTATATAAATTAACAGAGAAGAGCCATGATCCAAAGGATCAAAAGACATGCCTTCTGTTTCTACACTTTCTTACTTTAGAAGGTTCACATAAAGCTTAGCACCCTAATCGTGGGACGGGAAGGGTTAAATTGAGGAGGGGTTGGAGATAGGGTGGAGGAGAAATATGGGAGGGATAACTAACACTGAAGACCTCTCTAAAAAAAAAATACATATGGAAATCTATCTGCTACCTTAGAAAAGTGTGTGTGTGTGTGTGTGTGTGTGTGTGTGTGTGTGTGTGTGTGTGTGTGTGTGTGTAATGGACACGGTGCAGAGAATATGGAACACTCAGCTCTAAGTGGGACCTCTGTATCACATTCTCTCTTCTCAAGGCTGTAAGAGCCAGAGGCAACGGATGAACACAAGGAAACAATATCCTCAAAACATGAAGGAGGGGCACTGCTTAAAGTGATCGTGATAGCTTGTGTGAGGTCAAGCCAAACAAAAATCTCAGAAGTAGATGGATGAAGTCCCACCCCAACCCAAGGAGATATTGGCAATTGATAGCTGCTAGAGGAGGGAGAGTTGTTTTTCTTTAAGAATACAGCCCTAGTAAGTTGACCATACTCTACACATCTAAGAGGTATATGGGTAGCACAAATTGGACTTGATGGGTGGGAGTGGAGGGTGGAAAGAGAGGACACAGCGTGGGTAGGCAGGGAAGGAAGGTGGATCAGGAAGGAGTTAGGGAAGGGAGGGAAGAGAGCAAAACACTATGAAAGTTTCTAAGTACTCTTAAAAACCTAGAATTTAATTTTCAAGATCTCAGAATGTGATATGCCAAAAAGGGTAAAAGACCAAAAATGTAGTCTAAGTACTATTAAAAACCTAGAATTTAATTTTCAAGATCTCAGAATGTGATATGCCAAAAAGGGTAAAAGACCAAAAATGTAGTTATTAAATGTAAAATGTTCAATTTATAATCCAGTAGGGTAGGTATAAGCTATATATATTCTTAATTCCTAGCAGAATCAGTAAAAGTTTCATATTTATTTACTAAAGAAAAATTCCAGTCATCTGAAAAAGCCCTGCATACAGTTGTCTCTGGAAGAAGAAAATCTCATGTTTCCATGGTATCTGGCTACTCTCCTGGCTGTGCAGGCTAACTTCAGTCGGGGTGCTTAGCCAGCTAGGCTAACAAACACAGGGCTGTGTGCCTGGGCTTCAGATCTGTCAGCATAAAGGGCTTCCCTAGAGAAAAGAGCGTCCCTTCCTAAGTCAGGGTGCCCTTTTCCTCCTCATAAAACGCACTCTGGTTTTATAATTGTATTTTGAATCAGTTGAGATATTTGGATTTCAGAAGCTTTTAAAATGTGGAAGTCTCTATATCATGGGACTACTAAAGTTACATACATACACACACACACACACACACACACACACACACACACACACACACACACCTGCATTCAGAAGGCATAAATATTCTAAGGCACATTATTTACAAAATGTTGGCAACTACTGAAGAGAATACTTAGAAAAAGCATTATTACATGTATAGTTCTCCTTGCAGTCCAGTGAAGTAAATTCCTTGGCACAGACTTCCGGAGATGAGGTCTTGTAGTGGGCAGTGTGGCTGGTAGTAACCTAACTATCTTGTGAAATGACTTCTTTGGTTTGGTGGCCTGGTCTCTTTCCTTTCTTTTGGATTTCATGTTTTCTCTCTTCAATACTTCTGGGAAGAAGAATGGCCTTGAGTTTTTCTCATTTTCTTTATATTTAAATGACTGTGATTCAGAGATCTTGGCACGTTTCTCGTTGCAGGCTTCATATGGGTTTCTATAAAGAGTTTCCATTTCATTTTTGAATTGTGCAAATGTAACCAAGTGTTTTTTATTGTTATTATTATTTCCTTTCAGTCTCTGATAATAGTGGTCTAATTTTGATTGTTCCCCAATCTCCGGTTTGACATGAATGAAGGTGTTAGTCTGCCATGTAGGGAAGGAGAGCCTGCTTATGGATTCATTTTCTTTTGATACTTTGCAGGTAGGGAGCTTTAGATAAGGGGGAAATTCTGTATCAAGTTTTTCCTGGGCAGTCAATTTATAAATGTTATTGTTCTCCCTTTTGTCAGGTTGCTTCATTTTCAATGTCTTTTCAAAGCAAGGTTTTGATTGAATTGTTTTTGATCTACCATCCCAACTGTATGGATCTTGAATCTCTGGTTTGTAGACAGAACTTTCTACTTGAGCAAATTGCATGAAACCATGATCTTTCTTCTGTTTCTTAAGGGATATGTCGGAAGGTCTTTCTGGTGACCTAGTTAGTGGATTTGCCTGGTTATTTTTGTTGAGGGAAGAGTGTATTTCTATTAAGTTTAGTGTTTCTTCTTCCCTGGCATAAATAGTTTTCTGTTCCCAAATTGTTGGTAGGCTTTCTTTTAAATGTTGTGAGAAAGAACTTTGCCTTTCTTCCTTTCTGGACACTTCTGTTTCTCCACGTTTATCTTTAAGCAACGTTTGTAAAGCTGTATTTTGACCATTTTTTGAATATTTCTTTTGCTCTTCTGAATCCTCCCTCATAAAGTAACTTTCATTTCTAAAAGGTAAATTTGTTTTTATGTGTTTTAATGGTATGGGAGGTGAATGCAGTGAGATAATTTCCTGACTGATCCCCGTTAGCTGTCTTTCTGATACCAGTCCTGACTTATAAAGTTTTTCTATAAAGAGGACCTGGAGGTATTTGCTCAAATCAGCTTTTAGACTTAATAATTCATTTTCTGATAAATCTTGAAGATAATTTTGTAGAGATTTGCTTACAGGGCATTTCATGTTTATTTTAAGGCTTGAACCAAAATTCCCATCTGCAATGTCTTGTCCTAGTTCACTCTTACTTCTCACAGAGGACATGCTGGCATGGAGAGCCATAGCGTCCGTCTCGTTAAATAAGTTGCTCACTGAAAGATTCTTCAGGAAATAATTTTGGAGAATTTCACTTAGAAAACCCCTAAGTTTTGTTTCTAGATGTTTATCTATGAAATGATGGTTAAAATTATTTACAAAAGACATGATTTCTTTTACAGTTTCTGAGTATTTCTCCTGAAAGGGACTTTGCTCTTTTAACTCTGCTTTCTCATTCATCAGATAGAGCTTGTTATAGATTGTTGGTAAGTCCTCCTCGGTGATGTGGCCTGATTCTGTAAGTCTTTCAACAAGGTAATGCTGAATGTGTTTACTTAACTCAGACTTCAAATTTTTTACTTCTGTCTCCGAGAGTTTTTCTAGAAACACACGCAGCTTTGGATTCAAAATAGGTTTCCTGTCTACTTTTTTGTCTGCTTTATTAAAATTCTCTTGAATTTTTTCTAAGTGTTCTGTACTACTTGATGAAGAATGTTTAATTAGACTTTCTGACTCTTTTTCTGGTTGTTGTCTTCTTTCAGACTGATTGTATTTGAAGAAAATACTGAAGATATTTTTTAGGATGGATTTTAACATTGCTGTGTCTTTGACTTTATCCAGTGAGCTATTTGAACTTTCTAAATTGGAACTTAGCTCCTCTGTATCCAGACTCTGGTGTTCAGTGGGTGAGTCTGACTTTCTCTGTGGTGTGAGAGATTTTGACTCTTGTGTGGAGATACTTTGGCAGTCTTCTGTATATTCAGCCCCACTCATAGAAGAGTCTAGGGGGTTGATGCTAGATGTGTTCTGCCTGGAAAGAAGTTTGACCTGGCTTTTGATATCAGAACACTGCTCTGCGGAAGAGGCCGTCTGTGAATCCAACAGAGAGCTCGGGTGCTCCTTGTCTAGCTCTATCACCTTGATTATCCCAGACTCTAACAGGGTGTTTACAGGGAAGGACTGTATTATTTGGCTTATGACAGACTTGGACTGGGACAAGTGAGCTTCACTGCTTTTGTCTTCATAGCTGAGAATCTGTGAAGATTCACTGCTCTCCCAAGGTGCCAGCAGCCGATCCTGTGAGTCCATCTCACTTGAGCTCTTAGTTCCTATGCCCAGTTGTGAGAATATGGGTGCAGTGAATATCTGCTTGATAACGTACTCATATATGCTACTATTTAAAACATGCTCGGAGCCAGATTCTTCACTTACTAAATGTTTTTTCTTGAAACTACTCTTTCTGTTCCTTGGAAAATTTCTTTCAGCAGCCTCTAAGTGTTTCTCAGAGACATAATCTTCTATGTCTGAGGATTTTCCTGGTTTACCTTCTGGAAGTAAATCTTGAGGACTATTTTTAACTACAGGACTTAAAAGAACCTGGGAATTTAGAAGGTCTTTTGATGAAAACCAGCTTTTTAGATCTTGGACCTTTTCAAACACTCTTTCATCTGTGCTATCAGACAGCCTGCTGTGCACACTTGGAGGTGGAGAACTGCCTTCCTCATTTGTGTAGACTTCCGGACTAGAAAACAACTCATCTGAAAGGTCTTGCAGATTTTTGCTTAAAATTGATTTGAGTACTATTGACTGTTTTAAAATTTCAATATCAGAGGTAAAAGTTATTGAGCTTGAGGGGTGATGTATGTTTACATTTTCAGTCACTGATGATGTTCCTTGGACATTTGATAAAGATACATTTGGGAGCCATTCTAACTTACTCTGTATATCTGAAGAGTCTACTGTGGAGAGATCGGGATTCAGCACATTCTTAGTAACTGGAGGGTTTATTGTGTTGGTAATAGTATCTGAATTGACAGTAGGATTGCCACTTGGCAGTCTACTGTTACTATCTAAAGACTTCGTTGGAATGATACTGGGATCATGTGACAACTTATTAGTATCTGAAAACTTTCTTGCATTGATACTAGACTCACGGCTCAACTTACTAGGATCTGAAAGCTTCGTTGAAATGATACTGGGATCACGGGACAACTCGTTAGGATCTGAAGACTTTGCTGAAATGATGCTAGGATCATGGGACAACTTGTTAATATCTGAAGACTTTGCTGAAATGATGCTAGGATCATGGGATAACTTGTTAGGATCTGAAGACTTTGCTGAAATGATGCTAGGATCACGGGACAGCTTATTAGGATCTGAAGACCTCATTGAAATGATACTAGGATCATAGGATAACTTATTAGGATCTGAAGACTTTGCTGAAATGATGCTAGGATCACGGGACAACTTATTAGGATCTGAAGACTTTGCTGAAATGATGCTAGGATCATGGGACAACTTGTTAATATCTGAAGACTTTGCTGAAATGATGCTAGGATCACGGGATAACTTGTTAGGATCTGAAGACTTTGCTGAAATGATGCTAGGATCACGGGACAGCTTATTAGGATCTGAAGACCTCATTGAAATGATACTAGGATCATAGGATAACTTGTTAGGATCTGAAGACTTTGTTGAAATGATGCTAGGATCACGGGAAATGATGCTAGGATCACGGGAAATGATGCTAGGATCACGGGATAACTTGTTAGGATCCGAAGACTTTGCTGAAATTATACTAGGATCACGGGACAGCTTGTTAGGATCCGAAGACTTTGCTGAAATGATACTAGGATCACGGGATAACTTGTTAGGATCTGAAGACTTTACTGAAATGATGCTAGGATCACGAGACAGCTTGTTAGGATCCGAAGACTTTACTGAAATGATGCTAGGATCACGAGACAGCTTGTTAGGATCTGAAGACTTTGCTGAAGTGATACTAGGATCACGGCTCAACTTACTAGGATCTGAAAACCTTATTGAAATGGTACTAGAATCATGACTTAACTTATTAGAATCTGAAAGCCTTGTTGAATTGATACTAGGATCACGGGACAACTTGTTAGGATCTGAAGACTTTGTTGAAATGGTGCTAGGATCATGGGATAACTTAATAGGATCTGAAGACCTTGTTGAGATGATACTAGACTCACGGCTCAACTTACTAGGATCTGAAAGCTTCGTTGAGATCATACTAGGATCACCGCTCAACTCACTAGGATCTGAAAACCTTACTGAAATGGTACTAGAATCATGACTCAACTTATTAGGATCTGAAAGCCTTGTTGAATTGATACTAGGATCACGGGACAACTTGTTAGGGTCTGAAGACTTTGTTGAAATAATACTAGGATCACGGGATAACTTATTAGGATCCGAAGACTTTGCTGAAATGATGCTAGGATCACGGGACAACTTATTAGGATCTGAAGACTTTGCTGAAATGATGCTAGGATCACGGGACAGCTTGTTAGGATCTGAAGACTTTGCTGAAATGATGCTAGGATCACGGGATAACTTGTTAGGATCTGAAGACTTTGCTGAAATGATGCTAGGATCACGAGATAACTTATTAGGATCTGAAGACTTGGTTGAAATGATACTAGGATCACGGGATACCTTATTAAGATCTGAAGTATATGAAGATTTATCTCCATTGATACTAGGATTATGGGACAATCTATTAGAACCTGAAAGCTGTGTTGCATTGCTACTAGGATCTCGGGACAACTTATTGTTACTAGGATCACTGAACAGTTCATTATCTGAATGCTTTGTTGTACTGGACTTAGGATCACTTGACAGCCTCCTATCTGAAGGCTTGGTACTAGAAATAGGGTCACTGGACAGCTTAGTATCTGAGGGCTTTGTTGTACTGGAACTAGGGTCACTAGACAGCTTCTTATCTGAAGGCTGTGTTGTATTGGAACTACAGTCAATGCATAACTTAGTATCTGAAGGCTTTGTTGAATTGGAATTTGAGTCCCTGGATAGCCTCCTATTTGAAGGCTTTGTTGTATTAAAACTAGAATCCGTTAACAGTTTATTATCAGAATCTGAAAGCTTTGTTAGGCTAACAACAGGATTATCACTTGCAAAGATACTCTTTGTATTTGAATTGTTTGCAGAATTGAAAGCACTATCAAGTGACAGCTTATTCTTCCTGTCTGAAATCATTATTGTGGCTGTAATAGGGTCAGGAGGCAAGCTATTCTTGTTTACCATCTGGAAAGGACTAGGATTTTCAGCCCATATTGTATCAGAGTCTGCAGATCCTGAATGTTCTGGGTAAGGAGGATCTTGATCTTCGTGCTCTAAAGCGTCTGTACTTAACGTGCTTGGACGTCTGTTTCCGTCATCGTGATCTTTCTTCTTTCTGAATGACATTTTGCTGTTTATGTTTCTTAGAAAAGGATCAAGACCACTCTTGCTGAGTTTCTGAAACTGCAATATAAAAGAAGAAAAGAAATTCCTTAGCATTTATTTAAAATTATAATGACTTTTCTAGTCAGTTTTCATAGAGCAAGCTGTCATTTGACTCATCCTCCCACCTTGCTTATAAAGGGGGAAAACTAACTTTATTTTAAAATACTTGAGTATTTTAAATTTGAATGATAATGGATTTTTAGTGAAAAAATTAAATTCTTAATTCTAACACTATTTATGTCAATATGGTTTTTTGTGTATATGTTTTCCTACTTGGAGTTTTTCTGTTGAGGCACTGCCATTGCTAGCTTTTAAAATTACTTTTGTTTTGCTTATTTATTTATCTACTTACTTTTGAGATGGGACCTTGTTGCCCAGGTAGGCTTGGAATGTCCATGTTCAAGTGATCCTATTATCTTAGTCACTCTGTCTACAGTGACATCTTTAAATACTTAAAACCTACTTATAAGTACTTTTTTTCTTTAATGGCTAAATTTAGTTGTGTCTGCATAGACAGTAAGTAGTAAACACCAAGGTCAAAATATCATCTACCATAAATATTTACCATTTAGTAGTAATTTCAGAATTAAAAAAAATGCATGCAAGTAGTAAATGTCCATGACATTATTCTTTAAAGATCATTTGGGACATATATCATCTGCCTTTAAGTCTGAGTGTCAACCATGAAGGCCTCCACTCAATCTTCAATGTGTCACAGTAGAATCTTGCTTTTTGAGTATACAGTATTATGACTGAGATATGGTTAAGAGAATATAATTTACAAATTTCTGGATTACAGTGAAACTTCAGTATAATAGCCGTACTAAACCGAGACTTATATATTCGCTTACCGAAGCAATCTTTAAAATGAATTATGTCTGTGTTTTAAAAAATACTTAGCTTTATTTTTTATTTGTATGTGATTGCCTGCAGAGGGCAGAAGAGGGCTTAGATCAACCCAGGTAGTTGGGAAGCACCAGATGTGGGTACCCAGAACCGAACTCAGGTCCTCCAAGAGAAAAGCAAGGACTCTTCACCACCGAGCTGGAGTGATAGCTTAGTAAAGGCTTCATCTTCTAAAATCTTATTCTTGATGCCTCTTGTTTCGTATCTTTGTGCAACTTCTACATTGTCAGATTGGAAAAAATGCACAATCTGAAATAATTAGCCTAATATTTCACTTCAACTCACTTCACAAAATGCAGGTTAATGGTTATAATTTATTATAATTGCTTTTCAAATAGATATTCAGGTGTAATATTAAGAATCTTCTGGGGTTTTCATTTGTTTGGTTTTGTTTTCATTTTTCAGAAACACATATTCCAAGATTTCATTTTCACATTGACATTTATTAGGTCAAATGAGCTTAGAAATAAATATATTTAAAGGTAGCCAGATATTTCTAATGAACAGTAGTTCTGGTCTGGGAAATTCATGCAATATATATATGGAGAAACCTAGTAATTGATTATAATTTTGGTACCAGACTAGGATAACAGGACTCACCTGATGTTTGGGTTTGAATTCTGTAGTTTCTGCTTTGCAAACTGGTATGGTGTACTCTTTTTGTGCAAAAGCCACCTTGTGAAAGAGGAAGTTTTAATTTTAGACAACTTGTAATACAAAGACCCAAGATCATTTTACTCTCAGTAGTCCCTAGATATATAAAAGCTGTTTAAAGCTAAATAAGAATTCTGTCTCATACTTAATTTGCTTTCGAGATTATCAAATATACAGTGACCTTCTTTACTTGAGTTACACTTAATTGGTCAGATATGGCTGCTCCTGTTTGCTTTTACACCCCATCTGCTTGCAGCATCACTTTCCACCTCAGCCTTTGCCCTTTCAGTCTGCACATGTCTGCGGCAAGTTTTCTAGCAGACAGAAAAAGCACTCAGATCTTGTTTTGTCAATCAGTCAGCCAGTCTGCATCTTTTAATTAGAGTTAAGACAATTTACCTTTAGAATTGTTATTAAAATGTATGTGCTAACTCTTGAGCTGGGGTGGCGGGCATTTGCAGAGTGCCTGACTTGTTAACTAGGTCAGACTGGTGCTCAGGATTGCACAGGTGTTCTGACCCACTGAGCCATTTCTCTAGCTCCCTCAGAATAGTTCTTATTGAATTTTTGTGAACCTATTATTTTGTCATACATTAGCTTAATTATTTCCAAACATTAAGCAACTACTGTAAACAAGACACACTCTTCTAAGTTCTAACATTGGGATAAATTTAAGCAGTAACCAACTTTAACATGCAATGTGTACATTTGGCTTTGAAGACATCAGTGAATTTTATGGTGCTGGCTTTCAAATGATATACCTCATTAAAAATTAGAAATGTCCCATTAACTATGAATTCTAAAGTTTAGGCATGGCTCGTTGTAGGGACTCCATGCAATCATGACTCCATGTCTCCATGTTGGCTCTCAGGTAAAGGCATTCTGTCTTCACTGGGTAGGAAAACAGCTGCCACTAACTACTGATATGAAAGAAGAAGGCCTTTAAACATTCTTTTTTGGTTGGGCGCCAAGCCTTTAATGGCTGCGCCATCTCTCCAGCCCTTTAAACATGCTTATATAAATTATATGCTACCAGTTTGTCCTGGTGACAACATAAAGAAAGGCTCACAGATTGCTCAACCCATTCGAATGCACAACCACTGGGGTTGTGGTGGTATGTTAACTACATGGACAATTTTGTTAAATAGCATTGGGACAATGATATTCTTTTGTTATATAGAAAAATACAGATTGTTTGAAAGATAAACATGAGCTGGTGATACAGCTAAGTTGGTAGAGCACTTGCTTAGCATGTGTGAAGCCCTAGATTCAAACCCAAGCACCACACACACAAAAAGAGGTAAAGATAAAAAATAATGTAATAGAAAAATCTAGAATACTGATGTCATCTTGGAGAGATGAAAGACCTTCTAAACAAGATATTAAAACTAGATATAATCTAACAACCACAGAAGAAAAGCTACTAAATTTGACCACATTGACATTTAAATTAAAAATCAAACAAACAGCATAGATAACAAAGCATTATATTTTAGAATATAAGAATATTTTCCCATGTAAGTGAATAAGCATATAACCTTATCTGTAAACATGGACAGTTGTAAGCAGTCCGATATATACCAGTAAAAGGACAGCACACATGTGAAAACTGTTTACTCTCATTAATAACCAAAAATGAAATGTAAGTATTGGTGGAATATTATTGTTATTCATCAAATGAAGAAGAACTAAAATGTGGAGGATGATAATGGGTATTTGACTATTCATGCCTGTTAGTACATCTGGTTTAAATGATAACCTGGCAGTATCGGTTGACATTAAATATACTCACATTCTCTGATACACTGCTCCTACTTCTTCTCTTGTGGCATATTATGCTCATACAGGGGATAAAAGGGTGCTTACCATTCAACAAATGCTTATAATGTTTCAAGTCTGTTGAGTTTCTTGAAATAAGTGATAGCACACAGCATAAATTACTCCAAGTTTTATGACAATGAAACGGAAGAATGTGGAGTTGAGTCTAGGTATTTTTGCCAAGCTCCTGGTGGTTACTTGCACAAAACCTGCACAAGATTAGACCTACTGATATCCCTGGATAGAGCTAAAATGGAGGAATACGGAAGAGAAACTTGCCCCTGATAACGTCAGTGACTGTAGTATGGTCTTTACCATGGGTACCATGAGCAATTGTATCTTTCAAGCTATCAGAGGTTTTCAAATTTCTTAAATGTAACTAATATACTAAAAGGAGTTAAACAGCTATAAAACTCGGAGATCCACAGTTATTGGAGTAGTTTTAGAGTTTGAAAAGAATTGTTTTCCACAGAGAAAAGAGAATCACTGGAATTCCATCTCTAGCGGTACCTTAAAGGCAGGAGACATAATACAGCAAGAAATAGACTAGGGCCATGGCTGGGTCAACTGCAATGCATTCTTTACTTGAAAGACAAGATTTGTGCCTGCACAGTTTTCCATGGCCCTTGGCTTCCTAAAGACCCTTCCCAGTTGCCTTCCAGGCAAGCATCATCCTTACCTTTCGGAGACTACAGACAATGTCAGTAGGACGTCTTTCCCAAGAAGATTTCCTTAACTCGATGGACTGTAGTTCAAGAAAGGTTTCAGAAGATCAAGTTACAATCTGTTTTAAACCATAGGTGGGATAACTGTGGCTCTGCAGGCCATGAGGAGACATTTAGTACTTTTTTCTACTTAAAAGGGAAATGAAGAGGAGGATGGTATGTGCATATTTATTCATACTTAGATTGCATTTGTGATCAAAACGTAAGTCTACTGCCATTTAAAGAACAGTTAAGCTAGAAGATAAAAGACCAAAGGGCTAATAATAAGAATGACATGTAACCATCATTTTCTTGGTGACTTTTATGCCTGCTTTATTGTTGCTACTTGTTTGTTTTTGAGTGTGTTACAGATATTCAGAGATGAGAAGCTCCTGGGACTTCACTTTTAAAATTGTAGAGTTCTTCTTTTCATACTGAACATACTACATGTAATGCTTGTTTATGCCAGCTGCTGATATTACTTTATATGAATTATATGAGAATTACACAATCAGCATGAATCATTTGACAGTATAAGACTTTATGGATTGAAACATATGCCTAAATATTCATTCTTTGCTTTGAAAGTAAAATATACTATGTCTTCAGTTTGAAGATGCTGAATATAAAACTCTCTTACTTAGGGCTGGCGAGATGGCTCAGCAATTAAGAGCACTGGCTGCTCTTCCAGAGGTCCCAAGTTCAATTCCCAGCAACCACATTGGTGGCTCACAACCATCCATAATGAGATTGGGTGCCCTCTTCTGGTGTGTCTGAAGATAGCTACAGTGTAATCATTAAATAAATAAATAAATCTTAAAAAAAAAAAACAAAAAACAACCCAGCTCTCTTATTTAAAAAATATTGGACCTATTAATGTGTTATGGAGGCAGGGAAACACCTATGAAGTCCCACTCCAGAGGAGACAGGCAGGTAATTGTCACTGTGAATGAGACATTTTCTCTCAACAGTGTAGTGACAGGTAAGGTGCCTATACCCCTGTAATAGCCTCTCACAGGTTCCTGTAAGGAACTACAATGAAACTCCTGGGCCACCAAAAAGTCTTTGCAGACATGAACACAGAAGGCGGCTAGTAGGGCAGAGCAAGGGGTCAGCAGGAGGACGACAAGGGGTGACAGTGGATACGATCAGAACGCCTTACAGATGTGAACAGGAGTAGAATGGACCCCATCTTTGTGTCTACTTAATATATGCTAATAAATATTTTTTATTCTAAGTTGTTTTTGTTTATAATATACTATACCACACCATAACAATTTCTCTTGTCATTACCAAATACTCCCTTTGTTGAGCAAAATTAAATTTCCATCCCTCCCAACCTTTCATGCATCCTGACTATTGGAGAAAGTTTTAGGACCAGTTAATGCCAGTGTTTAAGTGGAAGTTAGTTGAGCCATATTGTCAACGTTTTAATTTATGAAGGGCTCAAAAACCATGAAGGTGTTATTGAAAGACGGCCACCTGGATGAGCTGGGCGTGGAGAGGGGCGCGGTCAGTCCTCCCCAGGTCAGATTTGTACTCCAGGCGTTGCTCTCAAAATGGGACATTTCTTTTAACACACCGTCCACCTTGGTTCATAAAAAACTCCTTTTTCAACTTCAAATTACTCCAAAGCTTATTTTCCCATAGAATTCTGAGGATTTTGTAACTTGCTTATGAAGTTTAGCTGTTTAGGAATTTGTTCTAGAACTCTGAAAAATGTCTTCAATTTATAAATCCGTTGCCCTGGTGATAGATTCTTTCAAACTTCTAAGTCTGACATAGGTAGTCTGCCTTATAAGCTATTCTTTGCATTTCTCTTGGTTTTATTTTAGTTTTATGTGTGCGTATAGAATTATCATCCTTAAGAAAGACATTTAAGGTAAGTTTTCTTTTACTTAAAAAAAAAAAGGCTGAAGAGTTATGAAAATGGAATCAGAGACCTTATAATATTTGATAGCCTATTTTACTTAGCATAATTCTCAAAAAAATCAAAAAAGTTACTTTATGTATCAATAATTTGTTCCTTTTCCTGGTTATTGTTCCATGGTTTGTTTATGAATTGGTGACATCTGGTTGTTTCCAACTTCCAGTGATAAATAAGGCTGCCAAGAACAGGAGTTTTCAGGCTTTCTTCATAACATAAATCTTAATTTCTCTAAGATAATTCTTATCCAAGAATTCAGTTACTGGCAGGTACAGATCTAGTTTCTGTCTTTTTTTTTTTTTTTTTTTAAGAAACTATTAATATGCTTTAGGAGTGATTTCATTGTGTTTTAAATTTTAGATGAGACTTAGTCCATGGTTCATTTTAATGTCTGTCTGTGAATGTCCAGTTGCAACAAACACAGCTGTTGGAAAGACATCATTATTAGCCATTTAATTGTACCTGTTGGTAGCATATTTTTTCCTAAATATATTATTTATTATATATATTCATTTTACTTTTTGAAAGTTTGCTCTCAGGTTTTTATGTGTACCGCGTGTATGATTGGTGCTTACAGAAGTCAGAAGAAGGTATCGGATTCCTTCTGATACCTTCTTCTGGAGTAGACCACCATTTGGGTGCTGGGAATTGAACCCAGGACCTCTGCAGGATCAACAAGTGCTCTTATCCTCTAAGGCATCTCTCCAGCCCCACTAGTCTGTTTATTACCTCCCACTGCTCAGTGTACCTGTTGTTCCTCCAAAATCACACTTTCTCAATTCTCTATTCAAAGTAATTACTCCTGTGTTTTTTCTTGTGAAGATTATTTTAAATAATCTGTGTCTTTCTACATTCATATATTTTTGGAGTGATATTTTCTTTACCTACAGTTTAGACAGAATCTACATTAAATCTTTGGAGCAGCTTGGAGAGAACTGACAACTTGACTGTGTTGACTTTTCTAGTCAGGAGTCCAGTGGGTCTCTATTTATTCAGGTGTTAGTGTCCTTCATCATCAATTGTCATTTTCACTATATGCTGTACATGTTTTGTTACATTTATAGCTATTTTATGCTATTGTTACATTACTATTTCTTGGGATGTTTGTTGTTAACATATAGAAATACTGCTTATTTTTTTTTCACAACTGAAAAACTATCTAGACAGAGTGCCATCTGAAAATGCAGTTTATTTCCTCCTTTCTATTCTGTGTGATTTTTGTGTTCTTGTTTCTGATCTTTGATGGTAAAGTCTTTCATTATTTGGTAAAATATAGTATGTGAGTTTTTTTAGAAGGTTACCTTTTATTACAACTTTGTTCAGAGTTTTATATAATGGCTGGGTGTTGAAATTTCTGCAAAGCCTTTTGCCCTGATCATCACTCTGCATCAGTTCATTCTTATAATCTGTTGACACACATTTCTTTAATACCCGTAAGACTATTCAGGTAGTCTACTACTCTACTGTGATTGAGTAGGGAGTTTGTGCCCATTCTGTGCCATGACCTTGACTTCACAGTTATTAACCATGCCTTTTTGGTCAGTAACCACATACACACAGTGGTCTCAAGATCAAATTTCCTAATGATGCCATAGTTTTTATAAGTATACTCTATGATTCTTTTTAACAATAAAATTGTATTCTCCAGAATTTATATCCATCATTAAATAGGATGTAACTGAATATCTAACTTCTCAAGGTGGGCAGGCAGATGGTGGTTAACCATATATACACTAGGATCAAATCCCCAAATCCCTATGCAAAAGGGATCCCTATCCTTATCTAAAGTCAGCTTCTGTGTTCTCACCCACAATTAAAAACAGTAGAAATTCCTACTTTGTGAGCATTAAAATAAAATAGTGCTCATTAACAGCTTAAAATGGTGCCCATTATAGTATAATCTTATTAAGTATTAATTTCTGGGGCCTGCTGCATAGTAGGTATTGCCATATGTGTATCATGAACTGTATCAACTTAATCACAGCTAACAGTGACATTGGAATCTTCATGCCCTTCCATGCAGATTATAATTTCAGGCAGAATTTCTGTGCTATTTTAGATGCATGAGTTAGTATGAAGATGTGAACACCAAACATGAGAATTTCCAGGACATCTTTTAATGGCTTACAGAACACCTGGTCAGAATGTGTCAGAACTGTCCTAGAGAACTGAGGGCTGCAGACTTTACAGTGATTGCTACATGCCATTGCATGGGATCCAATAAACTCTCACATCAAATCGACTCTCTATGCAAGAGAATTAGTGAGAAAGGCCTGTACCTTGGATTCAGAATTAGTTAATCATCAAATACTCTAAGAAAAAGTGCTGCTTCCTTAGGACTGAATGCTTTGCCCTGGGAGCATGGTTCTTACCTTCCAAATGTAAAATCTGAGGCAGACAAAATTCCCTTCTCATTGCCTTTCATCTATGTTATGTCTTGCTTGGCCCTTATTCCAAGCCACATAGTTCCTATTCTGTCCCTGAAACACTCATTGCTGTTAGCTTGACTGTGTATAGACAAGCAAGTCCGAAGAGTGAGCTTTAAGTATGAATGGGCAATTAGGGTAAGAAAATTATTACAGGACGTTTGATCACACCGTGAACCCCAAGATTGGGTTATTTACTTTAAAAAAATGTTTCTAGTTGGGTGTGGCTCAGCCCTTATTACACACCTTTAATCCCAAACAATGAAGGTAAAGGTGGTTTGTAGATGGAAGCGGCTGTTTGAACATGATGACTAATTGAGTGGCAGACAGAGAGACAAATCAGAGAAAGATTCGACAGAATAGGATCTGCCCAACTCTCACGGGAAGAGAGAGGGAAGGGAAGCTACTTAAGAGAGCCAGACAGGTGAAGACAGAAGGAGCCAGAGATAGCCAGAAAATTAGAACAGATTGCCAGAGTTAGTTTGAGGCCAAGCAGAGCAAAAATTCAGAGTCTAAAAGAGAAGCCAGATTGAATTAGTCAACTTGAAGAGGAGTTTGAGACAGGACAGCTGAGTTGACCAGCCAGCCTGAGCTCAGGAAGAACTAGAAAGGGTGAGCTCATTCAGAAGTAAGTTTCAGGCTGACAACACTCTAGGCCTAGATAAGATTGTACGGAGGCTGGAAGCTTCCAGGACTGGGCCTAGGTTAGCAGCCAGAGGCAGTAAAACATTGAAGATGACACTCATTCAGGAAAATAAAAGATACTATTACAAAAAATTGCCTTTTTAATTTTTTTTAAGATTTATTTTATTTATGCCTACATGTATGTACATGCCCCACATCCTACCTAGTGTTCAGAGAGATCAGATGTCAGATCCCCTGGGACTGGAGTTATAGGAGGCCGCTGTGAGCCACCGTGTGCTGGCAACCTCACTCTGATCCTCTGCAAGAGCAGGTAGTGTTCTTAACTTCTGAGCCAGTTCTCAAGCCTGAAAATGGCCTTTAAAATGATGTTCCTATCACACGAGATTGGCCTGTCTGTGCTCCGAGTCTTTGTTTTATTAGCTATGTGGCTTACTTTTAAAAACAGCAAGGCAGAAACAATGAATTGAACTGTAGAGCTTGCTAAAGTTAATGAGACATTTATATTTCTCTATAAATTTACAAATTTAACCCTAAAATTGACAATAAATGCATGCATGCATATTGTAGAATGGTGATAAATAATAACTAAATAATAGAAATGACAACAGTTTTAAAAGGATATATTCATCTACTTACAGGTCTCCCTTTCTTATTTGTGTTTAATTCTTCTAAGGGTTTATCAGGCATTATTAACACATCTGAAAAAGAATGAAAAAAAAACCCAAAAGTCATATAAATTGATTGGCACTTGTAACATTTGAGAAGAGAAGTGGGCTTTTTATGGCCAGGAGTAGAAGCAGAGTTCAGGATTTGGACTCCATAAGTTTGTTCAACTGACCATTTAATTGGTCAACTAATAAGCTGTCTCTTCTGGCCTTGTTTTCCTGATCTGGCAAGGGATCAAGACCTTATCTGGAGGAAGGTTTTGTGATGTAACGTCTAAAACATCTAACACTGTGCCTGGCGCCTAAGAAGCATGAAAGTAACATGACTGTTACTGATATCCTTAACCATCATTAGTGCCCTCTTTACCCTGATCTCTGGAGACATCCATACCCTTGGATCTTCACCTAGTAGTAACTATTATTTTCAGTACTGCTGTTGGAATGTGTGTGGAAAGAAATAGAAGCTACATGTCACCGTGCTCTGTACATTCCATGCACATAAAAGATTAATTTAGGTTATAGTAGATGTTTATGTTAAGTATTTCTGCTTTTAACTCTGGCTCTTGATGGCAGTTCAAAAATATTAATTAAAACTTAATTAAACATACCATTGTTATGCTCCTACCTTCTGTTGGGAAGGGGCTGCTAAATACTAACTGTGTGATTCAAAGTTGTGTTTCATGGCTTGCTTGAAAGGTGGCTTTTACACACCTTTGGAGCTGTGTCCCTTTCTCTGACAGACATTTGGGTAATTTTCCATTGTTACTTTGCAATCCATACACAATTCTAGGCGACAATCTATATTCTAGATACCTATCATGAATAATACATATTTTCTTAATAATTCAATTTGTGATACTAGAGAAGCATCTTCTGCAGAAACCAAGAAAATTATAAAGTGGAGAGCACAATGACCATGAATTTCAGTGAATTATTCTGCTGCCTAACTTGACTCAGAAGGTCCCAGTGAAAGTACTCAAAAGTAATTGGACTAGCCTGGTGTAGTGGAGCATGCCTTTAATCCCAGCACTCGAGAGACAGAGGCAGGTGGAACTCTGTGAGTTCAAGGTCAGCTTGTCTATCTACATAATGAGTACCAGGATAGCCAGGGCTATGTTAAGAGACCCTGTCTCAAAAAAATATTGGGCTAGCTCCATGCTTCTAACTTATCTACTGGTAATAATAATTGAAGGAAATTGACAGGGGTACCTTGTAAGCATTACTAAATAAACTCTTTAATACACTATATTTTATACAATGTAAATATGCCGTGTATATTTGTATATGATTTATTATGCTAATTATAGAACAGTATGCATAAAAATTGAATTGAAATATAATGCAAGGTATATAGCAAAACCACTTTTTTGTTGTTTTTGAGACAGGGTTTTCTACCTATGCGGCCTTGGTGTCCTGGAACTTGTTATGTAGACCATGCTGGCTTGGAACTCACTACGTAGACCACAGCGGCCTGGAAATTAAAGAGCTCTTCATGCCTCTGCCTCCTGAGTGCTGGAATTAAAGCTGTGTTCCACTATGGCTGGAATAGCCACTTTGTTTTTATTTTTATTTTTATTTTTATTTTTATTTTTATTTTTATTTTTTTGAGACAAGCTCTTATGTAGGCCAAGACTGGCCTCCAATTGGTTTCATAGCTGATGACAGTCAAACTGATTTTTCTGTCTCACCACACCCAGCTATCAAAACTACTTTTAGTACATAATTAGAAATCCTATTTAAGTAGGGTGATCGTGGTGTTGTTTGGAAATGAGTTTTTATGTAGTGCAGGTTGGCCTCGAACTTGCCATGTAACAAAAGTGACCTTGAACTTCTGATTCTCTGCCTCCCAAGTGCTGTGAGTACACCTGTATGCCACTACCTGTTTTATGCTGTGCAGAGGACTGAACTTGGGGTTTCCTGCATGTGCACTAAGCCTTCTACCAACTGACTACATCCCCAGCCTCAGTGACCTCACCTGTAAAACACAAGTGTTAGATTCACGGGGTTTATTAGGTAAGACAGATATATGAAGTGTTCACAGCATTCTGGAGACAGACCAAGTCAGTTCAAAGCAACAGGAAAATAGTAGGTGTAGCGGGCTGGAGAGATGGCTCAGCGGTTAAGAGCATCGACTGCTCTTCCGAAGGTCCTAAGTTCAAATCCCAGCAACCACATGGTGGCTTACAACCATCCATAATGAGATCTGACGCCCTCTTCTGGTGTGTCTGAAGACAGCTACAGTGTACTTACATATAATAATAAATAAATCTTTAAAAAAAAAAAAATAGTAGGTGTAGCATATAGCTCCATGCTTTGATTGTTTGAGGCAGAATTTCACTAGCTAGCCTGAAACTCACCATATAACTAAACTTGGACTCCTAATTCTCTTAACTTTGCTACCAAACTAGGATTATAGGCTCATATCTCCACCTCTAACCCACTCCTTCATTTTAAAAATGGGAAAATTGAGGGGTGGGGATGTAGCTCAGTGATAGAGCACGGGCTTAGACCTGGGCCCGCTCCCCAGATCCGTGGAAATTTGAAGACTTTACAAAATGGTGACTTAAGATCACAGGCATAGTGGCAAAGCTGAGATAGAATCTCGTTTATAACTTCACTTTATACAAAAAATAACTTCCCATTCTGACACAGTTGAAAATAATGGAATATGACGTCTGCTTTCTCCAGTTTACCTCAAAAGTTCTTCTATGATTAGGCGAATCCAAAATAGAGTGTTTAGAGGTTTCCCTCAGTTTTGTGCTACTAGAACAGAATACCCAAGGCTGGAAAAATTATAGGGAGCAGAAATGTATTTCTTAGTTTTAGAAGCTGAGAATTCCAAGATCAGAGGGCCAGGGTCTGGTGAGGGTTTTGTATCACTTCACAGCAGGAAGCAGAAGGGCAAGACAGGGAATAGAGAGACAAAGGGGGTCAAGTTCCCTCTATTACAACAAAGCTCTGCCTGCAAGAACAACCCACTCCTGGAGTAACAGTGTTAAATCACTCACCCCCGTCTCATGGCAGAATAAGCTCTCATTAGGGCCCATCTCCCGGCACTTCTGTCTTGTTAATAATGTTTCCAACACATGCTTTCTATGAAACATGTTAAAGCCATAACATTCTGCTTCTGGCCCTCAAATCTGAGGCATTTCACATTTAAAAAAAATACATTTATTCTATCCAGTGGCCCCAAAGTCTTAACTTTGGCCAGCAACTCAAAAGTCTAAAGTCTTGTCTAAATCAGACTTGGGTGCGACTTAAGATACAATTTATTCTTGGCAGATTTCCCTCCAGCTGTAAGCCATGAAACAAGTTACCTGCTTCTAAAATAAGATGTCTTATTAATGATTTTTCAGTCATTTGTTTTCTAGAAAAATAACACTTTAATTGTACTGTAATTGGGCTGGTGTTCCCAGGTGCTACAAGAAGGCAGAGTGAGCAAGCCCTGTGGGGCATGCCAGTGGTCAGCACTCCTCTGTGGCGTCTGCTACAGTTCCAGCCCCGACTTCCTTGGATGGTGAAATACGAACTATAAAATGAATTAAACCCTTTCCTTCTCATGTTTCTTATGGTTCATGGTGTTTTATCACAGCAATAGAAATCCTAACTTTGACACATTTTTTATTTGATTCTTTTCTCCATTAAGCCCTTAAATGAAGGCTATTCTTTGCACTCCACAAACGTATAAAGAAATATAATTACTTGCTCATCTTTGGTCTGTAGCATACACTACAGTTATCTTGTTATTTTAACTTCATTTTGATTATTTACTGATGTCTCTTCTGAAGGAATATGTAGTCACTGCACAACTCTGACTGTCCAGATTGTTAAAAGATGTCCAGGTACCACTCTCGCATACGCTGTGTTGGCCACCTTGACTCCTTGGGAACCTGCTGTTCCCTTCAACATGACAGAATTGCTCCGGGGGGCTCTGTAACTCTGACTTACTAGTATTGTATGATCTTAACTTTCTGTATTTATGCTGGATTACTTGCTAAATATTGTTATTCTGATACCACTGAGAAAAGAAGGGTTTTTTTTTTATACTTTATTTACATTTCCAATGTTTTCCCTCTTTCTAGGTCTCCTCTTTGGAGACCACCTATCCCTTCGAAAAGAAGCTTCTCGAAGTAGGGAAATGTGTTCATGGGAAGATCTATCCAGTAGACAAACACTTTGGAAACAGATAAATGTAACACGTTATTTCCTAGTTACATAGAACATATGTTGAAAGAAAACTGTCTGGGCTCCCACTTTTAAGCTCTTTCATATTTTGTTTTGATCTCTCACTGTTACTGGGAGGCTGCGTTTTTATAATAAAGAGAAAATAGTATAATTTATATCTTAAAGGAAATTGTAATAATCATTATTTTATGAGAGTTAGTGTTCCAAACTTCAATGGCTCAATATTTGAAAATTATAACTTATAAATAATGGCTTACCCGAAAAATGTGGAGATTTTTCCATTTTACGCCTATTCTAAAATAAAAATGAACAGAGAAAGTGGATAGAAAAACAATTAAATATCAATATAATTTTTAAAACAGCATTATTGATGGTAATAAATGAAATTGTTAACATTTGGCTCTATATTATATTAACATAATCTAACCAGTGCAATTTGGAGTTATACATGTGGGGCTGAAGCATGTGTAAATAGGTTGCTAAGAAGCAAAAGTCTAGCATTAAAAGAAAATAAGAGATATTAAATTTATTATTACATATTTTTATTTTTCCAAGTCTCAGGAAACAAAAAAATAATTTAAAGAATAGAGACAAACTAAATAGAAAAAAATGTATATCAGAAAGACGCTTAAAGAATTGGTCCCTCCACTAAAATGAAAGTCAAACCCTGATGTAGCAACTATTTTAGAATTCTAGACTATAACCCAAAACTTACAGCAAATAAAGGACTGCTTAGAGAGGAAGGAATGTTTTAAAGGCAAGTTTGGTATTTCAGGACGTATTGATTACAAAACGAATTCAAAATCGGAACAGCCTTTGCACAATTACTTTCGATCAGTCAGTAAACATTCTTCAACAGTGAACAGCAGCAACCCTTGAAGGAGAACTGATTCCTGCAGTTAATATTATATTTAAAGGATCCAGTTTTTAACAAAAGGTCACGAGATGTGTATGAAATATGGCCTGTTCAAAAAATAAGTAGACAGATAAAAATAATAAATTGAAAAAAAAAAAAGTAAAATATAACCTACAAGTAGAAACCACCTCTGAGGAAGCCCAGGTTTTGAACTTAGTAGGTATGCGTTTTAGAGAAACTTTTCTAAATATGTCCAGAAATCTAAAAAGAACCAGGGACTCGGAGAAGGCAGAGTAGAGATATCTACCACTTCCCAGTAAAACCTGGCGGCTAAAGGACCCGCAGTCATCTCAGGAAGGAAGTAAAGACTGCCCAGCGCTATGCTGCTTTTGTTCTTATTTCCCCATTTTCAGTTTGTGTGCCAGCTTGGCTCTGGGTTTATCGAGTTCTCTCTTGCTACTTCTTATGCCTGTGTTACTTTTCCTCTCATTCACAGTTGGCTTTGCCTTTTCCTTTACCCCACTTCATTCTCTTTTAAAAAAAAAAAATACATTTTTAAAGTGTATGCATGTTTTGCATACATGTTTATCTGTGCGCCGTGTTTAGGCATTTCCCACAGAGGCCAGAAGAAGGGGTTAGATTCCCTGGAGCTTGAGTTACAGAAGGTTCTGAGCTGCTAGTGTAGGTGCTGGGATTAACCCCAGGTCTTCATCAAGAAGTGCATCAAGTATTCTTACCTACCGAGTCATCTCGCCAGCTCTTCATTCTCTTTTTATTTCTTAGTTATAAAAACCATTAACTTTAACAGTCTTTAAAGTCCTGGCTTATCCTACTAGCATTCACGCACACCCACGCCTTTGGGAGGGGGTGAGTACCCAGTTGCTTTTTTACTGCAGTTCATTGTTTCACTATTGCTGACTGCCTTCTCTCTTCTACACGGAACAGGAAGCACCAGTCCAACAGAAGAACACACTAAGAAAATATAATACAAAGCTACAACAACAAAAGCATGGGGGGAAATGACAGACATATCCACTGCAGCAGATGTACAAATTATAGTGTAGGAAAACACACAAAAAGGAAGAATGAAAAGCAAGCGCATCGCATCCCAGCAGCTGCAACCGTGATAGGTGTTCAAATGCTAAACAAGCAATTTTTTTAAAAAGCAATTTTTTAAAATCACCAATTACTTCAAAGGAGACTTAAACTCATGAATGAAGTATTATCACCCAAGGATGAGGACAGCCCTGGTTCTGACAACTTGGAGCCCAAGGCCAGTGGTAGAATAGCCCCTGGAACGACTTACCTGTTATTCACTGCTGAAGAGCCCAAGATCTGAAGTTCCAGCATGTACTTGATACCCACAGCTGCATCGTAAGGCGCGGTTATTGATACTTAGAGAGTCTTGAATATAAGAAGACAGCTCTGTCTTTACTTGCTGTGATTGCTTCCCATGTTCCCAGTGCACTTGGGAGACCCTTGCCACTTAAAACCTTAGTCATCCCAGGATTATTATCTGGGGAGTCTTGGGAGGATCAGAGAGCCTGCCTAGCCCACAGACAGCAAAACTAAATGTGTGAGTAGAGGCCCCTGGTATACAAAGGAAATCTATCAAAGTGAAGACAGTTCTGGTGAACATCAGACACTTGTCCAGTATGTATTCAGCAACAGCATAAACTATAGAAAAGCCGTGGACAGAGTCCAGAAGCCCAGCTGAGGCCCAGCCAGCCAGCGTCTGTGTAACCGGCAATCTCCAAGTTTTGAGAACACAGAAAACTATTCTAATAACATCCCTTTTCCTCTGACTTTTTGTTATGTTTTTTGAAACTTGTCTAACTGTATAGCTTTGGCTGGCCTGGTAGTCACTATGTAGCCCAAGCTGTCTTGAACTCAAGAGAGATCTGTCTGCCTTTGCCCCCAGTGCTAGCATTAGAGCTTACACCACCATTCCTGGCCCTTCTCTGACTCTTTTGATCCCTCCCACTTTTCTTCCTTTACTGCAGTTTTAGCAGTATTTCACTTGTAGCTTATTTTTTTCAGTTTTTTTCTTGCCTAGTGTTTCCTCCCTCACTCTACATTTAATAGTATTTTTATTTTATCTTACTGATTGTTTAACACCTGATATTTTATTCCTGTCTTATATTTACCTAATTTTGCTTTTGAACTTACTGGAAAAGATTTTTCTTTTTAAACACTTTGAATCCTTTGCTGTGCCCCTCCATATTATTCTTCCCCATCTTTCTCCTTTTCTTTCTTCTTCCTTCTCTTCTTCTCTCCCACCCCATCTCCTTCTTTTATCTCATGTATTTACTATTTCCACACTTACTGCAAATACTTTTGAACCTGAGAGCTCCATCAGTAGTAGTTCGCCATTTTCAGTTCTGTGGTCACCGGTGCTAATATAAGGGCTTTGATTGATTTTTAGTTAAGTGCATTCCTGTGTCTCGAATGGTTAAGTGCATTTCTGTGTCTCGGATGGTTTCCTGTTGTTGCTGTTACATCATCCATTTCCTCTCGGTGAGCTACAGCAGCGCGCAGACCGCCATTTACACAGGTGCTGGTTGCCTGGGGCACAGCTGAACTTCAAGACTCTATTCATGAGCAGGCTGCTCAATAAAAAGATGACTAAGTAAAACCAGAAGAGATATCTAAACCAACAGATACGCAAATTGTAACACAGAAACACACATTAAAAAATGAAAAGGTGAGGCAATATATGCTTCCAAAAGGTCAGAACTCAACGACTAATGAACTAAAAGAAATACTTAAATATGCAAATTTCAGGTGAAGATTTCAAAATTTGCTGGTAAAATTCCATCAATATTTTTCTGAAAGCAGACATATACAAGCAGATGATTCAACTCAGTACTTGGAGAGCAAAGTTAGCAAAGTAGAGAAAGTGGTTGAGAAAATCAGTACTAGGTGTGAAAAGAATAAAAAATATGAAAGAAAAATTTGGCAAGGAAACTGAGACTTGGGGAGATGAAATGATGGAGGTGAAAAACTCATTGACTTAAATTTAAAAGACAGTGGGAAGCATCCCTGGTAGTGCAAACAGAAGAGTGTCGGGGGCAGAGGACAAGACTAGTGAAATACTTCATTTAAATATCAAAGGAGAAAAACTGAGCACAACCAAAATGTCCAACAACCCTGGGATCTAACTAAGAGAGCAAACTCAAGAATCTACAGAATAACTCGGGTGATGGTTAGGCAGCAGCACTCCCAGGCTGCTTTTCCTCCTTTCAAGTCCCCTTCTCATTCCTACCTGCCACCATGCTGCCAGATGCCAGGCAAGTGGTTCCTCCTACACTTCCTGCAATCCTGGTCACACTTCAGGCATCCATGTCCTACCTGGGCCAGCATCCTTCCAAGGGCTTTGGTCAGTCTAGGAAGTCTGTATTAAGTCCTTTCCAAGCTGGGCAGTGGTAGTGCATGCCTTTAATCCCAGCACTTGGGAGGCAGAGGCAGGGGGATTCCTGAGTTCGAGGCCAGCCTGGTCTACAGAGTGAGTTCCAGGACAGCCAGGGCTACACAGAGAAACCCTGCCTTGAAAAAACCAAAACAAACCAAACCCAAACAAAACAAAACAAAACAAAAACAAAAACAAAAACAAAAGAAGTCCTTTCCAGAATAGGAGAAAGGACTGGGGGCCCTAAAGAGGATAGGAATTTTACAGGAGTCCAACAGAATCAACTAACCTGGACCCTTGGGGCTCTCAGAGTCTGAACCACCAACCAAGCTTTGCAGAGACTTTAAGTGCCAGGGTTGAGGGATACCCAGAGGGGCCCCCACCTGCTCAGAGGAGAAGCGAAGGAGGGTATGATGGGGGAAGGATTGTGGGAGGGGGTGACCAGGAGGGGAGCAGTGAGTGGGATGTAAAGTGAATAATTTAAATAAGTAAATAAAAGAAAAAAAAAGAATCTACAGAATAAATAAGGATAAAGCAAAACAAAACAAAAAACCACTACAAGCACAGAGAAGCTGTTCAGTGACATAACAGAAAATTTCAAAAATTTAAGGAAGAAATATGCATCCAAACACAAGAGCCATTTAAAAAGTCACCAGATATAACTGAGAAGAACCTTCCTATAACAGTGAAAATGGAAACTACACAAAGCATGGAAATAACATTACAAGCTGACAGGGAAAAACCACCAATGCCTCTATAGATGCAAACATGACAGCAATATCATATCTCATCAGCAACCCTAAAAGCTGGAACTCGCGGCATGGGATAATTTAAGCTGTGTAAGTAACTACCTGCCAATCAAGAGTACTATATCTAACAAAGCTATTTTTTAAAACCAATGGAGAAATATGGGCACTTCAAAACCAGCACAAGCAAAGGCAGTGCCCGACCATGAAGATGACACTGCAGAAGATACTTAAAGGGACACTCTGCATACAGGGAAAAGAACGATAGCACAGGAAAGAATAAGAATCAGAGAAATGGAATAAAGTAGAGATAGGAAAGAATCTTGTCCAACATCGTAACCTGGGAAATCGGGGATAAAGCAAAGAACAAATAATTCAAAGAAGATGACAAAACAAAACAATCAACAGCAAAATGACATTAGGAAACATCTTTCAATTATGACCATAAATGTAAACAACTTGAAGTCACCAATAGAGAGTCTCAGGCTAGCTGATTGAGGTAAAAAAGTTAGATTCAACTATCTGCTGTTTCCAAGGGACACACCTCATCAGTAAAGACACAGACTGGGAACCAGGTAACAGAAGTGGTTCCCTCCTGTCCTCCAGTGTAACTCCCGTGTCCCATCCCCAGTCCTGCAGCAGAACACTTTCAAGGGACTTGTCTTCCCACTCTACCTCCATTCCCTGGGGACTCAGTCAAATCTTGCTGTGGACCAGCTTCCCACCTCCCATTCCTTGTGTCAGCTGCCAACACTCTCCACCTGGGAACCCAGCTGCCACCGCAGCCTGGGAAGCGGATAGGCCATCTTCACTCTCCTTCCTGCCCAACACCGCAATTTCCGCCTTCTCATCCCCAGCCTGGTAGCACACTTGCACAGGCCTGTTCTCCCTCTCTGCCTCCATTTGCTGGAGACTCAGCTTAACCTTGTGGTAGTCTCACCTTTCCTCCTTCTGGTGGACTCTCTCAGCATCCACCTCTAGTCCATCGTTCTTGCTTTGTGTAGGTCACCACCACATACCTAAAAACATTTCCTACCAGAGACTTCCACTGGCCACAACGCAGGAAGGATTCAAGTAAGAGAATCTACTATTTTTCTGTCCTCCATCTCAGTCTCTCCATTCTCACTCTGAGTCCAATAAACAACCTGTTTACATGTGCCCTTCCTCCCACCTCAGCTTCATTCTCTGAAGACTCCAACTCTTGTTTCAGACCCTAGCCCTTTCTCTCCAGATAACTGTTTGCCTTACTACAACTTACTTCCACGATCCCCTCTTACCACCACACCTCCAACTTCTTGTGGCTCCTACCTCTAGATACAAACAAGAGCCCTTTAAATCTTTGCTGAAGCCTCTCTCAGCCAGCTTTATTCTTCCCTGTCACCACTGACCTGCCGAAGCACTTCCCACCAGGCAACCCACAGCCTCAACACTTCCCTAAAATCTAGAGAGGGCAACAGAAACCAAGGAATAGAACACCCAATAAAGGCAAGATCAGCTATTAAGAAAATCTAGAACCATAATGATCCCAATCCCAGATGCCTAGACACCAGCACAAAAGTACAACCATTAGCAGTCAAGACAGTATGTCTTTACCAGAGCCCAGCAAACCCACTACAGTAGACCCTGAGAAATGCAATATTACTGACACATAAGACATGGGCTTTAAGATAACTATTTTGAATACGTTCAAAGACTTTAAAAGTCTATGAATAAATCCCTTGATGATGCCTGTGAAAACACAAATAGTAGAATGTAATTATGAAAAGAGTTCCAGAAATAAAAACAGAAATGGAATCACTAAAAACCCAAATTGAGATAAAAACTGAAGAAAAAGGTGGGAAAGTCAAATAAAACCTCAGAGGTACATCTCACCAACAGTACAGACGTGAAGAGAAAACCTCAGACGCTGAAGACAAGGTGGGTACCTCAGTCACAGAAAATGTTAAACAAACAAAATTCAGGCACAAAACATCTTGGAAATATGGGATATTTATGAATAATAATAATAGAGGGAGGACGAAAAACCCAGGTCAAAGGCACTGAAAATATTTTCAACAAGACCAGAAGAAAATTTTCCTAACCTAAAGAAGGAGGTGCCTATCAAAGTACAGGAAGCAGGGAGCACACCAAATAGACTGGATCAGAAAAGAAGCTCCCCATGATATAATAATCAAAACGCTGAATGCACAGAACAAAGAAAGAATATTAAAAGCTGCAAATGAAAAAGACCAAGTAACATTTAAAGGGAGATCTACTAGAATAACACTTGAGTTCTCAGTGGAGACTCTAAAAGCCAGAAGGGCCAGTATGGATATGTTCTATAAACTAAGATATCACAGATGCCAGCTCAGACTACTGTGCTCACCAAAACTATCACAATAGATGGAAAAAATTTTGACAAAACAATTTAAGCACTATCTATCTATAAATCCAGCTCTATGCAGGGCACTAGAAGGAAAACTTCAATCTGCAGAAGTTAACTATGAAAACACAAGGAATAAATAATTTCATACCATCAAATCAAGAGAGAGGGGAAATCCACACCACAATAATGAAATAAAAGGAATCAATATAAATGATTCATTGATAACTCTTAACATTAATGGCCTTAATTCCCTAATAAAAAGACACAGGCTAACAGATTGGATTTAAAACAGGAGCCATCTTTCTGCTACAGCCAAGAGCCACATGTTAACATTAAGGATAGCTATCAGCTCTGAGTAAAAGGACAGAAAAATTTATTCCAAGAAATTGGACCAAAGAAGCAAGCAGGTGTAGCCACTTTAAAGTCTGAAAAAAAATAGTCTTCAAACCAAAACTGTCAGACGGGGTAGGGGTGGGCGCTGCATTTTCATCAAGGGAAAAAAGCACCAAGAAAATACTGCACAGCTAAGCTTTCAGGCACCAACACAAGGGCCTCTATGCTTATAAAAGAATCATTACTACATCTAAAGTCACATATTGACCTTTCCACAATGAGAGTGAATGCTCTATTCTTACCATTAGACAGGTAGGCCATCCAGACAAAAACTAAACACTGAAATACTGGAGTTAAATAATGTCACAAATCAAATGGACCTACCTTCTCAGCAGCGTGTGGGATTCCTTCAAAAGTGACCACATATTTGGACACAAAGCAAGCCTCAACAGACACAAGAATACTGAGATAACATCTGCACCCATCATATATCCATTAAAGCCAGATATCAGCAAAAGTAACTTTATAAATTATAGAAACTAAACAACTCAGGACTGAATGAAAAATGGGTCAAGACAGAAATTAAGGAAATTAAAAACTTTTTAGAATTAAATGAAAATGAGAACAGAACATACCAAACCTATGAACACATTGTTCTAGGAGGCATGTTCAGAGCACTAAGTGCCTACATAAAGTGAGATATCATATTAACAACTTATATACAGCATGGTATTGGCATAAAAACAATGAACAGAATTGGACTTAAGTCTCAGACATAAACCTACATACCTGTGGACATCTGATCTTTGATAAAGAAGCTAGAAATACACATTGGAAAGAAGACAGCCCCTTCAACAAATGGTGCTTGTCAAACTGGATGACTACATGTAGAAAAATAAAAATAGCTCCACATTTATCATCCTGTGAAAAAATTCAACTCTAAATGGATCAAAGACCTCAGCATAAAGCCAGAAAAGCTAAATCTGATTTTTTTTAAAAAAGTGAGGAGTAGTTTTGAACTCGTTGGCACAGGAAAGGAGGTTTAGAACAGGACACTAGTATTACAGGCACAAAAAACATGAAGTGGGACCTCCTGAAACAGAAATGCTTCTGTATGGCAAAGGGAACCATTCAGGCAAAGCAGCAGGCTTTTTGACTGGAAAGAATCTTTTCCAATTACACATCTGTAGAAGAGTGATATCTAAAATATATCAAGAATTTTTAAAAACCCTCAACATCAAGAAATAAACACAATTAAAATTGAGGTTCGTATATGAAAGTTCTCAAAAGATGAAATACAAATATCTAAGTAATATTTAAAGAATTGTTCAATATCCTTAATTATCAGGGAAACTCAAATCTTACACCAGTCAGTTTGGCCAAGATCAATAAAACAATGGACAGCTCATGTTGGCAAGGGTAACACTCAGCATTACCTCTTGGATGCTCACCTCAGGACTCTATCAGCATACCACAAAAATTTGCATATTCGTGCATATCATTGCAGCTGTCCTATTACAGTAGTCAGGAAATGGAACCTGTCAAGATGCCCATCAACAGTGACATAAAGAAAGTGTGGTACATATACACACAATGGAACCTTTTTCATTCACAAGCTAAAACGAACCGATGGCATTCGCATGAAAATGGCTGGAACTGGAAATTGTTTCTGCTGGATCCAATAAGACAGACTCAGTAAGACGCGCATCACATGTTTTCTCTCATACACAGAACCTAGATTAAAACTCATCTGCATATAAAAATGCTAAGTAAAAGCCAGAAGCGAAATGTTATATATCCATATAGGTTTGTTTATATTAAGTATTCAGAAAGGATAGATCTTTAGAAACAATGCAGATTGGTAATTCAGGGCTTTGGGGGATGAGCACATGCATGGATAAAGCTGTTTTCTCTGAAATAATCCCCAAAGAGGGCTGAAGGATGGAGGCTTTCTTCTAGAAGCATGCCAGCAGATTGGGGTGAAGTCCTGCATTCCTAAAGGTAGACACCCACAAAAAAACTCTCTCCTGTGCTTTGGAAATCCATTTCCTGTGTATGTACTGAAAACAGATCCTCCAGGACTCCAATGGATCTCTCTTCCTAGGCGAAATCTAGAGCATGAGTGGAATAACTGGAGCTCCTGCAGTTGCAGCTGCTTTCAAGTCAACAGAGCCAACCCTCTCCTTTGCTGCTTTAATTTCGCTAACCTTCATCTCACACACATCTGATCTTCAAGCCTAATTCCTTCTGGAACAAGGTAAATAGCTGGGCTGCTATCACAATTGAGTGTGGATTCCTGGGCATCAAAGTATATTTCCTCTATGTCTCACGTTTCCCTCCATGCCCAACTGCCCAGGACACTCAGTTTCAGTGTGCTGACATCTAAGATGACCTCTATTCCCCATGCCTGCTGGTTCTTTGTCATAATAGAATGGCCCAAGCAGTGGCCATAATTTTTACTTTAATAGATCTCTTCTTTCATCTCCTGATGAGAGTTTCCCCCATTTGTGGACTAAGAACTTCAAACCTACAGAATCTAGAGTCCCAGGATAATAAAAATTATCCAGATGACAGGTTGCCAGATAAACACAGGAAGTTCAATTAAACTGACTTTCAGGTAAACAATACAAAAGGTATATCCCAAATATTGGATGAGACAAGTTGTTCATCTGAAGCACAACCAGATTTCTTATTTCTATTTTCTAATTCTACAATAGCCCTACCAAGTGAGCCACTGAGGATGATTCTAAGTGGCTACTTTTGTTTCTTAGACTCATGTACTCTACCGATGGGAATAACGCATGTACATAAAGAACAGTGTAACTGGCAACGTAGTCTATGAATTACCGCTGTAGTCTGGACAGGTCATCTCACACTCATCACTAGGTTTTCAAAGATGAGGTCTCACGTAGCTCACAGTCACCTCTAAAGTGCTTTGTAGCCAACTATGACCCTGAGCTTTTTATCTTCCTGCCTCACCTCCTGAGTGCTGAGATTACAGGCACGGTGCCCACTTCAGTACCTTCTTCACCATCAATTGGGTCTGATTAAATGTTATATATCATGAGATACTGGATTACATCCTACAGGCAATATCAATGCTGATGAGTCCAATAGGAAGAGGGGAAAATCCATTCTTAAAATATTATTTGTACATATTAAAATAAATTATCAATACTTTCAAGGGGGAAAAGGTTCACAAACAACCTATGTCAGGTGACCAGCTGTATCCTTCAAGAGACAACATGGTCTTGAGAAGTTCAGCGTTGCTCACTGTTGCTGGCAGATCAGACATTAGACAGAGTTAACAGCTAAATCAACATTGGTAAATAAGAATTGGGGCTGCTGAGCACTTGCAAATCTCTGTTGTAGCCACACTTGCTACTTCATTACTTCATCTATGGTGCCATTCTTGCAGTATCTGGTGACCTAAGGTAGGCGCCATTAGCTGGCTGTCTTTTGTGCAGCTGACTATTCAATAGCTCTCCCATGGTAGACAGTTGCTAAATGGGCATTACCTTCAGACTCTGTGCCCATTCCACTGTGTCCCATCTGTATGTCTCTATTTCCAGACTCCTTGACTTTTGTCTTCAAATACTTTTTTTTCTTCAAGACTTCCTAATTGACCAAAATATTTTTCACTACTCACAGGTTTGTATATAGTGAAACCTCACTAAATTCACAACAGTATTCGCCACTGGGTCAAGAATGGTAAATGAAATCAGACACTGGAGACAAAGGAAACTTGAATGTTATGTAGTTTTATTTATTTTTATTTTTAAAAGACTCATAAGAATGGCAAAATGGAAATAATATATTATGTCCTCTTGGGACTTCATCATATAGAAAGACTCAAGAACCCCACCACTCCATGATTACTGCCATCAGTGCACCCAGGCATAGTGGGAGAAGTGCTCATATAGAAGACTGAAGAGTTCTTGTGGCACTTGATGGCAGCTCAGTAGTAAAGTGCTTGGCGTGACAAGCATGAGAATCTTAATTCAATCCTCAAACCCCAATAAAAATTCTGGGCATAATGGTGTGCACTTGTAATCCCAGCACTGGGGAGGCAGCAACAGATGGATCCTTTGGGCCTGCTTACCAGCAAGCCCAGCCTACTTGGTGAGTTCTAGGACAATGAGAGGCTTTGTCTCACAGGAGGTGGATGATGTTCTCGAGTGACATTCGAGGCTATCATCTGACTCCTACACATTCATGCACAAGCATATGTAAGCTTATGTACACGATCACACACACACATGTGCATGAGTATATACACACATACATTTAAAGAGTCATAATGATGTGCCAAATATGTAAGCTTTCACAAATTTTTTGACAGTCAAGTATGACATATTTTGCTTAGAAAATACAGGCTTTGTCAAACTATTTTTTCTCTTTCTCTCCATCCCTGTGAAAAGAATGAGTTTTTTTTTCCATTTGCCACAACACAAAGTAGCCTAAAATACATTGTTTTACATGTATCTAATCCAGACATAAAGAAAGGTATCATATGATCTCACTTGATGTGAAATCTAAAAAATAAAAATTCTAGTATACAGAGATGAAGAACAAAACTGGTTATGGGGATGTAACATGCAGATACAAGCATAAGATTCAAAGTCGTATATATGAATTATTAACATGGTAGAAATCTAAAGTACAACATACAAAATAAATATTAATAAAATTATACTGCAGGGGCCAGAGAGATGACTCAGTGGGTTAGACCATGTAGCTGCTCCTAAGCAAAGAAGGAGGGTAGCTCCTCCTGACCATAGGGGTAGACCTCCAAATCCCATCCCCCAGAGATCCCATCCCCCAGAGTGACACACTTCCTCCAACAAGGCCACATCTCCTAACAGTGCTACTCTCTGGGGGCCAAGCATATTCAGACCACCACATTCCACTCCTTGGTCCCCATAGGCTTGTTCAAACACATGAGTCTGGGGGGGGGGGGCATACCTAACTATAGGATAATGCAAAATACATTTAGTCCAACTTTAAAAATCCCCATAGTCTATTACAGTCTCACTAATGATTAGAGTTCAAAATTCAAAGTCTCCTTTGAGATTCATGAAATCTCTTAACTGTAATTCCCTATAAAATCAAAACGCAGATCACATACTTCCAACATATCATAGCACAGGATATACATTACTGTTCCAAAACGTCATAGCAAGGAAATAGTGGACCAAAGCAAGACCTAAAACTATCAGGTCAAGCTCCAAACTCTGTGTTTCCACGTCCAGTTTCAAAGCGCTTTTCAGATTTCCAACTCTGTTCATACTTGTTGACTGTTGTTGGCAGATCTGGCGTTCAGTAGCAACAAACATCATTCTCTTGGGCTGGTTCCACTCCCTGTTAGCAGCTTTCCTCCACAGGCATCCTATAGCTCTGACATCTTGGCATATCCAAGGCAAACTTCAACTTTGTAGCTTCTTGTTCCAATGTCCAGGATCCACACAAGGTCTTCTGGGCTCCTCAGAGGGGTTTGGGTCATTTCTCCAGCTCTGCCCTCTGCAGCACTCTAGGATCTGGTCGACTCATTCCAATGCTGCTGCTGTTCTTGATAATCATCCTATGGTACTGGCATCTCCAATTATCTGAGAGTCTTCTGCTGCAACTGGGTGTCACCAATAGCCTCTCATAGGCTCTCTTTACAGTGCCAAGCCTCGACTTCTTTGCATAACTCCTTCATTCCTTGGCCGTGAACTGCAAATGAAGCTGCACCTTCACCAATGGCTTTTCCTGGCCTCTCATAGTACCAAGCCTCAGTTGCTCTCCTTGATTCCTTCATACCTTTAAAACCAGTACCATCTGGGTGTTTCTTACACATTACCAAGTCCAGCTGCAGCACAAGGTACAACCTTGGCTATTTTTGGAACTAAGCTTCTTTGTAGTCTCAGAAAACACATCCCAGAAGATTTCACCTCAGTGGTGCTGGTATCACTACTAATTTCTTAGCTCCAGCTAGCCAGCATCAATTGTCCCAGTAGTCCCTTCTATTCTTGACTCTAAAGCCAAAGCCACATGGCCTACGCTGCTGAATTCTGCTGCTTTCTGGAGCTGGAACTTGGTTCCTTATCCTATTATATTATTATCAGCTTTCTGTTTTCCAACTCCTTCACTGCTTAAGCTTTTCTTTACCTGGAAATTGCTCTGTCACAGGCTGGTCTTGAACTCAGAGATCTGCTTGCCACTGTCTCCTGGGATTAAAGGCATGTACCCCATGCCGGGACCTAAACTTTTCATTATAGATCTTAAGTTGAAAACTGAGAATAGATCACGATCAATCCCTTGTCAATTTGACACATAAACATATCGCCTTCTGTCCAAATAATAAACAATAATGGGTCATAACAATGCCTAATGTGACATAACTCTCCCTCATACAGGTAGGATCTTGCCCTGAGGTCACCACTCCCTTAATTCCATTTAATATCCTTGAACACAGGATTTAGCTTCATTCCACTTTCTGGTGCTCCTTTATTCTTGGAACCATACATTTTGTATTTTTCCTTTCTAAGCTTGCTGTGCTTGATAAAATTGTTCTTCGTGAAAGTAAACCAGAAGACAAAGTCTTCTGGGCTTCGAAATTTCCTTTGTTAATGCAATTAATATAAATCTCTTTACCTTAGCTCAGGCAGACTCTTTGGACAAGGACAAAAAGCAAAATTCTTCATTAAAACATCATAAGAACAATCTCCAGAGTTCAAATCAATTAAAGCACCAATGTCTTCTATATTCTAACTAGGATGGCTCATTAAGTTCCACTTAAAGCATTCCATGGTTTTCTAAATCCAAAGCCCCCAAAATCCACGTTCCTCCAAACAAAAACATGGTCAGGCCTATCACAACAATACATTGGTTCCAGGTACCAACTTCTGTCTTAGTTGGGGTTTCCATTGCCATGAAGAGACACCATGACCAAGGCAACTTTAATAAAGGCAAACATTTAATTGGAGCATGTTTACAGTTTAAGTGGTTTAGTACATTATCATTATAGCGAGAAGCATGGCATGCAGGCAGACATGGTGCTGGAGAAGGAGCTGAGAGTTCTGCTTTTTGATTCAAAGGCAACTAGGGGAGACTGGCATTCTCAGGCAACTAGGAGGAAGCTCTCTTCCACTATGGGTAACTCCTCCTGAGCATAGGAGGAGACCTCCAAAGCCTACAGTGACACATTTCCTCAAATAAGGCCACACCTCCTAACAGTACCACTTCCTATGGGCCAAGCATATTCAAACCACCACACCCAGAATCCACAAGATGGCTCACAACTGTCCCAACCCCCGTTTCAGGGGATCTGGCACACTCTTCTGACCTCAACAGGCACTAGGCATGAAACACACACACACACACACACACACACACACACACACAGAGGGGGTGGGGTGGGACTGGAGGTGTCAGAACATCCATATACAAACCCGGATGCCTTTAAAAATAAAATGACACTGCATATGAGATCCATGCTAAGTAGATTTTAGCTACTCTTACCACAAAAAAGGTAATTATAGAAATGTATGTTAAGTGCTTCACATAGTAACCTTTTTACTTTCTATATGTGTCCCATATCATTATGTTATATAATGGAAACATATATGATGAAAAACTACATGTAAAGTAATGGCATGCATGTTAATTAGCTTAGTTTAATTACTATACATATACAAAAACCTTGTATGTGCTATAAGTACATAAACATTTCTGTCACCCAAACCGTAATAAAGCTGGAAAACTATCAAATGATAGAAAAGAAGGAGAGACTTTTGGTGAGAAAAATCACTCAATGTATGATAAGCCAAATATGCTTAACATTGACTTCTCACTACAGTAGAGTGTAGCCAGAGGGCAATGGAGTGGAAACAGCTCCAGAAACAAACACTGTCAACCAAAAATTAAATATCTGATAACATTATTCTTTAAAAAACATTTTGAGGGGAGCTAAGAAGATGGCTCAGCAGTTAAGAGCACTGACTGCTCTTTCGGAGGTCCTGAGTTCAAATCCCAGCAACCACATGGTGGCTCACAACCATCTGTACTGAGATCAGATGCCCTCTTCTTTTTTTTTTTTTTTTTTTTTTTCGGGACAGGGTTTCTCTGTGTAGCCCTGGCTGTCCTGGAATTCACTCTGTAGACCAGGCTAGCCTCGAACTCAGAAATCCGCCTGCCTCTGTCTCCCGAGTGCTGGGATTAAAGGCGTGCGCCACCACTGCCCAGCTCCAGATGCCCTCTTCTGATGTGTCTGAAGAGAGCAACAGGGTACGGATATATAAACAAACAAACAACCATTGTGAGAAAGCCATAGTCTCAGATTAAAAACAACAGCAACAAAATCCACCCAAAGATCAGGCTCACACTTCTTCCCTAAATGTGAAGGTCAGTGTATCGGACACTGTAGATAAAACACAATTTAAGAAATGGTATCTCTTGGGTTCTCTGAAGCTTTCAGTTGACTAGTGTTGAAGCACATAGATAATTTTTAAAAAAAAATTACATGGGCATAAACCCTGAATTTGAGACATTCTCCCCATGACCATTACAGAGAAAGTTTATCTGAAGGCTCTAGAGAAACTGACACTCAGTGAAGTCTAAAGGCAGCACGGAGCATTGCGTTCCACTCCACCATTCAGCCAAACTTAAAGAAAAATCGCAGTACTGCATGTTCATAAGTAGGAAGTGGACCTGGTTTTCTGAAGCGTTTGAAAGCACAGAGAAGAAGGGAGGAATAATGGTGACAAAGACATTATAGAGTTTTGTAATAGTGGAGTAAAAAAAGCCAAAATGGGGCTTTCTCATTCTTGTTTGCTCAAAAACAAAACAGAAAAAAAAAATTAGGCTTATGAGCAAAGTCATACTAAAACTGAAGACCACATAGTAAAAGATGTATAGACAGGAAATGGGAATAAATCTCAAGGCTCCATAATGAAAGCTAACCTCACATAAATACCTACTCAAGCATTCCAGAAGTGAAGCGACCATGACCCCAGAGTAGGCTAGGTGGCTTTCTATCACAGGTGACTAAGGAATGTTGAGTGGGAAAGGAGCCATACCCAGGGAAGAGCGCACTGATGACTTGTTCAACATCAAATGGTCACCCCTGAAAACATCCATCCAAGTGACACCATACTGAATGAAGTTATATTTAAGAATATATAAATATATACATATGCATATCTATATATAATAACAATCAATGAAAAACAGGCCATTAATTTTAAAGAGAGAAAGAAGGGAGTGTCCTATGGCAGTGTTCAGAGAGAAAGGGGAAATGATGTAATTATAATCTCAAAAATTAAAAACAAATTTTAAAGATTTTTTTTCCAAAAAATAAGACAAGACACAACCGATGAACAGCGGGTAGAGTCTTCTAGCTTATAGAAGATTCAAGAGGCAATGTCTAGAAGACTATTGGATAGACGCTCAAGTGTTTCTTCGCTGTTAGCTTTTACTATGATGAAGCTCAAGAGAGGAAATTATGGATATGTATCAATTTAGACTTCATCAGTACCAAAGGTACAGTTGACAAGATAAAAGACTAGCATTTATCTTGGTTAATTATTTGGGTAGACCAATCTCCAAGTTCAGCAAATTCCAACATCCTGTGGGGTCATTAAGTATATTTTTAAAAATTCTTTAGCATCAAAAGAGAGAATTCTTTTAAAATCAGATTGCTTTACACTGAAGGAAATTGGTACCTGGCAGACCCCTTATTGTTACAATCCGCCGCACAGCCAAGATGTGGCCTATGAGCACAGTCATACCAAAACCAAAGACGACAGATAGACTAAAAGTCCCATGTATAAGAAGAAAACAAAGAAAGGGGGGGGGGAAGATTCCGTTCCAGAACATAGTGCTAGAGAACGTTTCTGTTTGCCACTGTTGTGTGTTGGATATGAAGTGCTTCCCAAAATGCTTGTATGTTCAAGGCCAGGCCAGCCTCCAGCTAGCAACTCTAACCACTGAGAGGTACTTATGTCATGAAAACTCTGATCGAATCAGTGAATTGATCCATGTATCCATTCCTAGCTGAATGGAGTATTTTGAGGTGATGGAAACCATGGGAAATGGGGCCTGACTGAAGACAGTTGCTGGGGCATGCTTTTCAAGGGTGGATCTCATCTCCGAACTCACCTGTCTTGGCTTCCTGGCTATCAGGAAGTAAGCAGTCTCATAAACGACATGAGACTCAGACCAAAAGCAACAGGCAACTCTGGACCTCCAGGACTATAAGCCAAGTACGTATTTTCTCTTTTATATTTTTCAGGCACTTTGTCACAGCAATGAAAAACATGACTAACATACACTGTGCTTGCTTTGTGTGCTTGCTATAACAAATTACCACATATTTGGTGACTTGAAACAATCAAAATGTATTTTCTCACACTTCTGAAGGTCAGAAATTCAAAATCAGTTTTACTAGGTTGAAATCAAGATAAGGAGGGCCACGCTTCCTCTGGAAGCTGGAAAGGATGGATATGGGGAATCCATTCTTGCATCAACCAGCTTCTGAAAGAGGTGCTCCTTGACTTGATACGAGATGTCCCCAAACCCCACTGCCCCATCTTCACGTCACTGGCTCTTTGAGTGCCAATCCCCATCTGGCTCCCTCTTACAAGGACATTATGATAACATTTAGGCCCACCTTGTAGTCCACCATTATTTCCCACCTTAGCATCCTTAATCTGCGAAGCCTATAGGATTAACATTTACAGGCCTAGAGAGCAGGACTCGTTATCTTTAGAGACCACTCGTCAGTTTACTACAGCATATTTAAATTCAAATAGTTGTTCCTTAGTATCTACAGGAGATTGGTTCCAGGCCCTCACAGGATACTAGATTCCTCAAGTCCCTTACACAGAATAAGATGGTGTTTTCACATAACCTATGCATATCTTGCTATGTACTTATAACACTCAAAATATTAAACTCTAAAAATATTGTGATATGCCCTTGCTTAGGGGAAATATACATTGCATAAGGCATATCTTGTAAAACAATTTTAATGTGCAGTTGGCTGGATATGCACATGTGACATACACATATGGAAAGATGATAGATATGTGCTAACTCTAATAAAGACTCTAAGCTGTTACAACAGAGGTGTTTCCTTTCCTGTTATAAAGAAACTTGTGGAGAGGGAGAGACTCTGAGACAACACAGAGGTCGAGGCTCAGCCATTCCAATTCTAAGTTTAAGCCTAAGTCTTAACTCATATGGCTTCTGCTTTTGTGTCTTAGAATGCCTGGATTGCCACATAAGCAGTTCAGATGCCTTGTTGAAAGAGGACATGGCGAGGTCATATGAAGACAGCCATGCAGAGAGTGTGAGGGATAGACGATGCCTGACATTACAGGAGGCGGCACCGAAGAGCAGAGCAAGTGAGGGAGAGAACACCAGAACATGAGAGACTATCAAAGTTGAGGACTACATAGCCTAGGCATGTCTCATGATGGCTAGTCACATAAGTGAGCCGTAATGAGTTCCAGCCCAGTCAAGGGTCGAAATGATTTTAAGTCCATACAACATCCAAGATCTTAAGAAGCAGAACTGTCCAACTAACCACAATCAACACCACTAAATACTGAGAGACGAGGAAAGGGACGCCTCAGCCACTCATGTTTGGATGACTTGCTCTGCAGCAGTAAATGACTTACCACACGCAAACTGACATTTTTGGAGTCAGACTGAACATACTACATAAAGAGCCAACTATAGGCCACGACAAACTACAGACTTTTTTTTTCTTTTTGCCTTTTCTAGACAAGGTCTCTCTGTGTAGTCTTGGAACTGCTCTGTAAGAACAGGCTGGCTTCAAATTTAGATCTGCCTGCCCCTGCCTCCCAGTGCTAGGATTAAAGGCATACGTCACCAATGTCACCCAGCAAAACTTCAGACTTTTAAATGATTATATTCTTAAGTTAAAAAGGACTCATTTTGAAATTTTAGAAAAATTTCCAACTCTTCAAAAGAGAAATGTATTCACAGGAGGAAAATAAAAATAACTACTAAGCACTAAATTTTTCATTACTTGAAGGACCATTAATATGTAAATGCTTTTAATGAAAATATAAAATAGCACCAGAGAATACTCTACATCACAAAAATTTCTGAGACTAAATCCAAGTATAATGTTTAAAGTACTAAGTCATAAAAGACATTGTGTGTGTGAGTGTGTGTGTGTGTGTGTGTGTCTGAGAGTGTATGTGTGTGCATGTGTGTATGTATGTGTGCTCTCTTTTAGTGTTAGAAGGAAGGTACTAAGAACATGACTGAGGGGTAAAGCAGTCATCAGTGTATTACCCAGCTGTGAACCCTGTAAGCTACAGCAACAGCTAGCCTGCAAGAGATACGCCCACTGGGAAAAGAATGGCATGTCATAGGAGGAGTCACCTACTTTATGATTAAAAAAATTTGATCCATAAAATTGAAACGCACACCTGGTACTGATATTGGAACCAAGAACACCTAGAGAGGTCATAGGTCCTAGCAGAGATCCTATACTACTCTGCTAAGTGGATATAGTATAAACCAACACCTAATGACTTATTGTTATACCTATAAATTACTACATATATCAGCATAATGTATATACATATATATGCATAACAAAGGTTGAAAGAACTAAAATTGTTAGAATGGTAAGGGAATTATAACTACTTGTATTTAGCCTGTCTTTTGTCTGTTTGGGTTTTGTTTTGGTTTTGGTTTTTTTTTAAGACAGGGTTTCTCTGTATAGCTCTGGCTGTCCTGGAACTCATTCTACAAGACCAAGCTGGCCTTGAACTCACAGAGATCAACCTGCCTCTATGTCCCGAGTGCTGAGTTCAGTTCCCAGCAGCCACATGGTGGTTTACACCCATCTGTAATGGGATCCGATGCCCTCTTCTGGTGTGTCTGAAGACAGCCGACAGTGTGCTCATATACATAAAGTAAATAAATCTTATTTTAAAAAAGAATAGATTCCCAGCTACTGAGTACAATGTACTCATATACATAAAATAAATAAATCTTTTTTTAAAAAGTACGCGTTCCCAGCTACAGTTGTTTAATATAATTATACCTTTTGAAATTTCAGAGGGAATTTAGCCATGGTTTTGAATCCATAAAGGGATGAGGAGATAGAGCTAAACACTTGAATGTCAAAAGCCAATGTACTCAGGGAGAGAACCTTGCTGAGGGCTCTAACTCCTTCCAGCTGCCTCTTTTTTGTTGTTGTTTCCTTAATTTTTTTTATTGACTTTACATCCAGATTACAGCCCCCCTCCTCTCTTCCCAGTCCCACCCTTACAAATCCCTCCCCCTATTTCTTCCACCCATTCTCCTCAGAGAAGAGGAGCCCCTCCTCCTTGGGTACTACCTACCCTGGGGCATCTTAGTCCCAGAAAGTCTAGATACATCCTCTCCCACTGAGGCCCACCCAGGCAGTCCAGGTAGGGGGAGGGGATCCAATGGCTGCAGTAGAGAAGAAGGATGTACAAAGGCTTTCCTAGTGTACTTTACATTTACACTCAGAGTCTGAGACAAGGGGGCATATTTGCTATGTTTTGTAAGACAACAAATTTTTAAAATTCTACTAAAATAATTTCTCAGGGTTTTATATGTCTTTTGAATTTGTATTTGTAATTGTTAGTACATTTTTAGCAGAATCACACACTAATGCAGGGATTAATTTGTACTATTGACAGTTTGCTTTTCTTTCAAAGGATTTCCCCCTTAATTGATCAGTACACAAAGAGTAAGAACACTTAATATATTTAGACACATTTCTACTTAGAAGCATTTGAATAACTTTGAATTTATTGGTATGTAGTAGATTTTAAAAGTAATTATTTTGGGTTTTCCTGTCTGAAGCTTTGCTGGGGGGGGGGGGGGGGCTCATTTAGTTGAACTTCTGTTGGATCTTGCCTTTGAAAGCCACCTTTTCATTTCAACTCTCAGGAGCCCAAACTAGCCCTCTTCCTCTCAGTTGATACCTCATTCTGTTGGAGAGAAACCTAAATTCCTCCTCCTTATTCTCTCGGGATTTATGGGTAAATGTCTCAACTTTACCTCTTGGAGAGATGAGCTTATTTTTAAAATGCTTGGATGTTTGGGCATTAGTTCTTCATCCGATGAGAATGCTATACTTTTCCTCTCTTCGTGTGGCCTGACTTCTGGTTCAGAAGTCTTTTGTAACCGTGGCATTTCGTCTTCTATCATCTGCAGGTTGCGAATAGGGGGCAGCAGAACATCTTCTGACGGTGTTGATTCACTACTTTTAGATAAAGATGACTCTGAATAATTTTGGTCCAACAGCTTTAAAACTGGTATGACACGCCCTTCCTTATCACCATAATCCATCAACTAAAAAAAAAAGAGCACCAGAATAAACTTAATTAATCATTATTCACTAGTGAGTTTTTAAAACCAATAAATCAATGATGTCTGTCCTTTACATACTGCCATTGATATTTATAAGTCATTATATCCCTCAAGAAGACACTGAGAGATCTGAAACTTAGCTGAGCATAGATCACTATCTGCAATGTGATAAAGCAGTTGTTTATGAAGCAATGGCTTGCATATGTCTGGATTGCATAAACTGGCAACATGTTATGGAAATCTGGGGGCTGATGTCTTACTGTCACCTTGTCACCAATGTTATGAAACAAGGGAAGCTTTAGTACCAAAATATCACAATTACATCATAAGATAAAAAAAAACATAATAGTAAAATAGCACAAAGAAAAGGGAAATGAAGGCTAGCTTCTTGAACTAAATGCACGCAATGTTATACAAAAGTCTCTACTGCTTCCCCAACTCATTTCTTTAACTTGAGGAAAACAGTACATGCTGATTCTTCAACTGACATTTGGCAGTCACAGAACCAGTATGGAAATAATTAAATAGCATCAAAAATCAGAAACTAAGCTTTTATTCTTTAATGATACACATGGGGATTTATTCCTTAATAGAATGAAAAATGATACTAAGATAATTCCATTTGTACTGATTTCTCTTATTAAATGTATATTGTTAGGTTCACGTTGTGATCAGCAATTCTGGTGAAAGTGAAAACATGCCTAGGTCACCTGCTCCTCAGAGCTTAAGTAAAATTTCACGGGCTTTCCCCTTTTCTTCCTCAACATCATTAACTCCTTCTCCTTGCTATACACTCTAAAGTGTTACTGTTTTGTACTCAAGTCTGTTTCCATAGAGCAATTTAACTTGAAACTATCTAATAGTATAGATATTGTCATAACAAAAATAACTGAATAACTTTAGGGATGCTTTTTAAGTTTTACCTGTAACTGTTCTTCTGCTTATATTCCATCTCTTCATAGAATAATGACTATTAGAAATTCTCTTGTGGCTGGAGAGATGGCTCAGAGTGATTAAGAGCACTGGCTGCCTTTGTAGAGAACCCAGGTTCGATTCCCAGCACCCACATGGTAGCCCACAACCATCTACAACTCCACTTCCCAGAAAGATCCAGTGCCTTCTTTTACCTCTGTGGGAACCAGGCATGAATATGCATGCCTGGGCCATGCAGGCAAAACACAAGAGAACATAAAAGAAGAAGAAATTCTCTTACCTCATTTGAAATAGCTTCAGATTTTTTGTGTTGAATATCTGTTTAAAAAAATTATGAGGTCTCTGCTTTATTTAAATAAAATTGCATTACTTACATGTATGTACACTGATGAACTATGAATATAACTATTCTCCCTTCAGATAAAGGATAACTTATAGCAGCTATTCAAATATGAACACTGCCTTAGTGAAAACATGGTGACAAGCCTCTGGGAAGGGGGGGCAGATGAGAAACAAAAAGGGCGGTAGAAAGGAGAATGGAGCACGTAGGAATTGGTGTGTAGCCTTTACGTTGTTCCCAAAGTCCCTGAGCCATTTTACATCCCACCAACAATGTACAAGGTTTTCCATTTCCCCACGGCCTGGCCAACACTTGTTATCTTTTGACTTTTTGGTAACAACTATCTGATTAGGTATAAGATGATATTTTATTATGGTTTTGATTTACACTGAACTGGTCATTAGTGATGCTGAACATTTTCTCTTTGTAGAGATTTGTATGCAAGTCCCTGAGCCAGTTTCAATCAGGTTATTTACATTGATTTGTTGCTATTGTTGTTGCTGCTCTTTGGGTATTAGCCAAGCACCAGCTGTGTGCTGTGCAGGCCTCCGTGCCCATTCGGTACTTGCCTCTTTGCTCACTGTCTGCTGCCAGGGGCTTTAGCTGGATACAGGCCGGCTGTGTTTGCATTTGGATTTGTGCTTTCACTGTCTCATTAAAGGGATTACCGCCCACGCCAACATCATTGAACCTTTCTCATGTATCGCCCGCAAATCTTCTAGTTTCAAGCCTCATGTTTTAAATTTTTAATTCTCTTTAATTTACTTTCTTTTTTTAGATAGCTCATGGGGAGAATGAGGCAGGTTTTTACATGATTTTGTATCATGCAATTTTGTCAGATTTATTTATTAGTTCTAACATGTTTTTCTTGTAGAGTCTTTAGGGTATGGTACGTATAAGATCATGCCTTGTGCTGTCAACCTGCCTTCTACATGTCTGTCTCTGTCCTCACAGATTATTGCTGCTCTCAGTCTTGGTAAGAGAAGCTTCTTTTTTGCAGCTGGCAGCAGTCAGTGCGGAAGAAACTCAGAACTGGTCACAGCACTCAGAATAAGTGACTGCTGAGCGCTCAGCCCTAAGCGAGACATCCACATCACAGCCTCAGGGGAGAGTGTGGAACACAGAGTCGAAAGACTTTCAGAAGATGAGGAGTACCACCATGGGGTGCATAATCTGGATAGGACATGTCCATTCACCCATGAAATCATAGTAGCTACCTACACATGACCTGAACAAAATCAAGCCAGTCAACTGGCCAGCATGAGTTGGGGAGAGTCTCATGAGGCTCTACCCCTAGCTGAGGAGCTTTTGATAATGGATGGCTGCTAGAGAAGGGGCAGCCATTCTTCTTTGGGGGTGTGGCTGCTAGTAGATTGCCTATGTCCGGTGGACCGTGCCATTCACACATGCACACAGGCAGCACTCATGGGGCTCATGGGTTATTAAAAAAGAAGCAATTACATGAAGTTGGGAAGGAAAGGGTTGGTGATCCAGAGAGAGAAAGGGGGCACTTAGATTGGATATAAAACCAAGATACACCATATACATGGTGTATGAACTTATCAAAAGATAAAGAGACTCTAAAAATGCCAGGTCATGTCCTGTAAGAATAAAATGGTGCCATCTTCCTTGCTGAGCTGGATGGCAGTTACCTCTCTTTCTTGACTCGTCGCTCTATTAGGACTTCTAGTACTATGCTCAGTATAAGAACTGGGGAAGGGCACCCTTGCCCTGTTCCAAGCTTAGAGAAAAACTATACATTAAAAAATTGGGAGAGGGATCAGGCATAGTGGCACATAGGAGGTGGAGGCTGGTGGATTGCTTTGAGTTTAAGGCCACTAGCCTGGTCTACATAGTGTTTTTTTTTCCTTCTTTTAGATTTATTTTTATTTTATGTGGATGAGTCTCTTCCTGCATGTATGTCTGTACATTGTATGTGTGTCTGCTGTATGGGGAGGTCAGAAGAGGGTATTGGATTCCCTGGAACTGGAGTTACAGAGGGTTGTGAGCTACCATGTGCGTGCTGGGAACTGGACCTGGGTCCTCTGCAAGAGCAATAAAAACTCTTAAACCTCTGAGCCATCTCTCCAGTCACACTTTATTTTTATTCCTAGTCTAGCTCAATTTGTCAATTTTATTTACATTTTTAAAAACTTAGCTTTATTTATTTTTTTTCAATTCTCTACTACTTGAAAAAAAAAAAAAAAAAACTCCTATGATCTTTATTTGCTCTAACTTTGAAGTTGGCTCCTGTTCTATTTCTTAGTGGTATAAAGTTAAGTTGTTTAATTTTAGGTCTTTTCAAATATATATTCTTTTTTACTTTTAATCATGTGTGTGTGCGTGTGTGTGCGTGTGCATGTGGGTGTGTGTGTACACATGTACTCTGGTGCCTGTGAAGACCAGAGGCACTGGATCGCCCAGCAGCTGGAGTGACAGGCAGTGGTGAGCTGTCTGATACTGAACTCTGCAAGAGCATCAGGTACTCTGGGTCACAGAGCCCCGACCTTTTTTCTAAGGAAGCCTTTACTGCCATCAACAACCTGACCCCTGACTACGCCCACCCCTTTCAGCATCGCTTTTGCCTCAGTGCATGTATGTAGGAGTGCTTTCTAATTTTCCTTTGCATTGATCCTGTGTTTTACTGGTTGTCAAATGTGAAAATGTAAATCCCTACATAGTGGGAGTTTTCATTTTCTTCTGCTGACAGTTCTAACTTCATTCCATTGTAATTGGAAAGGTATTTGGTATGACATAAACCACTGTCAATTTGTTGGCTTGTTTAGTGACATCTACTCTGACGTATGAACTCCTGAGGAGAATGGATAGTTTATGTTCTTCTCTAGAATCTTCTACACACATCCATTTGAGCTATAGTCAAGTCTATTTCTTTACAGTGCTAGGAAATTCTCTTTTGTTAATTTTTGTCTTGCTGTACTATTTATTATAGAAAGTCCAGTTTCCTGTTATGTTTGTATTACCTGTTTCTCCTCATACCCTCTTTTGTATATCGTTATGTTCTCTGACACTGGTCACATATATTTACAAGTATTTCTTCTGGATGCATTGAGTCCTTTGTCATCATACAATAAACTTATTTGTCTCCTTTAAAGTTTTGACTAGTATTTTTAGGATACAAGCAGAGCCACCCTGGTCTCTTTTGGCTACCACTTGCATGGATTTGGGCTCCTGATGTCAGGCAAGAAAGCAGGCACCTTTACTTGGAGACCCATCTTGATGGGCCCATTTTCCTTTGTGTTCCACGTTACTTTGTGTTGATATTTTCACGTAAGAGAAAACAGCCATTTCTTTCTGTTGTCAAAGCATTGTACAGCAAACCTTCACCAATCTACCTGGTTAGAGATTCTTCCACCTCTTAAAACTTTCATTCAAGTTCAAAGACCCTAGGTATTAATTAGATCACCAGTGCACCCAGACAAGCAAGACAAGAAAGAGCCAGTGCCTCAGCCTGTCTGTGGGAAGAATCAGAATGTTGGCTTCAAACTCCTGATTCCTCTTGCCCTATCCACTCAAGTGACTGTATTACAGGCATGCACAACCATGCATGGTACATTTTTTATTCTTAATGTGTCTCAAACATCTAGAGTATGCTAAGTCTTAACAGTGTTCTAATAGAGGCAAGACAGAAGCCCAAGTCTTAGGATGTCCTCAGAAAAATCAAAAATTTAGCTTATGATCCTATTTTCTGACCTCTACAATAGGTGCCTTAAGTATTCCTAGCAGCTAAAATAGAGCAGGTTTGGCGCTCACTCAGCATTTGGGGGCCTGTCAGTCCATTTCTGGATTTCTTGTAAAAAGGAATTGTTTTATACACTGTTGGAACTGGAGTATCTGTTGAGGGCCAGAAAGGTCTCAGGGCTCATGTCGTGGTGACATTCTTCCCTCAGCTCAATTTCTCTAGCTGTGGTGTGTCAGTTATAAAATAAATAATAACAGATTATTTTATGGATGTGATGCATAAGAAGTAAATAGCAATATGGTTAATTAACTTTCAGAATCAAACAGACTAAGCTCAAATCAGCTCTTATCAGTCAATGACTGTGAGTTCTAATTAGTTGGTTATTTAATCTGCTTAATTCTCAGTTTACTTATCTATAAAAAACATGGATAGCAAAGTGCCCAGAACATTTGCATGTGCTAGAATACTGGAGGTCTCAGAAATACCAAAAAGAATTAAGTCATTAGATGGCCCACTGGATATGCTGGGTATGGAAGAGAAAAAAAAAACAACCCTCTGGATAAGCAAAGCCCATAGTACAAAAAGGTGTGTGTGTGTGTGTGTGTGTGTGAGAGAGAGAGAGAGAGAGAGAGAGAGAGATGCAGAGAGGAGGGCACTAGCTGTTTCTTCTCCCCAGTGTGTGAGACTGGAGAGGGAGGCTGTGATTAGTCTACATAAAGCATGAGTGTTGGGCTCTGGAGATCCTTGGCCGAGGGCTTGCCTAGCATGCGTGAGGGCCTAGGTTTGATCGTTAGCAACCAAACAGTAAAAGCAGCATCAAAAAGAAGCTTGTATATTTTGTGTAGAGTGATTGAAGATACAACAGCTCTACTGTACTAAGTTAGTACAGGAGACCGAAATATGAGCACACACACACACACACATATGCATATGGCTGATGTACCTGGGGAAATGGAAATAGCCTGGAAAGATGTTACAACAAAAGTATCCAATAATAAATTACATTGCCTACTGAAAGATTTTAAAGATATAAAACCATGTATTTAAAGTACAGTAGTATATATACTTTAACTTGCTTTCTTTCTTTTTTTTTTTTTTTTTTTTTTTTTTGGTTTTTCAAGACAGGGTTTCTCTGTGTAGCCCTGGCTGTCCTGGAACTCACTCTGTAGACCAGGCTGGTCTCAAACTCTTTAAGTTGCTTTCTAAATAAATTTGAGAGAGATGTTTAGGAGACCTGTGAACACTATTTTTCATTAATTAAATCTCTTACTGATAACTTAGGGTAAGTTCTCAAATTAGATACTAATTCCTCTGCTATAATTTCTCTTTCTGCCTGTCTTGTCCTGTCTTTGTCTCCCCCCACACACACAAACACAAACACACGCGCACACGTCAATAGTTCTATAGTTCAAATGCTTAACAAAAATATCTTTATAAATATCACAGTTAAGATTTAACTTTTTCTATCTTTAAAGAAGCAAAGAACCATTAAAAAAAATTTTAAAAACTCCTGAGGTGGGAGAAATGACTCCGCAGTAAGAGCACGGGCTACTCTTGCAGAGGACCCAGATTCAGGTCCCAGCACACACACGGTGGCTCACAACCGCCCATAACTCTCCTGCTAGAGGAAGTGCTACTCTCCGACCACCTCTGCGGGTATCGGGAATACACATGATACACAGACATACACACAGATAAAACACCCATACACAGAAAATAAGTCGCAATGTTAAAAGTTAAAGGAAAATCTCTCGACAGGGGCAAAGGTTTTTCTTAGAGATTATTACAAGATACAAATATAATTGATACAATAGTAAAAGGTATGTATGATCTGTGACAAAAGTGAAATTCATTTAGAGCAATTAAGCAACTTTTATAATATGTCACCTTGCTTTAGTTATCTTAATAATAAACATAAAAACTAAGTTGATTTTTACCATGTGTTGTTCTTTCAAGCTCTTCTAATATACTAGAATTTGATTCAGACTGTTCATTACTTCCCTAGACACAAAGAAAGAAAAAGAAAACATGTTGGGTAGAATACTTAAAAGAACTAAAATACTTTTTCTGCTTTCATGTTTATTTTACAGAGGACAAGAAGGAGTTGGTGAGAACATTAATCCAAGGAACACGATTTCAACAGGAGCTGCTGCTCCAGAAAGCACAGCCCAAGCACGAGGACCAGCATCACAGAGATGGTGGAACGGGGCCAAGGGTGAGAAGCACGAGGCAGCCATACAACTTCATGCAGTGAGGAGAGCAAGAAACGCATCTGTACTGGAACACGCTATGGCCTGTGCCTTTTAAATTATGTGTATCCTTACAAAACTCCAAGAATATTTGTAATGTACAATGACATTGAACCTTTTTATAAAGTACCTTTAATAATAAGAGCACAAATCCACAACCTCTCTAATGACTAGTCTAAGTTTCTCCTAAAATATTAACTCTGTATTAGTAAATAATAATTAATTTAACCTGTAACAGTACACTGCTGCCCAATTATTACAGAGAAATTGTAAAACATAAAAATATCAGCATAGTATGGCTAGCATTTCAGGGCTGTGATCTTAGTAAATGTTTTATCTGAGAAAGAAATCCTTTATTTCTCGACCAAAATGTATACATTTGATTACATATCTAAATTTCAAATGAAGCATTACTATCAAAATGCATTTAAAAACCATTGCAGCTCAATAAGACAAAAAATTCAATTTAATAATTGTCCAAAGGTTTGAATATTTATCCAAAGAAGATGTATGAATAGTAAATGTTTGAAAAAATGTTTATACCATCTATTATTAGAGAAATGAAAACCAATCATGAATAAACACTTATTGAATGATACATTGTTAATATAGAAAAGATTATGAAGTATGAGTAGCATTTTATATAATGGTGATAAGCAATTATCAAACATTTTAAATTATCAATTAATATTTCTACTAAACATATGTATTGCATGCTACATATAAAAGAATGCATTTTGTCAATTACCTTAGAATCTCTTTTTACCATTTTTGGATTAATAAGGTTTCTTAAATAATCAGCTTTTTCCATCCATGTATTCATATTTCTATACTCCTCTTTCATTCTTTCCAACCTAAACAAAGAAATCAGCTAGAGATGAAACAAAGCCAGTGACAGAAGAATGTGTGATAAAAGTCTCAGAAAAACAACACAGTATGATCCATTTACATAAAATTCTAAAAGTGACACGCCAACACATGTTATCTAAGGATACAGTTAAAACAAAGGATTAAAACAAAAATAAGGGTCATGGTTATGGGAAGCCATCAGGGACAGAGGTGCACCTCATAAAGGCACACAAATGTATTTCCGACATTAGTGATGATGATGTATTTCTTATCAGGTAGTAACTTTATTATCATTATTTAAGCTTTATAAACACATTTCAGAAATCATTCTATTATGTATTATTCTCAGTGTTTTAAAGTGCTTATTTAGGTTAGTCCGGGCTGCAGTAACAGAATACTATATATTGGGTGGATTAAACAACAGACACCGACTTTTCACAATTCTCGTGGCTGGGCTGTCTAAGGTGCCAGCCCATTACTGTTCTGGCAAGGTTCTTCCTGGCTTTCGGTGGCCCTCATCTTATATCCTCATAGTGGAAGGATGGTTATCATGTCTTCTCCTTGTTTTGAAACCTTTATAAAGTTATTAATGCATTATGAGGGCTTCATCCTCAAGCCTCATCTAACCCAATTATTTCCCAAAAGTTCTACCTTTAAATATTGTTACATCAGAGATTAAACTTTAACCGCAGTTGAGAAGGCTGGTGATGAAGCTCAGTGGCAGAGCGTTTGCCTAGAGTGCTTGGGAGCCTGTGTTCGATCTCCAGCAACACAAATAACAAGAAGGCTGGGGGGGGGTGAACACCTGGTGCAGCCCTAGATATCCACACTGCTTTTCAGTGAGTGTATAGATACATCAACAAAAGATGCTTTTCCCTTTAAAAAAGATCCTTGCTTCTTAATTGATATACTATACATCATAATGGCAAATTGCCATGCTTGCTTAAGCTAACCAAGAAGGTATATAAGTGGGAAGTCTGGGGGTGACAGTGGCTGCCAGGGCAGCAAAATTTCAAAATCTTTTCAAATCCCTGCAGAAAGTACTAGAACACAAGTAGCAACTAAAAGCCCATGGATGGCCTTTTATAACAAACCTTATAGCAAAGTATTTAAAACTTCCTTTAAAGCCAAAACCCAGCGCTGAGGATGCCCATGTGTGGGAACGCTGCATTTGACCACGAAATTTCTTAGCTAATTTTCTCCTCAAAACTCTGAGTCTAGAATTCCTCATGTATTTATCCCTAAAGATGGCCATGAGGCTTGCCTTGGCCAATGGAACGCCATTTGCGTGACATTAAGATAAGTATGAGGAGCACTTTGCACAGTGATGTGTGCACTCCTTCAACACTGCCTTCAGAACGCCGCTGTAATGAAGCAGCTTACCAGAAGCCATGTGGAAAACTCAGGTCCCAGTTCAGACTGGCACCAAGTGCGTCATCTATTTCTATTGTCATCTGACTGTACAACTGAGTCCAGCAAATAAGCAAAAATAAAGAAGTTAGCCTACAGAAATATGCAATATATTTCCTTTAGTGTGGTTTTCAATACAACAGTAGACCACTAGTAGCATTACATTTGAAGGATAGTCAGAACCCAACCTTGAAAACTAGATAACTGAAGGATGGACCATCGTTCATTCCTCGCTTTCTACAAGGAATGTAACACTAGGCAACCAAGAAGGAGATTTATAAAATCATTCCACTCAATAAAAGAAAAGAACAACAAAGTGGTAGAATTAGAATAATAATTTGATATTGTATTCCCAGAAATACATAATGGATGCTAACAAAAACTAACAAATTGGTTCCATAGTCAAGCAGCGCCGGGAGAAAGTTACTCTCCCAGGAGCGTGGAAAAGCCATGAGTGGGGACAAGACAAGCACCATTGCTCACTGAGACCCACCCGGAACCCTCGGGACACAGAGACTGAGGTAAAGTCCGGACAGGAAACTTCCAGTTTCTATCTGTGGCTGGGGACCTCAGCTTGGGCCACAGAGCTGCATAGCCAATTAGCGCTGGGAGAAAGCTAGCCTCCCAGGCCCTCGGGACACAGAGACTGAGGAGGAAAAGTCAGGAACAAGAACCTTCCAGTTTCCATCTGTGATGGGAGACCTGGGCCTGGGCCACCAGGGTTCCATAGCTGAGTAGCGCCAGGAGAAAGCTACCCTCCCAGGAGCGTGGAAAAGTCATGAGTGGGGTTAAGACAAGCACCACTGCTCACCGGGACCCGCCCGGAACCTGCGGGACACAGGGACTGAGGTACTCAGGCATAGGAACCTTCTGGTTTCCATCTGTGGCAGGAGACCTCTAGCTGGGCCACCAGGGTTCCATAGCCAAGCAGGGCTGGGAGAAAGTTACTCTCCCAGGAGCGTGGAAAAGCTGTGAGTGGGGATAAAACAAGCACCACTGCTCACCGGGACCTGGGGACCTCAGCCTGAGCCACAGGGCTCGAGGAGAGAGCTGGTATCCCAGGAGTGCTGACACACCTTCGAGCATAGGCAAAACCACCACTTCTGTTCAAACTCACTGGATCAAGAGGGACCCTTGCAGAGCCATCAGGACACAGGAACCAAGGGACCGCTGGGGACAAGATCATTCTGGTTTCTGTCTGCACCCCAGAGCTGACCCTGTGCCACAGTTCTCCAAACCCAAACACCTCTCAGAGAGAGCTGGTCTTCAAGGAGTATTGATATAGAGGCTTCAAGAGGGACAAGCCACAGCCAGACAGAGTAAGATCAGCTAACATCAGAGTTAACAAGATGGCAAAAGGCAAGGGCAAGAACATAAGGAACAGAAACCAAGGCTACTTAGCAACATCAGAATCCAGCTCTC
>CM052709.1:51233684-51250458 GCA_028551405.1 Uromys caudimaculatus
AGGAAGGAAGGAAGGAAGGAAGGAAGGAAGGAAGGAAGGAAGGAAGGAAGGAAGGAAGGAAGGGTGAGCCGGGCAGTGGGGTGTAAGTCAGAATACCCAGACTGACAGAGAAAACATGACCAGGAGAGCTAGCACAGGAGCCCACAGGACAGACAGGTGGGGGAGCATCTGCCTTATGAGTGGGTCTTCACCTCTTTTCTTGCCATAATAAAGTACCCAATTTGCTGAGAAGTATGAAGACACGAAGCAATGTCACAGTATGTATTCCTAGGCCACCAGACAGCCCATGGTTCAACAGACGAAATTTGGAACGATACAGACCACATGTAAATAAGTGAAATGTGTGCTCTTTACCTTTCCCGGGGCTTCTCACGGAGTTTTTCAAGTTGCACCACACTTGCCTGGCTGGTTTCAGGAGCCCCAACGTTAACATTAAATTCTGGAGATAAGAATGCTGGATATTCTACTCGTTGTGGAGTAATAACATTTCTGAAAAATGGTAACAGAGTTATATGCTGACATGACGTAAAAGCACAGCCCTACAGTCAGGGTGGTTGCACTTGTTTGGGCCGTTCTTCCTCTGATGCCAGCTCACTCACCACCATCACCATCAAGACAGGCCAAGGAAGGAGAATCGGAACACTGATGGGAGCGCTTTCTTGGTTCCTTGTCCTTTCAAGACTGTGGGCAATAGGGACAGAAGAGGGGGCGGCCCAAAGCAAGGAGAAAAAAATCGTCTGAGCCCAGGCCTTTTCGTAACCATTTATAGACACGTTTGCCTTCAGAGCCCTCATTCTTTCAAACAACTAATTCTATGGACTAATCTTGTGCCACACTATATTAATATGTCTGTCTATATAGATTGTTTTATTCCACCTTCACAGAAAACCCACAGGAGAAGAATTGTGGAATCCTTTTCCAAAGGGAGCCAGAGAAGGAGTAGATGAGAGACTAGGGGGGGAGAAGAGAGGGAAACTATGATCAGAATGAATAGTTATTTTAAAAGGGGGGTGATTTATCGAATCCACTTGACATACAAGAAAGCCAGTAGTAAAGAGATCCCTTACACATCTCACAGCTAGCAAGTGTCTTTTTGGCTAGTCTTCACTATATACAGTAATGAGCACCTTAAGTTCAAAATATTTCCAAAATAGAATGTATGACTTCTTCAGTCCCTAAATAGGTTCTTCCCCATATTCTCTGGCTCAAGAAGTAGAAGCACCACATAGGCATCCAGTGGTCATAAATGTCAACTACTACTGTCACTTGCCTTTTCTCTGTCACTGTCCATCTCTGATCTATCATTCCATAATCTCAAGAACTATGATTAAACATCCTAAATATTTCACAAATTAATGTAGTCATCTGTCCCACTGAATTAGGGATGTCTAGTGAAATAGATTCAGTGCGGTGCAAAGATATATAAGTAGGTTGTCATATTATGTTGGCCCCATTAACTTGTAGAAGCTTGTGATCTGCAGGGTGAGTCTGCTGGCTGGTGACCCAGGCCTGCCAATGGTGCAACAGAGACAACAGCACAATTCCTGTTCAGAGTAGACAGGCTCAAGAACAAGGGGGGATTCCTACAAGCTGGAATTTCAGATTGAAGGTACTTAGATAGAAACAATTTCGTTACTGGGGAGAGGTTAGTCTTCTTGTTGTATTCAGCAGCTTAGATAAGGCTGCCCACATTAGGATCTGCCTTATTTATAATACCTATTTAAATATTAATCTCATCAAAGACTTCTCCCTCAATGATGACCAAAACCTTGTCACTTTGTGGTCAGTCAAGTTACATGAATTACTAATAATCCACTTGCTGTCAACCAAGCCTCTGTATCCATCCCTTCAGTCACCCTGAACCTCCGGATGGAGACGATCACATGATCACAGTTCCACCTGACCTGATGTGACTGTCTCTGCCAACAGACCAGGAGAGGAAGTAACGTTTGAGTGGTGTTCACTCCTCTCCTCAGCACCCAGACCTTTACTATTGTGATGTTGTGTGACATGGATAAGAGGGGGAACAAGACTACTTACGTCTATGTATAGATACATACATTCATAACCGACTTGGGAGGAACGCCCGTAACAAGCACACCCTTGCTTCTGCATCCCACCTTAGGTCCCAGTCTGTACCTCTTCATTCTCCTCCGTCCATTCTGCCCTTCCTGCTTTAGCAAGCTCTGTGGCTGCTGCCTTACCTGGTGATGTGCGTAAACTCCCATCCTTTCGGCCATTAATAGTCCTGTGCAGACTACAGTGCACTTTTCTATTAAATTTTTTTTTAAGTTTTCTTCTTTCTTTTTCTTTTTCTTTTTTTTTAAAGATATATTTACTTTATTATGTATATGAGTACACTGTAACTGTCCTCAGACACACCAGAAGAGGGTTACCAATCCCATTACAGGTGGTTGAGAGCCACCATGTGGGTGCTGGGAATTGAACTCAGGACCTCTGGAAGAGCAGTCAGTGCTCTTAACCACTGAGCCATCTCTCCAGCCCCTCTATTAAATTTTTATTCGGTACCAGCGAGATGGCTCAGCAGGTAAAGGTACTTGCTGCCAAAACTGAACCCGAGTTCCATGCCAGCATCAGATGGAGGAAGGACAGCACCAGTCTCCACCAGCTGTCATCTGCCTTCCACATGCTGCCACTGTCTACCCCTACCCCAAGTAAGTTTTTATTTAATTTTTTAAAAGTTTCACTTGTATTTGTCTTTTGCATGTATGTGTATCTGTGCACCATGTGCACGCAGTGCCACGGAAGCCAAAAGACTGTCAGAGCCTCTGGAACTGGAGTTACAGAGGGGTGTAAGCCACCATGTAGGTGCTGGGAACTGAACACTGGTCCACTTGAGCTCAGTGCTGTTAACTACTGAGCTATTTTTCTAGGCCCACAAATAATTTTTAATATAAAAAACCTAAATCACAGAGTATGATGAGATTAAGAAACGCCCTAAAGAGTCTCGTGTATTTTGGCACAGCCTTCCTTTTGCCCACTGTGAGATAGTCCTTCATGCTTTCTTCTGCAGTTGGAATCCACTATTTGCCAGTGCAGCAACTCCCTCCTTTACCTGTCGACTCTGGGTCATAAGGAGCCCAGAAGCTGTGCAGCAGCCTTAACTTCTAGTTCAGTGCAATCGCTCAGTGGAAGCCTTTACTTTTTTGGAAATAGTTCTAGGCCAGCAGAAGATAAGGTTACAAGACTGGGAGAGAATGTTTTGCTCAAGAATTGTCAGGAGCAATGATGAGCGGCATAGTTTTCGCTTCTGCGCCTTGATTCATCAACTACTGAATGCTGGCTACAGGAGAAGATGCACCAAGTATTGGTCACAGATATCGGTGCTTCAGGGTACATAAAACCACCTGGAGAACTATGTATCATGCCTGCAGGGGTTGATGGTGAGTGTGCAGGAAAGGCCACTGAACTGTTCTGCTGAGCCAGCTGCTTCAGGATGGCAGAGAATATTTTTGTGTTGGGGAGTATGGAGTGTGTGGGAGATGCATGCACATAAATGTACAGGTACATGTACCCATGTACATGCATGAGGAAATCAAAAGACTGCAGGTGTCTTATTCTATAACTCTCTGCCTTAGTCCCTTGGAACAGGGTCTTTCACTGAGCCTGAAGTTCTCCATTTCAGCAGGCCTGGCCAGCAAACTCCTGGGATCTGCCTATCTCTGCCCCTTTATTCCCTCAAAGCTGGGAATATATGCACCTGCAGCCATGACTGGCTTGTGCATGGCTGCTGGAGATCTGAAAGCAACTTGCAGAGCATCTCCCCAGCCCCACTAACAGCATTTTTAAACATAGTTTTGCTTTGTTTTTACAGTCAATTTAGAAGTAAGAGTTGGAGTGAGTGGTGTTGAGTAGGCTAACACTGCTGTCCTACAGAGCAGAAATTGGCAACCACTAAAGACATGGATCTTAGAAACCCTCCGTTGTATTCAATAAAAAGGATCTTTTGTTTGTTTGTTTGTTTTTTGTTTTTTGTTTTTTTTCGAGACAGGGTTTCTCTGTGTAGCCCTGGCTGTCCTGGAACTCACTCTGTAGACCAGGCTGGCCTCGAACTCAGAAATCCACCTGCCTCTGCCTCCCAAGTGCTGGGATTAAAGGTGTGCACCACCACTGCCCAGCAATAAAAAGGATCTTGCTATCTAATTTCCTCATTAAGTCACCTCTTCATTCACAAAGAATGTCCCCCCCCCCCAGACCTCAGCTCTTCCCCAGGGTGACACCTACAAACGCAGTTATCTCTCCCATCTTTCTGTTTGTTTGCTTGTTTTTCACAGGGTCTCATATAACGCCCCCCCAAACTCCCCATCTTTCTGCCTCTATTTCCCAAGTGTTGAGGTTACAGACATGAGCCATCACACCTGGCTCTTTCAATTATTAAGCAAAGGAATTCAGTGATCCCTTTATCTTAGGGTCTAGCCCACCTCAGCCATGTTCTCAGGGTTTCTTAAGATAACTAATACACTCCATCATACCTTTAAAATGCCACTTGATCTTAATACAGTAATGAAACTTACGATACAGGGTCTGTTCTCTCTGGAGGAGGTGCAATATTCATAAACATAGATGGCTCATTGACTTTCTGAAGAGGTTTTAACTGAACAAAAATGTAAGTACAGTTAGCTATAATTCACAATAATAGAACTAACACCACCACCACCCGCTCCCAAAGGCCTATACGGTTCTTAAGTGACAAATATAAGGAGAACAGGAGTGAAGACAGCAACTTAATTTGTTGGGTACTAAATATCTGCCAGGCATCATATAACTTTAACTTTCTCAAATGCTTCTGATAAAACTATGAACTAAGTGAGCATATTTTATAGATTACCCTGAAGATCAGTGATTCACTCAAAGTTACAAAATGGTATGCACGAGTGAATGACACGAAACCTGAGGTGGCTTTCCTGGCTCTCGGCTGGAGATCTTCCCGCCATCACAGTAGGTGAGGAGGAGCCATACCACCGCAAGCCTCACGGGTGCAGTGCGCTTCTATTGGACTGCCAACCCTTTCCCATTCAATCCCTTTGTTCTGGGTTTTCAGTAAGGTCCACCCACATAAAACAATACTTGCCTCATTTTATCTGAAAACAAGCTATCCCGTTCTCTGTGTATGCATGTGAATGTGCTCATCTGTATCTAAAGATGTATGTGCATGTGTGTTCACATGTGTATGTGCTGCATGTGTAGTCCAGAGGACGTTCATGTGCCATTACTCAAGCTTTCTTACTGGCCTGGAGCACATCAAGTAGGCTAAGCCGGCTGGCCAGCAAGTGCCAGGCATCTCCCTGTCCCTGCCTCCCCAGTGCCGGGGTTACAGATCTGAAGATGACCTCTCCCTTTAAGAATCGTTATTTTATATGTTATGCATACATTTGAATACAAGCCTACCTCTAAAAATACTCATAAGCTATGACTTCTAAATGCAACTTTCACAAATGACAGTGGAGATTCTAATAAAACATAATTCAGCACAAGAAGAGAATATAAGGGCTAGAGCGCAGCTCAGTCAGCAAAGTGCTTTCATGGAAAGCATGAGGACCTAAGTTCACCACCAAGCAGCCACATAAAAAAGTCAGGCATGGTGGCATGCTCCCGTAATCCCAGTGCTGGGGAGAAGGAGACAGGGTAGTCTCTGTATTATTCTAATTGGTGAGCCCCAGGCCCCTGTGAGAGACCTTGTCTCAAAAATCAAAGTGAATGGCTCCTAAGGAATGGCACCCCAAGTTGGCCCCTAGCCTCCACACACACGTGCCAATGTATACACAAGTGCACCCTAACTTGTATACATATACACACAGAGAATAAAAGAACTGGGCATGGCAGTGCACCACCAGGGCAGTAACCTAGCACTCAGTAGGCTAAGGCAGGGGGTCATGAGTTTAAAGGGAACCTGGATAACTCATGGACTACAGATAACTCAGGTCCAGCCTGAGCTACATAGAAAGTCTCTATGTCTAGAAACCATGTACTAGGCATGTAACTCAGTAAATAAATAAATAAATGGAAGGAAATAACAGTAAATGGAAGGAAATAACAGTAAAAATAGATAAGGAAGAAGGTTTGCTCTTTGGGGCTGTTATCTGTACACTTCCATTTCAAAATATATTAACAATCATGATATACTATGAAAAAATGTGAATATATTATAGGGATTTTTAATTAACATAGCAGTAAACCTACTTAGTAAGATTACTCTTATTCTCAATTACTAATCACAACTCAGACTGTTAAGGAAAAGCCTGAAATGGAAGGCCATTCCCCTATACAGCAGCAGCAGTATGAAGTCAGGCTAACACACGCCTGGTTCTGGTGATCCAGGGATGGCGAGAGTTCCTCCAAGCACTGGGGGACAGTGTTTCTATATATTGGTAAGATTTTTCTAGAATAATTTTTTCTTCAGTCTGAATGCTGAGATCACAGGCATGTGTCTATGATCAATAACTCCATTTTATGAATATTTCTAGGTGTAAAATGCCATACTCAATGAAACACCTAACATTGCTTTAATAATACAAATGTATAGAAACAATTAAGGAAGTCTTAAAATAAAGACATTTTGAATAAAATATTATCATTTAAAATGTATAAAGTATTATTTTTTCTGAAGAAAAGCCCTTATATCTCAAGATCAGAATACAAAGCAACATTTGTTATTAAGTGGTCATTTTTTAAACACTTATTTATTTTTTTAGGGAGATGCATGAGCCATAACGACAGACAACTTTTAGAAGGTCCTTCCACTATATGGATTCCTGGGATTGAACCAGGTCATCAGGTTCAGTAGAAAGAACCTTTGCCCACAGAGTCATATGCCAGGCCTAAAAGTTTTTACTTTTAAATGTTGCCCAACTGGAAAAAAATAAGCTCAAAAGAGAATGATCTGATGGATGAGCTAGAGCAGCACACAGTGTTTAAAGAAGGGACTAACCTGATGTGAAAATCCGTAACCGAAGTTTCCATAGGAGAACATGAATTCCACCTCCAGCCTGCAGACTGCCTAAACACGGGGAAATTGTTTCATTGTTTGTTTAGAATGATGTCTTAGAGATGTGACAGAAACTAGTGTCATAAATCGATATACTTAGAAAAGCCCAGAATTAATCTTCTAGTTTAAAAAAAAAAAGAAAAGTAAACCAAAGCTTTGTTTGTACAAAGAACCCCCAAAGAAGATTTTGTTCAGTTCCCAGAAAGTTAAAAGCCTCCCCCCTTAAAATTAAGCAATGCTAGTGGTCAAATGTACAAAGATTTAACTTAGAATCCTTAGTAGGCTTATGCTAAGATATCTACATATATAGTATATATTTTATATATGCATATATTTCAAGCTATTCACTCACATGATTTTCACCTCCACCCCAGATCAAATTTTGCGACAAGCAATCTCACCTCTCAACCCCGGGCTGACCACATGTGAGGGAAGGAGAGCCCACACTCAGCGACCTTAGCTGTTCCTCAATCCCATCTGGCCAGGAGACAGCACGAGTGTTTTTGGACTGCTCAGTTAATCAAATTGCTAACTTTAAGCACATTTGGAATTTAGAGACTCTCCAGCAAGGCTGGAGAAAGCACGGAAGCAGCGGAGATGTTACTCTGTCTCCTCCAGGGCTTTCTAGTCCTCTAGCCCACAATTTACTAAGAAGCTCAAAGTGTTACAGATATGTATATATGTATGTACATAACAATAAGAAAAGAGGCCATGAATTTGAGAAAGAACAAGGGGGGGAACATAGAAGGGGGAATAATATTATATTATAATTTAAAAATCATTATAAAGAACAAACATGTAGAAAGTTAAATTGAGTCTGGAAAATGATATCAAATTTTTTATAAAATAAGCAAATAATTTATGAGCAACACATACTTTTTCTAATTCAGACAGCTAAGGTTAGGGTAATGAAAAATTTAAAAGTTTAGGCTATAAACTATCAGAGTAAGTTCTATCTAGTGTTAAAACATCACACATGCATAAGTCTTAGGAAGGTTTGTAAAGCTCTTACATTGTTTCTACGCATCAATTGTATTACTTCAGTAAAGCAGCCTTTCTAGAAAAGAAAATCTTAAATGTAGAATTATTCATGTATGTATCTGTAATTTATCTAAAGCATGCTATAATACAAAATAAGGCAGTAATCTTCAGAATATACATGAATTCAATAGCTAAAATACAAGTACAATATAATTTTAAATAAATGAAAATCAGTGTTCTGTAGAAGAAAAGTTCCATTGCAAATGACAGAAGCGAATGTGGATGTTAGCATTTGCAGAGGCAGAGATGCTTCTGCTGGTTTGACGTCCCTTTCTGGAAATCGGCCCCCATTCTGGTGGTGAGGGTTATATGTAAATCTCCATGACAAGCTCCCGGGTAGGTGGAAGACTTCCCACACTGCAGGGGCATGGACAGGATCTGAGATCGTCCATCCTCGGGCCGCATCCGTGTCATCTCCACTGTCCTACAAGTTACCGCACCCAGTCCAGTACCCACGCTTAAGTCTTTTCCCTGGGCATCTTCACTGCTCCCAATTCCATGGTTAGGAACCTTAACACTGCGTGCTGAGTGCTTCACTGAGCTTTCTTGTCAGTTTTCACCACTACCATGCAGTGTCTCTTATGGAACCCAGAGGCAAAGGGGCTTCTTTGAAGCCCACACACCAATCTTGTTTAGAAAGTAATTCAGACTCTGCCACATTAACCTTTTTGTTTCAAATTACATGATCTTGGGTGGAGATTCAGATTTTTCTCTTTTTTTAAGCCTCATGCCATCTGACAAATCTAATATTTTTCATATGTTTAGAATGAACCTTGATTCCTATGCATGTGATAAACCCATCAGATATCAGGAGCCATGCTGACAAATATTGGTTAAACAGCCTGGTTCCAAGAAAAATGGTTTCTGTTTTACTCTTTGTCTTTTTGAGACTGTCTCATGGAGCCCTGAAATCACTAAGTGGCCAAGGGTGAGTTTGAACCCTGTCTTGTCTGTACCCCCAAGTACTGGGATTAAAGGTATGGGTCCCTATGTAGCAGATATTTTTATATATACCTGTATTATTTCATAAAGATGTGATTCCGCACTGCCTAAGGGAAAAGAAGGCTTTTCTGAATCTCCTCCATCTTGCATTAGTTCCAAGTAAATATAATTCCGCTCATCATCTTGACGTCTGGGAACCTCAGTAGCAAAATACATGAGAGGAAGTATTAAATTTTAGGTCTGAATTTCAGACATAATGTCCAAGTAAATACATCCGTAAGTTACACTATATCATGGGCATCACTAATTATTAGTTTTTATGTTATCTTTGTGACTTTTCAAGTTCAGCATTCCACATATTCTAATATCAACAAAATCAGGACCTACTTATGTCTAATGTTAATTATGATCTTTTGAATCATCTATTACATACATTGTCTTTTTAGCTATATATAAAGAGTTGCCCTTAACACTCTACTGAAACTACATGCCAAGAAGAAGTGATTCAGGAATCCTAAGCAGAAAGAACAATACTGGAGGTATCATAATACTTGATTTCAAATTATCCTAACAGAGCCATAGTTAACAAAACCAGCATGATACTGGAACAAAACAGGCACAGACCAATGGAACCAAAGATAGGGTCAGACACAAGCCCACACAGCTACACCTACTTGATTTCCACAGGCACAAAAAAGGCACATTGGAGAAAAGATTGTTTACCAAGCAGGGCTAGGAAAAACAAACCAACACCCATATGAAGAAGACTGCTCAGGATCCCTGCTACTCACCTTGTATAAACAAATCCAGAGTGAAGGACGAGGTCCATGTAGACCTGAATCTTTGAAAGGCCTAGAGAAAACACTCCTAGACACGTTCACGGGCAGTGACTTTCTGAACAGAGCCCTAACAACTCAGGGGACAGCAACAAGGTGGAATGAAGCCATTCAAAAGCTTCGGCATGGCAAGGGGGAACGATCTCTTTGCCAGCTGTTCCTCTAACAGGAGATTAATATCCAGAGTATGTAAAGGGCTCCGAGTCTAAACACTGGACAAGTCAGCAACCCTATCAACAGATGTCAGGCGAGCTGAGCAGAGGCATCCCACAGGAGTAAGTACAAACAGCCAACAAGTGCATGGAGAGACACTCAACTGTCTTAGGCATGGGAGAAATCAAATCAAAACAACATAGATTCAGTCTTGCCCTAATCAGGAAGGCTTATCCAGAAAACAGAAGCAGAGGCTCGGAGGATGCAGGGCAGGGCTTTTACATTACTGGTGGGAATGGAGAGCCATGAGAAAGTTCCTTAAGGACCTGAAACCTGCTCCTAGAGGTCTTGCAGGTGTGGCTTCTGTGTCCCATGTGCATCAGGAGGTGGCAGAGAGGAGAGAGGCTATGTCTACACCCAGTGTTCTGACCCGTGAACATCTGAAGGATTAGTAGCCTAACACTCTGAAGAAAAGTGAGCCTGAGTCGGCCACCACTCTGGTGCCAGGCAGGCCGGGGCAGGTTCCCAGGGCAGGAAGCAAACCGCACACTAGAAGAACTCTGCCTGGGACTAGAGGCCCCAGTCAGGAATGAGTCCAAGATAGATGGCAATTTGGGTAGACAGGTAGAGGAGAGCCTGAAATGAGCACCAGACTGGAGCCTGGGTAGAGAGCTAGCCTGAGATGAACACCAGTCTGGTTACCCCCACGTCTGGGAGGTGGGGGCAGACCATTTTTGAGATGACTCCTGTCCTGTGCCATAATGCAGGAGCAGGGCATAGCACTCCCAAGGCCATCCTGAGATGATACCAGACACTCAGAGACCTAGGCACCACTAAAAGGAACAAGTAAGTAGTGGAGAGATGGAAGAGAAAGAGAAACAGAAGGATGTGGGCACAATGAGGAGAGGCAGAACTGGAGACTTGATGGTAGTAACAGTTTGATCTGAGTAGCTGGCGATGCCACCTGGGACCATGGTGGGGTCCTGACCTGTACTGACACTGGGGGCCATGTCTGGTTCCATGACCCTGCAGCAGCAGGAGTCTGTTACCACCAAAAGGCCAGGTGGATATCCCTGGTCTGAGCTGCCTCTGGGGACATGTTTATGTCTGAGGACTGTGCAGAACTGGCTCCACCCCTCACCTGGGCATGCTGGGAGAGCTGACCCCACACAATGCAGGAATTGCAGGTTAGCCAGCTCCAAGGATGCAAGCAAGCATGGGAGAGCTGGCCCTACCATTCATCTCCCTGTGGTGGTATAGACAAAAAAGAGATAGCCTCCTCCCCTCTTGCCCCTCACCACCTTTGGCAGGCAAATGACATGGCCCCAGGGTCATAAGAGGAGAAGAGCTAGCCCTGTCCATCACCAGCTGCAACACTTGGAAAATAGAGCCGCCCATAATGTAGGGTTGTGGATGAGCTAGTTGGGAGGGCATGAGTGTGAGAGAGCTGGCCCTGCCCCCACCTGCTGCAGCACTCAGGGAGGGCAGGCCCTGCACCTCGCCTGCCTAGCACAGTAGAAATGACTGTGGAGAGCTTTGGGGGCCACTTGGCAAGAACCTTACATTTGGCCAAGGACAAAGAAACAGGCTTCAGGCAGGAATCTGACCTTAGGTCAAGGACAAAGAAGTAATTTCATGCAGGAATCTAATTTTAGGCTAGAACAGGGAAGTAAGTTCAGGCAGGAATCTGATTTTACAGTAGAACAAAGAAGGCTTCAGGCATGAATATGACATTGGGCTAGGACAGGGAAGTAGGCTTGGATATCTCTGGTCATCCTGATAAGCCTTTAGAAACAGTGATTTGGGGACTTTGTTTTTTGCCTTACTTGTTCCTTGACTATTTGTGTTTATTGTATTGCTTGTTCCTCAATCTAGAACTGACCTTGTTGCTTGCATGCAATTAAAATGGCATAAAAGCAGATTGGGAAAAAGTAAACCTGCCTTCAGTCTTAGAATTGATTGAGGCCATGCTGCAGTATTGTCTAATTGTCTCTTCCTTTTCAATCCTCACTCCTCTGCTGGAGAACTTGTTGACTGACTGAGCAGGCTTGGTCAGATGGCACCTCAAAGTTGGGCTCCAATAAGCGGGGTACAGTGAAGGACATCGCAGGAATTGGAAGTGTGTGTGAAGGGAAGTAAAGATTTGGGCCAGAAGTGAATAAGCCTTGTAGAAGGACATGGTAATGGTAAAATGTGTTTTTGTGTATGTGTTTAGAGTTATGCTAAAATCTAGAGAAGCAAAGGTAAGTCTCATAGGTGCTTTTAGTCTTTGGACCCTGACTAGAGATAGTTTACACCCTAGACATGAGAGAGTGGGTTCAAGAAAAGCAGTCCTCCCCAACTATCCGGGGATGCTTTGGCGAAAGAGAAGGAAAATGAACTTAAGCTGTTTCAGAGCTCTCCTAGGGACAAGAAGAGGTTGGAAGATGTCCTGCTTCCTCTCTGGCTCCTACTGGAGGAATGCTTAGTTCTGGTTCTGGGTCCCTTAGGTAGGATATCTAGGTCCCTTTTGTGAAACATCTAATTCTCTTCCCTCTCTGTGTATTGTCTGTCCTGGGTGCACCAATCTCCGTCAGTTTATGTTTGTGTTTTTGTTTTTTGCTTGAATGTTGCCCTATGTTTCATGTTCAAAAGAAAAAATGGTTAAAACTATCTGATGGTTGTTTACCCCTTGAGTTAGTTTTAACTTGGTTTCAAATAAATAAAAAGCAGTCTCAATTGGCCTTTGGAGCCCTGCACCTGTAGCTAGGAGTCAAGTTCAGCTGGAGAAGCCCTGCTAGGGGCTGATTGTCTGCACAAGGCGCTCTTAAAGGGGCCAGCAGCTTCTCAGGTTCTATGGTAAGGGAGCTGATGGCCATTTCTCCTAGAAAAATCTCTGTGACTGTGATTATGGGTTCAGCAGGTGACAAGGTGCTCCTCCCTTGAAATTTCAGTTAGAAGAAGTAAGAATTTTTGTTTGGTCTAAACAAGTAAATGTGTTAGCCACTTCGTTTTTGTTTTTAATGTTTTATAAATTGGTTTTAAATGTATAAATAAGTGCCGCATGTCTTGGTTATAGATTATTGGCTTATAAGTTATTGGGTATGATTAACAATTTATAACATTGGTAACAGAAAGTTTAAAACTGGTAACTCAGGGGTGGAATCATTCAGACAACATGTGGCATGAGCCAAGCCAGGGAAACAGGTCTCTAAAGATACATTTGAATTGGGTAATATTTTATGTAATTCTTATCCTAGAAACCAGGCTTATAAAAGATAGGATTTAGGGCAGTGTCTCTTTGAGGTATTAGAGGCTGCACCATCATGTGTTTGTGTGCAAGAATGGCCACCAAGCTTTGTAGCATGGGAGTGATGCACTCGTTGTTTTTGGAGAGGCTGGATTGTTTGTTGGAGGTTGGGTTTTGCTTTCCAAAGTTATGGTTGTGCTCTGGTGTTGCAAGGGAAATGATAGTTAAACTGCAAGTGTTCCATTGGCTGCAGTTTGCAGTTCGATCACAGGCTCAGGATTCTAACTCACACACATTTGTAATTAAGAAAAAATCTGGCAGGTGGAGATTGCTGCAGGATTTGCGAAGGGTTGATAAGGCTATGGAACTTGCAGAGGCATTACAGCCTGGCTGCCTACTCCAGCCGCCATCCCAGGAAATGCTTATAGAATTATTATGGACTTGGAGGATTGTTCTTATACTGTTTCTTTGCATCCTGGTGACTGTAGGAGGTTTGCATTTAGTGAGCTTGCTTGTAATTTTAAAGAGCTCATGAAGTGATATCATTGGAAAGTTTTGCCTCAAGGAATGTCTAATAGCCCTACATTATGTAAAAATTTGTCACTGCTTCTATACAAGAGGCTAGAACTTGGAATCTTTCAGTGTAAATTATTCATTATATGGATGGATATTTTATTAGCTGATCCCACTGGAAGAGTTTTACTACAAGGTTTTGCTCTTATACAATGAGCTTTAAATTTTTGGAGTGGTTGTTGCTCCAGAAAAGATTCAGAGGCAATATCTTTTTCAATATTTGAAACATCAATTATATCCTAAACAAATTGTGGAACAAAAAATTCAAGTAAGAAAAGATACTTTACTTTTTGGCAATTTTCAAAAGTTGCTAGGAGATATTAATTGGCTAAGACCTCATCTTAAGCTTACCACAGGAGAACTTAAACCTCTGTTTGATATTCTCAAGGAGAATGCAAATCCTAATTCCCCTCGACAATTAACTGATGAGGGATAAATAGTTTTGCAGAAAGTAGAGGAAGCTATTAGCCAACAACAGATACATTGTATAGACTATGATCAATTGTTGGCTGTTTGCATTATTGCTACTTATGTGCCCACAGCAGTTCTTTGGCAAAACAGACCATTAATGTGGATTCATCTTTCTTCATCACCAAGTAAAGTTTTAACACCCTATTATGAGGCTGTTCCTGTGTTAATAAGAATTGTAGGATAGAATCAAGAAAATATTTTGGGAAAGAACCTGGTGAAATGTTTATTCCTTATTCCAAACAGCAATTAAATTGGTTATTGCAGAATACTGAATATTAAATAATTAAATAATTAAATATAATAATTAATAATTAAATATTGCCTATTGCATGTACAAACTTTTCAGGGAAAATTGATAATCATTATCTAAAAGACAAGTTGTTAGAGTTTGCCTCTATGCATGCTTTTGTATTTCCTGTACATTTATGCACGCAGCCCATAGAGAATGCGCTTCCTGTATTTCCAGATGGCTCATCTAATGGGAAGGCAGCACATGTGATTGGATCACATGTTCATTCTCTTTGAGTTTCCCCCCCACTTTAGCACAAATTATTGAATTATGTGCTGTAGCCACTATTTTTGAAATGTTGAAAATCAAGCTTTCAATTTGTATACTGATAGTCAATATATGGTTTGCAATTGCTTGAAATTATTCCTTTTAGATACTGCTAATTCTCGAATTTTACAATTATTTATGCAAATACAACTCAATTTAAGAAAATGTACTGTTCCTTAATTTTATAGGACATTTAAGATCTCATATTGGATTGCCCAGACCCTTAGTGAGGGCAATGCCACAGCAGATTGTATACCAGGTAGATTATAGGCCTTACACAGGAACAACTGGCCAAACAATCTCATTCTTTACATCACCAAAATAGCAATAGCTTGAGACAATAATTTGGTATTTCTAGAGAATGTGCACATAAAATTGTAAAGACTTGTCCTGAATGTCCTCAGTTTCTACCTGTACCGCATAATGCTCGAGGACTCGCACTGAATCAATTATGGCAAATGGATAGTACTCATATTTCTAATTTTGGAAAATTAAAATATGTACATGTGACTATTGACACCTTCTCGGGCTTTCTAGTTGCAACTGCTTTAACAGGAGAAGCAACTAAAAATGTAATTAGTTATTGCCTACATTGTTTTTCTATGCTTGGTGTTCCAAATCAGATTAAAACAGACACTGGAACTGGGTATTGCAGGCATGCATTTGAGACTTTCTGTCAACAATTTAATATTTCTTTATTATTTGGATTCCTTGTAATTCTTAAAGTTCCAAGGTATTGTGGAACTTTAAAATAATATCTTCATAAAATAAAAAAGGGGGAATTATATCCCTGTACACTACAAAATTATTTAAATCATGCTTTTTATTTTAAAATTTTAAAATCTGGATGCCAAGGAGCTCTATGCTAAGTGTCTATGGCACCCTACAACTAGGCATACTTATGCCTAGGTGAAATGGAAGGATCCACTTACTGACATATGGCATGATCCCAATCAGGTATTTAATATGGGGAAGAGGGCATGTTTGTGTTTTTTCTGCAGGATGCTGAAGGAGCATGCTAGCTGCCAGAGTTATTAGTGAGACATGCTGATGCTGGGACAAAGAATGATGCTGACCGTGAGCTTGCTGAGTGCCCTGACAATGGTGACAGGAAAACTGTAGTGGACGTATGTTCCTGACCCACCTTTGCTTGCCTCTAACCCAGATTGGACAAGATGTCTTGCCTCAAGCTTTTACACCTTGGGGGACAGAAAACATGGAGATTGTGGAAACTGCCTTTAAAAGTTGAGAAGTCAACAAACCTCCACAGATATAAGAAGATTGAAATAATCCCATGCCTCCTATCAGATCACGACAGATTAAGGCTGGTCTCCAATGGCAACAATAACAACAGAAAGCCCACATACACATGGAAGCTGAACAATGCTCTACTCTATGATAACTTGGTCAAGGATGAAATAAAGAAAGAAATTAAAGACTTCCTAGAATTTAATGAAAATGAAAGTAAAACATATCCAAACTTATAGGACACAATGAAAGCAGTGTTAAGAGGAAAACTCATAGCTTTGAGGGCCTCCAAAAAGAAACTTAACAACTTAACTTAACTTAGCAGCTTAACAACACACCTGAAAGCTCTAGAACAAAAAGAAGCTAATGCACCCAAGAGGAGTAGAAGGCAGGAAATAATCAAACTCAGGGCTGAAATCAACCAAGTAGAAACAAAAAGAACTATACAAAGAATCAACAAAATCAGGAGCTGGTTCTTGGAGAAAATCATCAAGATAGATAACCCTTAGCCAGACTAACCAGAGGGCACAGAGACAGTATCCAAATTAACAAAATTAGAAATGAAAAGGGAGACCTAACAACAGATTCTGAGGAAATTCAAAAAATCATCAGATCCTACTACAAAAGCCTATACTCAACATAACTGGAAAATCTGGAAGAAATGAACAATTTTCTAGACAGATATCAAATACCAAAGTTAAGTCAGGATCAGATAAACC
>CM052709.1:51250958-51267182 GCA_028551405.1 Uromys caudimaculatus
CTCCTGGGTATATACCCAGAAGATGCTCCAACATGTAATAAAGACACATGCTCCACCATGTTCATAGCAGCCATATTTATAATAGCCAGAAGCTGGAAACAACCCAGATGTCCCTCATCAGAGGAATGGATACAGAAAATGTGGTACATTTACACAATGGAGTACTACTCAGCTATTAAAAACAATGACTTCATGAAATTCGTAGGCAAATGGATGAAACATAAAAATATCATGCTGAGCAAGATAACTCAGTCACAAAAGAACGAACATGGTATGTACTCACTGAGAAGTGGATATTAGCCCAAAAGTTTGGAATACCCAAGTTTCACTTCACAGTTTCATTGGGCTGAGTGTGAGGTGCCAGATGGAGGAGTTGGAGAAGGGACTGAAGGAGCTGAGGGAGTTTGCAGCCCCATGGAGGGAGCAACAGTGTCAACTGGCCTGACGCCCCAGTGCTCCTGGAGACTGGACCACCAACCAAAGAATACACACATGGAGGGACCCATGGTTCTGACCACATATATGGCAGAGGAGGGCCTTGTTGGCCATCAGGGGGAGGAGAGTCCCTTGGGCCTGAGGGTGTTAGAGGCCCCATTATAGGGGAATGCCAAGGTGGGAAGACGGGAGAGGGTGAGCAGGTGGGTGGGTGGGGGAATACCCTCATAGAGTCAGGGGGAGGGGGAGGGGATAGGGGGGTTCCAAAGTGGAGACCTGGAAAGGGGGAAACATTTGAAATGTAAATAAAGTATCAAAAAAAATTGAGAAGTCATTATAATGACTCTTCTCTTTTAATGTGATCAGTTATTCTGACTCAATCATGGACTGGTCTTCATTTTGAAGGCTGGTTCTGGACATTTTCAGAGACATATTTGAAAATTGACTGCTGCCTTGTATGAAGTTACATTTGCAGTGGATAAAATTGGAACAGGATATGAACGAGTGTTAGCGCATGTGTTAAGGCTCCTAATCTTTTATTAATTGGTCATGTTAAAATTACTTTTGTTTCTTCCACAGTATTTAATGTAAGTTGTATTGATTGTACAGTTTTTAATTGTGTTAGTGTGCTGAATCCTGGCATGTCTCTTATGGTGGTCTATCAACCAGCTTTTGTTTTATTGCTTGTGAGTATCACAGTACCTTGGTAGTCTCAAAAGGGTTTGCAAATACTGGAAGAAGTGAGTCAGACTTTAAGTAGAAGTAAGAGGGTAGTGGGCTTGATTATTGCTGATATAGCAGCTTTAATTATATTAATAACTAGCACTACTGCTTCTGCAATTGGTTTGGCACAAAAAGTTAAGACAGTTACTCTTGTTAATCATTTAGCAAAACAATGTTAGTAATGTTCTCAGCATTCAAGAGGATTTAGATAGGCATTTGGAACAATGTACTGATGCTCTTTATGATATTTTTCAAATTATTGGAGAGGAGGTTCAGAGTTTAAGAGTAAGAAGCCATCTCGAGTGTCATGCCAAATACTAAAAAGATTTGTGTTACTTCTAAAATTTACAATGATAATCACTACAATTGGGAAAAAGTTCAAAGATGCTTGCAGGGTAATATAGTTCTAACACCTCTCTGGATGTTTTAACTTTGCATCGTGAGATCTGCTGAGCTTTGATGCTGCAGATACTGCTGGTAAAATTATCCATGGCCTGAGGTCAGTATTTCCATCCTGGTCAAGCTTCAAGAATGGCACATATAGCTTGATCATGCTGGCCCTTCTTGTCCTGGGAATACTTTTATTCCTGCCCATCATGTTAAAGCCTGCCTTTAACAACATCAACATGTTGGCGGCCAAAGTACATGGCTTGAAACTAAGAATGACCTCCCAGAAAGAGTTTTTGGTTTTTTGTTTGTTTGTTGGTTGGTTGGTTTTGTTTTTGTTTTTGTTTTTTTTTTTTTTCGAGACAGGGTTTCTCTGTATAGCCCTGGCTGTCCTGGAACTCACTCTGTAAACCAGGCTGGCCTCGAACTCAGAAATGTGCCTGTCTCTGCCTCCAGAGTGCTGGGATTAAAGGCATGCACTACTACTGCCCAGCTCAGAAAGAGTTATTAACAGGCTGACAGTCAGAGACCGGTAAGTTCTGTACAGAGCCTTACCAACATAAGACAGAAGTACATTGCTTTTGATAATGTATATCCCATGACGGGTAAGGAAGGCATTCTTGTCAGAACAACCTAAGACAGACACAGTCTTGTTTCTGAAATAAAAAAGAGGGAGATGTGGAGAGCTTTGGGGCCACTTGGTAGGAACCTGACATTTGGCCAAGGACAAAGAAACAGGCTTCAGGCAGGAATCTGACCTTAGGTCAAGGATAAGGAAGTAAGTTCAGGCAGGAATCTAATTTTAGGCTAGAACAGGGAAGTAAGTTCAGGCAGGAATATGATTTTACAGTAGAACAAAGAAGGCTTCAGGCATGAATATGACATTGGGCTAGGACAGGGAAATAGGCTTGGATATCTCTGGTCATCCTGATAAGCCTTTAGAAACAGTGATTTGGGGACTTTGTTTTTTGCCTTACTTGTTCCTTGACTATTTGTGTTTATTGTATTGCTTGTTCCTCAACGTAGAACTGATAACCTTATTGCTTGCATGCAATTAAAATGGTATAAAAGCAGATTGGGAAACAGCGATCAGGGAGTGATCATGGGACTTTGTTTATTGCCTTGATTGTTCTTTGACTATTTTTGTTTATTGTACTGCTTGACCTTATTACTTACATGTAATTAAAATGGTATAAAAGCATATTGGAAAAAATAAACCTGCCTCAGCCTCAGAACTGGCTGGGGTCATGCTAGAATGTTGTCTAATTGTCTTTTCTTTTTAATCCTCGCTCCTGTGCTGGAGAACCTGTTGTCTGACTGAGCTAGCTTGGTCATAAGGGTGGGACTGGCAAGAGAGGAGGGAGGGGGGCTGTGATCAGGCTGTAAGAGAATATAAAAATTACTGGAAAAGAAAGTTTTTTTAAAAAGGAACCTGAAAGCAGAGCTACCATCTATTCTAGTTACATTCCAATATAAGAGAATTCAAGTCAGCACACAGTAGAATCAGCCTAGAATGCCTAGGAATGGACTGAACGGGTATCCCAAGTATAGCATGTCTACACAGTAAAGGTTTATTCAGTCATAGAAGAATGAAACTATGTCATTTCCAGAAAAAAAATATGGGTCTGGAGATCATCATGTTAAACACAATAAGCCAGACTTAACAAAAACCAGTGCACTCTCATAACTGGAATTTAGGGGAAAAGAAAGGGGACATAAAAGCAAAGGAGAAGCTATTAGTGATTTAGAAGGAGGAAAAATGGAGGAGGTGGGAGGCTGAGGGTAAGGAGAGGCTGATACGTTCAAGGTGTGTTCTCCGCATGCATGAGAACACCAGGGAAGCCATTGCTTTCCACAACCGACATACTCCAACAAAATAACTTATCCATCCATCCACTTATATCTATGTGTTCTGGGAGAGCACATGTGTCACAGTGCATATGTAGAGGGCAAGGACAGAGGAGTCAGCTTTCTCCTTCTGCCACGGGAGATCCAGAAATCAAGCTCAAGTCATTAGGCATGGTGCAAGTGTCTTTACTCACTCAGCCATCTTCCTGAGATGCTGGACTAAAAATTATCTTTCTTACTCACTTAAAATAAACTTCACAAAACATAGAGCACAGATGAAATGCTCTAGAATTCAGTAAAACTCAATATAATAAAGCTTTCAAGAAATGACTGGACTAATTAATGAATCTTGTAACTCAACAGATTAATACTACTAATTTTTAAAAGATTTATTCATTTATTTTATGTGTAAATGTGTGCATGTGTTTGAGTCTATATATGCACACTGCATGCATACAGATACTCATGGAGGCCAGATGGGGATGTCAGATCCCCTAAAACTGGAGTTAAATCCTGATAAGAGTGTTGGGAGCCACACCCAAGCTGTTTTCAAGGACAGCAAGTAGTCTTGACCACTGGACTATTGGTTGCTATTTTAATGAAAGCTTTGAAATATACTTAAGCTTTTAAGAAGCTTAACTGTAAACAGAAGCACACCAAGTTCCAGCTGAGTGGCAATTTAATGGAGTATGGCTTCAAGCCAGAGTGTATACACCCCCAGCTCCCTTACATCCCAGCCCTATGACCCCAACAAAGTCCCATGGTACCTCAGTTTCTTCCTTGTAAAGATAATTTTTTAAATTGTGTATGTGTGTGTGTGTCTGTCTGTCTGTCTGTGGGACAGAGGGGGTAAGAAGAGATAGATTTGGGGTTGTTGAAAACAATTAGAGGTGTGTATATGAGGGGAATATATAAGCAGAGAGAAAGTAACGGAAGAGTGAACAAAGAAAGGGCAGAAGGCGGCAGGGGAAGGAAACAGGAAGGGCAAGGAGAGCAAACCTTATTTATGATACAGGACTAGGGCCTCACACAGACAGCCACATGGCAGGGAGGTGTGCTGAAGACAGGCACTACACAGCACTCCACACACACCACCAGCCTCCCCAGAGCAGCAAAGCACTGCGAAACCCCAAAGGAGATAGCACTGCTTCTGCTTCTTATCTGCCTTTTTTCCCAAAAGATATAGGTAGCTCGAATATTTGAAACCATAAAGACACATCATTATATTGAGAAGGGAATTTTCACATTACCTGTACAGAAAAATACTTCACCTCGTCAAACTTAAGTACAAGGTTCTTTTCATTATTAACAGTTTTCAAGTGACGAATTTTTGTACATTTCACAATGTGGTTGATGGACACACGTATGAACAGATTAAAGTGCTGTTGACCAATGACTAAAAATAGAGTATTTAGGAAACAAGTCATATTGTGATTGATCAATTAACACACTGTAAAATCTATTAAACAATCCAGGCCAAAATATAAAATTCAATCAAGTAGATAGAGAAGGTAATTCCAGAGTAAATTAGACAACAGAAAAAACTTCAAAGCAATATTTTTGCCTCTGTGCTCGGCACAGTGGTGTCTACACTTCTCTCCGACCTGTCACATCTGTATTCTCACCAGAACTTCTCTGTAAGTTTTCTATACATTAATTTTAAGGTGACTAAGCACATATGATACATAGCTGACATTATTTTCCGGATATAATTATGTATAAAAGTTTTTAAGTAAGCATATAATTGAGAATAATTGAGTCTTAGGATTGAATTTACAGCAAAGTGTTCTACTCTCATTCACTATGGTCTTCATTTTCAATGTACTGGGTTGCTTTTGTAGTACTGCATGAATCTAAAAGATGTTTTCAAAATTTAAGTATCTTAAAACATCTCTATAGAGAAAATTTGAAAAACTCCCATTATACAAAAAGAGAAAGGAAGGAAGGAAGGGAAAGAGGGAGGGAGGGAGGGGGAGGGAGGGAGAGGGAAGGAGAGAAAGACAGACCATCATGAGAGTGGCTTAACAATAAGAATGAGGGAGTCTGGTAGTTCAAACCTCTAATCTCAATACTTGGGAGGCTGGGACAAGAGGACTGAGAGGCCAGCCTGGGCTATATAGCAAGACTTAGTCTCAAAGAACTGAAAAAACAAGGCACCAATTTACAGTAAATTCTTTTAAAAATGCTTACGTGAAGTAGACTTGTTGCTTACAAAAAAGTTAGCATTATATCTAAGGACAAAACATATTTTTCTTTTAACTTACATGGAGATTGAGGTAAATCACAGGTGGCCAAAAATTTTTTTTCTTTTTTCACTTCTACACTAAAAAGTGGGATTTGCTTACTTTTGCTGTCCTTGAACCAGAGCAGGTATTTATGATCACTTTAACACAAATGGAATGAATGTGACTAAAAATGGCATTAGGACAGATGGGACAGACATTCATCAAAGTGCAGCACTTAAGGGAACGTGAAAAACTATGGTGAACAGGATCTTTTTTAATGTGTATAATGTTTTTGGAGTGCAGGATAGGAGGTCATGTGACGGGAACAAGCACTCTCGACAGCCAGCCCCCAGCCCCGCCTACCCTGAGGCACGGGACGTGCTCGCCCCTTTGAACTGCCAAACTGCAGCCAAAGCTAAGAGGCTCTGAAGCACAAGGACCACCTAGTAGGTAAACAGAGGGTTTGATGACAAAAATGTTTAGTGTTTCAAGCTGCTATGTTTTCAAGTGGTTAGTAAGTCACCAATGAATAACTGAAAACAGCAAGATGTGGTAACACTGGCATCTACAAACCAAAAGGATACACCTCTGAGAAAACTGTCTACAGCTCTTTATGTGAATCGCCAGACAGCCCACCTACAACAACCGAAACAGAAACACAAAAGTCAAGCACATCTCTTTAAAGTTAACGTTCTTACACTTTACACTGAACTGTATTCAATTCTTTTTCATTATTTATTTATTCACTTTACATGATCAAATCCCCTTACTCTCTTCTCCCCCAGGACCATTCTTACATCCCCCCTCATTCAAACCTGTGTCCACGGGGGCTCACAGAGACTGTATTTAACATTTTAAAGTGCAGTTGTGTTTTTTTTCCCACTAGAAACACTTTGTTGTTTGTTCTTATTAGAAATATGATTTCTTGGGGCTGGAAAGATGGCTCAGCGATTAAGAGCACATTCTACTCCACAGAGAACTCCAGTTCAGTTCCCAGCACCCACATCACGTGGGCAGTTCCCAGGGAGCTGATGCTTTCTTCTGGCCCCATGAACACCAGGCACACACATAGTACACTTACATACTTGTAAGTACTGAAACATAGAAGTAAAATTGAAAAAAAATACTGTTTAAAAGTGTGTGTGTGTGTGTGTGTGTGTGTGTGTGTGTGTGTGTATGTGTTTGTGTGTGTGTAATGGCATGTGTGTGGTGGTCAGAGAACAGCTTGCAGAAGTTGCTTCCTTCCTTCTATCATGCAGGTCCTAGGGTCGAAACAGGTTCTCAGGCTTAGAAGTGGCAAGTGCCTTTACCCACTGGACCATCTCACCTGCCCAAACAATGTATCTTCTAAGCATGCAGAAAAAAAGCCACATGGAAACCTATTACTTCCGAGGTTTGGAGGGGGTTGGAGTATGGAGGAGTGATGAAGGGTCAATTGTCAAACCATAGGTCAATTTGGAAATAAATATAATCACTTAATGAGCTCAACAAAAATATTGGTTCACAGGACGTTAGCAGATCTTAGGTGGGGCCCCAGATCAGTGCCTTACAGGACATTAGTAGATCTTAGGTGGGGTCCCAGATCAGTGCCTTACAGGACATTAGTAGATCTTAGGTGGGGCCCCAAATCAGTGCCTTACAGTTGTCAGGTGGGACAACTGGGAATCTTTATTATAGAAAACATTTCTGTGAATTAGAATTTTGGTGGATATGTAATGGTTTATGACTCAAAAAGTTCTTGGTCAGGTTTATCATAGAGGACTATTTTTTCACATACTTTTTAATTATCAGATAATAAATATTAACTGTGTTTCATATCAAATTAGAAATAATTTGTTTAGGCTTATTTAATCTTAACTCATACATACCACATCTCCAAATGGTATCAAATTCTGTGTTTGATTTGCTACTACCATTTCGTCACTCTGAGACCCTTGAAGAGTTTTCCTTAGCATCTGTAATGAAAATAAATAAATTTAACAATTTAGAAGAAAGAGTAGAACATAACTGGATAAAATATTACTCCAATTTAATATTTCCCAGGTATCTATTAAGTATCTGGTGCTCTAGGCAGTGGATATAACTATGAATGGATGCAATAGATGGAGACTCATTTCTATCTTCAATAAATTTATAAATAGGTGAGCAAAGAAAAATATACATAATTAAATGTGTAATTATCAAGGAAACCAGAAAATGACATATGTGTATGAACTATGGGCATTTGGCTTGTTAACGAGTTGCACACAGAGCAAGGTATCTTGAAACATTTGTGGATCACTCCATCCAGTTGCCACCAGTGTGGCAATCACCTGAACCAGGACTTCTATCTAAATATAACTATATCAAAATGAGAAACACAAATGAGACACAGGGCACATTAGAGTGGGGCATCACAACTATCAGATTTCCTATAAGGAGAGACATAAGATAAAAATTCCAGTACAAATCTGTGGGAACAGAGCTCAAGACAAGAAAATCCACAAGTGAATGTGGAAAATAGAGAGGAGAGGCAAAAGAAGGAGAAAATCAAGGAAAAGATCCAACACCGCAAAAATCCTGCCACCAGGTAGTGCCGCACTGGCTGAGCCAAGAGCCCTGAAGGAAAGGATCAGGTCCAGCTGTGGCCTCCTTAGAGCAGTGATGCTCTCCAGGAAGAAGACAGAGGAAAAGTGGGTTCCCTGAATGCATGGCAGGAAAGGGAAACAAAGGTGTTGTGGGGGACATTAAGGCTATCGGAACAACAAACGAGAACAACTGACCACATTTATGCCACCCTTCTCCTTCATCACTTAGCTCATCCCAATAAATTGCACTTCCTCATGCTTTTTAAAAAGCATGGCACACTTGATCATGAGCAAAAGGTGACTAGGGGTAAGAAAAACCAAATCAAGTGCATTAAAACTTATTATAGGAAGAGAATTGGGAGAGGCTTTTATTGATAGCCATTCCTGTCCTATTGAAAGCCTCCTCCTGAGGTCTGGCTCTCATAAAGTGTTATGCAAGCTGCCAAGGGAGGAAAGCAGTCCCGAGTCCTACCTAGCTGTGAACCACACCAGTCACTAGCCCAGCAAGACAGCCCCAGTGGGACAACAGTGACTTCTTTATCTTGCAGGTAACCAACAGTTGTCTAATTGACCCAAGACTAGCTCTATGGGAGGGAATTCATGGCTAGCAACTGGCCAACTACCTGTGGCTTGAGAAGTCACAGACACTAAAGGAGAACCTACAACTACCATTTTCCTAAACTAATATAATTTCTAACTATATTCTAAATACTTATCCTTATACCCACGGATAAATGTACCTCTTACCCCATCAAAGAAGTTTCTTTTTGCAATAGATAGAGACTATTATAGAGATTCACAACTGGTCAAAATAGGGTGCCCAAACCCAACCGATACATCTGCAATGGCACCCACACATCCAAGGGAAAAATCATGCAAGAGGCAGAGACTAGAGAGGAGCCAGAGGGCGGAGGAAGCCTTGAGTGAATGAATAAAGAACAGATGAATCCCTGAGGGAATTTGTATTGCTGACATAGGCAGGCCCATGTCAAAGACCAATGCCTCAGACCTGTGGAATTTGGCAAAGCCATAGCCTAGGTCAGGCTGAGAGGGATCTCTGAGTGTGGATGTGGGCAGTGTGTGTAAAAACCTGCAACTGTAGCTTCCTCCTCCTGGATATTACAGCCTGAGACTGCTCACCTACGGAGACCTCCTACAAAGGCTAACTCCTGTCCCCTGTGCTGTATGTAACAAACACACTGGGGGTCTGGCTTGCTGTGTATGGGGTACAGCTCCATCCGAGCACAAATAGCCCACATAATCCCAGCTTTTCCGTGTGTGTATCTGTCAGTCAGTTCTTCATTGCTTCACTGCCCCTAGTCAGATTTTCAGGGTTCCAGGACACAAGCCAGGTAGGGCCTACCATCATGCAGACATGACAGGGGATTTCACCCATGAAATCTTAACAATATGATGGCCTGAACAAGACCTGCAAAATGAGAACACCAGCTGACATGCCAATGTGAATGGAGAGATTCCACAAGGTCCGCCTCTAGCTGAAGAGCCACAGTCAGCCAATGAATACTCAGAGAGGAGTCCATTTTCTCAAGGGCTGGCCGACAAAGATTGTCCAATCCCAAATGGTCAGGCCTGAGCACACAGACATAGGAGCAACACAAAATGAACTCGACGGGGTGTAAAATTTACAACAGTAAATTCAACAGTAATTCAAAATGAAAAATGAATTATTTATCAATTCAAGAAATAATTTTTTGAAAAGAATAACAATCTCAGAAATGGATTAGAATTCCAAAGTGCCCAAGACAGCATGGATTCAAGAGAAATTTAATAAGGGCAACGAAGGAGACAGGAATCAGATGATGGAGCAAAAACGAAACAGAGACTTGGTACAGGTTAGAGCCTGCACCGAGAGAGAAGTAAAACAGACATAACTGAAGAAAAAAGCAAACACAAAACACGGAGAAAAGAACCGATACTAAAATCAAAATTTCCAAGAAATTGTTTTAGGCAAGAAGAGGAAAAACTGAGTCACAATGATATACCTACTCCCAAGATATAACTAGACTCTATGAAGACACTCTGTGCAGGTTGAAGTTACTAAATCCTTATAAGACTAGCTTAATTTCTACTATTTTATCATAAAAGATACCATAAAAACCAATGTATCAGTACTGGGGGTGGGGGGACTTCCCTTCCTCAGCTGAGTACAGCTCTCTTGAACAGCAGTAACACAGCAAAGGACGAATTTGCCGAATTCCTATTAGAATCTTGGCAAAGGTTCTAAAAACATCACATAAAGATTCTGATACCACCTAGAATTTCTGCTGAGCCTGGGAAGAGATTGATTTCAGATAATCCCACCGAGCATTTCAGCTCATGAATTCAGTCCCACTTTGAGAAACCCCCGGTGGCACTTTTACTGGAAAGCCTGTGCCACCTTCTCACCATCCCCACTCCATCCTCCCGCCTGAGACTCTTCTCACCCACCCCCCTCCATTCCACAGATCTTTCCGAAAGCCCACGAGGCCGCACAGTTACCTTTTCCTACAATGCCTTTACTCCCCAGCCCTCGCTGAGCCATTAGCCTTAAGTTAATTAGTTGTGATTGCCCACAGGGTGACACAGCCGCATGTCTGGCACCAGCCTGATTCCAGCTTCAAGTATTCTTGCCCTCAAGTGGTAAATGCTGGTGTTGAAAACAGATGGGTTAAAAAAAAAAAAAGCCCTACAGTTTCATTGTTATTCAAAATAGTTATACAAAGGGAAGCCTTTGTTTTCATCTGTCCAGCCCAACTCTGCTACTTTAGAGGAAGCCTCATTAACCTCACTAGCCAAGCCCTCATTGTGTAAGGAATTGGTCACTCAAAGTGTATTCTTTTTAGGATTATTTTTCCTTGCCAAGTTCAAGAGCAATGGCTTCCCTTACTTTCTTGGGTTCTTTGTCCCCATGAAACAAGGACCATCACAAAAATCCAAACCCAGGTATTACCCCTAGAGTTGCGGAAGAATGTATAAAGATTTACCATCTGTGAACATGAATGACTGACTCTGGGGAGCGGAGGGACATCCCTAGGAAGTGCTAAGTGACAGCAGGCACAGCAACACTTCATGGTTGCATTTAACTCCAGAATATGGCATTTGCCAGCTGAACGTGTCAATCACTCGTATGACTGTATCTAATAGAGCATCTGGTCTAATTTTACAGATGGATAAGGAATGATCAAAAATGCAAAACAAAACAAAACAAAACAAAAAAACTCAGGCTGGAGAGATGGCTCAGCGGTTAAGAGCACTGACTGTTCTTTCAGGAATCCTGAGTTCAATTCCCAACAACCACATGGTGGCTAATAACAATCTATGAGATCTAGTGCCCTCTTCTGGCATGCAGGCATACATGCATGCAGACCATTGTATACATAATAAAAATTTTTCTTTAAAAAGATTTTAAAATTTTTTTCATGGAAAAACTTTAAGGTGACATATGTGGAGAACTATAACAAATTGTTTTTTGTTTTGTTTTTTTTTTTAAGCAAATGGAAGGGTGGAGATACAGGAAGAACCCCAGTCCTCGCTGGCTGTCAGCCAAACTCCAAGTTTAATTAAGGGGAAGGGTAATTGAGCAGATAAAGCTGTGAACTCGGTGTCCTTCTCTAACCTCTGCATGTGAATGCACATATGTGTGCATACATCGTACACACAGAAACACACACACAAAAAGGTAAATGAAATAAACTGACATTACAACTGGACTTTTATTTTGAGACCAGATTCCCCAGGTTGCCCAGTATGGCCCTGAATTTACTCTGTAACCAGACATGCCTTGAATATGTGAGCTTCCTCCCTCTGCTTCCAGAGTAGCTAGAATTATAGGCCTATGCCACCAAGTATTATTTTGCTTTCCTAAACTGGTCTCTCTGGAGACATAATGGTGCTATAGCCCATGCATGTGCCATAAATCTAAATCAATACATTGTTCTAGAATCAAGGAGTTACTGGGTCTATCCTCACTCAAGAGGCTGTAAGGGAAAACCTGTTCTCGTCTCTTTAGACTCCTTGGCTGAATCACTCCTATCTCTATTTCTGCATTTACACCATCTTTCCCTCTTCTGGGCATGCCCAGATCTTTCTCTAAGTCTCTCCTGTGAAGACATTTGTGGTGGTTTCTAGGACCACTCTTATTATCAGGATAATCTCCACCTAGAGCTTCTAAACTCCATCACATCTTCAAACTTTATTTTGCTGCATAAGGTAATTTCTACAGCTATGCACAGCATTCTTCCAACAGAAACACTTCTGATGAACTGGAAGAATCCTTCAAAAGACACAAACGGCCTCTGCTGATATAGCTACATGGAGGTTATGCAAGCATCACCACAGCCTACTCAGCCAGCACACCCATACCAACGCAGTCTACCAAAATTAATCTCCAAGTCTGCAAAGGATCTGTTCCCTCACATGCACCGTCACCAGCAGAGGTCTATAACGAGCACACACGAATCAAGGAAACATGACACACCAAAGAACAATTTCCTAATAAACAATCCCAAAGAAATGGAGATCTATACATTTCTGTAAAGGACATTCTCAATGACTATTTTAAGGATGCCCAGGGAACAAAAGAACACAGATAGCAATTCAACAAATATCAGAACAGCAAGACACAAAGGTTTGAAGTTTAACACAGATTAAAACAGCTAAACATTCTATTGCTGATTGATAAGATCAATTTAAAACTGCAATAGAAAGTGTGGTTGCTTGAATAGGTGTAGCCCCCATAGACGCATGTGTTTGAATGCTTGGCCCATAGAGAGTGACACTATTAGAAGGCGTGCCTCGTTGGAGTAGGTGTGGCCTTGTTGGAGGAAGTATGTCACCGTGGGGACAGGTTTTGAGGTTCCTATGCTCAAGCTGTGCCAAGTGTGACACAGTCTCTTACTACCTGGAGATCTGATCAAGATGTAGAACTCTCTACACCTCCAGCACTATGTCTGTCTGCACGCTGCCATGCTTCCTGCTATGATGATAATAGACTAAACTTCTGAAACTATAAGCCAACCCCAATTATGTTTTTCTTTATAAGAGTTGCCATGGTCATATTGTCTCTTCACATCCATAAAACCCTAACTAAGACAAAAAGTATAAACAGGGGTCTTGATCAAGGAGAAGAGTCCCAAGAAAATTCAGAAAATGATCTAGTTACATAATTTCTTTACTAGTGAAGGTAAATTTACAGAAAAGTAATAATATCCAATATTGTAACAGTGGCATATAAATCACTTACCTGACATAAAATTAGACAAAATTATCAAAAATATTGTTATGATAACTTGTCATTGAACACACAACACCAAACCAAAATGAGTGGAAGGTGTAAAAAAAATAGTTTTTGTATATGATCTAAGTTAAATTGTTATAAACCTGGACTATAGCTATAGGTGTTTTATGTTAGCTTTATAGGAAGCACAAAGACAAGAACTACAGTAAATACACTAAGAAAGAGAAGGAGAAAGGAGTGAAGACATTGGCCTCATAGAAAACTGTCAAATCAGAAGACAGGGATAAAGAACTAACATATCTAAAGAATAATGAACAAGATGGCAATAATAGGTACTTATAAATAATTGCTTTATGTGTAAGTAGATTAATTCTCCAGTCAAAAGATGGAGAATACTCAAATGATTAAAACAAAATAAGGTGGGCACAACTGCAGACCCCTGTAATCGCAGCACTTGGGAGGCTAAGACAGGAATACTGGCCTGTGTTACACAGTCAAAAAGATAAATGAGATCACTATATAATAATTAATGGGTCAAGGCATCAAGAAAATTATAATTGTAATTGTATATTCATCTAATATCAGAGTACATAGAAACATTAATATATCTGAAGAGATACATAGCAGTACAATACAACTGGGATTCAATACTCTACTCTTTTTAATTTTTTTTTTAATGCAGGGCCTTGCACATGGTAGCTGCTAGTGTTAGTATCACTGTGATGAAATACCATGAAAGCAAGTTGGGGAGGAAAAGCCTTATTTGGCTTATACTTCCACATCACCATTCATCATTGAAGGAAGTCACAATAGAAACTCAAACAGGGCAGGAACCTGAAGGCAGGAGCTGATGCAGAGGCCATGGAGGGTGCTGCTTACTGACTTGCTCTCCATGGCTTGCTCATCCTGTTTTCTTATAGGACCCAGGACCACTAGTCCAGGGATGGCACTATCTACAATGGGCTGGACCCTTCCCCATCAATCACTAATTAAGAGAATGCCCTAAAGGCTTGCCTACAGCCAAATCTTAGAGACATTTTCCCAAATGAGATTTCTTCTCTCTAGCTTGTGTCAGTTGACTTAAAACTAGTCAATACAACATACAAGTACACTACCATTGCTATCCCCACAAATACTCAACTGTTAACAATGAACAGATTTTCAGGCATAAAATCAATAAGAAAATGTTAGATTCAAAACTACACTTTAGACCAAGAGAGCCTGATAACACACACAGAATACTTCATCCAGCAGCAGCAGAACACAGGATCCTCTCTAGGGAACATGGCACATTCTTCAGGATAGATTACTTCCACAAATGTGTTACACTGTATCAAGTATCTTTTTCTGACCATAACAGTATGATATTAGAAACTAGTAAAAAGAAGAAACTGGGAAAATTCACAAGTATATGGAAATTACACAAAAACAACAGGATACTGGGGAGCCAACAGGTGAAAGAAACGAAAGGAGAAATTTAAAAATACTTAAGGCAAACAAAAATGGTTCCACAACATCCAAAGCTTACAAAATGCTGCAAATAAAGTTCTACAGGGAAAGTTTATGACAGCAGAGGCCTATCCCAAAAAAGGAAGCTCTCATTTAAGCTAACTTTACAACTCAGTGAAGGAAGTAGCAGTAAAAAGGGAGGCTCAAATAACAGACAGAAAGAAACAAATAGTAAAGATAATGAATAGAGTGCAGGAAAGCAATTGTACTAATTAACAAAACAAAGAGTCATAGCCAAAAAGTACCACAAGCAGTCAGAAGACGACTTTTATTTAAAATTTGTATTTATTTGTCCTGTTTATATGGGTGTTCTATGTGCATATATGTCTTTGCATTGCATGTATGCCTGGTGCCCAAGGAGGCCAGAGAGGGTGTTAGATCCCCTGAGATGGAAGTTACAGATGGCTGTGAGCTGCCACATGGGTGCTAGGAATCGAATCCAGGGCCTCTGGAAACGTAGCCAATGCTCCTTACTGGAGAGCCATCTCTTCAGCTCTTCTATTTTAATTTCTATATTAAATGACGAGTATATATTAAAGAAGCAATACATAGTATATATTAAATAAGTTTGGGAAATAATTAAAGAACTTTGAGAAAACTGAATAGATTTTAGCGGAGACTTAAATAAACAAAGAGATATGCTCTAGCCTCCTCTCATGTCCCTCCCCGAAGGGGACTGGCTTGTCCATCACTGTGCCTTCCACATCCAGGGCAGAACCTGGCATGTATTTCAAATAGCAGACATAATAAATGGAAATCAATTTGTTTAGTTTAGGAAATAGGATACCGGATGCTAGCACGTGAGCAGTGACGCTATCATGAGGAAGCCAAGGTCCAGCATTAAGAATTGCAGTGCTGCACACCGCACCTCACACAATAATAGTAGGAGATTTCAACACTCCATTATCATCAATGGACAGATCTTGGAATCACAAACTAAACAGAGACACAGTGAAACTAACAGACGTTATGAACCAAATGGATTTAACAGATATCTATAGAACATTTCATCCTAAATCAAAAGAATATACCTTCTTCTCAGCACCTCATGGGACCTTCTCCAAAACTGACCATATAATCGGTCACAAAACAAACCTCCACAGATACAAGATGATTGAAATAATCCCATGCCTCCTATCAGATCACTACGGTTTAAGGCTGGTCTTCCATCGCAACAATAACAACAGAAAGCCCACATACACATGGAAGCTGAACAATGCTCTACTTAATGACAACTTGATCAAGGAAGGAAGGAAGGAAGGAAGGAAGGAAGGAAGGAAGGAAGGAAGGAAGG
>CM052709.1:51267682-51286440 GCA_028551405.1 Uromys caudimaculatus
AAAAAAAAAAAAAAAAAAGAATTGCAGTGCTGAAAGGAATCAAAGGGGTCCAAAGAACAGTGACTGAGACATGGAGTAGTTCTTCACATTATGTTTCATTTAGTCTTTGAGACAGATTTCACTGTGATGCCCAGACTAGACCTGAGGTCCCAATCCTGATGTCATAGCCTCTGAATGCAGGAACAACAGGTGTGTGCCATCAAACCTGGGTCGCCACATACATTTTTAGTGAAGTCATAAGCTACAATATATCTTAAGTACTATGCATAACCAATCTTTCCAGTTTTCTAAGCAATCTACATCTTAATAAAACTTTTTGGAAAAAATCTCTTTAAGGGTTGGCAAAAACGGTTCAACTTGTAAAAGTGTTTGCTGCCTAAGCCTGGTGAGTTGAGTTGATCCTCCAGAACACACATAATAATAATAACTCCACAAAATTATCCTCTGATCTCCACATGAACATTGTGACAACTCCCTGTGATAACTGTCCTAGTTTGCTTTCTATTGCTGTCAAAAATACTACAGTAGTCGGTGGTCGTTTGAAAGAGAATGGCCTTCATATGCTTATATATTTGATTGCTTGGTTCCCAGCAGATGGAACTGGGTTTTTTTGTTTTGTTTTTTCGAGACAGGGTTTCTCTGTGTAGCCCTGGCTGTCCTGGAACTCACTCTGTAGACCAGGCTGGCCTCGAACTCAGAAATCCACCTGTCTCTGCCTCCCAAGTGCTGAGATTAAAGGCATGCGCCACCACTGCCCAGCAGATGGAACTGTTTAGGAAGGATTAGGATGTGTCTTTGTTGAAGGAGGTGTGTCACTGGGGGTAGCTTGAAGGTTTTCAAAAGCCCACACCATTTCCAGTTAGTATGCTCTCTCGCATGCTCTCTCGCTCTCTCTCTCTCTTTCTCTCTCTCCTGCCCCCCTCTCTCTTTCTCTCTCTCAGATCAGATGTCACGATGGTCATGGACTAACCTTCTGAAACCTTGAGCCCCAAATTAAATGCTTTCTTTCATAAGTTGACTTAGTCATAGTGTCTCTTCACAGAAATAGAGAAGTAATTAAGACAATATGACCACAGGCAACTTGGGAAGGAAAGGATCTGTTTCATATCACAGGGCAAGAACTGAAGCAGAGACCATGGAAGAATGCTGCTTACCGTCTTGCTCCCCACAGCTTGCTCCACCTGCTTTCTTGTACAATCCAGAACCATTAACCTGGAAGTGGCATATCCCACAGTGGGATGAACCCTTTCACATCAACCACCAACCAAGAACCATAGGTACAGGACAATCCAATAGAAGGAATTACTCAACTAAGGTTCCTTCTTCCCAGGTGACTCTAGTTTGTGTCAAGCTGACAAAGGGAAAAAAACCACAATAACCACTATAATAAATAAAATTTTAAATTAAATTCCAGTCACTTATTCCTCCATCTGCTTTTACTCAATCCATCCGTTTTTTTTAAAATGTACTAGGTATGCAAAGATGGCCTTAAATTTCTGATCTTTTTGCCTCCAGCTCCTGATACTCAGATTATAGTTTTGTGCCACTGCCACGCCACTGTTTCTGAAGTGTTGGGGATTGAATTCAGGGTGTGTGCACGTTAGACAAATACTCTACATACTAAGCTACATCCCCACCACGGTTTATCCAGTTCCTCTGTAGAGGGAATCTCTTGTGCACTGTGTGGAAGCTTCATCTGCAAATAAAAAGTTTATGGCCTATTAGCAAAAGGCAGGAAATAGGAGGCTAGAGTTCCTGAAGGGACAGAGAATTTGCGGAATAAAGAGGCATGGAGATATTTGCCCCAGAGACAGAAGAGACATGAAACTGAGGTCTGGGTAGCCAATTATATGGCACTCATAGAATAGAATAAATGTGATAATTAAGATATGAGCTAGCCAGAGACCATGCCTAGCTATATGGCTAGGTGTTTGTAAATGTAATTAAGTCTCACAGTTGTTATTTTGGGTGCTGGAGTGAGGGTGGAAAGACATGAGGTTCCAGGTGGTTCCAACTGCATTCTTGTGGCTGCACCTTCGGCCTACAGTCACCGTTTGGTGCTTCTCTTTTTCCTCTGAAGTGATTCCCAAGCTCACATCTAGGAACCAGTTAAAATAGTTTTAAATTTGAGCACATTCCTGCATGTACCCTTCTCAAAAAATCTACCTTTTAGAGGTGTGTGTGTGTGTGTGTGTGTGTGTGTGTGTGTGTGTGTGTGTATGCCTGTATGTGGGTATGTGCACATAAGTGAAAGTGTGCTCAGAGACCAGATCTCCCGGAGTTGGAGTTACAGGTGGTCTCAAGCTGCCCAAGTATAGAACTGAACTCTGTGAGAACAGCGCGTGCTCCTGACTCAGCCATCTCTCCCGTATTTCCCAATCAACATTTTAAGAAGCGCCTCAGAAGACCAAACTTTGGATAGAGATGAACAAAAACTAAAACAAACAACAAACAAACAAACAAAAAACCCAACCTAGAGAGAATAATAAAGACCAGTTATTTTTATGCTAAGAAAAATTTTACATTGAAAAGGAATCACCATGTTCAAAACAATATTAAAAGTCACTATTCCTTAAGTCCAAATTCCTTAAGACCATGCACAATAAACTTAGCCCATGGTCTGAATTTCAAAGCACGTCTCTCTTACAAATCTTTGTGATTTTTAATTTAATATTATTAAAAACTTACCCTTTAGTGTGCTTTAATATGCTCTCAAATTATCGTAACAATGCTTTAATAGCATGCTAAATTTTTGGAATTAGGAGAATCTTAGACACTAAGTAATTAATTTTACAGAGACGGAGCTCAGTTTTTTGTATGTGCCATTTGTTTCTGAGTTTTTATTTTTTTATTATTAATTGTTTTGAGACAAAGTTTCTCAGTGCAGCCCTGCCTGCCTATCCTGAAACTTGCTCTGTAGTCTAGGCTGGCCTCTACCTCAGAGATTCACCTGACTCGGCCTCCTGAGTAAAAGGCACGTGCCACCACTGCCTCTGTTTCTGGATAATTTAACTGCACTATTTCTTAGTAATGTAAGGCCAACGGGGGATGTAAAATTTCTTGGTAATCGTCTAATAACCTTTATATAAAAAGGAACTACAGTTTGGGTCTCCCTTGTTACCTGCATCTCCACCTCCTCAGTAGCATTAAAACACTGGAGACTTGAAGAGGCAGGGGACTGCCAAGAGTTTGAGATGGGCTACACAGCAAGTACCAGGTCAGCCGGGGCTTATGTATTAAGGCAAAATAAAGCAAACTAAGGCCCCTCCATAACAAAATAAACAAATAATAAAAATAAAGTATCTGGGGCTGGAGAGGTGGCTCAGCGGTTAAGGGCACTGGCTGCTCTTCCAGAGGTCCTGAGTTCAATTCCCAGCAACCACATGGTGGCTCACAACCCATCTGTAATGGTGTAATGGTATCCGATGCCCTCTTCTGATGTGTCTGAAGACAGTGATGGTGTACTCATATACATAAAATAAATAAGTAAAATCTTTAAAAATAAATAAAGTGTCTGGGGTCTAGCACGTATCCAGATAACTGCATCTCAGCGATGGTATTGACTGTGGTGAGCAGGTAGGGACTGTTCTTTGCCCTGTTAAAACCGCAATTACATTATCGTCTCCTTAATCAGTCTTTCATATGCTAGTTGATAAAATGAGGCTGCAGGAAGTTAAACTGCCTAAGGTCTCTAGTGTTACTACCTTTCAGACAAGGGAGGTCTCAGGATTGCCAGCACTGACCCTTTTAGACCCCAGGGCACACACCCCCACCCCACCCCGGCCTCCCATCCTCGGCCCACCCTCCACCATGGCCACTCACGTTCAGCAGCCGAGTTCCTGTGCCTTTACCCTTGCCCTTGCCCTTGCCCTTGTCTTTGTCCTTGTCCTTGTCGTTGTCCTTGTCCATGAGTGTCTTGCTTTCTTCATCAGCATATCGGACTGTAGAGATGTTGGATGTTTTGCTCTGCAGGAAAGCTGGGGGATTGAGGGAGCTCCTCTGGGGAGTGGGGTTCGGCAGCAGGGACTGGGCCCCCGAGCTGCGGTTGCTCATGATGGAAGGCCTGTAGGCGTAAGAATGGGTGGAGCACTTCGAGGAGATGGTAGAGATCTTAGTTGGCTGTGTGGGAAATACGGCTGGGGTGGTGGGAACCCTGCCAGATGTCTCTTGAGGGTTATTGATGGAAACCCTCCGGTTTCCCGGAGGAGGCAACTCCATTGCTGCATTCTCTTCAGGGCCCTATCTGCCACTAACCTAACCGCTGCTTGCTGCGCACGCGCTGCTGCCTTTCCCGCGCTTTCCTGGACCACGTGCAGAACGCCCGAGCTGCAGTTCAGTCCTGAGTTTGGAGGCTTTAGCAAGCAGGACCATCGGGTGTGGTTCCTTGTCAGGCAGTTTCCGTTTCCCCCAGAAGCCAGAGCTCGCTGGTGGGCACCCGCCTACACGTGATGGGAAATACTACCTAAGTCTCAGGAGCCGTCTTCTCCTCTGCACACCCTATCTTTCTAGATTTAGAGTATCAGACATCACTTCCTGCACCTGTGTGCCAACTGGATCGTTCCAGCAATCTACTTGACCACCTTTGTTCCACAAACACAAGACATATTCATCTATTTATCTTGCCTCTTGAGCCTCTAATATGTTCCAAATGTTGATGTAGTAATGCCACATTCACAAAATTATGACACTTAAAAAAAAAAATGTAACTTGATACGAAGAACCCTTTCTTTCTCTTTACCATTCCTGTTCTGGGATATCTGTCATGTAGAAAAATATAATGATTTATGGTTTTCCAGCTTGCCTCATCAGCTCCTTCTGCTCTTTCAGTACTAGAACAATTTTACCATTATACACAAAGCAAACCAGAAACTTCCAGAACTTTATTGACCATTTAACATTTAAAAATATTTTTCAAAGGTGGCTCTAAGGCAAGGTAGATAGCACATTAGGCTTTTAAAAATATGAAATATTTTAAATATAGTTTCCTGCCTCAGAGCTATTATTCACTGCTATAATATTTGAAATGTAGTCTTTTAAGCAAGAGTCTGCTCAAAAGTCAATTTAGTTCATCTTTAATCTCTCGCACTAGGAAAATTCCACTGTACACAGTTCCTGCTCACATCCAAACCCACCTACAGAGCTTTTCTAGATTCTCCGCTCCCACCTCTCTCTAAGAAGATTAAGAGTTGACCAAATGCTCTCTCATATGCCCCACAGACAGTTAACTGCTGTCTCCATCCTACTGCTTGGCACACCCCCTTATACTGGGCTCACAGGAGTAGCTGCTCCAGACAGTATTCTTTAGAAACAATAACTTAATCCTTGCCTTTACCTTTCTAGCTACACGGCAAAAAATCCCAAGTCCCTTGGTTCCCGTGTGTTATCAGTGCACATGCTCAATGAGACTTATCTTGCCAGATCATTCTGACTTCCTACGGGTTCAGGTAATGCAGCATAAAGTACATGTAGCATTACAGATTAATCTTGGGTTTTGTTTTGTTAAACAATGAGAGATGATTTTATTTGTATTGTAAAACTATTTCCACTAGATGGTGGTGGTGGTGCATGCCTTTAAACACAGTATTTGGGAGGCAGAGGCAGAAGCAGAGGCAGGCAGATCTCTGTGAGTTCAAGGCCAGCCTGGTCTACACAGAGAAACCCTTTCTTGAAAAACTAAGAAAACAAAACAAAAATACTATCCCCTTGCTCTGTTTACTGGCTCCTTAAGGCGAGTCCAGTTCTGCAGGATGGCTTAGCAGTTAGCTCTATGCATTTTCCAGAATGCTCAATGCTTTCTGGCCAGGGCCTGGGCAGGAAGGGACAAGTTTATCACTATTTGAAATTCTTCCTCAGTGCATTCATCTCTGGAGGCATCTGCTGGGAAAAAAATGGTATTATTGTTTTACAGTGAAATCTATGAAGTATAAAGGAAAGGCATAGTACGTCAGGGTCCACAAAGCCTGCTTCTTCTGAATTGTTACCAAGTCTGAACATTCATTTGAACTTAATTGATGGCAGCAACTAGCAATGGTTTTTGGGTGGGAAAGAAATATAATCTTGTGAACAAAGTCATATCTCTAGGTATTTTAGTTCATTGGTGATACACAATTTGAGAACAGAAATGTGTTTCTCACCGTGCTGGAGGCTGGCAAGGTCAAGATCGAAATGATGGGGGGACTGCTGTCTGCTGAGGGTCTAGCCTGTGCCTCGCAGGGTCCTTCTGAACACTGCTCACATGAGAGAGGGCAGAAGTGTAGAACTGAGCAAGTCCTTCTGCAAGTCCTACAAGAATTCACCTGCCTGGGTCTGAGATTCGGTCAGGAAGAGATGTTCAGAATGTGGCACAGTGCCCCCTAACCCACATGGTGTAAGGAGAACTGACCCCCACAGTTTCTGCTGAACTTGCTATGCACATCCACATATGTACACAAAAAAGAAATAGATGTTAAAGAAACTTAAATATAAATACCTAATTTTACATTAAGAGATAACCAAATGAAATGATTTTGTTGTGCCAGAAAGCGTTCATGAACCCCCAAAGACCACCAAGGAGCCATTTCCAATGTAATAGCATTAGGGTCTCTTTATTACAAGCTCAGGCTTGGGCTCTCCTCCAACCCAGCCCTGACACAGCAGGACAGGAAGGGAAGGCAGAGCAGTCTTGAACCTTCAGCAGGATAGGTTTTTACAGAAAATGAGAGTACGTGAGGGAGTGAGGGGGGGTGTCCAGTCTGGCAAGCATCTAATAGAGTGACTATAAGCCGACTCTGAAGCGAGACTGTATACAATCACAGTCTGAAAGTACATCTGAAACATCAGACTCATCTTTGATCAACCGATGCTAGGAAGTAGCCAGGAAGTAACTCTGGCCAAGGACAATCGAGGGTCCTTCCTGGTGGGTGCAACTTGGGCTCAGCTGCAGGTCAAGTTCTCAAGGCTTTTTTTTTTTTTTTAAGATGGAAGCCAGTCCCACGATGGAGTAGGTTTGACCTCTCAATTTCATCTGAGGTACAACTAGAAAAATTCTAAAATGAACTGGATATTAAGTATTGTGGAATTATGTTTTCTGATTGCTTTAATACTATGCATTGATAGACAAATGCCCTCAATTCTTAGAATAAATTTCCCTTCAAAAGATTTGGAAAAAAAAAGAGGGGGGCATACAAAGAAAAAGCAAGTGAGGTAGAAATTTAACATTAAACCTAGCCTGATATCTCACAACGCTATGTTTTAAAAATCTCCAAAAACTGCTACAATGATGAGCCTGGGGAAGCGGCTCCACAGGGAAGAGCGCCTGCGGCTCTTTCAGAGGACCTGAGTTCAGTACTCAGTTCCCACACTGGATAGCTCACACCTTCTTGTAGCTCGAGAATCTGAAATCTCTAGCCTGCATGGGCACCCACACGCATGTGGTAAGGACACACACTCATATAAATAAAAATAAAACTGCTTTGATTTTTTTTAAATGCTGAGCTGAACTGGTAAGCTGACTCAGCTGATAAACATCCCTGTAAAAGCCTGGTGACCTGAGTTTGATACCCAGAATTCATATAAATGGGGAGGGAGAGGACCAACTACACAAAGTTGTCCTTTGACCTCCATATTTAGTCTGTAGTACAAAACACCTTCCTCATCATTTATACACGATGCTGCTGCTGCTGCTGCTGCTGGTGATGATGACAACAAAGGCAATGATGAAAGATTTTTTAAAGTGCTAAGCTCACTCGCCTTTCTGCTTTTTTTGGTACTCATCTCTACAAGGAAGCCATCCATTTTACAAAGCTCCTGCTCACATCTGACTTCATACACACACACACACCTTCCTCGACCTGTCCATTCCCAGATCTAAGTAGATTAAGAGCCTAATCCTCCCTCCCCCAGCTCCCCTAAACCTAGGCTTTATCCTCAAAGATTCCAACCTGACAGGTCTGATGTGCTCACCTACTGCCTCAGCTGTTTGCCTTGAGTTAATCAATGAGGCTTTTGCAATGACCTTTCCTAATCATCACTGTCAAATGAATCTTTGCCACGCACTGTTGGGTTGCTGCTGGTAGAGAATTTGTAGGTCCTGTCAGCTACTCAGGGATTGTGTCCTTGCTGGGGTACAGCAGGGGCTGTGAAATCTAAGTCATACTCTCAGACCTGACAGAATTCAAAGACCAGACTTCCAATGGGAGACATGGCATTATTAACGTAGCTTTCTCCAACTGCAATGTAAGGCTACATTCTCTATGCCATTAGGAGCAAACCTAGCCACTTAGCTAATACAAAGCTGCCACCTTACTTGTCTGTATTTCAAGTCTGGTATAGATATAACTGAGTCCAAATCAAAGTACCACAGGGATGGTACTACTCTCCTTGATAGAATTCCTGAATTCTATGTCTGTTGGTTGTTGGATAAGAGTCTGATCCCAAGCCGGGCAGTGGTGGCGCATGCCTTTGATCCCAGCACTTGGGAGGCAGAGGCAGGTGGATTTCTGAGTTCGAGGCCAGCCTGGTCTACAGACTGAGTTCCAGGACAGCCAGAGCTACACAGAGAAACCCTGTCTCAAAAAACAACAAAAAAGAGTCGGTTCCCAGTCTTTCGGGTCACTAAAGACCCCTCCACCTTTATAAGCAGAAATATCACAACTGACCGACAGCTCTTTGATGAAATAGAAAGGGTTTAGTCCTTTAGAAACCACCACCTGGCTATGCTGAGCCGCTGTGTAGTGGAGGAGACCCTCCGCATTTCAAGGCTCCTGTCCCTGCTCACATCTGCAAAACTACTTTTGCTGTGGAGAGTCGTATACTCACGGACTCCAAGAATGGGAGGGGCCATGCCTCAGCCAGTGACAACCCCACACTGACAGCACCTTTCCTACTTCTCCTTGATGACACAATTCAGATATGATAGGCCTCAGCTCAACATCCCTGCAGTTGCTACAAAACAGACTATGAACTCCTCCACTCCCAGCTGCTGCCAACACTGCTAATCAGTGAAGACTAAAACTGGCAGGAATGCCAGAATTGCATGTAGGTACAATTCTATAACACAAGACAGCCCTTTTCCATGCAGAACCTACCCGAGAGTGGAATTTCCCAGGAACCTAGCGATATCTGACAGGGAGTGTGAGGGTGAGGATGGTGACCTTCCACTCTTGTTTCCTGTGACTCACAAGAAGAACCCCTCAATCTCAGCATTCAAGAGGCTGGGGAAGGAGGATCGGGGGTTTAAGGAAGTCCGGGGTACAGAGCAACACCCTTTCTCAGCAAACTAGCAGAAACAGAAGGACTAAGGAGGTAGCCCAGGTCTGAAATCCATCAACTGTAAAAAGTCAGAGCAGAGATTCTCCAGAGGTTAGCCCAAAATCACAAGTCTCAGCTGACTCATGGTCTAGCTTCTCTTTTGCTATGCCTGAGCTTGTTGTTGCTGTTTTTGATTTCTGAAATAGGCTCTCAAGTCGCTCAGGCTGGACTCAAACTTACTGAGTAGCCGAGTGTGGTAATGAGTTCGTGATCCCCTGCCTCCACCTCCCACGTCTTAGCTTACGGGAACTGTGACACATTCTCCCAAAGCTCCCTATGTGATTCTGACGTGCAACCAGATAGAAAAATAACTGGTACAGATTTTAAAAAGGAAAGAGATGTATTTCTGTTTTATTAGCTATAAAGCATCTTTCAATTCAAATGACAACACAATTATTACATGATACACAACACTGGCCAGATTCAGAAAATACAAATTATATACTGCAGTGTGTTCAATAAGAAGACATCAAAAATATAAAATAGAGACATTTCCCTTCTTCCCCATTCTCTAAATTTACATTTAAACTTGATGTATATTTTATAACACTGAAATTAAGGCTTTTCTAAATTGGTGCTTTTTAGATAATAATTATGAATTTAGCAAATTTGAGAGAACAGAAAACAAACACATCACCTGCTTTTTTTTTTTTTTTTTTTAAGCGCATTTTCTCCTGTATCACTAAGGTGATAATAATAAAGATGTTAATATTTGGCATAAAGACCAGATATAATTTAAACATTTTTTCATAATCTCCAGTAGCATTTCAGCATTATGTAACAAAAGCTCAATTATAAATACATGTATCTTATAGAAATACACTTAAAAACAGGAGTGGGGAACACAGGTGTCACTGTAGGAAGGAGCCAGCGCTATGGAGAGGCTTTAATTCCTTTCTCAGGGTACTCGTCCACATCAGAAAAGAACATTAACTCTGGAGAAGAAAATAAACATATCATACTTAAAACATTTTCAGACCCTCAGAATGGTTTTGCAGCTTAGTCAAAGTCTGCTGAAATACTGATTCATGCATAGTACTCAACACAGGTATGAATTATTCAGGGAGTTTTTAATCTAAAAGCTAAGCTAGTAGCAAGTGGACATGTTTCATAATTTTAAAAGTTCAAGCATTAAATTTATTATAAACCTCTTAAAAATAAAATGCACATAATAAAGACAACATTCACACATCTTACCAAGAAAATTAAGTCACCTAGAGTCATTAAAAGAGCTAAGAGATCTAATCTATGTGATCAGGTGATTTAAGATGGGGGGGGAGGGAAGGATTCGGAGCCAACACTATGTGTCTACTATAGTGCTTCCACCTCACTATCCAATTCATCTCCAAAAGTCCCAATAAGCTAGGTATTCTCATTTCATCTTCACTTTTAAAATGACCATCCTTAAAAGACAGCAGCTTTCTGGAATTCTTACTATGTATCATGCACATTGCAGTTGAGACAGAACCCTGCACAAGTCAGCTAGGACTAGTGTCAGTCCCAGCAACAAAGAGTGCTGTTAGTTGACATTTTCATAATTAAACCATTATTTCACATAGAAATACAATTTATTATTAAAATTCTAAGAAATATAAATAAATTAAACCTTAAGAATACAAACAATAAAAGTCCTCTGATATAAACCATTAAATTAAAAAATTCTTTGAATGTCCAAAAACCATACCTCATGAGAAAAAAAAACCCAGAAAAACACAGAATGTGCACCATTTTTCTGTGTGAGTAAGTATGTTGTAGATACATGTTCATATGAGTGTGTGCACACAGACATAGATGCTACAGGTTGATGTCAGGCATCTTCCTCTATCACCCTCCACATTATTTTTGAGGCGGGGTCTCTCACTGAACCTGGAGTTCATCAATTTGGCCAGGCTGGCTGGCCGTGAGCTCAGGGATCCCCGCCTCCTCCCTCCCTGTGCTGAGACTGCAGGTGCACAGCACTGTGCCTGGTTTTTAAACAGGCACCGGAGATCTAAACTCAGCTCCTCGTGTTTGCATAACAAGCACTTTGCCAGCTGACCAGCTACCCAGGCCCAAAGTCCACAATACAGCAAACTGAATAAAGCACAGGATATTTAGTGGCACAACATGAGAATTGCAATGTAAAAAAGTACAATCCTGAATGAAATACACAAGGAAATGGCATTCTGGTTTGTGCGTATAATATGGTACACATGTGTGTATAGAAAACGCCACCTGGGCTCAATAGGCTGTATGATTATGTACATACCCACATATACACATTTTACATCTATAAATGGAACAAAAGTTATAGGAGAAAAGGTCACGGATTGGAAGGGACATGGGAGGAGTTAGAAGGGGAAAGGGAGGAGGAGATGCTGTAACCACAGTGCTCATGAGTGAACAGATGCAGGATGGAAGCCCTGTCAAGGAAGCACGATGTACAGTAAAATACCAAATACTCATAGAGTCTGCTAACAGGGGTGCTCTAAAAAGACCCTTGGGTCTAGGGATCAGTGACTTCACTGGGCACTGGGTACATTAAAGGTAAAATAAGAAAACACTGTTAGACAATGAAGTAAGAGTCTGTGTCAATGTCAGTTGGGAATGGCTCCCTTCTCTGAGTATGACAGAGGCTGTGCTGATGATGTTTTAAATAATTGAATGCTAGTGTTTTCTCTTCAGTTGCCTTTCTGACGTTCATCTAAACCTACCTACCTCTCTGAAGTAGGAAGGCCAGCCACTCTAGATCTCCAGGGCTCCATGTGTCTTATTAGCACAGAAAGTAAAAGATCTGGTCAAAACGAGCTTCAGAGATGTCAGGGATATGAGTGGACTTGAAAGTGTATCTTTTGACTAGCCACAGATCACATTTTTATTTTGCTGTCCACGTTAATAAAACTTCAGTCTCCAAAGCAAAGGCTATACTTCTGTGAAATCAGCTCCATTTTGAAGACTGATGCTTCCTACTTCTGACCTTCTTCGGCTGTGACAAACATTCAGAGGACACAGCACGCCTGGCTGTCTCTCCATCATCGTCACATGGACAAGGAGATGGGTAAGGCCAGTGTGCAGAGTGCTCTCATCCTCATCTTACAGTGTAGTCGATAGTAGTTATTTAATGTTGTATGAAGGAAATGGTACAAAGTAAGCCCAGCACTTGAGGGCACATTCAGTAAAATGGTTAAACATCTAGGCTGTTTAGTGGAAAATTAGCAAAAATATCTAAGGCTTAAAATAGGGAAGTGAATATTATTAGGTGGCAATTCTCCATAGCCTCAGATTTTTTTCCTTTTTAGTGGTTTGGGATGCAGGGAAATTCTCTAGCTCCTTATCACCAAGTAATGTAGTGAGAACATTTATTATTAAAGTGAATTATTTGTTTTGTAGTATATCTGTCAAGATTAATTTTACATAGTTTTGTTAAATTTACTGTCATATATATGATATATACCATATATATGTATATATGTGTGTGTGTATACACACACACACACACACACACACACACACACACACACACACAAAACCTAGCATGATGAGAGCAGAGCTTTAGCAAACCCTCAACGTTCCCAGAAAGGCACAGTAGTTCCGGACGCCTAAGAACCCTCAGGAAATGTTTCCAGGCTCGGACTCTCTAAGTCCTCCCTGTTTCTTCTGAGACCTTCTTATTTTCATTGTCCTTCTAGTAGTTTACTTTAAATGTATTTATTATTGAGATATTATTGCAAGACTGATCCTGAGGGCACTTGCACAATACTTCCATCTTTTTCTAGTTTAGTACCTTCACTAAGATCCATGCCTGGCCTGTAAGACAAAAAGAGCCAGGATAATCCAACCAGAAGAGCCACCACCAGATTCACTATGATCCACGGCACGAGAATCGGTTCCTCAACTTCTGCTGCCCTGGAGATGAGAAACGCTCATTAGAAATGCCTTCATTTTTGCCCCCAAGTCCAAATGCAACTATTTTATATACTTTTAAAAAGTAGTCCTCTCCTAGAGAAGACACACTTTATCACAAGTGTGATAAAGTGTGATCTTCCCAAAACAAGCAACAGAAGAAACCCAGCACACATCTGCAGAATTCAAAGTCCATGTGAGCTCTAAAAAGATCTCTGTATAGCAGTGTAATGAAAATTAAATGTTCCCCTCAAGAGTCTCATCAATTTCCCTTACAATATCATGGCAATATTCTTCAACTGACAATCTCCTTTCTCTCTTAGCCCATACCTATTCACTCTCTCAAAAGAGACTGTCATTCATTTAAACTGGACTTTCCCCCATCTGGTCAACCCATCAGCTGGCTACTCATCTGTGAATGTTGCTTTTCCCATACTGTCTTCCTGGCACTACTGGCTCAGTTATTGGGCTGTATTCCAGCCACCCTCTCCACCGCCATTCTGTGGTGTTGGGCTCTCTGCATGGGGTAAAGGCTCAGTTATTGGGCTGTATTCCAGCCACCCTCTCCACCGCCATTCTGTGGTGTTGGGCTCTCTGCATGGGGTAAAGGCTCAGTTATTGGGCTGTATTCCAGCCACCCTCTCCACCGCCATTCTGTGGTGTTGGGCTCTCTGCATGGGGTAAAGGCATAGGGCACCTCCAATCCATCTTCATATTTTAAAAAAGAAAATAGTTTATTTAAAACTCCAGGAATAAGTTGGACATAGTGGTTCCTGCCTGTAATCACAGCACTTAGGAGGGACAGGCAGTATAATCAGGAGTTCAGAGCAAGCCTCACTTACATAAGAAGTCTGGGCTACTTGAAACTACATGTCAAGAAAAACAAAAGTAAAAATATAAAAAGATTATAAAATATAAAAAATTAACCAACAGAACAGGTATTTTTTTCTCATGGTTTATTATAAACAGAAATGTAGCCTTGTTATGATCTATGGATGAAAATGTGGAAAGGTGTCATTACCCTCCTCCTCCCCCGTTGCTGCTGTTAGCATAACAACTGCTGACATTACTGTGGATTCTTACCAGAGGCTTCCATTGACAGAAGGTTCGTAAAGGTAGATTCTGTCACTTGTCATTTGCTGACTCAGAGATAGTATTAGAGCAGTAAAATACACTGAGGGGAAGAAGTGAAATTACTAATAAATTTAACTGCTGTTTATATTGAACTTTAAGAACAAAATAATTCACACTTTGGTGAATGATTATACAAAAGAAATTCATTTAACTCCAATAGGCAGCTTTTTATTATGTAGGTGTGGATAGGTGCAGAGTATAATAGATGAACACAATTTTATCATCGGAACTTGCAAGAAGGTCTCTTAAGAATTTAAATGACTTGTTCAAGGTCCTCAAACTAACTTTAATAGAATCTTGTAACCTACAACAAAATGTATTGTAGAATGCCAGAAATACATAAAATGGTATTCATTACTAAAAGGCCATGCCAGCTGTGTCTGTCAAGTGGAAAACACAGACGCTAAATAAGTAGTGAAGGCCAGCGAATTTAACTGTACTTATTATTTTTGGTACAGGGCATTAAACCCAAGACCTCACATAAAAATTCAACTTCTGAGAGTCATTTAGATTATCTTCAAATGAGAAACACTTGTAAGCCAGGCAAGGCAGTGACTGCTTGAAAATCCCAGCACTTCTGTCTCGAAAAACCAAAAAAAAAAAAAAAAAAAAAAAAAAATCCCAGCACTTAAAGGAGAGCAAACAGAATGAGAAGTTCAAGGCTATCCTCAACCACACAGAAAGTTCAAGGCCAGCCTGAGCATGTAACAGATCCTGCCTCAAAACCAAAAACAAAAGAATAGTTCTAAAAAATTACTCCTACATTTTAAATTAAAAATTCATTGATCTATAAGTAATGGTTTATATGAAGAAATAACACAAACTTTCTATTCAATATTTTTCTTGATTCAAAGAGACAGAATTGCTCCTCAATTTTAACATAGTTATCAAGGTAACTATTACTCACCAATATAACATAGTTATCAAGATAACTATTACTCACTGATATAACATAGGTATCAAGGTAACTATTACTCACTGATATAACATAGTTATCAAGGTAACTATTACTCACTGATATAACATAGTTATCAAGGTAACTATTACTCACTGATATAACATAGTTATCAAGGTAACTATTACTCACTAATATAACATAGGTATCAAGGTAACTATTACTCACTGATATAACACAGTTATCAAGGTAACTATTACTCACGGAAAGAAGCTAAAGCTGTTGGCTCCAGGGCCAAAAAGTTCCGGATTGCTACTGATGCTTTAGCAAAGTCAGTCCTAGAATGAGATGAAAGCTCTCTGTCACTGTGCAGCTGTAACATAACACAGCGTACTTCTCTCGCTGGTGTTCCCTTCTCTAGTCTACCGCCACCAGGTCCCTTACCAGTCTCTAGCTAAAGTTTAAACTTAAACATGAAAAAGCATCTACCTTATTTACAAAGGCTACGAAGAATATCTAACACAAGGACAAGTATTAAGACACATGAGGAAACAATTTAACCTTAGTCAGCAAAAATCATTAGCTTCCTCCTCTTCCTGTTAAACTACTAGACTACAGTGCTGCCTAGTTCTTGTCAACTGGTTGCCAGCTAGAGTCACATGGGAAGCTGAGGGAACCTCCACTAAGAAAATGACTCCATAGGACTGGCCTGTAGGCAAGTCTATGGGGGCATTTTCTGGATGTGCTCAGCACAGTGGTGATGCACACCTTTAACCCCAGCCCTCAGGAAGCAGAGGCAGGTAGGTCTCTGTCAGTTTGAGGCCAGCCTAGTTTACAGAGGGAGTTCCAAGACAGCCAAAGCTACTCAGAGAAACCCTGTCTCAAAAATCAAAAAACCAACTAACCAAGGAACAGGTCAAGACTGTGGGAGGGCCCAGCTCACGCTGGGTGACACCATCACTGGGGCAGGTGGTACTGGGTTGTATAAAAAAAGCAGGCTGAGCAAGCCACGGAGAGTAAACCGGTAAGCGGCATTCTTCCACAGTCTCTGCTTCATGACTCCAGGTTCCTGCCCTGGTGAGTTCTTGCTGTGCTCCCCTGATGAGGGACCATAAAATATGTGGTAAAACAAACCCGATCTTCCCCAAACTGTTTTTCTCAGTGTTTTACCACAGAAACAGAGAGGCAAATCTCAACAACAATAAATAGGCAGGATTTGTTTTCTGGGGTTTTGTTTTTTTGGTTTTTTTGGTGGTGGTGGTGGGGTGGTGTTATTTAGTTTGTATGGGCAGGTGGGTACATGCTTGTGCACACATGCACACACAAACATACACACACACACACACACACACTCACACACACACCCCTTGAGCTATGGTGTACATGTGGAGGTAGAGGACAACTATCAGGAGTTGGTTGTCTCCTTCCACAATGTGGTTCCTGGGTAACAAACCTAAGACATCAGGTGTGACAGCAGGCATCTTTACCCACTGAGCCATCTCTCTAGCCCTGCTGATATTTTTTAAGATGGGTTGACCTGTGTTCCCCAAAATAAGTGGTGAAGGTCTAACCTTAGTCCTTATGAAGGTGACTTCGTTTGGAACAAGATCTCTACAGATACAGTGAAATGAAGACAATCAAGGCCATGCTAATTCAAAGACTGGTTTTAAAAAAGAGCATTCTATCTTGAAAAATCTTAGTGACATATATTGTCCACCACTTCTTCATGAAGGAAGGTTAGAAGGCCCCACATTCATAAGTCTTACCTGTCAAATGCTGAAACTGTACTTAGAGCCAAAAGCAAGTAAAGAAGGCTCTGGAAGGGGTAAGCCAAGGGCTTGTACTGCCGCAGAAGGTTGGAGACATTAGACAACTGATCTCCTGCGAGAACATAGATCACGACAATATTCCACACAGCACAGCCAGCCAGGAAGCCATGAGAGAACAGACCGATCATCCTGCACAGAAGAGTTTAATTATATATTAACCACTAAAATAAAAAGCTAAGGTATTTTTGAAATCTCCTCAAATATAATAAAATTTAACATATTATGAAAAGCACAAGTGGAATGTCTACAAAAATAAATCTACATACCATTTTAATTGTCAAATTGTTTACAAAGTACGGAACAGCCCAGACTTTTTTCGTTTGTTTTAAATGATGATATCCAATTAACATTCGCTTAATGAACGCCAACAAAAGGCAGCCACCTGAAAGCTCGGTGCACGGAAAGTGCCACATCGCGAGTAGTCCAAGTCCAAGATGGCTTCATGTCCATTGACACGTCTATGTTTTCTGTGGTCTTTATCAACTCGGAACGATCCGCTGCCTGAAATCTCCCTGGAAGTGCAGAGCAGACAGAACACAATCACTAATGGCTACCAAGCAAGAGCCTGCAGCCCCAGGCCCAGAGGGATCTGGCACCTCTGGCCTCCACGGGCACTCACATAAGTAATTGAAATAAAATAAAATCTCAGAAAATAAACAAGGAGCCTGCAAGACGGCTGTTGAAGTAAAGATGCTACCTCAGATCAAGCCTGCTGACCTAAGCTTGACCCTAGACCCAGGCAGGACGGAACCGGCTCCACAAAGTTGTCCGGACCTCACACGCATGTCACTCGTCCACATCACACACAAGCACATGTACTCAAAACCTAAATAAATAAAAAAGGCCGGGGGAAAATAAGGCTGAAATTTGCTATTTTTCGTAATCTAAAAATTACCCTTGACTGTAACTTTTTTCCTTTTCTTTCACCTTTGGCTGCTTAGACATATAATTTCTTCATCTTTCTTTTAAGATTTATTTATTTTATGTATATGAATACACTGTCCCTTTCTTTAGACACACCAGAAGAGGGCATCAGATCTCATTACAGATGGTTATGAGCCACCATGTGGTTGCTGGGATTTGAACTCAGGACCTCTGGAAGAGCAGACAGTGCTCTTAACTGATGAGCCATCTCTCCAGCCCCAATTTCTTAAAAAGGGTGGCTCATAACCATCTGTAATGAGATCTGATGCCCTCTTCTGGTGCATCTGAAGACAGCTACAGTGTACTTACATATAATAAATAAATAAATCTTTAAAAAAATGAAATAAATAAATAAATAAAAATAATGCAATGCCAATAAGCTTTCTTCTAACCCAAGGCTGATATAAAAATAACAATTTTAAGATCGATGATATTTAATGAAATAAACAATAAACTTTCAACTCAGAATTAAATTTAAAAGCCTGTAGCATGACAGTCTATAGAAGTAATTTAAAGACTTTATGAATATTAAGATGAGAATGTTGGGGACTGGAGAAATGGCTGAGAAGTTAAGAGCACTTGCTGTTCTTACAGAGGGCCTGGGTTCAGTTCCCAGAACCCACAAAGTGGCTTATAGCCACTGTAATTCTAGTTCCAAAGATTAGATGCCATCTTCCAACCTTTGTAGGCACAAGACACACATTCAGAATACATAGGCAAAACACTCATACACATAATATAAAAATAAATAAGTTTTTAAAATAAGTATTTTTTTAAAATTTAAAATGTAAGCTATTATTTGAAAA